>CM062808.1:585266071-586500187 GCA_031772625.1 Pinus tabuliformis | reverse complement strand
CTTCTACCAAAATATGGTAGAGGTTTCGCATGCCGCTTCACTTTTGGTTGAAGCCCAAAACAACAGTGAGATAATTATCAATCCAGGTGTACTAAGCACAGGGTGCCCATTTGAGATCGTGAAACACTCACTTGATTCTGCACACATGAAACTCTCGATCAAATCTCAAAGCTCTGGTTGGTCTATGTACTCCTCCTCAATAACACCATTGAGAAATGTTGTTTTTACATCCATTTGGTGGATCTTCCACCCCAATCTGCTTAGCCAGTGCAAGAATGATCTAATGGATGAATAGCTTGCTACGACAAAAAAAGGTATTCCTCCTATCATTCCCTCTACTTGAGAGAAATCCTTTGGCACAAATCTGGCCTTATACTTCTCTATGATTCCATTTGCTGCATGCTTAACCTGAAGACCCATCTTGAACCCATAACGGATTTATCCGTCATTCTTGGGACCACTTCCCAAACAGTGATCTTCATGATGGATTTGTATTCTTTCACCATTGCATCATCCCAAACAGGTTTGCTCAAGTGCTTCCTGAAAATAGCATGGATCAGTCTTTACAAGCTCAATCATTAGAGCCATGTAGCTAGTGTACCTCTCAGGTGACCTCCTTTTTCCTGCACAAAAATGAAGGGGCTCCCACATTCTCCCTCGCATCCTACACCAGTCTATCAGCTTCCCTGGTCTTTTTCTCTCCATCTCTGGAGGTATTTTCTTTAGTGGATGCCTCCACTATCTGATCCTCTATTTGTGGCTGCTCTACAAATTCATGAGGCTCCTCCTTTGGAGCTAAAAGCTCCTCTTCTGGTAGGATTTGAAGCTCCCTCTCAAGAGAGCACCACATCACTTTTTCCTCATTAAACTTTACATCCCTTTGCACAATTGTCATTCCGATGGAAAGTAAATATGCATGGTAGTTGTGTGGAGTTTCATCGCAGCCCATAAAATCTCCCAACTCTACTATAAGCTTATTGTTGCTTTTTCTAGCACCCGTAGCATAAGTGCTTCGGGAGACATAGAAATCTTCCTAGAGGCAGCCTCTAGGTTGATGACCAGTGTCTAGGATATATTAAAGAGAGTCTTGCTTTGGAAGTTTATCACTGATGGGTTTTTTGGCAGCACTCCAATTGTCACATAGTTAAAAATATAATAAAAGGAGCTTGGTTCAATTGGCTTTCATGAAGGTAAACACAAGCCAATACATGGATCCAAAAGTTCAGGGGGTAAATCGGGCCAACCTCAAAGAAAAATTTCTACTTCTTGTGGCCGACACACAACAACATGCAGCTTAATATTTACATTGTAGTAAAGTGAGAGGAGAAAAGGAAGGAGGAATTCGGTGCATAGGGTTGATTTCAACGCAAAATCCTAAGCCACGATGTTCCAATAGAAATATGGAAGATGGAGGAGATGAAAAAGTGGAAAGAGTGGAGTGCGAATTAAGGTTTCATGCCATATACCTCATGGGAAAATTTGTCACCAAAAGAATAGGTAAATCTGTGCACATTACTGGTACATAAGGAAATCTATAGCTAACACAAGTTATTGTCGCTACTTAGTAACAAATATACAATCATGAATAAGGGAAAAACATGCAGCTTCATCACACTATTTCAGAGAAAGAAAACATATATGAAATGAGATTTACAGAGGGGAAAACATATTGCGCATTTCCATGATTGGAATCACCAAAGAGTTTCATTAATCTTCAAAATGAGTACCATTCACCAGTCCATTTACATTCAGCAATCTATATCTCAAGTCCCTCATGAACAAGAAATTAGAACCAAAATGGAACCAAAGAATTTGGACCATTGCGGGTCCAGAATTCTGGAACTTCTCTTAAGTGTTTCTCCCCCTTATTTATAAAGAGAATGTGGGGCTTTGAATCATCATTTACAAAATATCTCAGCCCAGGGCCAGCTGTCAGATTGACTAGTTGTCTAGGCCTGTGATAGTTATGCTGCCGAAACTGATTTCCTCGGATTTGATTTCGTTCTTGGAAATATAGAAATTACATAATAATAGAAAAATGAAATTGAATGATGAAGGAGGAAAGTATCGTCTTGCGGTTCCTATGAAGGCCCCTGATCAAGCCATGTCTCTACCATAATGTGTCCCCCCTGCTGCTCTGTTAGTTTTTGTCATTTTCACATTAACTGCTTGAATCTCTCATTCTCCAGAGATGGGAGTGGATCGACTGTGAGTTTCCTGTTACAGAGTAGAATTGGAGAATGTCCTGGCAGTCCTTCGCTATGTATCTGAGTGGAGCCCCATGTTGAGCCATTAAGTCTTCATGAGTCCCATGCCTCCATTTATTGTCTGAAGACGTGCAGCGAAGTAGTCGAATTCATTTCTGTGACTCGTGTAGTCCTTGGTTTCTTATTGCAGGGGCTTCTACAAGATTAGCCCATATCCATTTGCAACTGCTCCATACCTCTATTCAAAGTCTCAGCTGTTAACCCCATCTACCTTTAAGCTTTGTACCACGTTGTCAAGGCATCGTTGTATTGAGACTTTTACATTGGAGTCGCGACGTGCTTGCAATCTCCGATTGCAATAGTCCTTTAGGGCTGGCCCTTGGTTCGTCAACTCTTTATGTGATTGCGGTCTCGCCCCCTTATAAGAGCCCCCCAATCAGAGGTTCGCAATTGGAAACTCCTTTTTTATGCACCATAACCATCGATCGCTGATTGCCAATCACCTTTCGTGCTTAGCCTCTAGTTCTTTTAGCTTTTTATGTGACTGTGGGCCAAACCCTATATCAGATCCCCTTTCTCGCACTTTTTT
Organism: Pinus tabuliformis; assembly: GCA_031772625.1. Taxonomy (NCBI): domain Eukaryota; kingdom Viridiplantae; phylum Streptophyta; class Pinopsida; order Pinales; family Pinaceae; genus Pinus; species Pinus tabuliformis. Next base: position 586,497,391 of record CM062808.1, on the reverse strand, counting down.
CCCGTGTGTGCACTGTGTCACAAAGTGTCGATAAGCATCAACATCCAATTTTCGATTGTTGTTGTGACAACATTACTGCCACGTGGCACTCCTGAGTGGTGACACGTGTCACCCGGATATGCCCTCTTTGGAACCTTGAAAATGCCAGATCTGTGTGCCATGTGTCCTTTTTACTTCCACGTCATGCTGACATCAGTGCCACAATGTCTTTACCAAATCCACTAATATTTTGCCACATGGCCCCTTGGAGGAGAGAGAAAAAGGCCTGCCTACCCCTGGTTTTGTGTTAATTTCCTTTGTAAATCACTTTCGGCCTTCTCGGTGCTTCAACACTAACATATCACAACTCGCGATATCATAATATTTAGAGTTGTCACCCCACTGGCATGCCTATTTGTGGCATGGATATGACCTCCGATGTGTGAGCCCACCGATACAAGACCTCCAATATATCAAGCATCTGACATGCGATGCTCTGATATACCATGCTACTCTGAGTGCGATCATCGATTGCCAATTTCCATTGACCCCCCGATCGCTGATATACTATGCGTCGATATGCCCGATCGCTGCCTTGGACCTCTAATATCTGATATCAACGATTGCTAATCGTTGATATACTCTATACTGCCATGCTACATGATCTGTCGATTTGCGACTTATGATATGTTCCCGGACCTCCAATCTGCAATATCGGAGATCGCTGATTGCTAGAACCTCTGATATACCATGTTGCCTGATCCTCTAATATGCTATTTTTCCTCCTTTAAAAGGTGACAAATCCCCATCTTTAACAGGCCATATCTTCTTATTTCGGGGTCCATTTGAGGAGTTCCATATACCGTTAGAAAGCTTGTTCTGAGCACTATGCAATGGAGGGGTTCCAATTTGGCTTTGAGTAATTCTGCGGTTTGGGAGATGGCTGCAAACTTTTTTCTCTTTTGCACCCTTTGGGTAGCTGAAAACACATTTTGCAGTGAGTGACAACACAACTCAAGATTCTTCCTCGAATATTTGGAGACATGGCAGTGAAAAGAGGCTCCAAAATCCTGAATCATACCAAGAATTCGATGAGGACTCCGGTTCTGCAAGTAGACTATTGTGTTACATGCCTCTGCCCAAAAATGCAATGTTAGGCCTTGGTCATGTAGCATAGTTGTTATAAGCCATTTTTCCACATCTTGTTAATAGGCCTGCCAACCGGATCAATCAATATACATGAACATTTTTCCATCATCCCTTCACAAATCCCTAAGCATGACTTCTCCAAAAAGTCCGACTTTCTAGGAAAAATTGCTCAAAAACATTTCTTTTAGCCTCAACGCACCTTTCCTCTTTGGCCAACTGCATTCAGTGCATGTTTCTTTCTTGTCCACCTACGTTGGTCAGCACATGTTGCTCCCTTCTACAGGTGCGTTGATTCTAGAAATTTGGAAAAATAAAAAATAATTCTGAAGCTTCCCGTAGTTTTAACCATTCACCATGGATAAAGATCTTGAATCCTATCTAATACTACCTTGAAGACTTCACCTCTTATCCCTTGGAATCATCCTCCCATAATATGTGGATCTCAAGCCTATAATGGTAAATCCTAAACTACCATCCTTTTCCTATAAATTTATTACCATCCTTATCATTAGGGTTGAATTTTGGAGATTGATATTGCCCTTATGCTATTGACTTGAACCTAAAGAAGTCATCATCTTGATGCATTAGGGTTGATGTTGAGGTGTGATTTGTGACAAGGAAGGACAAGTCAACTTAGGGAGACATCTACAAGGTCAACTACTATTTATGCTTGTAAACTCTCTCCTATTTTTATTAATATAAAGAGTATCTTGTTTTCCTATATTTGTTGTTTTATGTTTGCACTCATATATTTTAATGCCACATCGATTCATTGAGTAGAGATGTTAGATTATGCTACGTGGATGTTGTGGATCCTTTGCTTGTTTTAGTCGTGTGTGTGGTTTCTAATTATAACACTTGGATCTGCAATTGGAGCTTATAAGAGAGGAGGAAAGGGAGGTTTCCTACAGGTTCCAGGCAGGCTTCTTTCCCATACTCTAATTTATCTAAGTAAAATTGTATGCTCTTTGTCTTCTATCGTTCTAGACTAGGCCATTAAGTGTAGGGAATTCACCTTTGTTCGCAATCGTAAATTATGCATAATAAATTGGCAAATCCATTGGGGAACGTTTATTCCCTTAGATGTTTCGTTGACCTTAGCACATTTTTCACCTCTTAAAGTGACCTTGATTGACCCATTTAGACATTGATTGACCTTAGGAAAACCCTTCTTTGAGCTTGCTTTGGTTTTTTGTATCATATTTTGACCGAATCTGCCTCAATGCACCCCCTAGTATGGAGAGAGAGCACTTCAATGCACTTTCTCCTTCTTTGTACCTACACTACAAAGCACTAGTGCGTGTTCTGCACATGCGTTGATCCCTATAAGATGCAAAAACATACTTTTCTTGTTTTTCTCTCTGATTTTCTTTGGTCCAACATGTTTTCCTTTTGTCTCTAAGTGTATCCTTGTTTCTAAAAGCCTTCACTTTGTTTTCTTTTGGTTTTAATAGCCTTTGATAAGAATTTGTTTGGATTTTTCTTTGTTCTTGTCAATTAGGTTTTTTTGCACACTTTTAGTTGATCATTGATTGCTTGAAGAAATTGAAATTACAATCATAATTCTATGTGATTTCTCTTATCAGTGATTTAGCAAGCATCTTAGTTTTCATTTGTTTTAAGATTAAGAGGATCGAAAAGAAAAATATTATCATTTTGCATTTTGCATTGCATATAGCGCTTTGATTTCAATTGGAATAGTGAAGTTGAGGAGATCGATTATTGCATCACTTGTTTGTTACATTGTTGATTGATTTCTTCTTCCCCTACTTAGTTAGGCCTTTCATTATTAAAAGGAAAATGAAAAGAGTTTTTTTCTTCATATTACTTGCATTATTCAGGTGACATCGAGTTGTGAGCCTTGAAACTAAAATTTAATTCAAGATAAACTCTAAAATTTACTCAATCAATATTAAGGAGCATTTGGAACATTAACGCAAACATCTAGAGGTCTAGGCTAGAGACGTGTTCCGGTGCATTTAAGCGTAGGAGTTGTCATTCTTTGTCAGTGTTACATTCTGGGGATGATATCATGTTCAACATACGTAAGTGTATAGGATCGTTCTCACGTATCTCTGGGTATCTTGGATGACACTCCACACATGGAAAGTATATAGGAATGCTCTCATCGAATGATTATGCATTAGACAACACTACTATGGACTGCGCTTCCACGTACCTTCAGGTATATTTTGGAATTCCCCTACAGGTTGTTATCCCACCATAGGTAACCGAGTCAACTGCCTTGTACATTTTGATACACCAAACACAACATTCGGGGACATTTCTTGCACGTATGTAAATCCTTAGTTCACCAAGGTGGTGTATTGTAGTTCACAGTTAACTGGTAAACCCTTCTGCCTAGTTACACCTTTGATTTATTTTGTGTCTTTAATTTATAAAATCAATTAATTGATCGCAGAACAACATCCTCACCGTGGAACAACTCCTTATTGGATCTTAGGTTTAGACTAATGGTGACAGTTCCCGAGTCTACCAATCAAGGAAATCCCTCTAACGGTTATCGTGGTGCTTTTCCTTCTTTTGGAAATATTGTTCCTTATATGGCAACGTCGTCCCTTCCTGGATTTACCATTAGTTTGCTAGTTTGGTTGTTTTCGACCCCTATGGTTCCGAATGTCCAAACTGCTCCTCAACCAAGTTCACCTCCACCTAAAAGACATTGACCTCAAGTTGATCCTAAAGTTGACCCTCTGCCTTCTTCATCTGTTGTTTCTTCATCCCTTTCTTCCTTCTTTCCCGGTGAAAGTTTTGATTCTAGTAACCAAGAATTTAAGAAGAAGAACAAAAGGATGATGAAGAAGAAGCAAAATAAGCAGGGGGCAACCAAGCAACCATTGCTACCAATTCAACTATTATGGAGAAACCTTCTAATCAACCCCACAAATTTAAACTCCCTTGAAAGTTATGTAAGGATGACCACCTTCTTAGAGATTTCCCTAGTATTCCACAAGTATTAAAAGTGTGGTCCACAGGCTCACATCAACCCCGATCATTAACCTCTCGATATCATGTTGGTGACAAACCATCAACTAGTGATAGTAAGTTCCACGAGAAAAAGGGTAAAGTTAAGTTTCCCTGTAGGTTATGTGAAGAGAATCATCTTATTCACCTTTGCACTTATATGGATGAAGTCTCAAAATTGTTGGAAAACTTTACAGTGTCTCAGCCTCATCTTACGGCTGGTTATCGAAAACATTCTCCCAATCCTCCACTAGTTGATGAATTGATTAATCAGAATCTGTATCCTATCAATCCCACTCTCTCTGAACGTGAATCCCATGAGTCTGTTCCCGTCCAACCATTGGTTGAGAAAATGGTTGACTCAATTTCACCTTCGATTGGTGAATGTTAAATTAATAATGGTCAGGAAAATCCTTTGCTAGCATCATGCCTTGGCAAGGACTAATAAAAAATTTATTTCATTTTAATGACATAGGCCAATCACTAAGTTCCAACTAAATCATCATGTTTTAAGCGGGATTTTGCCATAAAACTGTTATAATATTAATTTTGCACTTTCATTAAATAATGTTCTTATAATATTAAATTGTTAGTCTTTAAGTTCAAATTAAATCATCTCATTTTAAGTGTTATTTGGAATTTATTATAAAAGGAAAATGTTGTAATGTTACATGATATAATATAATAATGGTGTCAGCTTGAGTGGGCTTGATGGTTAAGAGCATGTGTTTCCTCCTAAGAGGTCACAGGTTCAAAACCAGAGGGGTGTAGAGTATGTATGCCTTCGTAGACTTAGCAGTCAAATCGATGTGCAGAGTTGGGTCCCTTATCCCACAAATAAGGGGGTCTCATACAAGTCAATATAATTTATCGAAGCTGGCCTCTCCCCTATTGAAAGTAGGGCTATGTTTAAGTATCTAATGTATAAGAAGAAGCTTTACAACATGGAATCCGAGAGACTTCCTAAAATTGCTTCTAACTTTAGTCAAAACCCACACCTTCGCCTCAAGCATGGGTGGCACAAGGATGCCCAGTCTTGACTCAACCCTTGGGGGATGATGAGCCCCAAATTTGGTAACATTTTGGGCTCATTTGGCCTAACTACCCTTGCTCAATCCTTCATTTTTCATAACTTCTGCATCATTTTTTAGTATGTTTATGTCATTTGTACGAATAAGGGTAGTCATTATTCCTAGGTGGCTAACACGTGCTCATTTCAGGATTTTTTGACACATGTTGGAGCAAAACCGAGCAGACACGGGCTAGGAGACAGCCAAGCTTGGGTTGAGGATTCGTAGGGGGGTTGTCTATGGCATTAAGTAGCCTCCCTCGGGATCTTCACCCCCAACTCCGAGCTCCAAAGGCCACCAAAACCGGATCTAAAAGGCAGCCAAACAGATTTTGTGGAAGCAGTTGTTCACTCCCAGTTTGGTCAGCCAAGTCCCATAGATTTAGGAGGCTAGCTAGGGCCTCGTGGTGTATAAATGTTAAGGCTTCAGCCTTCGAGAGGAACTTTTTGAAAAACTTTTTCACATTCCGCACTACAAGCTGCTAGCTGTGTTTTGTTCTTTTGTAGCCATTATTGGCATGACTCTTGACTTATGATTATTATTTTTTAATGGGAAGCAGTCAGATTTGATATCAGCTCTGAGTTTTTTGAGGAGCCATAGCTCTCGGGGTTGGGCCCAACCTGAGAGCCTAGGGCCTCCTTCTTTGTATTGATATCTTTCCTTTCAGCATTATGATTTTCCTTGTATGCATTTGAAACGCAGTTTGTTGAGCTAGATTTCGTTGTGTGGCTAAGTAGGTCATTTTTGAAGAATAGAGTTGCTTCGGATGTCTAGAATAGATTAACGAGATAAGAATTGATAAAAGCTTCAGAAAAGGGTTGCCTGCACTCTCATTTTCACCTCTTTCTAGGGGCTGGAATTGCAGACAGTGCTGCCCAACAAAAACACTAGTTTGCTTACCCATGCAATCTTTGGTGCAATGTTTTCATTTGTAGGAGTTAGTCATGCGTTCAGATCTTTTGGAATGTTTCTTTGCTTAAGTGTTGTACATGGTTCTCTTTAGAAATAACGCTGTTGTTCATTGGTTTCGTTGACAGTTAGGATAGACTGGTTAATATTTTGATTGTGTGCAGGACGTGGTTGATTTGGTTAAGTATACACTGTGCGGTGCATCTCCATCACTCTCTCGTCCATCTAAGCTTCGTCCAGGCCAACTACTCCATCTCCAAGTTAGGTCCCTCGTCTCACAACTACTTTTCTGCCCACGTAACCCTACCTTCTTGCTCTTCCATTGCCTTCCATTGCCTCAGCCTTCTTTAAGACAAGTTAGCTTCCCACACCCTCTCATCACTTCATCCCTCGGTCACTGAGTCATTTCAGACCCCTACCCTACCTCCCTATCCATTCATGCATCCTCTTTCACTCACCCATCATCCAAAATCCAACCTTAGAACATCCTGTAGAAATTCTAAACATCCTGTAGAAATTCCTGAAACATCCTGTAGAACCCCTGCAGACTTCCTGTAGAAGCTCACAAATGAGGTTTCTTGGTAGCCAAACTTTGTGAAACTCTCTGGAAGGGTGTTAGGGACTCCTTAGACCCCTGCTGAACCTTCCCAACCTTTTCCAAGCCTTTCTCCTCCTTGATTCGCCCTTGCACAGTAAAAAGCCAGTTAAAAGCATCTGCATGATAACTCAAATAACTTATTCAAAAATACAAAAAGATGTGTTCTTCAGATAGAGACAACATAGGCATGTGCATTCTACCTTTGTAGGAGTAATGGCATCTTTTTCAATAGTTTGCATCTTCTCCTTTGCATCAGTAGGACTAGCTGGTAACATTAGGGTTTGCTAGGGTTTTTGCTACTTTTTGGCTTTTAGTTTCTTTCTGCAAGTAGATCAATTTCTTTTGAGTTAGCTTCCATCTATCAGTTAAAAATCTTCTTCTAAGAGCCCATAGAAGTTGGATTAAGTCCCTAGCGGACTTGTACCAACTGACCAAGTGACAGCTGCGGCAAGAGCTAGTACTTGTGCATCCATCACCGTCGCTTCCAAGTTTGTTACGAACTACCGGGTTGATAAAAGTAAAGAAGGGAGTCCCAGGAGTTGCAGCATTATTGCTGCAATACTGGAGACCACCACTTTTTTGGCGCCGTTACCGGGAAGCGTCAGAGTATTGGTGATTGTTGCTTTTCTTCTATTTTCCTACTCTCGCCTTCTGCTAAATAGTTTATTTCATTTCCATTCTGCAATTTCATTTCTGCAAAAGTAAAGTAGACCTTTCCTGCTTTCATAGATTAGACTTTCAATTCTGCAAGCGTAAAATAGAATTTCAATGTTGCAAGCGTAGACTAGTATTTACTTCCTGCAATTTCATTTGAGAAAAATAGATTAGTCCTTTCATGCTTTCATTTCAATTCCACATTTCCATTTCAGCAAGATAGTTAGTTGCAGTTCAATCTATTTTAGTTTTGCAGGTACCAGAGAAAAAAAAACAAAAGCAATCAAAAGTCTTTCCATTTCATGCCTCGTAGAAACCGAGATAAAACAGGCAAATTCTTACCCAACACCCCCACCACTTCACTGAGTCACCCTTCTCTCTTCTTTGGTGACAGTGATCCAGAAGAACCTATAGGCGAGCCTCCTGAGATATACGAAGATCCTATAACAGAAGAAGAGTTAGAGAACACTCCATCTGAAGCCATGGCTGACAATAGAAGAGAAGATGAGAGAATAGAAGGTGCCTTTCCCATCGAGAGACCAATGGAGACATGAAAATGAAAAACATAAGCCCCTCCGCTTTACCTCACTTCCATGGACTGACTACTGAAGACCCTGATACCTTCCTGTTTGAGTTTGTTGTCCTTTGTCGAACCTATGACTATACCGAAGATGAGCAAAAACTGAAACTCTTTCCCTCTACCCTCAAGGATGCAGCATTATGCTGGTTCATGGGCTTACCTGGGAATAGTATCACCACTTGGGCTCAGATGCAGCAAGATTTCAATACCAAATACCAGGACTACTGTAGGTCCAAGGAAGCCAAGGGAGAAATCTTTCGGATGACCATGGGAAACGATGAGTCTTTAGAAGATTATGAGGAAAGGTTCCAACTTAGCTATAAACGGGCCAGGTGCACACTTGACCCTGAATCTCTCAAGTTGGTCCTGCTCCGAGGAGTCCCTGAAGACCTTCTAGATACCCTTCACATGCTAGCTGGAGGAGATATTTACCAACTACCTTATGAGGATATAAAGACTGTGTTTAGAAACCACTCTAGGGCAGCCCAGAAAAGAGGTAGAGGAAACCCCCTTTCAGCTAGTACTACTTTCTCCAAGCATGAGTTTGCAAATCAGCTGGAGGACCTCAAAAGTGAGGTGAGACAGACCATTGCCATGCAACTTGATACATTCTGAATCCAGCAAAAGAAAGAGGAAGCTGAGAGGGCTTTGGCCATCTTCTGCCCCAGGTGTACAAGGAAGCACCCTAAGAACGAGTGCCCATTACATTCAGTAGAGGTATGTTTCGTTTGTGAGGAGGACCACCCCACAAACCAATGCCCAACCTTACCTGGGCTTAAAGCCATGTACCAAGGAACGGAGGCACCCACTGAACCTCTCTACTTCCTCAACCAAAGGAGGCCACATGGACCTAGACCTTACCAGCAGGGATGCAAGGGACATCCCAAGCTTATTATAGCCCCAACCAATCTGCTCCTATGCCTTCCTGGGGTCCCCCTGCTCATCCTTCCTGTTCTGTGCCTCCTCCATGGTCTTACCCACCTCAAACCATACTCAGCCCACTACTCATTCGTTTCACCTACATGTCCAGCCACAGCCTCAGTGGAATGCACCTCAACCGGGGTGGAGGCCCCAGTACAACACTCCTCCCGCCATTTTGCCTCCATCACCAGCTCAGCCACAACCATTACCTCCTGCTCCTCCAAGACAACCCCAAATGCTTGCTCAACCGAACCCGAACCCCAACAACCGACAGGCCCAGCAGGTATATACTGGGGAAACAACATGCCCTACCTATGCTGTGGAGATCCGGGAGATCAACCTGCAATCTGGAAAGACTCTTCCGGATCGCCAACCTCCTCCCCAAGAGGACGAGGAAGACAAACAGGAAAGTGAACCAAAAGCCATTCCACCCTTTCCTGAGAGACTAACAGCAACCACACAACCCAACCCAGAAGAGAATGAGCTTCTGGGAGAACTCAAGCAGTTGTGTGTGAAAATACCACTTCTCCAAGCCATCAAAGATGTACCGATATACAACAAATTGGTTAAGGAAAAGTGTTTCAGGCACCCAGGCAGGCGAAAAAGAGATGCCTCAACCATCAATGTCGTAAGACAATTGTCTGATCTTATGTTGGGGCAAGTTATCTGTCCAAAGTATCTGGATCCTGGGAGTCCTGTAGTTGATGTCCACATCAATGGCACCATCATACCCCACACTTTGATTGATTTAGGGGCTGCCATTAATGTGATGACCAGGGATACCATGCTCAAACTCAACCTTCAAGGTTCCTTAAGAAAGACCTCGACAGTCCTGCAGCTAGCAGATCGCTCCACCGTGACTCCCGAAGGGATTGTGGAGGATGTCTTGGTCTCTGTTGACTCTTGGGAGTACCCTGCGGACTTCTTGGTTCTTCAACCAAAGGCAAAGCTTACTGGATACCCCCTTATTTTGGGAAGGCCTTGTTAGCCAGCCACTGCGGATGCTTACATAAGCTGCCGAGCAGGAAACATGACCATCAAAAATGGTCCTATGTCCAAGCAGCTAGTCCTATACCCTCCTGCCCAACCTCTATTAGAGCATGACTTACCACTTTGGTTGGAAGAAGGAGAAGAGGATGAGGTGTACTCTGCACCCTAGAAACCACCAGGGGAGGTCCTCAAACCGAGGATGATTTGATTGAGACCTTGATTCAAAATCCACCTCCCAGTGCATTGTCCTTAGAGAAATTGGTGGAGGATACCCAAGTCAGCACCTTAGTGGACCTTTGTGTGACCAATCCAATCAATCCCAGAGTCAAAAATGTGGAGTTTGGCCCTGAGAGAACGTTAAAGATTAGCTCCTCCCTATCTCCTTCCCAGGAAAAGGAGCTGTGTAGTCTGTTGGCCAGTCATCTAGATGCTTTTTCTTGGAGCTATAAGGAGATGAAAGGAGTCCATCCTTCGGTCTGTACCCATCACATCTACATCAAAGAAGATTTTAAACCGGTCAGGCAACCTCAAAGGAGGATGAATCCAGCCCTTAAGGACATTGTCAAAGAAGAATTGCAAAAACTGTTGGATGCAGGATTCATCTACCCCATCTCGGATAGCAAGTGGGTGTCCCCTCTGGTGTTGGTTCCCAAGAAAAATGGGAAGTGGAGAATCTGTGTGGACTACCGAGAACTAAACAAAGCCACCAAGAAAGACCACTTTCCTCTACCCTTCATAGATCAAGTGTTGGATGGACTGGCAGGGAAGAAGTTTTTCTCTTTCCTAGATGGGTTTAGCGGGTATAATCAAATCCAAATCAGCCCGGAAGACCAAGATAAGACCACCTTCACTTGTCCTTGGTGTACCTTTGCTTACCGAGTTCTTCCCTTTGGGCTATGCAACGCTCCTGCCACCTTCCAGAGAGCCGTCTTGAGCATATTTTCTGAGCTGGTCCATGATTCGGTGGAGATCTATATGGATGACTTCACTCCTTATGGGTCCAACTTCCAGGAAGCATTGTCCAATCTGGGAAAAGTCCTAACCAAGTGCATTGAGATGAACCTGTCCCTTAGTCCTGAAAAATGTGAATTCTTAATGACTGAAGGGACCGTGATAGGACATACCATTTCTCACCAAGGGTTATAGGTGGATCCTAACAAAATTGCTCTCATCAAAAAGGTTCCACCCCCTCAGAAGGTAAGAGATGTTCGAAGTTTCTTAGGCTTGGCAGTATATTATAGAAGATTCATTAAATACTTCAGCAAGCTAGCCTCGCCATTGTTTGGCCTCTTAGCAAAAGATGTTGAGTTTAAATGGACTGACGATTGTTAGAGGGCTCTGCATGAATTAAAGGATAAGTTGGTGTCTGCCCCAATCTTGAGAGGTCCAAATTGGGCCCTACCTTTCCACATCCACACTGATGCCTCGAACAAGGCCATAGGGGCAGCCTTAGGACAAGTTGAGCAAAAACTTCCATACGCCATATACTTTGTCAGCAAAAACTTATCCAAGGCAGAACTGAATTATACTGTAACTGAGAAAGAATTCTTGGTCGTGGTCCATGCCCTGAACAAGTTCCGACACTACATCACTGGCTATCAAACATTTGTACATATTGATCATGCTGCAATTAGATATTTAATGAATAAACCAGATGTGAATGCTCGTATTATTAGATGGTTACTTTTGTTGCAGCAGTTTGATTTGACTATCGTTGACAAACCAGGTAAAGAAAATGTTGTTGCTGACTTCTTGTCTAGATTAGATTTGCCTGCAGGTGAGGATGGAACAGTGGATGACCAGATGCCAGATGAACATCTGTTTGCTATCTCAGTACTCTCTCCATGGTTTGTTGATATAGCAAACTACCTTGTCTCAGCACAGTTCCCTCCGCACCTATCCTCAAAAGAGAAGAGCAGAATCGTAAGGAAGAGTGCCTCATTCACTTGGATCGGGGGCAACCTGTTCAAGCTTGGCCCTGATCAGATCTTAAGGCGTTGTGTAAGGGAGGAGGAAGTCTTTGACATCCTCCTAACCTGTCATGACGGGCCTTGTGGAGGACATTTTGCAGCCAAGAGGACTGCCTTCAAAATTCTACAGGCAGGCTACTATTGGCCCACGCTTCATCAAGATGTCAGAAGATATATCAGCCAATGTGACCGATGCCAAAGGATGGGGAAACCGACTCCAAGGGACGAAATGCCTCTCCAACCTCAAGTAACTCTTGAGCCATTGAGAAGTGGGGTATGGAATTTGTGGGTCCTATCAACCCTCCTTCAAGGCAAAGGTCTTACATCATTGTGTGCACAGACTATCTGACAAAGTGGGCAGAAACCAAGGCAATCAAAGCAGCGACAGAAGAAAAGGTGGTTGAGTTTTTAAGAGAAAACATCTTCTACAAATTTGGCTACCCAAGAGAGCTAGTCACCGATCAAGGAAGCCAGTTCACCTCCAACTTAATTGAAGACCTACTCGCTCATCACAAGATCAAGCATAGGACTTCCACCCCCTATCATCCTCAAGCAAATGGGCAGGTGGAAGTCACCAATAGAGCATTAGAAGGGATCTTGACTAAGGTGGTGAGCAGCAGTAGAAAAGATTGGGTAGATCGCCTGGTTGAGGCCACTTGGGCTTACAACACCACTTGGAAGACCAAAACTGGCTTCACACCTTATGAGCTGATCTATGGGAAGAGAGCTTTGTTGTCAATTGAGTTCGAATACAACACATTAAGGATGGCAGCTCAGCTGGACCTAGATCTCAGCCATGCCCAACAAGAAAGGTTATTGCAGCTGAATGGTTAGACGAGCACCGAATGCAGGCCCTTCTCCACTTAGAAGTGGTTCAACTTCAGAGGAAGGTATGGCATGACCGGCACCTCAATGACAAGCAATTCCAGCCGGGAGATTGGGCTCTGTTGTACGATTCCAGAAATAAGGATTTTAAGGGGAAGCTGAGAACAAGATGGCTGGGACCATATGCAGTAGAGAAGTGTAATGACAATGGGTCTGTTCTTATTCGGACCATTGATGAGGAAGCCATCCCCATGCTCGTCAATGGGCATCAACTAAAGATCTACAGGAAACCTCTTTCGAGGCAAGAATTCATCAAAACTGTGGAAAAATCAGTGCTGGTCATAGAGAAGGGTTCTGCCTCTGTTTTGGGCATACTCTGAGCATAAAAAAAAAAATAAAGATCCTTGGTTGAAAACCTTTGTGAGGCTCCCAAGGCAGATGGTAGGGGTGAAAACCTCATTGGGGCGCCCCTGCTGTCTCTCTGAAAATTTTTGAATAAAAAAGACCCTTGGGTGAAACCTCTCTGAGGCGCTCAAGGCAGATGGTAGGGGTGAAAACCTCACTGAGGCGCCCCTGCTGTCTCCAAAAAAAAAAAAAAAAACACACAAACAAAGAAAAAGAAAACAGGAAAACAGGCTCAAGATTTGACAATTCATGAAGGTTGCAGGTATTCCATGCAGAAAAGGAGGTCTCTCAACTCAAAGACAAGGGTCCCTACCACGCTACCAGGTGACCTCACCAGCACTCCCTCCAGAAACACTCATCTCTTCCAAGGTCTGGGCATGATTTGGTCACAGTTTAGCCTTCTACAGGAAGCTACAGGACTTTCTACAGGAAGTTTTGTATTTCTACAGGAAACTTCCTGTAGAATCTTTGGACGACCCAGGACCAACTGTGTCGAAGAATGTGAAGCCCGAGGTCCAATTAGGAGGCATGCAACCAATGTTTTTCTCCATCACCCACTGTTGTCGCCTCCTTCTACCACCCCTGCTGCCATACAATGGAAATACCTGCACAGTCAAACCAGAACGTTGGATTCTCAGAAGAAACAAATCTCAAATGGAATAAAGCATGCAGAGGCCCAATGCGCTACTTATCAAGGCAATCCGAGGACCCTGCAACCGTGACCGTGATTCCACCGTTTCGGCATGCACCCTAGGAGGGGAAACGACTACAGGATATCCTACAGGAATCCTGTAGCAGTTGATCCGGCTAGAGCATACACCATGAAGGAATCTGCAACTCATAAAGCTGGCGCATGCACCATCCGCAGCCAGGCAACCGGTCTCGTAACCAGCAGCAGTTAGCAAGAAGGAGCTCCCGTGCCTGTGCGTGAAGCAGCAGCAAGCGGATCCGTCACCCTCGTCCTGAAGCATGAAAATAACGTCGTGGCCGCACAGGTAAGTGCCTCACCCTGTTTCGTCAAATTACATGAACAATGCTCTAAAATGTGTGTGAATATGAAAATGAATGGGTTGAGCAAGTCGGGTAGCCATTCAACTGGCCACCACAACCAGTCCGACGGTCTCGTCCGATCCGAAAAGCGTTGGTTGTGTCAAACAAGACAGGAAATGGACACGTGGGAAGCGTCCAGTCGGAGAGAAGCAGCGATCTAACAGAAATGGCGGTCGTAGATATGCAGGGAATGATTCGGTGGTCAGGCAGACTTATAGTGGAATGATAGCAGGTGACGTCATCCAACAGGCCGGCGGGGACAACTCACCCCCGCGCCACGAATTCCGCAGGGATTCAAATCCACCGGTTGGATCCCGTATGGCACTCCACTCATTTATCCTCAACCGCTTTGCAGTTGAGTACGCATCCGAAATTTCCTAAAGGCTGTTACTCCGAGTCCTTGGCCTGTTCAAACGTCCTGTGGTTGCACAGAAGGCCCAGAACCACTGAAGCGCTCTCTAGAACCCGCGCACAACTTCTACAGGAAGCTGCGCTACAGGAAGCTCAACGCTACAGAGGAAATTAAACTGTTCACGTCAAAGGTGGCAAGTTTGGAACGAGGTAAGCTTGAACATAGTCCTCCCATGCAATTGGTTCGAAGGGTGGTGAAGTCGACGTCTTAAAAGGGTAGAATTACAGTCTGTGCATGAATTTGCAAGCGTCGTCTTACTTCTGCATGAGAATTGTCGTCGTAGTGTGTATGCGGGGTTTTCTACAGGGTTTGGTTCATGATTGAGCCACTGTCAAGGCTCACCTGTAGACAGTCGTGAATTTATCAACTGTGTGCATGATAGAGGCGTAACTCTGCGCTCTGTCTAAGGAAATCCCAAAGGTCCATCTTTTTATACGCGCCAGCCAGCTCAGACCAACACAACAAGCTTTTACCATGCCGGGTGGGTTCATTAGGAAAGAGCCTACAGACTCAAAGAAGCTACGGGAAACCCCTGAGGTGGTAGAACTGTTCTCTCGTGCCCAGTGGATGTCATTCTGTGACAAACTTCAAGGTTACGATGACGAGGTTGCAGAAGAATTCCTGCGAGCTTTGCAGCCAAAGTCAAAAACGCTGGCCGTTGTCAATTTCAGAGGTTTGACCCTCAGACTCACCCCACAGTTCATTAGCAGGGTCACTGATCTCCCGATGGGGGTACCTTGGGATAAGGAGGAGAGAAAAAACTGGGCAGAAGGCTAAGAAGGAGTTCTTTCTGCCGGAGGAGAAATTCTCAGAGGACAAGAACGGAGTTCGAAGAGGAAGCCTATAGCCGCTCTGGAGTGAGGTCAGCCTCCAAATTATGAAGTATATCACATGCAAGGGGTGATTTAGCATCGTGTATGGATACCATTTCCGATGCTCACAGAACTTAGGCACCAAATGGACCTACCCTCAGAAAACAAGTTGAGCATTCCTTACTTCCTCCTGCAGTCCATGACTGAATGTGCCACCAAATTAAGAGAGGGAACGCCAGACCAGGTAGCCCATCATGGGCTCATTAAGCTCCTCGTGGAGGATGCACTCCACACGTACACCGTCCCTCTCTCCTGGGAAGCCTTTCGAAATTTGACTAAGGATGATGACATCCGAATTTTGGTGAGGAGCTCACCTCCTCCAGCAGCGAGGAGAAGGAACCAATTCAAACAGAGAAGAAAGGAAAAGGCCAAGAAACCATGGCCAAAGCACCAAAGAAAGAGCACAAGGGGAAACAAGAGAAACACCAGGCTGCCAAAACAGAGGATGACAAACCCACATTAACACCCAGGGAGAAAAGATTACAGAGCAGGGTGGAAAGGACTGAACAAGTCCACGTCAGTGAAGGCACCTCTAAGGCAGCCTCAGCAAAGTCAAAAGACAAAGCACCCTCAGCCAAGCAGGCTAAAACGGTGCCATCTGTGTCTACAGGAAAATTAAAAACGGCTTCTACAGGAAGCCAGAAATCAGCCGCTACAGGGCTTTCTACAGGAAGCCCTGAGAAAGGAAAACAGAAGGGGAAGACGGCCGAAATCCTTGCTAGGGAGGCAGCAGCTGTGCTGGCCACCCTAAGTACCCCTCCCAAGCCAAAGGAAAAACGAAAGAGGGAGACCCCTCTGTATTTCAAAGCAAGGAGAAGTGTAAGAATCAAAACAGGCAGGCCCCAACCTCCATCCAGCAACCCAATTACTATAGAAGACACCCCTACCTCGCCAAGGGAGAGGTCCCCCTCAAAAATATCAGTCACTTATGAGCGGGGAGCCCAAAGACAACTGCCTGGAAGGAGAGAATGGAAAGGTTAGCTTCAAAAACCCCTCTACAGGGTGTTGAGGCCGTTCTACAGGAAACATTGGCCAGGCTTAAGGAGACCGAAAGAATGGAGGGAGAGGCAGCCACATCACCACCAAGGGAAGAAGGGGTAGAGCCACGGAGGGAAGAAGAGGTAGAGCATATTCCGGAACCTAGTCCCCAGCCAAGCTTGAGCTCTTATTATAACTTTTTGGAGGCTGGAAAAATTATACCACAGAAATTCACGGTGCCGCTTTTCTTTGCGTTGGAGGAAGAAAGAGTGAGAACCCACACATGGATGAGGATAGCTAAATCTAAAGGAGTAGCAGATATAGGCCCTTGGAGGAACAACTCAAGGAGGCAAGAAGAGAATTAGCTATGGCAAAACATGTGGGAAACTGCCAACGGGTATTTCTACAGGAAGAGAATGAGAAACTCAAACTGCAGCTACAGGAACAGAGGAAAGAAAGGGGCACAACATCAGAGGACACTACAGCAGAACCTCAAGGAAAAGAAGGAATGCAAGTTGGTCTTAGGGAACTAAACCAGCATCTACAGGAAAGGGAATTGCAAGCACAAATCGAGATACAAGCTCTCAAACAGCGGTTGCAACAAAAAGAGACACAACTGGCCTGCATGGCCAGTTGGGCCATGGATTCTCTACAATGTAGATAGTCCGTCCAAATCTTATGGCCTATACCTACGGGACCAGTGGCTGCAGCTCCAAATTAATGCATTGGCACAGAGGGGTATCTCCCAAATCCAAGACCCCCAACAGTTCACAGATTTATGCAATAGCAGTTCAACAGAGGACAAGGCCAAGCTATCAGAGTTCTACCTCCATAATTTGGCCCTTCCTAATGTAACTTCATGGGATCCCAACACAGTCGTGGGAGATATGCAATTGATGGCATTTACCTCATGGTTGAACCATGAAGAAAAGATAGCAGCAGAGGTCAAAGAGGTCATGAACCGAGAGTTACATGAACCACTGCTGATTAGAGCAGAGCCAGGGGACCCCACTACATTGATATCAGCCCACCAACACTTAGCAACCGACTCTCAGGCTTTATTAAAATAGATGGATCAGTAGGCTTAGGCCAGAGCACATTTCGAGGATATGGAGCGATTATTAGGGGACAATTGTGTTCATGCTTGCACCCGCCGGTGGAACACATTGTCCCACAGCCTCAAAATCAGGGAATATCACACTCCAACTCGAATGAGGGAAGCTCTAGTATGGGTGCCCCTCTATAAGAAGTCCATACAGAACCTCCAAGCCAGCTGGATTGGCTTTGGCCTCAAGCTAAGCCCACCTTTGCTTTTGGGATTGATGGAAGGCAGCACAGAGAAAGAAGAGCATAAGCAGTGGGAAGAGGTGGAAAGGAAGGCTGGGTTCCATGACAGTGAGGAGGATACTACTTCAGAAGCTTGGGATGTGAGAGTGGCGGTGAAAGCAATGAAGGACGAGGAGCTGGATTAGTTGCTCAGGGATGAGCAATCATTTTAGCAGGGGGGTGATGATGAGCCCCAAATTTGGTAACATTCTGGGCTCATTTGGCCTAACTACCCTTGCTCAATCCTTCATTTTTCATAACTTCTGCATCATTTTTTAGTATGTTTATGTCATTTGTACGAATAAGGGTAGTCACTATTCCTAGGTGGCTAACACGTGCTCATTTCAGGATTTTTTGACACATGTTGGAGCAAAACCGAGCAGACAAGGGCTAGGAGACAGCCAAGCTTGGGTTGAGGATTCGTAGGGGGGTTGTCTATGGCATTAAGTAGCCTCCCTCGGGATCTTCACCCCCAACTCCGAGCTCCAAAAGCCACCAAAACTGGATCTAGAAGGCAGCCAAACAGATTTTGTGGAAGTAGCTGTTCACTCCCAGTTTGGTCAGCCAAGTCTCATAGATTTAGGAGGCCAGCTAGGGCCTCGTGGTGTATAAATGTGAAGGCTTCAGCCTTCGAGAGGAACTTTTTGAAAAACTTTTGCACATTCCACACTACAAGCTGCTAGCTCTGTTTTGTTCTTTTGTAGCCATTATTGGCATGACTCTTGACTTATGATTATTATTTTTTAATGGGAAGCAGTCAGATTTGATATCAGCTCTGAGTTTTTTGAGGAGCCATAGCTCTCGGGGTTGGGCCCAACCTGAGAGCCTAGGGCCTCCTTCTTTGTATTGATATCTTTCCTTTCAGCATTATGATTTTCCTTGTATGCATTTGAAACACAGTTTGTTGAGCTAGATTTCGTTGTGTGGTTAAGTAGGTCATTGTTGAAGAATAGAGTTGCTTCGGATGTCTAGAATAGATTAACGAGATAAGAATTGATAAAAGCTTCAGAAAAGGGTTGCCTGCACTCTCATTTTCACCTCTTTCTAGGGGCTGGAATTGCAGACAGTGCTGCCCAACAAAAACACTAGTTTGCTTACCCATGCAATCTTTGGTGAAATGTTTTCATTTGTAGGAGTTAGTCACGCGTTCAGATCTTTTAGAATGTTTCTTTGCTTAAGTGCTGTACATGGTTCTCTTTAGAAATAACGCTGTTGTTCATTGGTTTCGTTGACAGTTAGGATAGACTGGTTAATATTTTGATTGTGTGCAGGACGTGGTTGATTTGGTTAAGTATACACTGTGCGGTGCATCTCCATCACTCTCTCGTCCATCTAAGCTTCGTCCAGGCCAACTACTCCATCTCCAAGTTAGGTCCCTCGTCTCACAACTACTTTTCTGCCCACGTAACCCTACCTTCTTGCTCTTCCATTGCCTCAGCCTTCTTTAAGACAAGTTAGCTTCCCACACCCTCTCATCACTTCATCCCTCGGTCACTGAGTCATTTCAGACCCCTACCCTACCTCCCTATCCATTCATGCATCCTCTTTCACTCACCCATCATCCAAAATCCAACCTTAGAACATCCTGTAGAAATTCTGAACATCCTGTAGAAATTCCTGAAACATCCTGTAGAACCCCTGCAGACTTCCTGTAGAAGCTCACAAATGAGGTTTCTTGGTAGCCAAACTTTGTGAAACTCTCCGGAAGGGTGTTAGGGACTCCTTAGACCCCTGCTGAACCTTCCCAACCTTTTCCAAGCCTTTCTCCTCCTTGATTCGCCCTTGCACAGTAAAAAGCCAGTTAAAAGCATCTGCATGATAACTCAAATAACTTATTCAAAAATACAAAAAGATGTGTTCTTCAGATAGAGACAGCATAGGCATGTGCATTTTACCTTTGTAGGAGTAATGGCATCTTTTTCAATAGTTCGCATCTTCTCCTTTGCATCAGTAGGACTAGCTGGTAACATTAGGGTTTGCTAGGGTTTTTGCTACTTTTTGGCTTTTAGTTTCTTTCTGCAAGTAGATCAGTTTCTTTTGAGTTAGCTTCCATCTATCAGTTAAAAAGCTTCTTCTAAGAGCCCATAGAAGTTGGCTTAAGCCCCTAGCGGACTTGTGCCAGCTGACCAAGTGACAGCTGCGGCAAGAGCTAGTACTTGTGCATACAGCACCGTCGCTTCCAAGTTTGTTACGAACTACCGGGTTGATAAAAGTAAAGAAGGGAGTCCCAGGAGTTGCAGCATTATTGCTGCAATACTGGAGCCCACTAGGGGATAAATGAGGAGAGCATCCTGGGAAACAAGGATAGTGTCAAAGATCCTATCACCTCCAAATGTAAGGATAAGCTATGGGATGATGATGAGCTAGAGGGTAAAAGGAAGCTAATATATTATAAGGAGGTGACAAGCCCCACCCTTGAGAACCATAATTATCTTTCTGTTTTGACCAGCTCGAAGAAAAAGATGAACATCACAAAGATTAGAATTAATTTTCATGAGCTTCGAAGTGAAACCAAGTGATGGTCTACTTCGAAGATTCCTTGGGATGATAGGATTTGTCATCTTTGCAATACTATGAGGGTGGAGGATGAAAAACACTTACTTTTAGATTGTCCGGCTCTTACTCACATCTCCTCTCATTTCCCTAACATTTGTCACACTTCCAATCTTCTTGACTTGTTAAGTCAACCCAAATACAGTGATCTTGGTGTGCTTCTTTCCCTTCTTTTTTAGCACAGAAATAAGATTCTAAAGAATTACAATTAGGTTCTTCTTCTTCTTAAGATTTGATAGACCGCATTGGTCTTAGTAGACATTTATAATCATTATCATGATCATCATTAAACAATAAAATAATAAATTAAATACATACATACATACAAATTTAAATGAATTTAAATATAAATTAATTAAATAATTTATATGAAATAATTTTGCATTAAATTATTAGAAAAAATAAATAACTTTATATAAAAAAATCTAAAAATCGAACTCATTTAAATTTATTTGAAATTTGAATGGATAATATTTAATATATTCGATCATTTTATTTTATTTTATTTATATATATATATATCATATATAAAATATTTTTAATTTCTTTTCCTAGGTAAATTTCTCAATTAATTTAAATAGTAATTAAATTAAAATAATAAATTAGTGCATAAAAGTTATATTGGAAAATATTAAATTATATTTAAAATTATTATTGAATTTTATAAATTATTATAATTTTGTTTGGAGAGAGAATTATAGAAAATACTTAAATATATTATTTTGATGAGTTTTGTCCTTTTGATTTTGGGTTAATAAATTGAAGAAAATTGATTATAATTTACATAAATATAGTTTGAGTTTTAAATTTATTTTGATTACAAGATGCCAACCACGATCCCCATGAAAATTGGTGAATTCTTAGGTGACCAAATTTCATGAGTAACATGAGACACATGTCAAAAAAAATTGAAATAAGACACACAAACGTTTAAGCCAATCAAATGCTAACAAATTGTTTTTTTAAATTAAAATAATTTTTTTTAATGATTTATGAAGTTAAACATTAAAATTTGTTATGGTCAACACTAAACTATTATTGATTGCTATATATGTGTGTGTGTGCGCACACACATGTACCTAGTTGACATTGAAATATTTTGTTTAACATAGGTATTGAGATATTTTATTTATGGGTCATGTTGCCCACATTAAAAAATATAATTTTTTTTATTAATACATTTTTAAATATACCCCAATATTACATAACCCCAAGTATTGAAATCTCTTATATTGACCCACATTAAATTATTGTTATTATTATTATTTAGATGTTATATATGAATTACACATTTTCTCTCTATAATGAAGTAATTGATTCTTTTCACTTTCAATTACCTTTCTTTTAATTGGTTATTACTTGGTCATATTGTCATCAACTATAAGATAGTTACCTATCCTCTGGGTCATTTGTTTTTTCTCCATAGGTGTCAATGTTCTTTGTGCTCTATTTACACAACTCGGGTTTGGTATGTCATTCAAATTGGTGGCAATATTACCCTCGGCGGCTCCTTAGAACTCTGACCTTGTCGGGATTTCGTTCAGCTGCCCAGTGTTGGTCTATGGAGTGCGGTACTCTGGTACTTTCTCTATCTAGTTTTGACTATGGATATGGTCTCACTAGAACTTTAATATTTCAAACATTTCTAATTCATTTATTTCTTGGTCCACACAAAGTTTGGGGATTCCAGAATTTTGGGTAGGTATCAGTTTGTGAGTGTCGTGGGCTCAAAATTTTCTTCTTTCACCCACATAAATTTCTATTTTCTTCTATTACAAGGTTTGTGGTTTGTGTTGTACTAAGGTCTTACCCTCCCTTTGTTATGTCCATCTTTGTCGTTTAGTTTTCTAGAGTTGTCTCTTCTTATTATTTTTGTAGGTCATATGCTTATATGGCACCTCGACAAAGAATTCCTAGTCGCAGGGGTGGCACACCTGTGTCATCCTCTTGGCGATGCTGGCATTTGTTCAAATGGGAATATGTGGCTAACGTTTTCGAGTTTGCTCCTCTAGAGGTCAAAAAATAAAATTCTCCACATGGAGGCCAAGGAGTTCAGTGATCGTGATTATTTTTCTAATACGGAGATTGGAGGTAGTAGCCTCAAGTGGGTTCTTGATCTAGGGAATTTTTGTAAGAGAAGACTCCACTTCCTCCATTCTACTACTTTGCATCGTCAATTGGAGACTCTATTAAGCATGGTAATTTGGGATAAGCAAGTAGAGAACTACAAGTTGTTTGTAGGTCAAGAGGAGATGAAGAGAATCTTAAGGGACATCAGGCATAATTTGGATGATATTGTGGTCAGATTGACTCGTGTTGAGCATTTTATAGTCTCAAAGTCAAAGATTGACTCCATTGAGAAACAAGAGGTGCCTGCAGTCATCAACGCTCTAGCTCAAACCTCTCCTCTTACGCTAGTTACCATTTTGGACTAATAAGTACACCATGCACGTCGCATCAGTGTTTACTATGGATCAAAACCTGTTTTTTTGTAAGAAATCTTATGATGTTTTGTCAATATTGCCAATTAGTTGTTGATATATACTATTGCACTTCGCTTTTGGCATTTTTCATGGCTCAACCAGAGCCTTAGGAAAATTGGAGGATTTTAGTTATCTCTGTTGTAGTTTTGAGTTTTCCTATATTCAAGTAACACAGTTCCATCTTGCTAATTTTTGGTTTATTATGTCTTTATTGTGTCTCTAGTTATCCTAGTGATAATTATGATCTCTCAGGTCACTCTTTTGGATGTATGAAAGACTTTCACTATAATATATTTTGCTATTAATAGAAACCTATCGAAGAAATTAAAAGAAAAAAATATATATATATCTTTTCCCCTTGCACATTAAGAAATTTTGGATGTATGAAAGGCTTTCACTATAATATATTTTGCTATTAATGAAAACCTATCAAAGAAATAAAAAAAAAAATACCTTTTCCCCTCTCACATTAAGAAATTTTGGATGTATGAAAAGCTTTCACTATAATATATTTTGCTATTAATAGAAACCTATCAAAGAAATTAAGAGAAAAAAAAAAATTAGCTTTTCCCCTACATTAAGAAATTGTATTATAGTTAACATTAACTTTTCTTTTTCTTTTGTTTCCCTTTCTCTCTATGTAGAGTTGATATTGAAATATACTAGTTAACATTGATATTGAAATGGTTTATCAAGTCTTATATTGAAATAAAGAAGTATAAGAATTATACATCTTTCTTGGCGCTAGAAAGTGAAAATACAAGATCTTTTTTTTTTTTTTTACGTTTACTTAATTTATCTCTATTTAAAGTTAATTTAAAATTATGTTAATCAATATCGAAATATTTTGTTTATGCTTATAGTGAAATATTTTTACCAGACTTCTTTCATTTTGAGTTCTAATATAAACAACTAACAAAGTGATCATAAAGAAAGTGAGATTATTGATGTTTTAAATAAAAACTAACCAAATATGTATAATCAATTTTGTTTTTTATTATACATTTTTTTTCTATTTCCAAAATATTTTGTTTTTATTTTAAAAAAGACATATGTCAACTTGAGGTTGAATGTGGAAAGAATTACACATCTCCCTCATATTGGAACTAAATACAATAAAAAAGAATTTCTCCATTTTCACAATTTATTCAAACGTAATGAGCCTCTCCCGACAATCAACAAAATATTCTTATTTTCACAATTTAATAAAAGTTTGTGACCTATTTTTTATAAATGGGAGTGATTAAGTAACTTCCAATCCTCAAGTTTAAATTCTTGCCAACCCTAAGATCTAAACTCTTACTAACCTTGTTGCCACATTTCTCTTTCTTACATGCATGAATGTCCGAAGCTTAGTGGAGTTTATCCCCTTTAACATATATGGCTAGGTTAATTATCATCATTCTCAACCCCTTCTAACTTAATTATTACGAGAGACTTAGTTGAAACAAACATCTCAGGACTTGAATTAAAGGGTTTGGTCTCGTAACTTACTACATGCCAGGTAGGGTTTCTGGCCATTTGCTTCAAAATCTGACTCTGTACCAATTAAATGCAGATTGTAGACAGTTTTGTGCATTAATGGTGTATAAATTTTGGGTTTGTGTATGCTCGTTTAGGCGTAAATTTTATGAAAAGTGCGTATGTAGTGCATATATTTAAAATTCAAACTTCCTAATGTTGTAAACGCCCTGTTTCTTGCACAGGGCTAAAACTCTGGTATTAACAGAGTGATAGACTTACAAGTCTGGGTGACTTTGACAAAATAAGAGACGCTGACTGTAACATTTGGTCAAAAGAAGCATGTCTTCATTGTAATGCTCTGTTTCTTGCACAGGGATGATATTCTGGTTTTTACAAAGTGATAGACTTGTATTAAACATGTTGCTGCTTTTCTTGCTTGGGATTTGTCAAATATATTTTGATTTTATATGGAATCTGGTGTGCAATTTGGGCTTTTCCACAATCTTTGATATGATATGAAATCTTGTGTGCAATTGAAATTTTGGCAGCTTGTGGTGAGTCAGGCGGGCTGTTACTTTTTTTTTTTTTCAATTGTGTAAATGAAGAATTGGAATTTTAGACTTTTGACCTGTTAACAGGTGTTCTCAATTTTGCATCCTATGTAGATTGAAGTGAAGCCATGGGAATAAGATTTCCAGCACGCAAGTAGTTATCGTTTTTCTTGGCTTGTTGAAGTGGGGTTTTCTCCGGTATTCTGTCATTTAATCCTCTCTCCTTTGTGAAGCAATCCTCTCTCCTTTGTGAAGCAAAGGAATTCTTTTCCTGGTTAGAGTTTATTATTCCAAGTTTATGATTTTTTGGAATAAAAAAAAAAAGAGTTTATGATTCTCGAGACAAAAAGTCTTCTTATACAATGATTTTACTGAGTTTATCTCTGTTACACACTCTTGAGAGTGGGGAAACCTATTTTAATGGTTGGGAATGAAGACTGTTTTTTTTGGAGTTTCCGCGTTCCCTGGGTTTGGGGAATACAAAGCCTGTAGAGAAATATGCTGAACTGCGAACATGAGCTTAAGTTGAAATTGTGTGTGCATATTGTAAGGGCCATATTTGGGATGTCATGCTGATGAGTATTTCTTTGTTGTTTATGTATATATATGGCAGGAGATTGTGTGTGCATATTGTAAGGGTGATATTTGGATGTCAGGGTGATGAGTATTTCTTTGTTGTTTATGTATATATATGGTAGGGGATTGTGTGTGCATATTGTATGTGGGAGTCAATGATTAAACATTAGAGGCTTTACTTTTTCTCTTAAGAATAAGTAGAAAAACATATGTGAAATTGTTTTTTTGTATTTTTAAGCCAGATTGTTTCAAAAACTCGTCATGTGTTATAATGAACTTAACATTTTAATATTTTATATATATAAAAGTGAGAAACTCGGGGAGAGACACCCAAAGAATATATTTATATATAAAAGAGATTATATATTTAAATTGATTTTAGTAATTAAATATTTTGATTCAATATTAATTTTAATTATTATATAAATTATATAATTAAAAAGATATTTTTTATTTTTTATTTTTTTTATTAAGCTTTTTCTTGTAAATTTTGGAGAAATTTCTAGCCATTCCCGACACCCGTATCCAAGTTCTCAACATTCTCCACGTTCTACAAACTCATGCAACATAAGAGTTTATCCATATACTTTGTTTTTACTAAATTATGTATATATTCTGCTCCTTTAAATTTCAACTTTGAATTAAGTAACACACGTTTTTTCAAATTTTATTAAAAATATAATATAAAAATGTAAAATATATCAGGGTTTTCGAAGTTTATTAAAAAATAATATAAAAATATAAAATACATCAGTGAATTTAAATTTATATTAAAAATATAATATAAAAATGTAAAATACATCAGAGTTTTCGAAGTTTGCTAAAAAAAATAATAGAAAAAAATAAAATACATCAGTGAATTAAGTAACACACGTTTTTTAAATTTTATTTAAAAAATAATATATAATACATCAGTGTTTTCGAATTTTATTAAAAAATAATATAAAAATATAAAATACATGAGCAATTTCAATGTTCATTAAAAATATTAATATATGTAAAGATTATAGAAGGTTGACCGGTGATTGAGGTACAAAGAGGAGGACAGAGCCTAAGACTCCTGCTTTTAGTTTCCTTCGCATATGTATTTGTTCTAGAATCTTTGATGACTTGTCTTCCATCATTTTTTCTGAATATTCATTTTTCACTGTTTTACTGATTTTTGTTTTGGTTCTGTTTTCTGTACACAGTTATCTCACTACTCGTGACAAGGTGATGCGGAAGTTGGTTGTTTGTGGCTGAATGGGAGTAAGTCAATAATTGAAATTTGAATTTGAATTAATGCAATGTGGTTTTACATTCGAATTTCATTTCCACCCTGGGCTAAAATCTAAGTCAATGCTTGAAATTTGAATTTGAATTAATGCAATGTGGTTTTACATTCAAATTTCATTTCCACCATGGGCTACCATATGGTCGATCTTTGCTTTGACATTGAATTACAGGGTGAAGACCATAGAAAATGAGGATGGGACTAAATATCTTTGCTTTGGGCTTCATTGAGCAATGATCTGCTTTTATAAGCATTAAATCCATTCACTTTGGTATGTTTTTACCTTATCTTTAGGTGTCTCATTTTCATTTTTTTCGGAGGCAATATGAAAAAACGTAGTGCTTGTTCTTTGTTTGGTGAGGGCACATATGTTGTCTTTATTAGGTAGAATGTCATTATACATTGAATATGGAAAATACAAGACTATTCAAATAACGGCTATTCTTGTAGAAGATTCATGCATATTCTTTACTCATATATAGTTATTCCTGTACTGTATATATGCTTATTCAAAAATATTGTCTATAGGATTTTTTTTGGAGTTCTATTGTGTGTTAATAATGATGTGGATTCAATTATTCAGCAAAATATGTTTATGCAATGTATATTCCTTTTGCATATATAACTTGTAAATGAGTTCCAAGTCAATCTTAGATTCATGAAAAGGTTGTTGCAAAAGATCATTATCTATAGCCCTATAATCTTAAAGAGTCCTTTATATCTACTCTGGTATAATTTTTTAGAAAACAATTTTATATAACCCTAAGCTACATTAGTGTTCAACCCAAGTTATACATCTCATTATATTTATTGACAAAGCTTGTGTCCAATTTTGACAATCACTTTTTCACATAGAAACTAATGAAGGACATCACATATACTCATATACTTTGAATGTTTCTTTGTATTTACTTTGGTGTCACCTTGAGAATTTTTTTTATATATCTTAAAGCTACACTAATGCTCTACCTAGGCTATAGGTCCCATTATATTTGTTCACAAATCTTGCGTCCAATTTTAAGTTATGAGAGAGAAAAAAAAACTTCAAAATAGTATAACTCAACAAAAGACTATTCAAATTGGACCATGCCCTGAGAAGGAAAGGTTGACTTATAGTTTTAATGTGAAGAAAAAATTGATGCTAACAAGTTTAACCGATGTCAATTTGCTTTTAGCAGTAATTTACCTGAAACCAAATGTCAAAAAATAATTTCAAAAGAAGAAGAATGTAGGTGAGATCACGTTGAACCTAATTTTATGTACGTTATGCTCGTATCTCCATTAACCACGGGTTCATGTTGAACTACCTAGAGGGGGTTGGGTTAGAAGGCCTCTATTTATTGACCTCGTCGCCATGAATATGAGAGC
The DNA here is from genome assembly GCA_031772625.1 of Pinus tabuliformis. Classification (NCBI taxonomy): domain Eukaryota; kingdom Viridiplantae; phylum Streptophyta; class Pinopsida; order Pinales; family Pinaceae; genus Pinus; species Pinus tabuliformis. The sequence continues at coordinate 586,469,450 of CM062808.1, read as the reverse complement.
GGGTGATCAAACGGGTCTCTTCGAAGAAGTGAAGTCTTAATGGGAGTAGAGGAAATGGGTTGACTGGAAAGACCATTTGTGATTCTCTTTACCAGTGTGGGTATGGCGGTCTTTCCAGTTCCACCCAAATCCGCTATTTCACTAAGGAAATATATATAACCAGATTTTGGCTATCTCAGTGCTCAAACGGTGATTCAGCTTTACTAGGTCTGAAAATGTTTGTTTAGGGAAATCTGTGGCACAAATGAGTGGGGATTCGAAAGTTTTGGTGAGGTAAAATGCATTAGAAATTAGAAACGTTGTAGCCTTGTATATTTTACTTTCCATGGTATGTTGGGTTTGAGTTTATTTTTTCGTTTTCTGAGCAGTGCAGGAATTTAATTTAAGTGTTTGGGCTCGTAACTTGCTATATGCCAAGTAGGGTTTCTGCCCATTTGCTTCAAAATCTGACTTTCTGTACCAATTAAATGTAGATTGTAAACAGTTTTGTGCATTAATGGTGTATAAATTTTGGGTTTCTGTGTGCTTGTTTGTGCGCAAATTTTATGAAAAGTGCGCATGTAGTCATTGAATATATTTAAAATTCAAAATTCCGAATGTTGTAAGTGGGATAATGCCCTGTTTCTTGCATAGGGATAATACTCTGGTTTTTACGGATTGATGGACTTACAAGTCTAGGCGGTGTGAGTCTGGGTGATTTTTGGCAAAATAAGGGACGGTGACTATAGCATTTGGTAAAAAGAAAAAAGAGTGTTTCAAAGAACTTCATTGTAATGTGCTGTTTATTGCACAGGGATGATGCTCTGGTTTTTACAAAGTGATAGACTAGTATTAAACATGTTCTTTGTACTGTGATGACATGACGAACTGGATGTTGCTTTTCTTGCTTGGGATTTGCCAAATATGTTTTGATTTTATATGGAATCTGGCGTGCAATTGGGGCGTTTGTCTAAATTGTTTTGATATGAAATGAAATATTGTGTGCAATTGGAATTTTGTCAAATTTTATATGAAATCTTACGAGCAGTTGGGAGTTGCGTAGTGGTTGGAGCTATGGTAGGAAGAGAATAACTTCGCTGCTGGTTTTGGTGGAAATATGTTCAAATTTTTGCAGCTTGTGGTGAGTCAGAACTGAAATATTTGAGGCGGGCTTTTTTTTTTGTTGTGTAAATGAGGAATGGGAATTTTAGACTTTTGACCTGTTAACAAGAGTTCTCAATTTTGCATCTCATGTTGATTGAAGTGAAGCGATGGGATAAGATTTCTAGCATGCAAGTAGTTGCTGTTATCGTTTCACTCTTCTTCTTGGCTTGTTGATGTGGGGTTTTGGGGTTCTCTGGTATTCTCTCCACCTTTTGGCTTATTATGCATCATTTGCTGATGAGAGTCTCAAAAGTGCATGTGGTGATTAATTTTTCTGGGCTAGCAGTGAAGTTGATTAAAAAATTTCTGGGTTAGTTGAGGCTCCGGCATGTTCATAAGGGTTTTATATTATGAAAAGTTAATGTTAATATTATTGAATTTAGAAATTTAAGTTTTTTGAGATTTATATTAAGTTTTTTTAAATCTATATTAAATTTTTTGAGGAGTTTTTTTTTTTTTGTGGCTAAAATCACTGTCAATTTGTTTCAAACTAACCAATGAAGCTAACAAGTAAAGTGACAAAACTCTCCTCAAAATTTTTTTAATATTTTTTATTATCTTAACATTTTTCATTATTAAAGGTAGATTCTTTGTGGCTGCACTAAAAAGGCTTTATCGGATTTGTGATACACTATTTTATTTGTTAGTCTGTCAGTGTTGTTAGGCCTAATACACTCCTTTATTTAGCACTGTAGGTTTCCTTTTAAGTTGTTTGTTTTCCATCTTTATTTATGAGTGCAGTTTATATGTTGAATGTTTGTTGTTAAATTAGATATCATGTTCTGTTTCCCATCACTTGGATGTACACAGTTATCTCACTCGTGACAAGGTGATGCAGAAGTTGGTTGATTGTTTGTGGCTGAATAGGAGTACTTCAATTTTTGAAGTTCGAATTCATGTGGCGTGGTTTGACATTCAAATTTCATTTTTCCTGTGGGTTCCAGGGTAGGAATTTCCAAGTTGAAGTACTTGTTGGTTTTTCTTTTCTAACTTTTAATGCTTATTTAGATCATTTTAACGCAAATTTTAATTCTCGTTTAGATAATTTTAATACATAATGTTGATACGTGGAGAAATTTACAAATTGCTTGTCAAGCAAATTGCTCTTCAAATTCCATGCGTGCTGAGCTCTCCTGTTCACCCTGTAACTTTCTGACATATCTGATTTTTTCATCATCCGGTTCGAGGTAAGGTCACACTTTTTAATCCTCCCCTGTTCACCCTGTAAGTTTCTGACATATAACTGACTTTTTCATCATACGGTTCGAGCTTTGAGGTAAGGTCACACATTTTAATGGAAAGGGCTAAAGAGCGCGCATTAAATGTCTGTTTAGCTGCAAGCTGGATAACCATATAAAACAAGGTGCTTTTCGAACACTCCGTCCTCACCAAAAGCTATATGACTATTGAGCTTGCAGCTAAACGGACATTTAATGCCCGATAGCAAGCTCTTTAGCCTTTGCCCATTTTAATCCTCCTGTTGGTGATTGTTAGGTGATGGAAAGAGCAAAAATGGAGTGGTGAAATAAAGATCAATAAAATAGTGGAAGACAACTCAGAGGAGTGTTCGAAAGTTACGAGACCAAACACTTAAATTCACTAAATTTACTAAATTTTACGAGAATGTCTTATACTAAATTTTGCGTCTGATGAAAAATTAACGAACACCAATATCTGTTTGAAAACCATATGTTTCCGGGTTAATGTGCAGATAATCGTTGGCCCACTGTAAGTGTTCAACCGAAAACATGGACACTGGAAATTACATATGGGCGTTCCTTATTTTCATTCTACAGTTCTTTCTTTTGCGTTGTGGTATTTCATGGACGTTGAGGGGTGGTTTATCATGCTTTATTTCACACATCAAATCTAATTTGGTTACTGCTGTTTTTCAATGAGAATTTATGAAAAAATATTTTATTTTACATGTCAACTATGTTCACGCATCAATTCTAATTTCAAGGGATACTGCTGTTTTTCAATGAGAATTTATGATAAAATGTTTTATTTTCCCTCGACTATATTTTAACGAGAGCCAGGCTGTGGCAATCTCATTACTCTTGCTTTTTAATTGTCACTGACATTTTTTTATTTTTTTTAATTGCATAATGTCACTGTGATTTTTGTTTATTGCTTAAAAACGGGATCAACGTATTCTATTTATTTATTTTTTTAATTTCAAAATTATTTAAAAAAATAATATTGTTATTTTTTAAAATAAAATTAGTATATAATATGTATATATTAAAAATAAAAATAAATTTATATTATTTGTTTGTTTATTATAAATATTTGAAGATTAATTTTTTTTAAAAGATTTATATTTAGAAATATTTGTATTGTATAAATTAAAAGGGATATATATTATTTATAATAATAATAATTTTAATTAAAAAAAATGATGCACAAGACTTATTTGTAAAATAAGGTATTTATTTTTTAATTTATGACTTTATAAGAACCACAAATTCTTAACAATTCAATCATTTAAATGGTGTGCTGTTTCTGTCTTTTTGGAGGAAGACAAGTATTTTTTTATAATTAATATGGAGTTAATACTCTATCTATATGTATATATGGGGGATTAATTTCTAAATCTATAAGTTGAGAAAAAGTTTAGCAAAACAAGAATTTTGTAAACTAAACCAAATTAAAACAAATTTTAATTAATTTAATTTTAATTTTTTTTATTTATTAAATAATTAAATTTATTAACTTAAAGTATTAATAAAATTTTTAATATTATATACTTATATATAATATTAAATAAAAAATATATATATATAATTAATTAAAGGGCATACATTTCACATGAAAATAGTTCATTTTTGGAGTTTGTAATTGAGGCAAGTGATTCATTCAAGTGGCAATAAAAATATATTGTATAAGTTAATATATATATATATATATATAGTCTTAAGTGGTCACTCAATTGGTTGAGTTTTTGTTAAGCCTAAAGGCTCATTATATAGCTTAGTATGCCATCCTACAGTCTAGTATGATGTGTAATGTTGTTACTCTGTTATCAAAGTTTAAATTTTGTTCATATAAGTAAAAACAAATAAAATTAAAAAGCTAAAAATTAAAAAAATAAAATAAAATAAATATTTAAAAATATTTAAATAATGTCTGGTCATAAAAAAAATTTGCAAGTAAAGAAATTAGATCCCTCTGGGCTCGTGTTAGATCCGCATTTAAGATGGATCTATGTTGGTTGCTAGGTAATTTTCTAATTGGGAGGTCATCGAGTCAAATCTCTTCAACCCCTTTTGACCCCCTTGAGATTAGGCCCGACCAAATAAGTTCGAAGGTAGATCCCTTTTGGTGGATCTACCAAGATTATTACTCATAAATGTAGCGACCACTTAGACACCCTTCAGATGAATCTATCAAAATTATTATTTATTGATTTAATAACCATAAATTATACTAAAAAAATAAATTAATATATATATATATAAATAAATTTAATTTTATATTTAATAAATATAAAATCCTAATGAATAACTCCCGAAATTGAACAAGAATCTTGTAGAGGAACAATCGCATGCCAGACCAAATAAAGCGAAGAATCTACTTAGAATTTCATACTTCCCGTATAAAAAAAAAATAAAAAAAAATACAAACACTTTCATGAAATTGAACAAGTCATTAACTCCCGAAACTGAACAAGAATCTTGTAACGGAACAATCGCATGCCAGACCAAATAAAGCGAAGAATCTACTTAGAATTTCATACTTCCCGTATAAAAAAAATAAAAAATACAAACACTTTCATGTTTTAAATGCTATCGCCCTATAAAATATTTACTTTAATATTCAGAGTTGACCTGATAGGGATAGGGGGTCTAAAATATTTACTTTAATATTCAGAGTTAACCTGATAGGGATAGGGGGTCTAAAATATTTACTTTAATATTCAGAGTTAACCTGATAGGGATAGGGGGTCCTTGTGAGTGTTGTACTTTCCAAAGGGACGTTTTTTTTGGCATAGTTCAATAACTTATATTTTTATAACATAAGTTTTATGTAAAATAAAATATTAATAAAAAATTATTTTTATTTTTTATTTTAAAATGTAGATTTTTGTTTATTTATTTGGGGTAATTTAGTTGGTAATAACTGTGTAAATCAAATTTTAAGTTTAAATTTTATATTATTTTAATAAAATAAAAAATGAAGCATGATAAAAATGTAATTTTACCAAATTTATATATATTTTCAATCAAAACAAAAAATTAACATGATAAAATGTAATTTTACCAAACTTATTTATATTTTCAATCCAAACAAAAAAATCCAAAAGATGTAATCCTACCATTTTTATATATATTCCATTTAAATAATATTTATACTAATATATATGATTCATATTCATATCAACAAATATCAACATCTAGTGCATTTTTATTATGATAATTTTCATATTTTTGGAAAATTCTATAAGAAATAGTCTATAACGCGACTTTTTGAAAGTCTTTCCGGCGGGTTTTTCCGGTCGAAATCCGGCAGGAATTTATTGGAATCGCAAGTTTGATAGCTACTTTCTGCACAATGAAAGCGTCCCAGGGGTTTTCGAGGGTGCTGAATCCAAATATGCAGTTAAAAAACCATTTTAACTGCAACAAAGCAAGATTTAACCTCAATTTCTTCCGCCGGATTCTGTCACCGGAATCTCCAAAAAGTCGCATTATAGACAACTCCATTCTATAAAAAGCAATAATCGCATCCTTGTTAGCACAATCTAATCCAAATTGGCTAGCCCATTGTACGTCTACGAATTAGAGGACATAGCACGGCAGGTGATAAAATGAAATAATTGCTTCCGACCTTTATCTTTTTTGAATTCCTTGCGAGTGGCCACTATCTGGTAATGCAACGTTTATGCACATCAATTCATAGCCACGTAAGCATAGAGATATAGGATCTCCATTAATTTTGACCTTCCTCGTTAAATGGCATGTTATCTTACAAGAAACCATGGTGAAGGCTTACCCCACGGTAAGCGAGGAGTACAACGCTACCATTGACAAGACCAAGACCGTAGATCCTCCGGGATAGAACAACAAAGTCTACTATATGGCCTCAACCTGTGTATTCTTCATGGTGGTGGCAGGGGACCTACATTACCCTCAAAAAATATTTAAAAACCAATGTTTAACTTTGAAAATGCAAAATTATTTCACAATACATACGAAAATAATAGCTCAATACCATCACATCAAAGAGATTTAGAATAGTCGGTGAAGGAGCGTGCTGTTAAGGTGCTTCATAAGCAAAGGTCACCGGTTGTAGTCTCGTCGATATTAAAAACTCAGCATGGTTTCCGTTGATGCGGCTCAGGCCGGGTGCGATCCCCAAGTGACTTTAATGACTTAGATGCCCTTGAGTTGTGGCCTCTCAACCACAAAATAAAAATGATTTTCAAGATTCATTCACTTATCAACCAAAAAAATACCTCAACACCATCCCTATGTATGTTACTTGGCAATGGCCTAATAAAAACATTACTTCTTTTTCAATGATAACCTACATGTGTTTTATTTTACACTACTTATATTACCAAGTGACATTGGTTTGGCAACTGCATTTGAACGAGAGATTGTTTTATTTTACACAATCATTATAATCAAATGGCATAGATTAAATAGCTTACGGGATATTGGTATCGCTTTTCAAAATATTTGAAATATATTAAATACTTAATAATCCTATATTCCATCTTTAAATGTTGATGTGGAGAGAAATTTAGATAAAATATTGTCGCAAAAGTCAAACTATTTTTAGTGGTTTTAGGTTGATTTTTGGTTAATTTATTTTTATTTTTATTTTATTTTTTAAAGTGGATTATTTGTTGTATGAGGTATGTTTTTATAATATTTTTAGTATTTACTGGAAAATTTTAGTGGTTAATATTTGCATAAATGTTGATTTTCGTTAATTTCTATTTTTCGTCAAATTGATTTGTTCAAATTTTATAAGTTAAAATTATTTTATCATAAGAAGACCAAATTTTTTTAATTTTTTTTTTCTTTTCAGTAATAAAAAAACATTGCATTTATGTAAGAAAAAAACATTGTATTTATATATACAGTATAAACTAGTACATATGTCCAGGAGTATATAGTCAATACATATGTGCACATATCATCATATAGATCTCTCATCTAATATGAGACGTTCTAATATACTACTATACAAAATCAAACATGTATACATTAATGGAAAAAACATAAACTGCAGCCTATTAAAAGGCTCATAATTTCACAACATATCTATTGCCAGTGATCCCATATAGTATATCATCCATTCCAAAATGTCAAAAGTTCCATGTAAAAACCACCTTGAAGCAAGATAAAAGAGGCAGATCATAGATATAGTCCCCTCCATGTGACATGTTATCCCGAGAGTGGGAAAATCCCCGCATCCAGTGTATTGTCGCCCAGTTTTATCTCAATATGCATCCCATCCAATGCATCCAGTAGTCCCGTATTAGACATCTTGTCTGCATTCTGGTTGTGTTCCCTCCCAATGTGCTGAATCATGGAGTCCCTGAGGGTGTCCCATATATTCCCAATCTGACTTAGCCATCCATGTAACTGTGGTTGATTTATTTTGAAGTTACCCTGAATTTGATCAATGATAGCTAGAGAGTCCCCAAATATATGGATGGAAGGAATGTCCAGATATGTAGTGAAATGAAGGAGGTCCCATAATGCAATAATTTCAACCTTCCCCTAGTGTACCCAATATTCTTGTTCTTTTGATATTCTGACCCAAAAACCACATCCACAAATACCCCTTTGTGTCACTCCATCAAAAAAACCTGTCGGGTATACATTCTCGGGGCCAGGCTTCCTACAAATAGTCTGCATGAGGCCCCTGTAGTTGTCCATTGTATAGTGATACCATCCAATGATGTGATACATAACCTGAGTTTCATGTTCCTTGAAATTATCGAAGATAATCTTGTTGTGTCATCGCCAAGTTTCCCAAAAAAAAATTAATGGAATAGTCTGCCATTGTGTTTTTTGTTTGCTCCACCAGCACAAGCAATCTGTGATGTTTGAGTATTGGTTGTGTGGGAAACCGATGTCATGTGCAATACAACACCAGATCTTCATAGTAATCGGGCATCTGAGGAATATGTGGTCATTATTTTCCACCGCTTCCCTGCACAAAACACATACTCCTGGCCCTTGCCAGTTCCTCTTTTGTAGATTTTCCCATGTCAAGTTCTTGTTTTTCCAAACAAGCCATACAAATAATATGATCTTAATAGGGATTTTAGATTTCCAGAATTTATAAAACCAACATACCTCATTATTGTGCACCCCTTGTATGCAGAAAGTATTATAGATGTCTGCCACAACTACGCCTCCTGTCTTCATTTTTCCCCGCCAAGTAATCCAATCTTCGCCAGCCTCCCATCCGATACCAACCAATTTCAACATGGATCTAATCATCTCCCATTCCCTTACCAGCGGACCTTCCAGTCCCATCTCATCCAACCGTTTCCAAATAGGTAAGTGTCCCTACCATTTTGAAATGGCTTGGTTCCAATAGAAAATGCCCATATTGTTTACACAATGAACAAGCTCATCAGTGAGAATTCAATCACTTCTCATACCAAGTATAATATACTGCCAAATCAGAATTTGATGTCTAGAGCCAAAAGCCCAGCATAAATGCTGCAAGAAGTTGTGTCTGATCTTGTTAAAACTGCACCATATGGCAGACCCTGAGGTAGTCCCAATGAGATCCCTACGCATCCAAACAGTGAAATCCATGTCCTTTAAGTATTTGTGTCTAATAATCCTTCCCCATATGCCTCCTCCAAAAATACCCCTCCACAGTGTTTTTAGTAACAGCGCCCATCCAAATTGCCTCAGATCCAATATATCCCAACCGCCCAATCTTTTTGGAGTAGTGATAGTGGCCAAACTAACCAAGTGATATTTATATTTGGAGGTCCCACCAGACCAGATATATTGTGCCATGATCCTATTAAGTTTCTTGATGATGGTACCGAACTGTGTGATCACTAATTGTGTGAGGGTAATATGTCCACCCAGTGAAAGACATATGTTCTCCCATCCCGTAATCCTTTTATAGTACCAATACACTAACCACATCCAGTCATTTATCCTGTACTTGTTGGGTTTTATATGATATCCCAAGTATTTCACGCCCCCCTCCAATATCTCAACACGAATACCAAATAAATTCCCGATGAAAGAAATATCCTCCAACTCACAACTACCATATAAAATGATAGAATTCTATAGGTTCATGTAGAGGCATGTAGCATTTCCGAATCTGAAAAAAATGTGAGATAGAGCCATCTAAGCGATCCTATTTATCATGCCCATAATCAAAACATCATCCACAAAAAAACTATGAGAAATCTTGATGTTGCGACCCATAACCAAAGGACAAAAAATACCTTCCGCCACATTTTTTTTAATGTGTAAAATAAGTCCATCCATTGCCAATATGAAAAGTAATGGAGATAGGGAACAACCCTGTCTAAGCCCCTGACCCGCCGCGAAAAAACTAGTGGGATATCCATTTATAATAACTGCATATCTAACATTTGTTATACATGCCATGATCCATTCCACATTTCTGGCCTGTAAACCAATTTTGTGTAAAATTATCCTCAAATATCCCCAGTCCAAACAATCGTATGCCTTCTGTAGATCGACCTTCATGACAACAACATTTAGTTTTTTGATATGTATAGTATGTATGCATTCCTGTGCTATGGCCATAGCGTCATGGATCTGCTTGTTTTGTAGGAAACCAAACTGTTCAGGGGATATGTATTGAGATAGAGTGTGCTTCACCCGACCCGCAATAGTCTTTGATATAATCTTATATATAGGATTACACAGTGAGATCGGCTTATAATCCGATAAAGTTCCAGTGGATGTCCCCTTTGGGATGAGGGCGATATAAGTCAAATTTATATATGGATGGATATACCCCCGGACTCTTGTTTCTTCTACCATAGCCAAGATATCCCCGTGAAAAATGTCAAAATAATGAGTAAATAACTCAATTGTGCATCCATCAGGACCCGGGCATTTATCTTTCTTAAATTATTTGAGTACCCACAAGATTTCCTCCCCTGTGACCTCCTTTAATAGAGCCTCATTTGCAGTATCTTCAAACATATTGGGATATACATCCACCCCCCAAATCTGGTCCTCAGCATAGTCTGCCTCTCGTCGACCATATGTCGTTTCAAAATGCTAAACAATGGCTTTACAAATCTATTCTTGGGTATGAAATATGTTTCATTCTGAATCCTTGATCTCCCATATGGAATTTATTTTCCTTCTATGATTGGCGAACCTGTGAAAGAATTTGGTATTTCGGTCGCCTTCCTGGATCCAAATAACCATGTTCTTTAGGCGCGATGTAGCCTCTCGTAGGTTTAGAATTTGTTTTCTTTTTAATTCCAGTGTATGTATATCTATCTTTAATGACGTCGGGGTGTTATGTAATAGAAGAAGAGGACTCAGCTTCCCCAATGCCATTGATATATCATTTAATTTTTTTTTCATTTGGGCCTTCTTCCTCCTGTCCCATTTCTTTACCACCACCTTTAGAGACCGGAGTTTGATCATAATATAAATCATAGGGGAGGAATCACAACCAAATTAAAGGTTAATGTTAAAATAAAAATTTAATATCAATATTAAAATTAATAAAATTTAATATTGATAATATTAATATTAATAAAATTAATGAAAGTGGGTAAAAAATAATATTAATAATAAAATTTAATGTTTACTATTAAATGTTAATATGAAAGTTAATATTCATATTAAGGAACTTAAACGATTATAAACCCAAGGGATTAACATTATAAACTAAAGGTATTATTAATATTGCTAAAAATATTAAACACATTAACAATTAATGGTTAATATTAAAGTTATAGCTTGATATTAATATTAAACTCAAAGTTTAATACTAATAAAATTAAAGGTAAAGTTCAATATTAAAGTTAAAGTTGAAGTATAATATTAAATTAATATTAAAGTTAAAGTTTATAAACCCTAAAACAAATATGGTTGATTATGGTTGACCATGCTTGATTTTCATATTCAGACAATCTTTGTCACAAATGCGACATTAGGCCATGGTTGACCATGATTGATATTCATATGGAGAGAATATTTGTCACAATGTGACACTGGACCAAGTTAACCATGATTGACCATGGCTGACAATGGCTAGTTTTCATATTGAGGCATTTTTTGTAACAATGAGACATTGGACCATGATTGACCATGGTTGACCATGATAAACCATGGTTTACCATGGTTGATTTTCATATTGGAACAAACTTTGTCACAATGCGACGTTGGGCCATGGTTGATTTTCATATTAAGGCAAACTTTGACACAATGTGGCATTGGACCATGGTTGACCATGTTTGATTTTCATATTGAGACTATCTTTGTCAAATGTGATGTTGAACCATGATTTACCATTATTGATTTTCATATTGAGACAATATTTGTCATGATACGACGTTGGACCATGGTTGATCATGTTTGATTTTCATATTGAGACAATCTTTGACACGATGTGATGTTGGACAATGGTTGACCATGGCTCATTTTCATATTGAGAAAATCTTTGTCATAATGTGGTATTCGACCATGGTTGACCATGATTGACGATGATCGACAGAGGTTGACCATGGTTGATTTTTATATTGAGATAATCATTGTCACAATGTGACGTTGCACTTTGATTAACCATGGTTGACCATGATTATAAACTCAATGGATTTTTAGTAAACCCTATGATTAATATTATAAACACTATAAAAAATATTATACCTTAGGAATATGAACCCTTAGATTAATCAACCCAATGGATTTATATTATAAACCTAAGGGATTAATACTAAAACTCGAGGGGGCTATAAACCCAATGCACTAATAAACCCAAGGGATTAATACTAAAAACCAAAAGGAATAATTTTAAACCCAGGGGATTAATATTGTAAACCAAATGCATATAAACCCTCAGATAAATATTATAAACCTTAAAAAAAACATGGTTGACCATGCTTGATTTTCATATTCAGACAATCTTTGTCACAAATGCAAAGTTGGACCATGGTTCACCAAGATTGATCTTCATATTAAGAGAATCTTTGTCACAATGCAACATTAAACCATGGTTGACCATGATTGACCACAATTAACAATGGTTGATTCTCATATCGAAACGATTTTTGTCGCAATGCAATGTTGGACTATGATTGACCATGGTTGATTTTCATATTGAGACAAACTTTGCCACATTGTGACATTGGACCATGTTTTGTTTTCATATTTAGACAATCTTTGTCAAAGTGCGATGTTGGGTCATGATTGTCGATGGTTGACTATGGTTGATTTTCATATTGAGACAATATTTTTCACAATGTGATGTTGGACTATGTTGACCATGGTTGATATTCATATTGAGGGAATCTTTGTCACAATGTGACATTAGACCATGGTTGACAATGGTTGGTTCTCATATCAAAACAATTTTTGTCACAATGCGATGTTAGACTATGATTGACCATGTTTGATTTTCATATTGAGACAATATTTGTCACAATGAGACATTGGACCATGGTTGACCATGCTCGACTATGGTTGATTTTCATATTAAGAAAATATTTATCACAATGTGGTATTGGACCAAGTTTGACGATGATTGATGATGGTTGATAATGGTTGACCATGGTAGAATTTCATATTGAGACAATCATTGTCAGAATGTGATGTTGCACATTGGTTGACCATGATTGACCATGATTATAAACTCAATGGATTTTTATTAAACCCTAGGATTAATATTATAAGCCCTATGAATAATATTATACCCTAGGAATATGAACACTTAGATTAAACCCTAGGATTAATATTAAACCCAAGGATTTTTATTAAACCCTAGGATTAATATTATAAGCCCTATGAATAATATTATACCCTAGGAATATGAACACTTAGATTAATAAACCCAAGGGATTGATATTATAAACCCAAGGGATTAATACTAAAACCCCAAGGGATTAATATTATAAACCCATGGTATATAAACACTAAAATAAATATTATAAACCCTAAAATAAACATGTTTGAGCATGGTTGATTTTCATATTAACACAATCATTGTCTCAATGTGACGTTTGACCATGGTTGACCATGTTTGATTTTCATATTGAGACAATCTTTGTCACAATGCGACTTTAGATCATGGTTGACCATGGTTAATTTTCATGTTGAGAAAATCTTTATCACAATGTGATATTGGACCATGGTTGACCATGGTTGAATTTCATATTGATACAATAATTGTCAGAATGTGAGGTTGCACCTTGGTTGACCATGGTTGAGCATGATTATAAACCCAAGGGATTTTTATTAAACCCTAGGATTAATATTCTAAACTCTATGAATAATATTATGCCCTAGGAATATGAACCCTTAGATTAATAAACCCAGGGTATTGATATTTTAAACCCAAAGGAATAATGAACCCAAGGGATTAGTACTAACATACCAAGGTATTATAAACCCGAGAGAATAATATTAAACCCAAGGGATTAATATTTTAAATCCAAGGTATATAAACACTAAAATAAATATTATAAACCCTAAAATAAACATGGTTGACCATGGTTGATTTTCATATTAACTCAATCCTTGTCACAATTGTAGGTTTTAACCCCGTACATAAATTACCTGCATATGAATTCTAACAACACATAAAATAAACAATGCGAGAGCATAACACATAAAACACATATACAGAGAGATTTTCCCCTGGATCCCAAAACCGGGACTACTAGCTTGATTTTTCATTATGTTCCTTTCAATGTTATAATACATATTTATACATGCCTCCCCCCTTGTGACCCCCCTGCAACGCAATCGGTGCAACAAAGGGCCCCCCTCTAACCCCCCGGTTAACTACGTAGGCTAGTCGTGGAAAGAATATAACACAACCCAACATTCTCCCACTTGGTGTTTTCTTTCCACAGGGGGCCACAGGAGAGCTTAGTCATTGATCCAGCCCTGAAACGCCCATTGTTTCTCTACACTAAGAGAATTTCTCAGAGCTCACAGATTTTGTCAATGCATCTGCAGTATTCTTCAAAGTGTCCACCTTTACCAGCAACACCTTTTTGTCTTCTATCATATCCCTCACAAAGTGATACTGAACATCAATGTGTTTTGTCTTTGAATGGTAAGCAGGGTTCTTTGCCAAGAAGATTGCACTTTGGCTGTCACAGTCTATCCTTATAGCTCCCTGCACTAACCCCATACTTGAACACAATCTCTGCAACCAAACTGCTTCCTTACTTGCATGAGTGGCTTCCATGTATTATGCCTCTGTAGTTGATAGTGCCACTGCAGATTGTTTCTTACTCATCCAATTGACTGCACCTCCAAATAGGTTAAACATATACCCACTTGTAGATCTTCTCTGATCCAGATCTCCAGCCTAGTCTACATCAACAAAGCCACAAATATCCAAAACTCTGTCCAATCCTAGTCTTCCTTGGTAGCACAAACCATAATCACTAGTGCCACGCAAATACCTGAAAACCCGTTTTATTGTTGTCCAATGCTCCTTCCCTGGTTTTGACATAAACCTGCTCAATACTCCCACTGCATGTGCAATGTCTGGTCTAGTACAGACCATTGCATACATCAGACTACTGACTGCACTTGCATATGGAACACAGGACATGTCCTCTTCCTCTTCTTGTGTCTTGGGACACTGTTCAGTAGATAACTTTACACCTACAGGAATAGGAACCTTCACCGGTTTACTATCCTGCATATTAAACCTCTGCAGTATTGTCTCAACATACTTCCTCTAGTTTAACCAGAGCTTCCTCTTTGCCCGATCTCTTTTAATTTCCATGCCGAAAATATAGTTTGCAGCACCAAGATCTTTCATGTCGAATTTGGAGGACAACTGGGTCTTCAAATCCTAGATAATTTATTTGTCATTTACAACCAGCAACATATCATCCACATACAAGACCAGATAAATAACACGGTCACCAATCAATTTAAAATACACATAGTGATCTGCTTTGCTTTTGGTGAAGCCAAGTCCCCGTATAAATTTATCAAATTTCTGATACCACATCCTTGGTGATTGTTTTAACCCATACAGAGACTTCTTTAACTTGCATACCAGTTCTTTCTCACCCTTCACTACAAAGCCTTCAGGGTGCTTCATGTAGATCTCCTCTTCCAGATCCCCGTGAAGAAATGTTGTCTTCACATCCATCTATTCTACCTCAAAATCAAAAGCAGCAGCACCAAATAAAAGTAATCTAATAGAAGCTACCTTGGCAACATGAGAAAAAATATCACCAAAATCAATTCCCGGCACCTGGGAATAACCTTTTGCTACCAACCAAGCTTTGTATTTCTCCACCTTTCCTTCTGCATTTGTCTTCTTCTTGAACACCCATTTGCTGCCAATGGGTTTTCTTCCAGCCGGCAACTCCACCAGATCCCAAGCTTCATTTTTCTGCAAAGATGTCATTTCATAAACCATGGCCTCTTTTTAGAGTTTTCCATCCTCTGAATCTACTACTCCCTTCACAATTCTGGGATCATCAGTAATAGATAAAGAAAAATTTGAATAGAAAGCAGATGGACTATACCTTTCTGGATGTCTTCTTTCTCGAAATGATCTTCTCACACCCGGAGTTTGTGGCTCTTCATCTTCTGATTCCTCCTCTGTTGTAGAGTCTGATTCTTCCTCCTTAAGCTCAAACTCTATCTTCTTAGGTTCCTCTGGTTGGACTTCATGTTTAATAACATCTTTCACCTCTCCGAACACCACATCTCAACTGTACACAACCTTCCTTGTTACTGGGTTCCAAAGCTTATAACCCTTTAAACCATCCTTATACCCAATAAAGATGCACTTTTCAGATTTACTATCCAACTTGGTTCTTTTCTCCTTTGGAACATGTACATATTCATCACGTCCAAATACCCTCATATGTGAAAGAGAGGGTTTCTTACCAGTCCATAACTCTTGTGGAGTCTTATCCTCCAACGCTGATAAAGGTGATTTGTTGACCAGGTAGCATGTTGTCTCCACCGCCTCTGCCCAGAATTCCTGTCCTAACCCGGCACCACTGAGCATGCTTCTTGCCCTTTCCATCAACGTCTTGTTCATTCTTTCTGCAACTCCATTTTGTTCAGGTGTGTATGGAGTAGTCTTCCGTCGTGCTATACCACACTTCTTACAAAATTCTTCAAATTCCTTACTGCAAAACTCTCCATCGTTATCTAACCTCAACACCTTTATCTTCTTCTCTATTTGGTTTTCCACCAGAGCCTTAAATTCTTTAAACTTGTCAAAGACTTCAGATTTCTTCTTAAGAAAATATATCCATGTATTCCTTGAGAAGTCATCTATAAATGATACATAGTACACAGACTTACCCAGTGATGGAACCTTCACAGGTCCAAACACATCACTGTGCACAAGCTCTAATATATGTTTCGCCCTATTACCACCAGAGGGGAAACTCACCCGATTCTGCCTCCCATATACACAATTTTCACAGAAATCAAAATCCAGAGAGCTATTACTCATACCTTCTACCATACCTTTACCATGAAGTATTCGAAGGCCCTTCTCTCCAATATGTCCAAGCCTTTGATGCCACAGCATGGTCTTCTCTCCAGAGACCACCAGATTTTCTGCTCCACTTCCAGGAACCACAGAAATATTACACCCATCAACAACAATGCTACCTTGCAACTTGTACAGAGTTCCAATCCGAACTCCCCGCATCAACACCAGTGCTCCCCGAACCATCATGCAGGTATCGTTCTCGAACACTGTTTTTACACCTGCATCATCCAGCTTGCTTTCAAAAATCAGATTTCTGGCCAATGCAGGAATATGCAGAACACCTGGAAGTGTTCTAACCCTTCCACCTTGCAACTTCAACTTTTCTTTTCCGCGACCAATGATTCTAGCCTTCCTATCATTCCCTAAGAAGACATCACCACCATCGTATTTCTCATACTCCCAGAACCACTCTCTATGGGAAGTGAAGTGAAATGATGCACCTGAGTCAATCAACCATGCCTCATGATCTACATGTGTACTTGAAGAAGCCAAGTACACATCCCCACCTTCATCTGAGGTGGTTTTCACCTTTGCAGAAGGAGCATCATCAGATCGCTTTCCTTTGTCAGGAGCTTTAGATTTACAGTCCCTTTTGTAGTTCTCTTCCTTTCCGAATTTCCAACACACCACCTTTACAGGTTTTCCTGGAGATTTAGATCTCCCTCTAGATTTAGATCTCCCACTCGATGACTTAGTTTTGTTTCTATTCTGGGACCGTCCTCGTACAGAAAAGGCATCACCACTCTGGCTCTCCATATTTTTCCGTCTCGTCTCCTCCGTGAGCAAGGATGAGACTATTTCATCAAACTACAAGGCAGTTGCATTACTACCTATTACAATAACCAAACTATCCCACGAATATGGTAGAGAACACAACAAACTGATGCACTTATCTTCATCTGAAATTTTAATATCAACGGATAATAACTGACTTACCACAGTATTAAATGCATTCATATGCTCTGTCACCGAGTCTCCATCTTTCATCCTCAGGTTATATAGCTTTTTTCGTAGGAACAGTTTATTCACCAGAGACTTAGATTGGTAAAAAGTCCCTAACTTGTCCCACAAAACCTTAGTCCTAGCTTCCCTGATACATTCAACAATACTGAATCTGAGACACACAATCGCATTGTGCTCTTTGCCTTCCGATCCAACTTCTTCCATTCTTCATCAGACATTCTCATTGGTTTAGTACCCAGATCTACCACGATCCACTGATCTTTATCCACCAACAGATCCTCCATCTTGAGTTCCCACAACTCAAAACTCTGACCATTAAATTTCTCGATCTCTATCTTTCCACTACTCGCCATATTCTTTCACCACCAAAATCGATTCCGCAAATCTCCCACTGAAGAGGGTATACCACAGGCCTGAGTGAAAACCCTCAGCAACAAAGGCGTCCCCTTGAAGCCAAAACAACTCTGACACCAAATGTAGGTTTTAATCCTGTACAGAAATTACCTGCATACGAATTCTAACAACACAGAAAATAAACAATGCAAGAGCATAACACATAAAACACATATACAGAGAGATTTTCCCCTGGATCCTAAAACCGGGACTACTAGCTTGATTTTTCATTATGTTCCTTTCAATATTACAATACATATTTATACATGCCCAAGCATCTAATACCATGGACCGAAAACCATCGCGTCCAAAACCATGTGCGAAAACCATGCACAAAACCATAGGTAGGTCCGCCCAACCTAATATAGGGTCCAAAAAAAATTTCCCGAGGCACTGCCTTGGACCTCGTAGAGGGGGGCTACTTGCCCCCCTCAAACCCCCTGGACAGGGGGGACTGCCCCCCCCTGCTACGCAGTTGACGCAACAAAGGGGGGGCTCCGCTCCCCCTCTAACCCCCCGGTTAACTACATAGGCTAGTTGTGGAAAGAATATAACACAACCCAGGGTATTGATATTTTAACCCAAAGGAATAATAAACCCAAGGGATTAGTACTAAAATACCAAGGTATTATAAACCCAAGAGAAAAATATTAAACCCAAGGGATTAATATTTTAAATCCAAGGTATATAAACACTAAAATAGATATTCTAAACCCTAAAATAAACATGGTTGATTTTCATATTAACACAATCCTTGTCACAATGTGATGTTGGACTATGGTTGACCATGATTGATATCAAAACAATCTTTGTCACAATGTGATTAACAAAGCCAAGGGATTTATACTATAAACCCAAGGGATTTATATTGAACCCTACAAAAAATATTATAAACCTTATCAATAATGTTATGCCCCAGGAATATGAACCCTTAAATTAATTAACCCAGGGAGTTAATATTATAAGCCCAAGGCACCAATAAACCTAAGGGATTAATACTAAAAATCCAATGAATTAATATTGTAAACCCAAGGTATATAAACCCTAAGACAAATATTATAAACCCTAAAACAAACATGGTTGACCATGGTTGATTTTCATATTGAGACAATATTTGTTACAACGCGACATTGGACCATGGTTAACCATCACTGACCATGATTGATTTTCATATTGGGAGAATCTATGTCACAATGGGACGTTGGACCATGGTTCAACATGGTTGACCATGATTAATCATGATTAACCATGCTTGAATTTCATATTGAGACAATCTTTGTCACAATTTGACATTGGACTATGGTTTACCATGGGTGACCATGGTTGTCACAATGGGACGTTGGACCATGAGACAATCTTTGTCACAATGTGACATTGGACTATGGTTTACCATGGATGACCATGGTTGTGACAATGGGATGTTGGACCATGAGACAATCTTTGTCAAAATGTGACCATGGTTATTGACCATGCTTGATAATGATTGACCATGGTTAATTATGATTCATTGGCCAATGTTGACCATGATTGACTGTGGACGACTATGCTTGAGCATGCATGACCATGGACGACCATGGTTATCACAATGACGTTGGACAAAGAGACAATTTTTGTCACAATGTAACCATGGTTGACCATGATTAATTTTCATATTGAGACAATCTTTGTCACAATACGACGTTGGACCATGGTTGATTTTCATATTAAGACAATGTTTGTTGCAATGTGATGTTCAACCAGTGTTGACCATAGTTAACCATGGTTGACCATAATTGACCATGGCTAGCCATAATTGATCATATTTAACCATAAATGACCATGGTTGACCATAATTGACTATGGTTGACCATGGTTGACCATAATTGATCATGATTGACGATGCTTTATTTTCATATTAAGACAATGTTTGTGAGAATGCAACATTGGACCATATTTAGAAAATGCTTTTCATATCCAGACAATATTTGTCACAAATTCGATGTTGGACTATGGTTGACCATGATTGATCTTCATATGAGAGAATCTTTGTCACATTGCAACATTGGACCATGATTGACCATGGTTTATAATGGTTGGTTTTCATGTCGAGACAATTTTTGTCACAATGTGACGATGGACCATGCTTGACCATGGTTGATTTTCATATTGAGACAAAATTTGTCACAATGTGACATTGGACCATGGTTGACCATGTTTGATTTTCATATTGAGACAATATTTTTCACAATGCGATATTGGACCATGATTGACCATGGTTGATTTTCATATTGAAATAATCTTTGACACAATGTGATGTTGGACCATGATTGACCATGGTCAAGAATGGTTGACCATGTCTGATTTTGATATTGAGACAATATTTGTCACAATGCGATGTTGGACCATGATTGACCATGGTTGACTATGGTTGATCTAGGTGGATATTGGTGGCCACTTGCCTATTCCACCTAGACCCCCCAGTCAGTTTCATCTGTTTCCTTGTTCATTTCAGCATTTACTATTTTTAGCAGTTTTTTGAGTCTTGAACTTCCGAAGCAGTTTTGACACCCTAAACGACGCTTTTTTGGGATCCACGACAAACCCGTCGCCATTGGTAGGGGCTTGTGGTGAAACCTGTAGTATTCGGAGAGACCTTTCCAACAAGGTATCGTACACGCCGAACAGAGATAATATGACCAAGTTATGACGTTGGGAAGTTGGTTGCCCAACTAACCCCAACGGGGCCCACAAAATCTTGGTGTTACATCTCCTAGGGTTAGGGTTTTGGTTGTTTAGGGTTCTCTCATGTTTTCCAATAATAAATTGGCCCTTGAGCCTCATTGTAACACAGTTGAGAGGCATGTAGCCACCACATCTCTTCTCAAAGATAAGATACCATCGCCCGGGCTATCTTATTTCCATTCTGTTTGTCAGCATAATTCAGTATTTTTTTATTAGTGAAATGAAGTGTTTTTTTGCTGCATCTCTGTGTTTATGATTATATCTGTAAGTTTTTGCATTCTTGTTTAAGTTTGGATCAATGGTATCAAAGTGGTCTGCTATTTCTCTGTTTTTATTTGCATGTCCTCAACGAGGTGAGGGTATAAGGAGTTAGGGATTGATCTGGTTGGACCATTTCAAGATCAGCCATGCAAAACTCGACGACCTCCCATGGTAGAAGAAAAGAAAGACGAGGGGACAAGAGATCATTTCAAAATGTTTCTCGAGGAAGCCAGCCACTGTGGAGGCGCAACTCCTTTTAAGGTACAAGTTAACTTTGATATTCCCGTATTCGAAGGCTTGATAGATGTAGACATCGTAGATAAATGGTTAAATCTGTTGGAAGGATATTTTTCAATTCATGACTTTTCCAATCAGGGGAAGATTACTTTTGCACTTCTCAAAGCCACCCCACACGTCAAATACTGGTGGGAAACCTACTGTGAACAAAAGGACGAGAGTGAAAAACCTTCCTTGTCTTCACTGCAGAAACAGAGTAGAGTTAGTTTCTCTATCATGCAAATAGATTATTGATTTAAGAGCAAGTATGAACTAGGTAGATGGTACTTGCAATTATGATTGGTAGTTTGATGAATTATGCAAGATAGATTAGTTTCTTTTCTGCAAATAGATGAGGTAGTGTGATGAATTCTACAAGATAACATAGCTTCATTTCTGCAAGTAAGCTAGCCTTTATCTTTTCATGAATTAAGTAATTAAGGTTTTACAAGTTGAGTCAATGGCATTTCTATATTCATACTTAGAAGCATTTTCCAATTTGTCCTTTTATCAAGCTTTCATTCCAATGGACCATGGACGACCATGCTTGAGAATGCTTGACCATGGACGACCACAGTTATCACAATGTGACGTTGGACACAGAGGCAATTGTTGTCACAATGTAACCATGGTTGACCATGGTTGATTTTCTTATTAAGACAATGTTTGTTGCAATGTGACGTTCGACCAATGTTGACCATAATTAACCATGGCTGACCATAATTGACCATAAATGATCATAATTAACCATAAATGACCATGGTTGACCATAATTGACTATGGTTGACCATAATTGACAATGATTGATGATGCTTTATTTTCATCTTAAGACAATCTTTGACACAATGCAATGTTGGACCATATTCAGACAATGCTTGACTTTCATATCCAGATAATGTTTGTAAAAAATGCGATGTTAGACCATGATTGATCATCATATTGAGAGAATATTTGTCACAATGCGACATTGGACCATAGTTTGCCATGATTGACCATGGTTGACAATGGTTGGTTTTCATATCGAAACATTTTTTGTCACAATGAGACGTTGCACCATGATTGACCATGGTTGATTTTCATATCGAGACAAAATTTGTCACAATGCGATGTTGGACCATGGTTGGCCATGTTGATTTTCATATTGAGACAATCTTTGTCACAATGAGATGTTGGACCATGATTGACAATGGTTGACCATGGTTGATTTTCATATTGAGACAATATTTGTCATGATGTGACGTTGGACCATATTTGACCATGGTCAACGATGGTAGACCATGTTTGATTTTCATATTGAGACAATATTTATCACAATGCGTTGGACCATGATTGACTATGGTTGATTTTCATATTGAGGCAGTCTTTGATACAATGTGACGTTGGACCATGATTGACCATGGTCAATGATGGTTGACCATGGTTGATTTTCATATTGAGACAATCTTTGTCACAATGCAACAAAGATTGAACATGGTTGATTTTCATATTGCGACAAAGATTGACCCATGTATATTTCCTCCTTGAACTGACCTAAGGATCTTGATGTATTTTATTGCCTTCACTTCAACCATGTTTTAAACTCTCTAAATATTCAAACTCACCATATTTCTTTCTTGTGAAATAAATCCACACAAATCTTGTTCTATCATAAATTAATGTAACAAAATAAAAGGCTTGCCTAAGTGATTTCATTTATTGGCCCACACAGACAAGTATGCATTAATTCAATAACCTTTCTTTTCCTTTCATATGTTCTTATAGGAAACACATTCTTATGTTGTTTTTCAAGTCCACAATCATTACATATACTATCTTGATTCTTAAAAATAGGAACATCTCTTTCTTTTGAAGTAAAATAGATCTTTATAAATTTTTACAATTTATGTGACCATATTAAGTGTCATAGTTTTTCTATAGATATAGTTGACATACTTGTTGATGAGAATGCTTGATGATTGTTAATAATACAACGATAATGCTCATATCTAAATAGAAAAAGAAAAAAAAACAAATCTATCTTATCATCTTATTTATTAATTTTAAACTATTAAAATTTTAATAACATGCTAATTATTTAATTTTTCATTTATTTATTTTAATAAATTCAATACAAAATAATAATAATTTCTTTTAATATCCATGATTTAATAATTTAATAAAAATATCTATGAAATTGCAAAATAAAAATGTTTATTTCACTAATCAAAGATGTGAATGCAAAAAATTGCCAACCGAGAAATGTTTAACTAACCATTGAAAAATGTAAATATGATTGATGAATGATGATCGTAACATTCACCGCCAACTTTATTATAAGGAAGATTGAAACATGCCAATCATTCTCCATTCGATTTGGTAAATATATTTATGATCAAAAGTAGTAGAACGAACAAAGAAAATTTTACTATATATCTGTGGATTTAAAAACTTACAAAACAAATAACAATTTACCATCTATAACTACATTTAAAGAATGTGAAAATAATACAAACACAACAATGATTCGATCACTATAGTCCAATTAATTATTTGAACATTTATATCTTTATTAGTCCCTGCCATCTGGCATCCGGCAGGGACTATAGTAATCGCAGGGACCCCGACTTAGCATTAGTTGACCCCTTTGCTTCTCTGTTATACGGCGGTTAGAGCGCGGATATCCTAAGTTTCTAAAGCACTCACTCTTTCGCCATCCTTCGCCATCTTATTTGGCCTCTTCCCGAGGCAGAAGAGGCCCGACCAGCCTCGGGAAGAGGCCCGACCATAGCTTAAAAACCAATTTAAGCCTCCTGCATTCTGGCTAACCGTTAACGGGTTTGAACTAATGCTGGCATTAAATCTGAGGCATTTCATGTTCTTATTGCATTTGAGCTGCATTTGAGCTATCTGAGGAGGCTGAACGTGTCACTCTGCATGCAGAACAGATGCTGTCTTTCTTGCCTCTTACTCGTGCTTTACATTTGGTTCATCGTCCACAGCTTGAATCCAAAGCTTATTCCTGCAACCTCTAAGCTATCGCGACTGGATTTCACCGCTACCATTCGACATGGCTGCATGTGTACACAGAGCCTCCATGGAGTCCCTCAGAGCAGGTGGACTCTCCCTTAAAACGCTTTCAGTATTGACTGTTAATTAATATTCATAAGTTTAACCATTTTTCCCAAATTCATTACAGGGCTGTTGCGGCTCTCATGTCGTTCTTGGTGAGCAGAAATGGAGAGAGCGCTGTTTCAGCTCCTTTCATCTGCACTTGCACCAGCACCACAGAAGACAACGCTCCTTCTACGGTGACTATTTCTCCATCTTTGGCACTATGCAAGGTAATGCAGATCGACATTTTATTTAGTTTTCCCAAATTCATTAACTAGCAACTTTGAATGTCTTGGTTGCAAACAGGGCTGTTGCGGCTCTCATGTCGTTCTTGGTGAGCAGAAATGGAGAGAGTGCTGGTTCAGCTCCTTTCATCTGCACCTGCACCAGTACCACAGAAGACAAGGTATAAAACTTACCGTTGAATTATCCTCCATTCTGTACTCTATTTACAATAATCGCTTCACCCACAACAGTATTTACCCAGTAAGTCTGATTTTCACTCAATAACTTAATAATCACTTAATAGATTCTACTATTAAATTCAATTATTCAGAATATCATATTCTCTATATCTTTTGTATTACAAGAAGTTTCTACAATTAACAAATGGTTAGTGCTATGACGACTTCTGTTTTTTATTAATCTCAGGCCAACATACGAGGCATTATCGCATCAGAACTCTAGTTTATTATCGCATCAGAACTCTAGTTTATTGTAATAATGGCTTGTATCCCTTTAGCCGAGTGAATCTCGAACACATAGAAGTCTGTCCATCTCTTAATTCTTTGTTTACTGTGAGATAAAAGGCATTCTTTATTGTATTGGAAACTGCACATATTCTGCACACAAATCTGACGAGGGTCTTTGTACTTGCGCATAATCCTGTTTCACACTAGCACTCTGCCTCGCAGATCAGCTAGCAGTTTTCTCTGATAGGAATCTCCGGCTTAATAATTAACATTTTAGATCGAAATTTTTAGCAATAAATAATTTGTATTTTAATTTTTTTTTAATTGATCTTTTCACCTACGGAGCTAAAGATAAGATCAAGACCTATTGAGTTCTGATATATTTTCCGAACTGTGTTGCTTTGTAACTTATAGAATAGAAAAGAAATATGAATGCAAGTATCAATTAGCAATTTAGCTCTAGACCAAGCTATGTACAAATGTATCTAACTTACAGCAGTGCAGCGAAGACTCGGTGAGTACTGGAGAATTCTTCAGAGAAGATCTATCGCCTCTGCAGGTGCTCGCCTGTGGAAAAGCTGAGAAAACAAACACGTCACTTTCTACAGTGATGCGAAAGGAGTAAATTGGAGATATAACAGTTGCCAATAGCAACCTTCTGCCAAGGGTGGGCCTGTATTTGTGGAAACTTCAACTCTGGATAATTAGCATTCATGCATTTAATCTCCTCGCGAGTGGGAGTCCCAAGGACCTGCGAGTAATATTTTCAGTCACTCAAATACACAAGCTAATACACAAGCTAAAAACCAATAACATATGTAATTATACAGTAAAACATCTGCAATATTTTTGAAAAGAACAGCCCATGCACCTGACCCAAAAGTAGCTCAGCACCAAGGACGAAATGGAAGGACTCACTGAACTGAGCTATAACACGTAATTGCCGTTACTCTGGCCTAGTGGTAAATGCATGCACTGCTACTGACAGGTGAAATGCATGCGAAAGGCAATATGTGTGTGTTGGAGCAGTCGAATCTTGACGCGCGCTTGCCTCGATGCCAGTAACGCTTTGGTATCATAGGTTTAAAAAAAAATGACTTATGGTCTTCCCTCTTAGCTTATTTTTAATGCACATGCGAGCCACAAAACGAGGAGGGTATGGTCTTCCCTCTATTACCTCGTTGGCCTTAGTTTGATTAAGTTGAGGGCTTCTTCTCAGCTTATTGTATACGTTTTCAGCATGCTCAACCTCTAGTATGTTGTACTTATCTCGATACTTTGTTTCTTAACAATTTTTTCACTTAAATCCACAGTATCAATAAGAAACTTGTTTTGGAATCCTTTATGTTTATATATATTGTATTAATTTCGTATGACTAGGGTTCCTAAACCTACCATTTTTTCATAATTATTGTATATAATTTAAACATGTAATATGAATACAATTATGTATGGGTGTATGTCCATAATTCCATGCGGTTGTTTTGCATATTTCATGTAAAGCTCTGTCTTCGTTTGCATAGCGAGGTCTCTCTATTACTCTGAATGCCACGTCCCGAGCAGACATTTCAATGACTGTAACTATTATTGCTATTAGACTGTGTGGTCCATAATTCCATGCGGTTGTTTTGCATATTTCATGTAAAGCTCTGTCTTCGTTTGCATAGCGAGGTCTCTCTATTACTCGAGTTACAATCTCAGTAACTCACTGTCTTAGAAACTTCATCTGTTATCTGGTGTTGGATTTGTCATATCAAATTGCATTTGTTTTCAGTTTTCAGTTTTCTGTGTTGAGTTGAATTTGACACAGTGGCTTGACATACCTCCTTTGGGTTACTGATGCTTAAAAGAATTATAATGTACTATTCATAGCAGAAAACAAGAAGTTTCTGTCCAGAATAATTATGTGAGAGAATATCAATAACGGCCTTGGTCTTTAATTTGGAGCTTGTCTTTTCAGATTTTTACTGTCTGCTAGTGTTAGTGATGGTGCTCACGACCTCGTCTCTCTGTAATTGTCCTTCAAATATATTTTGCAGGTGAAACCAGATCTACTGTCTCGCTTTATTGAATTGACTGAGGAGCAACCGGAGAAATACGCTGA
This sequence comes from Pinus tabuliformis, assembly GCA_031772625.1. NCBI lineage: Eukaryota > Viridiplantae > Streptophyta > Pinopsida > Pinales > Pinaceae > Pinus > Pinus tabuliformis. Next base: position 586,442,105 of record CM062808.1, on the reverse strand, counting down.
CAAGTATCTACGAGATGTTATTACGAATTTCATGATAGCTGGCCGGGACACAACTGCAGGAACCCTTTGTTGGTTTTTTCATTTGCTTTGCAAGCAACCTGATGTTGAAAAAAAGCTTCTTCAAGAAATTCATGACGTGGTCGAGGAGAATGAATGTGTGACCATTAAAGAATCTATTACTATGTTTTCTCAGAGTCTGCCCAACACAGTATTGAATAATATGCACTATCTTCAAGATACTTTATCGGAGACCCTAGGATTATTTCCAGTTGTTCCTATGGTAAGACACTCGTGTATTTTTCTTGCGGCAACTCTTTAATGCACTGGCACACTCATATTATAAAACTTTAGCTATGATAACTTTATATTCTTATAATTTTAACTTGTAAAAGTAACTTGGCAGGGACTTGCTGCGATGCAGCTTCCCTTGTTTATAAATTTAAATTCAATTAACTTATATTAAGGTTAATTTTTTATGAAATATTTAAATTTAATTAAACCTTATCTTACAAAATTTTAATGATTTTATAGTTTGATATTTTATGATAATATTTTTAAAATGTTTAAATTATTATTTTAAATATATAAATAGATTAACATTTAAATTATATAAACTTAATAAGTAAAAATTATATTTATATTTTACATAAAATTATATTTATATAGACATTAGTTAAAAAACCATTTTTAACGAGTAAAAGAATATAATTTCACAAAAAAACAAAATAAAAATTACTTATAATAAGGAAACACTTCACTTCATTATAAAATATGTTGGCTATTTTCTCGAAAGTGTTCTCAAAGATCCAAAACAACAGTGAGATTAAGACATTATAGCATGATAAACCAGCGTAGTCTACATAACAGAGAGAGCTAATTTATTTTTGCTTCACATATATAATGTTAGTTCAGACCACACCACAGATTTATACTCAGACAACAATAGTAGAGAATAATCACACAGACAGACAAAAGGAGAAATAGAAGAATAATACAAATATATTACTAATGGAGAATGAAATCACTTCACGTTAAATAGAGGCCTTGGTCACTGGCTTGCATTCCTTGGCTAGAGAAATTACAAATTTATAGAGGCTAAAGGAGGATCTCGAATCCTGCATATGATTCAAATGAAGATCTAGAAACTAATGGTGATGTGGTAGGTTCGGCGCGAGTATGTCAGTGATGGTTGGGATGACGGAGTGTCGGGGAGTCGGCGTCGTCATTCGCACAGTGTGCGTCAGTTTGGCTTCACATTTAACATTCTCCTACTTGAAGCCAAATAAGAGTCATGAATCATGTCACATCGAGTCCTACCATGCCTCTACATAACTCATGTTTATTTCTTGGTAGAATCTTAGTGAGCATATCAACAGGGTTCTTACCTGTATGCATCTTTTCCAAGGATAATTGTTCTTCCTCCAACACATGATGGATCCAATGGTACCTTAAGTCAATGTGCTTGGTTTTTGAATGAAATGTCGGGTTTTTCACCAAGTGAATGGCACTCTGACTATCACAATATAGCACATACTTGTCCTGCGTTATTCCTATCTCTCCTAAGAATTGATGCATCCACAACATCTCTTTACAAGCTTCTGTTGCAGCTATATACTCTGCTTCTGTTTTAGAGAGAGCTACTATTCTTTGTAGCCTTGACACCCAAGACATTACTACACCTACAAATGTATACAAATAACCTGTAGTGGACTTTCTAGTGTCCATATCTCCAGCCATATCTACATCTATAAATCCTTCAAGCACAATCTCATTATGACCAAAACATAAACAATAATGACTAGTACCCTTGAGATACCTCAAAATCCATTTTACTACTTGCTAATGTTGTTTTCCTGGATTGGCAAGGAACCTGCTCACTACTCCCACTGAATATGCAATGTCTGGTCTTGTGCATACCATGACATACATCAAGCTGCCAATTTTTGAAGCATAAGGAATCTTTCTCATCTCTTCCTTCTCCTTGTCATCACTAGGACATAATTCAGTACTCAGCTTAAAGTGGGCTGCAAGGGGTGTACCAACTGGCTTGGCATCCTTCATATTAAACATGTCAAGCACCTTCTTGATATATTTTTTCTGTGACAGCCACAACCTTTTGTTTTTCCTTTCACGCATAATCCTCATGCCCAATATCTGTTGTGTTGGTCCCAAATCCTTCATTGCAAATTTTCTTCCCAAATATTTCTTCAACCTGTTGATCTTATTCTTATCATGCCCAACAATCAACATGTCATCCATATATAACAATAATATGATATAATTTCCTTGATCATACCTCTTGATATAAACACAATGGTCAGCTTCCAACCTGTGGAAACCATGTTCCAACATGAATGAATCAAATTTCTTGTACCATTGTCGAGGTGCTTGTTTCAACCCACATATATTTTTCTTCAACCTGCAAACAAGGTCTTCTTTTCCTTTTTCTATGAAGCCTTCTGGTTGCTCCATATAAATTTCTTGCTCCAATTCACCATGAAGGAAAGCAGTTTTTACATCTAACTATTCACATTCTAAGTCTAAAGAAGCAACTAGACCAAGAATGACTCTAATGGATGACATTTTAACAACAGGTGAGAAAATTTCAGTGAAGTCAGTACCTTCTTTTTGGGAAAATCCTTTCACCACCAGCCTTGCTTTATACCTCTCCTTCTTTTCGTTGCCTTCATGCTTAATCATGTAAACCCATTTGTTTTGTAGAGCCTTTCTACGTTTTGGGAGGTTTACCAACCCCCAAGTTTTATTTTCCAGCAAAGAGTTCATTTCTTCTTCCATTGCTTTCTTCCATTCTTTATTGTGCTCAACTTTACAAGCTTCTTGAAAACAATTAGGCTCACCTTAATCAGTCAACAAAATATAGTTTGAAGGAGGATACCTTTGTGAAGGCTTATGAGGCCTAGAAGATCTACAAATCAACTGTGGTGGTGCATTATCAAGTTGAATCTCCTGTAAAGGTTCCTGCAAGATTCCTTCTTCTTGGTGTTCATCATTTTCCACTTGATGTTCTTCCTGCTCCTGAATTTGTTGTTCATATTCTTGCATTGGTGGGATCTTTTCCTGCTGCTCTTCAAATCTGTCAATAACTTTCTTGATCTCCAGATCACCTACAATCCTCTTAAACATTTCCGACTCATTAAATATAACATACCTGCTTCTAATAATTTTATGTTTGACTGGATCCCATAGATGACAACTAAATTATTCATCTAAATATTCCAAAAAAAATCATTTCATTCTTTTATCATCTAGCTTAGTTCTATTTTCTTTGGGAATATGTACACATGCTTCACATCCAAAGATTTTCAAGTGAGAATAATTCAACTTCTTGCCAGTCCAAACTTCTTCAGGGATATCGCCATCCAAGGCTGTAGTTGGAGATCTATTTATGAGGTAGTAAGCGGTCCTGACTACTTCAGCCCAAAAATTCTTCTCCAAACCGGAATTGGACAACATACTTCACACCTTTTCCATAATGGTGTGATTCGTGTTTTTTGTGACACCATTCTGTTGAGGAGTACTAGACACAGTCTTCTCATGCTTTTTGCCAAACCTGTTACAATATTCGTTAAATGCATTTGAGCAATATTCTTCACCATTATTTGTTCTCAAACACTTGAGCAATTTGTTAGTCTCTCTTTCAACAACAACATGGAATTTTTGAAATATTCCAAACACTTCACTTTTACTTTTCATAGGATATGCCCAAACCTTCCTAGATGCATCATCTATATATGTTTCAAAATATGATGCTCCTCCTAATGATTTGATGTTAACAATCCCAAACACATCTGAGTGTATCAATTCTAACACATTTTACTTTCTGTCATGGCCACCTCTAAGGAATGAAACCCTTCTTTGTCTACCATATATACAATGCTCAAAAAGATCAACATTGTAGGATTTCAAACCTTGCAATAAATTTTTATCAATAAGGATTTTTAAACCCTTCTCACTCATATGACCCAAGCATATGCCACAAATATGTTGGATTTCCTTCTTTTGTGACAACAACCAAATCTGATTTTCCTATCACTACCTTCAATGTGTATAATGTTCCTGTCTTGGGTCCTTTGGCCATGACCAATGCTCCTTTGCTAATTTTCCAGCCTCCTTTTCCAAAGATTATGGAATAACCTTCATCATCTAGTCGTCCCATAGAGATCAAACTCATGTGCATTTCTGGTACATGCCTGACCTGTTTCAACAATATATCTTGTCCATCCTTCATCTTGATCTGGACATCTCCCACTCCAACAATACTGCAAAAATGATTATTCCCCAAATGCACTCTACCATAATCACCAGGATTATATGCAACAAAACTATATTTGCATGGGGTTACATGGTGAGATGCCCAAAGTCAAGGATCCAATCAAAGCTATTTATAGATGTATATAAACATGCATCCTCTACTGAAATAGTAAAAAACACATCACCATCTATGACTGCAACATTAGTCTCACCTTCATTTGTGTTGGATGACTTGTGATTTGTACTAGCCAGATTTTGATCCTTTAGTCCTTTCTTCTAGACTCGACATTTCTTCTTCATGTGCCCAGGTTTGCCACAATGAAAGCAGTTGATCCTGCCCCTCCTTGATTTTGATCAGCCTCTTGATCTTGATCGCTCTTGTCAACCTCGATCAATTCTCCTACCATGATCACCTAGAGATAGAGCTTCTCCTCCCTGGTTTTCCGCAATTGACTTGTGTCGCAGCTCCTCATTCATTAAACTGTTGCTAGCATCATCAAACTTCAGGGTCCCTGCAGTTGCTGAAGTGCTCACAGCTACAATTAAATTTTCCTAGTTGTCTGGCATAGAAACACTAGCAAAATGGCTCTAATTTCATCATCTAAATTATTTTAACATAGGCAGGATGATTAGTAATAATATTAAATGCATTTCGGTGCTCAGCAACTGAAGAACCCTCCTTCATCTTGAGATTATAAAGCTTCTTCATCAAGAACACTTTGTTTGATGTTGTGTTCTTCTCATATAGATCATGGAGCTTCTTCCATAATCCTTCTGTTGTCTTTTCTCTAGACACATTGAAATACACATTCTTTGCTAGATATTGGCGGACCGTTGCAATCACCTTTCTATCTACCTTATTCCACTCTTCATTCGTCATTGATGAGGGTTTCTTTGTTGTGCCCTCAATCGGAAAATACTGATCCTTTAAAATCATTATATCCTCCATATGTGATTTCCATAGGGCAAAATTAGCCCCACTCAACTTCTCCATTTCTGTAACTGTTGTTTCCATTTTCAATTCACGTTCCAAAAAAAAATCCACTTAAAAATAAAACTTTAATTATTGCACCTTTTAAAATAAAAGGCCAACAAATATCAACCTCCTTCTTTCTTTTAATTAAAATTTTATATAACAAACTATAAATCTCCCCTTTTATTTTAATTTTAAAATAACAAAATTATTTTAATTAAGATTTAAATAAGAACGACAAGGCTCAAAGATCTTCCTCCACTCTTAATGAAAAAAAACCTATTATACACTCTTATTAAAATAAGATAAGAGTCAATAGACTTTAAAATTATTTAAATTGTCTGAGTATTAATACACAACATTCAAAATAACATATAAGGTCATTTACTAAATATGGTATTCCAACAACGCCTTTCAACACACCCCTTTTGTAGCAATGCCACCAGAAATTGACCAGCGTACCTCTATTTTTTCTTATTAAACTCATTCACATTCACGTTTCTAACGAATAACCACAACCTCTGCTTCACATATTGAATGCGTGTGCAGATCAAAAATGCGTCTCATGACATTCGCGCCTATTGCAAGTCCTCAGCTGAGACTTGGTGCTCCAAGAATATATTCCAATGACTCTCCCTTAGCTCTGACTGCATTCTCAACTTGAAAGGAGGAATGGAGGACAAAGGCTCGCAGATTCCAGTGGTGGATGTTGCCGGATGGGAGGATGGGATTCTGCAGATGAGGAGATCAAGAAGGAGATTGGTCGTCGAATAAGGGATCAAGAAGGCTCTGATACCAGTTGTTAGTTCATAGCACATAGCAGATTTATACTTAGACGACAATAGAAGAGAATAATCACAGAGATAGACAAATGGAGAAACAGAAGAATAACACAAATATATTACTAATGGAGAATGAAATCACATCACATTACATAGAGGCCTTGGTCCTTGGCTTGCATTCCTTGGCCATAGAAATTACAAATTTACAGAGATTGAAGGAAGATCTAGAATCCTGCATGTGATTCAGATGAAGATCTAGAAAATAATGGTGATGTGGTAGGTTCGGCGTGAGTGTGGCGGTGATGGCTAGGACGAGGAAATGTCGGGGAGTTGATGCTGTCATTCGCACAGTGTGCGTCAGTTTGGCTTCACACTTAACATATAACACACTAATTCTTCTACTAATGTCTATGTGCATGCTTTTTCGCCCACCCACCAATGTTCAAAATTGAACCCTTCCTAGCCCTTCTTGGGGGTCTTGGCCCTTCCTAGAAGGGATAAAATAAAATTACACTTCGAAAAAAATTTAAACTCATCAATTAAAAAGGCTAGATTAAATTTCTATATTTCAAAAGAAGTGAAATGTTTTTAATAACCTTTCAATTTATCTTAAGTTTATGAGAATTTCGAGTCTGGAGCAATGCATAAATCACTATGACTAGTGACAATTTTGTAGAAGAGACTAGTCAAAGTATATATGACCTCATATGATTTAATAGTTATGTCATGATTTGGGGAAATTTTCGTGAGGCCCCCAACTTATGCCAACATGATGAAAACTACAGCAATAAGACATGCAACAGTCATGGTACTATTACACCTAAAACATGCCGATGAAGCACATTGAATTCCCATTCAACACCTCTGTGTGTGCTCTCGCTCCTCCCCAATTATCCTTGAGTGCTCTTTCCCTACATCCATTTTTTCCATTTTCATTTGAATTGCAACCCATCATCCATAGAAGGAAAGTTATTGTTCGTTGTTAGAATATAAGGTATTCTTCATTACCCTCCTCATATCTTCATTAACATTTGGTTTTCATTCTATGGATTCTTTAAAGAAACACTCCTTAAAGTAATGACAGCATTCGTGTTCACACAATGTATCATGGGCACCATAAAATCCACAACCCACGAAATCAACACTGTGGCTAGATACCCTAAATGCAACTACTTCTCATCCTTCCAACCCAGGCATGGGTGTTGGAGTTGTTTTCTACATTGTTAATGGTGGAAATTTTTATTGTCATAATTATATGAATCTACCAACTATAAAAATAATATGTATCTTATATTGAAGGTATTGGACTCCCCAACTACATCCCTCTAATTCAGACTCTTGCTTGTTTTGCTTCGTTGCTTAAATCCATATAGATTTTTTGTCCAAGTACCATTTTTCATGAAGTGTTTGTTCTCTCTCATAAAGCTATAGGTTTCCTTAAATGTTACAAAACATAATTCAACAAAGAAATGAATAACCTATCGAGAAATCTATAGTCAAGTCATATGGCATCTTGCTAAGGTTGAATTTTTCTATCTCAATCTTGCTAAGGGATTTTTAATTTATGTGTTTACTTGTTCTACTATTTTTATTTATTTAATAGGTGTAAATCTTCAAAAATGTCTCCTATTGGTTTTCCTACGAAGTATAAAAGGAAATTATCAATTGTTGAATCATTTGACCTTGCACAACATTCTAATCAGACATTTAATATTCAAAATGAAGTTGATTCTCATCTACATGAATATGATGAATCAAATAGTGTAGAGCTTGTTGAAAGAGAAAACCCATCAAAGAAACAAAAAATAATATTTAAATTTAAATGAAATACAAAATTTCCATGGGCTTACATTGTAAAATATTGTAATGTTAATGAAAGCATAAAATGTTCTTGATGTGTTAAATTTAAAAGTGAGACTCCATTTGCAAAAGAGGGAACTACCACTCTTCAATTTAGTTGTCCAAGTGACCATTGAAAATCAAAATCCCATAATTGTTTTTTACAACTTTTGGAGGGAAAGAGAAAATGAAGCAATATTCCAATCACTAAACACGTAGAACTAATGGTAGATGTTGAGAAGGAGAGAATTATATCAATGATTGAAAACATGTATTTTGTTGATATACATTATTTATCTTTAGAAATGTATGAGTCAATATGTGACTTGAATAGGTATAAATGCACCCCATACATCCTTCTAACAAATGAATATTCTGCATACACAAATACCACACCAAGAAAAGAATTTCTTCAAGTTTAATTATGGAACACCAATTGATTGTTTATATTAATACATATTTGACGAATGGATGAAGAGGTCAATGTTTAAGAAATTTATATGTTTGCTTCAAATAAAGGATGGAATAACTCAATGTATATATGATCTAGTGAGAACTCTTTTAGCGTAAATGGATTTATATTTGAGGAAGTTTGTTGGGTTTGGTTTAGATGGTGCATCTTCCATGAGGGGTATTCGTGAAGATTTATCTTCTACACTTCATATGCTCCTCATTTATTAGTTATCCATTGCATATCTCATAGGAAACATTAGCAACCAATGAGAATTCATCTCATTTTCTAGAGTTGCAATATATTAACAAATTTGGAAACAAAGTTTATTCATGGCTTGGGAGATCAACTAAAAGACATGGAAAATTAAGAGAGATAATGTATAAATTTCAAATCACTAAGTTAGCAGTCTTTCAAATTCATCAAATTAGGTGGTCCTTTAGAGGAAAGGTCTTGGAAAGACTTGTTAAACACATGCATTCTTTATTAAAGGAACGAGATTTAGGGGAGAAAAAAATGTATGAGTTGGCAACAATATTTCAAGTGAAATTTTACATCTGTCTACTTGCAAACATTCTCATTAAATCAAATAAGTTGAACCAAAATTTTGAAGAGTATCATGCTGATATTACATCTATTGGCGTTACTTTATATGTTTCTATTAACATGTTTCGTAAACATTTATTGGAAGTGTTTTTGGTGTAGATACAATGCACATGTCTTCATTTTTAGTTAAAGCATAAAGAGGAACCTTGAATTTGCAGATAGTAGAGGTATGGTACATTTACAACCATTGAGGTTCGAAATTTTTCCAAAGATGAAAATATCGGGGCTACTAGATGATTGTATTATTTTGGGAAATGTTTTTGTTGTAAAGGATTCATAGATTTACTTGTATTTAATGTGGCCAAGTTTTTCACTTCTCAACATTATTATGAAGAAGTGAATGATATAGATTGTCCAACAAAAATATAGTTGAAATGTTTATGTGAAAAATTTAGCGTTGGGCAATCATCTATTGTGGATGCTACCAGATGTTTGGGTAAAATGGATGAATTTATTTGTACTATTTAAATCATACCCTAAAAAACATATGTATGGCATGAGAACCATGTTGAGATGAACCTGAATGGTTTGAAGGCTTTCCATATTTGATGCAATTCTAACAAGCCATTCTCTTTTTTCCAACAACCACATTAGTGTGTGAAAGAGGTTTCTGAAAATTAAACAGGATAAAAAATTTTGATAGATAAACACTTTCAATGGAGACACTAGATATCTTAATGTTTCTATCTCTAATTGCACCTCATGCTCTAAATGAGGTAGATTGGAATGCTACTTATGATGTATGGAAATAAATGAAAAATAGAAAGACATTTCCATTGGGAAAATAGATTTATATTTTCAATTATGTAAGTCCAAATACTTTTGAAGACCATCAAATGAATATAAGAAACATATGTTTACATTTTTCAAATGGAATTTGAGAATTATTTTTGCTTATTTACTAGTTATATTGAGATTTTGTAGTGTTTTAATGTAGGTACTCTTTAAATTTTTAAGATTTTAAAGATTTAGAAGGACACTATTTCATTATGGAACCTTTTTTATGCGGGGTTGATTTAATATATACTTTTTAGTAGAAGTGCAAATTTTTTTGTAACCTTTCATCTATGAAGGGTTAGATGAATATATGTCATTCCAAATGAAATTAAGAGGAGACCTTCAATTTGATCACTGTCACCCACCACTTATTCGAAATTCAATGCAATCAACAAACTCTAGCTATGATATCAATCTTTTGACTTTATGTCAAAACTTGGTTTGTGTACTCGCATACATAAGATGAGATTATGTTGATAGTTATCGCTTCTTATATTCTTGGACTTAGAAGATGCATTTGGTGCTGATTTTTTTAAACATGTGTTTTCATTTAAGTTTTGACTTTACAATCAAATTTTGGTGAGGGACAAGATGTTTTTTAATATATATGTCATTAAGAGTTGGATTTAGATTCGCTAAAATATCACATTTTATTAATTGAAATGGAGATTTTTTTTGTATATTTAATTGTTTGTAAGCTATCTCATATCAATTATTGAGCCGAGAGGCTCATTCTACAACCCAGTGTGAGAGGGATGTGTAAGTTTGTTGGTCTATTCCTTTTAAAATAAAAGTAAAAGTTAAAAATTATGTTCTAAATAAAAAAATAATGTTGACTATAATAAAAAAATGAATATGTTGTAAATTAATTAGAAAAAAAAAATGTTAGTAAGATGTTTAAATCTTATAATTTGGTTATTGATAAAATATTTTAATACGAATTAATATTGACATATACTTAAAAATATGTTAATAATAAAAAACCATTTTAATTTGCGTCATAAATGTCTAGATGTACATGTTATGTAAAATATTTTAATGTCAATTTCCTATACATTATATATCATTTTAAAAAATATGTATATATCATGAAAAAATTAAGTTTTTATGGTTAAAATATTTATTTGGTCTTATATATACTCTATTTAGCACTTGAAGAAATTTGATCCCTCTCGGCTCATGTTAGATTAGTACTTAGGATAGATCTATGTTGGTATTATTTACAAAATTTAGATACATAAAAAAAAAGTGTAAAAAATGTCTAAAACGTTTGGATACACTCTGCAGAAATTATAACCAGCCACCATCCTTCAAACAATTACCAAATTTAAACTAAAAATATTCACCAAAAGCATCGTATAATTCTCATTTTGTCTCGAAAACACTATGTATTTGGACAAGAAAAATTCCAATTAAATAAAAAAACAGTGGATAAATTTAGAGAACCTTCCAGGTTAAGTGATATCAATGTGACAACATTTTCAAACTTTTCTTTCCATGGACTGCTTTCTAATCGAGTTTTCAAAGAAAGACGGAGGCAGCAGTTGAAAGAAGATCAAGAAGTAGCAATGGCTTCAATGTTGGAAAGGCGGAGGAGACAAAGCATGAATTCACACATAAAACACCAGCTGTTTCTCTTCTATTGATCACACAAAACATGATGCTTACAATAAACCCGGTGAAGGGTATTTATTCTTTTCCAACTAGCTACTCGCCTTGACATGCGACCACACACTAAAATTCCTCTATCACTTAACTCCACTTGACTGAACACTTAAATACTCAATCACTCAGTTAACTAACTCTCTATGTTTAGCCAACTCCTGATGCAGGAGTAATTATCTTATTTTATCAATCCCCCTTAATTACAACCGCTAAACTAAAAAATGACTCATAACAACTCAAACATGCCTGCTGGTCTATGTCTCAGCTAGGCTTACAACACCCAAGTTTCTTCTATGAAACTCAAACACATCTTGTGCTAATGACTTAGTAAATATATCAGCCAATTGATCACTAGATTTACAAGGCTTCAAGTGAACTTCTCCATTGCTCACAAGTTCTCTAATAAAGTGATATCTAGTATCAATATGATTGCTCTTTTGATGAAACACACTATTCTTAGATAGTGCAATTGTTGAGGTGTTGTCACAATATATTATTGTTGATCCTTGTTGTTTTTGCTTGAGTCCATCAAATACTCTTCTTAACCACACTGCTTGACATGTTGTTGATGTTGTTGCTACATATTCTTCTTCTGCTGATGAAAGTGTCACAATGGGTTGCTTCTTAGATGCCCATGAAATCACACCTGAACCAAGGTGGAACACAAAACCAGAAGTGCTCTTCCTATCATCCAAACTGCCTGCAAAATCACTATCTATGTATCCAATCAAATCCTTCTTTTTTGTGCTTGCATACATTATGCCACAATCTCTAGTTCCTACTATGTATCTCAGAATTCTTTTTCCTACACTCTAATGTGTGTCTTTTGGAGTATCCATAAATATGGAAATCAAACTCACTCCTTGCATGATATCTGGTCTTGTAGTTGTGAGATACATGAGGCTGCCAACCAATATTTTGACTAGATTTAGATTGACATTTGATCCTTCATCATCCTTGCTTAATTTTGTACCTATTACAACTAGTGTAGCGATGGGTTTGCAATTTTCCATCCTAAATATTTTCAACAAAACTTTGGCATATTTATTTTGACAAATAAAAATTCCCTTTCAGATTTCTCAACTTCTATGTCAAGAAAATATTTCATGAGACCAAGATCTGTCTTCTCAAATTCTTTCATCATGGCTGCTTTAAATTCATCTATTTAAAAATCACCTATAAAAATCATGTCATCAACATATAAGCAAACCATCAAAATCTATCCATGCTCATTTACCTTTGTGTACAAGGTAGGCTCAATGTTGTTTCTACAAAATCCATTCTTGATCATGTAGCTATCAATTATGCTATACCAAGCTCTAGGCGCTTGCTTCAGTCCATAGAGTGCTTTACTCAACCTGTAAACTTTCTCTTCATTACTCTCAACTTCATATCCTGGAGGCTGTTGCACATAAATTTCTTCTTCTAGAATTCCATTCAAGAAAGTTGATTTCACATCCATCTGATATAATTTCCACTTGTTCTGAGCTGTTGTGGCTAGAACTTCTCTTACGGTATCCAATCTGGCTACCGGAGCAAACATTTCTCCAAAATCTATTCCTGGTTGCTGCGAGAATCCTTTTGCTACAAGTCTAGCTTTGAATCTGTCAATTTCACCTTTCTCATTTATCTTTGTCTTGTACACCCACTTTACACCAATGAGATTTTTTTCCTTTGGAAAATCAACCAAATCCCATGTATCATTATTTTCAATAGCTTCAATTTCTTCATCCATGGCTTGCACCCAATTTTCATCTCTGATTGCTTCTTCAAACGAAGAAGGTTGGAATGACAATAATGCAAAATTTGAACTAACATCCAAATCATCATAAATATCTTTCAAACTTTTCATCTTTCTCTTACCATTGCTTGATTCATCACCTAATTGATTGCTGGGAGAATCTTGATCTATTGATCTGTTTGAGGATCCATGTTGCTCTGAAAATCTTGGAGTCCTTGTTGGTGTGTCTCTGTTTGGTGTCTTCACCTGTGATTCTTGCTGCTCCTTTTCTGCTACATCATCTTCTTCCATTAGTGGCACTTGTGCATCAACTATTTTGTCTACAGTTCCATTGCACGACTCTTGTTCTTTGAACACAACATCTCTAGTAATTATGGTCTTCTTTCTGATAGGGTTATACAATTTGTAAGTTTTTGATTGCTCACTATAACCAATAAATATGCATTTTTCACTTTTATCATCCAATTTTCCTCTTCGCTCCTTAGGCATGTGTGCATAAGCTACACATCCAAATACTCTGAGATGAGATACACTACAATACATACCTGACCATGCTTGTTCTGCTACTCTGTTCATCACACTCTTTGTAGAAGATCGGTTAATCACATAAATAGCACATGCAACTGCTTCTACCTAATACTCATTAGAGAAGCCTCTGCCTTTCAACATGCTTCTTACCATGTTCATAATTTTCATGTTCTTTCTCTCTGCTACACCATTCTTCTGCGGTGTGTACCTGGTTGTAAACTATCTTCTGATTCCATGTTGTTTGCAATAATCATGTAATTCCTTTGAGCCATATTCTACACCACGATCTGACCTCAATACCTTGATCTGTCGATCACTTTGGTTATCTGCTAAGGCTTTGAATTCTTTGAAATTTGCAAAAGTTTCAGACTTCTGCTTCAAGAAGTAAACCCTAGTATTTTTGTTATGGTAATCAATGAAAGTGAGGAAGTAACAATTTCCACCAATCGACTGTGTCCTCCAAGGAAAATTTTAAGGATGGAAAATTTTCTTGAAGTTTAAAAACGTCAACGAATCTCACTAATCCCTAATATGCAAACTATAAAATGTTTATTGATATATTTGTAAAATTATTCAAATTTATAATGATATTATATATAGTCTCTATATAATGGTGGCAATTTTTAAGGTAAAATAATTTTATATTCTAAAATTTGGGCGAATCGTCTTTTATAAAAATTAGAAATTGGTGAATTTTTTTATGGAAAAATCGTGGAAAATTAGCCCACTTGGCGAACATTAGCCCCTAAAATTTTCCATGGTGTCCTCATAGTTCCACACAAGTTTGTATGCACTAGCTCAAGAGGTTGCTTTGCTCTGTATGCAACTCGCTTTGGAAAAATTTCACGGTGTTGCTTTCCCAAGATGCAACACTCACAAGTACTAGCAGGTTCTTTGATGGGAGGTAATCCTCTGACCACCTATTTCTGTTGCAACAATCTTAAACCAGAAAAGTGCAAGTGTCCATATCGAAAGTGTCATAACCAGTCATCATCAAAACATGCAACCGTAAAAGAACTCACCTCACCACTGTAATTCATAATTAGAGGAAATAGTCCTTCCTCATCATCTGTACCTTTGCTATCAGCTACTTACTTGGGGGCTTGTCATATATAACACATTCTTGACCTTGAAAGGTAACTCTATATCCCTTCTATGTCAATTGACCATGATCTAGGTGGCTCTAGAGAGACACACAAGACAAAGATGGCTTAAAAATCAAAGTGTTTGAATTATGCTCGAACTAGGACCAGATCGAACACTTCGTCGTCCTAATCGTGGTGGTGTAAACGGTTCGTCAAACCGAGCTCGTATGCGAAAGATAGAGCTCTTCAAGTTTGACATGCCAGGAGAAAGTGGGGCCCACAATGTGCCACACGGCATCCCAGTAAGAAAATGGGACCCACATGATAGCCCTTTAGCCATTTACACTTGGTGTTCTTTCATTTGTCTCCTAAACTTGCATAAGAGACAAAATCATTTTTAAATGGTTAAATAAATAATCATATAACGAAATGTTTCAATAGTTATTAAAATAACTATATCAAGCAATACAACACATGGTTTCAGGATCGGCGACAACAAACCCTGCCGAACCCTTTAAAACCACCTCATCGCAGTAATAAACACATTTATTTATGGGATTGGGATCGGCGGCAATAACCCTCGTCGAACCCTTCTCCACATATCCTGCATCTATCTCCGACCGTATATATATATATATATATATATATATATATATATATATATATATATATATATATATATATATATATATATATATATGCTATTTAAAACCATGTATTAATGGGCGGGTGTGGGCCATCGGCCGTGGACCTGGCCCAAACCCCAACGGTCAACCATATATATATATATGCGTCGATTTATATGTTATATGCCACATAACATATATCGCCCCAACCCGAAATATACATCGCCCATATAATATTGCCGATATGTATATCGGCGAAGCCCCAATAAAAGCGCCGATAACAACGTCGTGGCAATCGCCGATTGTAATATCGCCGATATTCCCGAGAATCACACCGATAAACGCAATCAGTGCCCATGTCAATGGTCGATACCAACTGTCGACCGCCGATTGTGATAAGCGTCTAAAGGCGGACCTGATAGGGTCTGTAGGACCAATGTAAATGTTTTGAAGTCCAACTTTAAAGGATTTTGGTCGGATTTATCAGTTTTTCAGTGTATTTGTATGTTTAACAGAAAAGAGGCATTCCTATGAATTTCTTACATCGGCCGATCTTTCCATTCAACAGCGTTCTTTTCCTGAACAAAACCGACCTCCGATTTTTAAGCGCGGCTTCGATCCAAACGTGATATAAAAGACGATGGTGACAGAGAGCCGAGCAGGGAGGCAAAAGACTGCGAAACAGAGGGTGAGAGCGGTGAAACAGAGAGCCCAAGAGACTGTGGGGAGAGGCTGCATGGAGAGAGGCCTAAGAGCCTAAGTACACAGAGAAGCATGAAGCCAAAGCAGTGCTTCAAATCCACAGAGCCGTAGAGCTACAGAGAAGCATGGAAGCCAGAGGGTGCTTGAAGTTCTGACAGATCGCAAAGCTGCAGTGACATAAGCCAGAGCGCTACAGAGCCAAATAGCCAGTGAGCTACAGAGTCGAGAGTCTAGAGCAGTTATTCTCTTTGATATCGATTCTTCTCCTTATGACTGATTCTTCTGTATCGATGTTGTGAAGATCGATGTTCAACAAGCTTCAGCTTTTTATTGAACAACTATGTGTCAGATGTCCACATTCTTGTGCGAGCAGCCATCTTCTTTCATCGATGCCTTGAGATCGATGGTCTGAGCAACTTCTGCAGTGAGACATCCATTTCTTCAAATGGCTCATGGTGTGAGGTATATGATTATTGTTCATGCACTTCTTCTTTTACATTATGCTTCATGGATCCTTGATTGATATTGATGCAGGATCTTGTTTATTTCATGTTGTCATGATTCCTTGCTTCATGTTATGCAGAATCTTTCATATGATGTACTTGCTGTCATAACTCTTTATGTTATGCTTTGAGATCCCTTGTTGTATGTTGCTAAGATACTCTTGTTGTCATCATGCATGCTCTTTTCTTTGACATCCCTTTTGTGCCATGCTGGCGGGATGCTCACCATGCATGTTTTTGTGTCATACTGATAGGAGTCTTTTGATTAAGAGTTCTAGTTGTGGAACATCTCTTAGAGCCACTCCTGTGTGAGGGCATTTTTCCTTGTATGATCGATACATCATCTCTGTGTACATCACCATTATTGACAGCACTTAATGCAGCGGCCTACACCATCTTGACACCGGCCCCAGAGACGTAGTCCCTCCTAGACGAACTCCGTTATCAACGCTTATGTTTTCATGTGTTGATGATTGATATGTTCCTCTTCTTTACAGCATGCAGATGTATTCATTAATGTTCTTTTAAAATGCGATTTTAACACATCACGAAAGTAAAAGGTCTTGGAAGGGTCCTTCTTCACACCCAGACCTGGATCAGACCAACACTTATCAAATTATGTTTGAGACTAGGAACATAATATACCTCTGAGATTGTCTTCGTCTTCCCTTGCTTGGTCAGAATGTTGACCTCTCATTTGCCATCTACTTACACAGTCTTGTCAATCCCCAACTTTACCTTTGTTTATACAGATTGATCAAAATTTTCGACCAAATTCTTGTTTCCTGTCATGTGGTTATTGCAACCAGTGTCTAACAGCCACAAACTAGCAGTAGGTTCATGCATGGTATGGCAAGCTAGGGACATGGAGTTAGTACTCTCTGTAGTGACATTAGTTCTCTGGTTCCCTTGATCAGCTATCTTCTTCCTGCAATCATGAGCATGGTGACCAAATTTATTGCAATAATAACATCTCACCTTTGATTTGTCAACTCTTTGATTATTGTTGAAACTTTTATAATTGCTTCCACTTTCATGTTCATGCTCTTCTCGGCCATCTCTCTGACCACCATATCTTCTGCTTCGTCCTCTGCCTCTCGATCTACTTCTGCCTCGACCTCTGTCTCTTGAAATAGAAACCTAACTTTTGAAAGCGGTCTTTAAAGTGGAATCCTTATTTTTGTCTATCCTTGCCTCATGCAATAGAAGTGATCCCATCAACTCATCAATTGTCAATGATGCCAAATCCTTGGCTTCTTCTATGGCTGCTACCACAACATCAAATTTGGTAGACAAAGATCTGAGGACCTTCTCAACCACTGTTTGATCTTTAATTTCTTCACCATAAATCTTTAACTAATTTACGATAGTTATGACTCGATTCATGAAAGAATCAATGTCCTCTATCTTCTTCATCTACAGACTTTCAAAATCTCTCATAGTATTCTGCAACTTAACAATATTTACTTTGGCCATACCTGTATAGTTTGTCGCCAAAGTATCACATGTTACTTTTGTTGAAGACGTGGTCATAATCTTCTAGAACACTGCTCAGTCCACTCCCTGCTAGATAAGTTGCAACGCTTGTGCATTCTTCTTCTTCTCTTTCTTCCATTGTTCCCTCTCTATATTACTGAGAGCTTGTTCTTTTGTTGCATCCTTAGGTTTTGAAAACCCAAACTAGACATAATCCTAAACATCATGTGCTTGCAGCGTGGTCGCCATCTTAATGGCCCACACATCATAATCCTTCCCTATAAACGATGGGAACTGGGGCTGGAAATTTGAGAAAACCATCTTTTTCCAAAAAATCCTCTTTGAAAAAACCCTAAAATTCTTCTTTTGTAAACTTAAAAAAAAACACCCCTTTCAATAAAAACCCCAGGTTTTTTACTTAAAAGAGTAAAAATAAATAAATAAATAAGAAATTGCAAAAAACTCCTGAAAATCTCTTAGTTATTTTATATATATATAAAAAAAAAAACAAAACCTTAATAATACGCCCTTCACGAATTCAAAAATAACTTTTTTATTGTGAAGCCCCTTGATAAAATCAATCATAAAAATAACCTTTTATACTTCACCATAAAATCAAAAGGCCCACTTAAAAGCTCCACGTAGCATATAAAAAAATATATCACTCCATTTTAACAAAAATACTCTCGAATCTTTTAAAAACCTCTCCGTATATAAACCATGTGATGCTGACTTTGCACTTTCATAAATGCGTGTTCATTGGTTTATTAACGCGTCCATTGTGGTGATGACATACGTGCTATCGCCTTACACGGTGACGGACACCTGTGTTATTCCTATAACGCTTCAAACACCAAAGGAAAACCGCGTGCATGGGATTCACGCTAAGTATTTGATTGTTAACGCGGCTCTCTCGTAAGACCGAACGCGTTATAGCGCTCTGTGTATAATTGTAGGATGCTTTAATGTTTAAACACCACATGCCTATGTACCACTGTAAGATGGGTTAATGTTTAAACACCACGAGAAAAAATATGTTTCTTCTCTCACACGAATTGGTGCTAATCTGTTCTTCCTTGCTCTTTGTAACCTCGCTTCAATACCAATTTGTTGGAAAGGCGAAGGAGACAAAGCATCAATTGACACATAAAACACGAGTTGCTGCTCTTCTATTGATCACACAAAACATGATGCTTACAATGAACCCGGTGAAGGGTATTTATTCATTTCTAACTAGCTACTCGCCTTGACATGCAACCACACACTAAAAGTCGTCTATCACTTAACTCGACTTGACTCAACACTCAAATACTTAATCACTCAATTAACTGACTCTCTATGTTTAGCCAAACCCTCATGTAGGGGTAATTATCTTATTTTAACATTCAATACATACAAATAATTAAATTGCACTAGGCATGCCATGAAATTCTCTCATTCTGATAAATGAACTAACGTCCATGCAGAGTCGTTATAGAGAAGCAGCTATCAACGACAACTCCCACATTGACCCAAAAATACGCAGTAAAGCATTTCCCTTCCAACAACAAATCTGAGACGTGATTGAAGAAATCAAACAAAAACTACCCATATGGGGGAGATTCATAGAAGAAGCAAATGATGAGAAAGGACAAACTCCTCTTCCTCAAAATTTCCTTTTTGGGAAAATAAAGAGATCTGGGAAAAACAAAGATCCCATAGCAAACAATGGATCCCATTTCCCATCACCAATCAATATACTACCTCCGTCCATGAAAGTGGTCATCTGTTTGATGCCTTCTGAAGTGTTGTGCCCAACATGAACCAAGAGCGTAGAGATTTGAAGTGTAAGCGAAGCACAAATATCTGAAGCGGAAGCGATCGAACGAACATGCCACATTTTTGTCGAGATAACGCTCTCTCCTGACCCAATTTTATTTTAAAATATTATCTATATCATTTTTTTCAGTCGCTCCACACTCCCTCATGGCAGATCCATAAATATAAGACTCAGACGAAGTATATTCAGCTCATATTCACCCCAAATTTAATCTCGTCCATTGAGTTATATTTATAAAGAAAAGTTAACCCAACTTCGTGCACTTACAATTAAATAAGAAGTCTTTGGATAAAAATCATTAGAAATTTGAATATCTTTACAAATCTATCACAAAACATTTTACAGCGTTTTACAGTTTGGATATTAAGGATTAGTAATATTGACCTAGGTTTTTAAACTTGAAACAAAAATTCCATGCATCATATTCATTCTTCCTTTGGATTTTTTCATCTAAAATTAGTGGACTACTATTATTATTTGATTAGAGTATTATTTGAGTCTATTTGATTCGAGTATTATTTGTATTTTTGAGTGTTGATGTGTTATTATTCTTGTTTTTGAGTGATGATGTGGAGAGAAATTCACAGTTAAAACATTATTGTAAAACACATAATCTTTATTGTTAGAGCATTTTATTTTTCTTCAAGCTAATTATTTCCTATGTCCTTATTTTTCTATATTTTTAAATTAATGTGAAATTGATCATTTGGTCTTGGGGGGTAGATTTATTATTAAAGCATTTTTTTTCAAACTAGATATGCCCTTATTTCTTTGTATCCTTTTGTTTTACAAATTTAAAAACTTTGTATTAACATATAAACATTGGTATTACAAAGTTGGAAGACATGAGAGGATAACGCAAAAAAAAAAACTAAAATGGCCATGACCAGGGAAGTGACAGGAGAAGAGCCTAGATTAAACCCAATCAAGAACTAAAACCTACCATACACCCACACCATCATTGTACATAGACTGCAAAGTACCATAGTCAAAAGCCTCATGTACATGCACTCCAGGACTGGAACAACTCCCTGAGAGACCAACAATTTTGATGGATAAAATAAATATAGTAAAATTGAAATCCCACAACATACCCAACAGACGATAATTACACCAACTTATGTGAGTTATGTAGAAATTTGGTGATAGAATTGCATCTGCTTAAGAAATGTTAATCTAAATCAAGAGACAATTCTAATCTACTGATCTGTGGAATTCAATTCACAATTTAGAATAACAAACTCAGACATGCAATAAGAAATAACACACATGCACAATAGTTTTTCTAGGGGAACCCAACTGGGAAAAACCCATGAAGCCTATTTACTTTAATCAGATGAATAGAAATGTATTACAATTGCTTACCAGCACATAGTACAACCTCCAAGTGAATAACCTATCTCTCTTCTCAATGAGAAGCTCTAACCCAGACTTAGTCAATTTTTTCCTCTTCTTGAGCCCCTATTTCCTTACATAAATCCTAGAGAATTAGCCCCTATTTTCTAAGAATTTTCATCAAATTGATTGCGCAATTCCCAAGGTTTGATCATCTGACTACATGCAACACATGTACACTCAAACTAGTTTATAAATTCTTGTTACATTGCCTTGGAATCTCCACCACGGTTGGGAACTCAAATTCTCTACATGCATTAGTTATTTTAGGTTGATTGATCATTGAGTTAGATTATTGTCCCACTGCACAATTGACCTTCCACTAATTCCTCCAACTATTAGAACTAGTTTAACTGAACACAACTGGATATAACTGAACTAGATTACTACAATTTAGCAATCACCCATGCTTAATTGAACTCCAAGCCCTCTAACTCAAATTTACCGAGCTAACTGAGTGAGAAGAGCCATGTCACACAAGTTAACTGCATCCAAGTTGTCTACTGGTGTGGAAATTTGAATTTTCTCAATTTGACCAAAGCAAAGTCAAATTGAGACTTTCTTGCTGCACTTCTCAACACTCGCTCTCAACAAGAAAGGGATTATCAACCACCCCTATTCTACACCTATGGAATTATAACTTTCCTCTTGACAAATCCTTTTCCAAGATGTCAACATCTTGTTCCTATGTTAGAATGTATTGTAGAAACATTATTCACCTTTACACATAATCTCGTAAATGATGATACTGGATACCTATATGCTTGGATCAATCATGAAATACCATATTCTCAGAAAACTTAATGCAACTCTGATTATCACAACAGATCATAGCTGGATCCATCATCTAACCAAACAGTCCCACAAGTATATTTCTCATCTAAATCGCCTCATATATTGCTTGACTTGCAGCCATGTATTCTGCTTCTATTGAGTTGAGTGCCATAGATCTTTGCTTCCTGCTATACGGAGAAACCACTATGGACCCAACACTAAAAATTCCACTTGATGTAAACTCTCAGTTGGATGGACTCCTTGCCCAATCTGCATCTGTGAAGCCACACAACTTCACTCCCTTTGTCCATTTGTACCATAATCCATACTGGGTAGTGCCTCTGAGGTACCGTAAAACATGCTTAGCTTCCTTCCAATATAATTTGGTTGGCCTAACCATAATTTGGCTCAGTTGGTTGACTACATAGCACATATTTGGTCATGTGTTCACAAGATACATCAGTGAACCCACTAACTTCTGGTAAATGGTAGCATCCACCTCTTCACTTGAAGTGGCAGTCTCCTTCCTCTAGTTGGTTGTTAGAGGTTTCTCCATGGGTTTGCAACTCTCCATGCAAAATGTCTACAATATCTCATTGGCATACTTGCCTTGAGACACAAACAATTCTCCTTCAACTTACCATACTTCCAGCCCGAGGAAGTAGTGCATGAGACTCATGTCCTTCATTTCAAATTCCCTTGCAAGATATGATCAACTCCTCATCACTCGTTAATATTAAATTAACATATAATACAATGATTAGCAATTTACCTTCTATCAAAATATGATCTAGAGGTTCGCATCTGCTTCATTTTAGGTGAAGCCCAAAACAGTGAGATAATTATCGATCCAGGTGTACTAAGCACAGGGTGCCCATTTGAGATCGTGAAACGCTCACTTGATTCTGCACACATGAAACTCTCGATCAAATGTCTCAAAGCCTCTTGTTGCTCTATGTACTCCTCCTCAATAACACCATTGAGAAATGTTGTTTTTACATCCATTTGGTGGATCTTCCACCCCATCTGCTTAGCCAGTGCAAGAATTGATCTAATGGATGAATACCTTGCTATGACAAAAAAGGTTTCCTCATATTCAATTCCCTCTACTTGAGAGAATCCTTTGGCCACAAATCTAGCCTTATACTTCTCTATGATTCCATTTACTGCATGCTTAAGCTTGAAGATCCATCTTGAACCCACAATTGATTTATCCGTCGGTCTTGGGACCACTTCCAAAACAATGATCTTCATGATGGATTTGTATTCTTTCACCATTGCATCATCCCAAATAGGTTGCTCAAGTGCTTCCTGAAAATATGACGGATCAGTCTCGACAAGCTCAATCATTAGAGCCATGTAGCTAGTGTACCTCTCAGGTGACCTCCTTTTCCTGCGCAAAATTGAAGGGGCTCCCACATTCTCCCTCGCATCCTACACAAGTCTATCAGCTTCCCTGGTTCTTTTTCTCCCATCTCTGGATGGTTTTTATTTAGTGGATGCCTCCACTGTCTGATCCTCTATTTGTGGCTGCTTTACAAATTCCTGAGGCTCCTCCTTTGGAGCTAAAAGCTCCTCTTCTGGTGGGATTTGAAGCTCCCTCTCAAGAGAGCACCATATCACTTTTTCCTCATCAAAATTTACATCCCTTTGCACAATTGTCATTCTGATGGAAGGTAAATACGCATGGTGGTTGTGTGGAGTTTCATTGCAGCCCACAAAATCTCCCAACTCTACTATCAGCTTATTGTTGCTTTTTCTAGCACCCATAGCATAAGTGCTTCGGGAGACATAGAAAGCTTCCTAGAGGTAGCCTCTGGGTTGATTGTAGACTAGTGTCTAGGATATATTAAAGAGAGTCTTGCTTTGGAAGTTTATCACTGATGGGTTTTGGCAGCACTCCAATTGTCACGTAGTTAAAAATATAATAAAAGGAGCTTGGTTCAATTGGCATTCATGAAGGTAAACACAAGCCAATACATGGATCCGAAAGTTCAGGGGGTAAATCGGGCCAACCTCAAAGAAAATGTCTGGTTCTAGTGGCCGACACAAAACAACAGAAAGCTTAATATTTACATTGGAGTAAAGTAAGAGGAGAAAAGGAAGGAGGGAATTTGGTGCATAGGGTTGATTTCAATGCAAAATCCTTAGCCACGATGTTCCAATAGAAATATGGAAGACAAAGGAGATGAAAAAGCAGAAAGAGTGGAGTGCGAATTAAGGTTTCATGCCATATACCTCATGGGCACATTTGTCACCAAAAGCATAAGTAACTATATGCACATTACAAGTACATACGTAAATCTATAGATAACACAGGTACTGCCACTACTAGTAACAACTATACAATCATGAACAAGGGCGAAACCTACGACTTCATCACACTATTTCAGAGAGAGAAAACATATATGAAATGAGATTTACAAAGGGGAAAACATACTGCGCATTTCCATGATTGGAATTACCAAAGAGTTTCATTAGTCTACAAAATGAGTACCATTCACCAGTCCATTTACATTCAGCAATCTACATCTCAAGTCCCTCATGAACAAGCAATTAGAACCAAAATGGAACCAAAGAATTTGGACCTTTGTGGGTCCAGAATTCTGGAACTTCTCTTAAGTGTTTCTCCCCCTTATTTATAAAGAGAATGGGGGGCTTTAATCATCATTTACAAAATATCTCAGCCTAGGGCCAACTGTCAGATTGACTAGTTGTCTAGGCCTGCGATAGCTCTACTGTCGAAACTGATTTCATCGGATTTGATTTCGTTCTTGGAAATATAGAAATTACAGAATAATAGAAAAATGAAATTGAATGATGAAGGAGGAAAGTATCGTCCTGCGGTTCTTGTGAAGGCCCCTGATCAGGCCACGTCTCTACCACAATGTGTCCCCCCTGGTGCTCTGTTAGTTTCTGTTGTTTTCACATTAACTTCTTGAATCTCTCATTCTCCAGAGATAGGAGTGGATCGACTGTGAGTTGATGTTACAGAGTAGAATTGGAGAATGTCCTGGCAGTTCTTCGTTGTGTACCTGAGTGGAGCCCCATGTTGAGCCATTAAGTCTTCATGAGTCCCATGCCTCCATTTATTGTCTGAAGGCGTGCAGCGTAGCAGTCGAATTCATTTATGTGACTCGTGTAGTCCTTGGTTTCTTGTTGCGAAGGCTTCTACAGGATTAGCCCATATCGATTTGCAACTGCTCCATACCTCTATTAAAAGTCTTAGTTGTTAACCCATCTGACTTTAAAGCTTTGTACCACGCTATTGAGGCATCATTGTATCGAGACTTTTATGTTGGAGTCGCGACGTGCTTGCAATCTTTGATTGCGATAGTCCTTTAGGGCTTGGCCCTTGGTTCGTCGACTCTTTATGTGATTGTGGTATCGCCCCCTTATCAGAGCCCCCCAATTAGAGGTTTGCAATCGGCGATTCCTTTTTTATGCACACCATAACCATCGATCGCCAATCGCCGATCACCTTTCATGCTTAGCCCCTGGTTCTTTTAGCTTTTTATGTGACTATGGGCCAGACCCTATATCAGATCCCCTTTCTCGCACTTTTTCCCATGTGTGCACTGTGTCACAAAGTGTCAATAAGCATCAACATCCGATTTGCGATTGTTGTTGTGACAACATCACTGCCATATGGAACTTCCTAAGTGGT
The DNA here is from genome assembly GCA_031772625.1 of Pinus tabuliformis. Taxonomy (NCBI): domain Eukaryota; kingdom Viridiplantae; phylum Streptophyta; class Pinopsida; order Pinales; family Pinaceae; genus Pinus; species Pinus tabuliformis. The sequence continues at coordinate 586,416,424 of CM062808.1, read as the reverse complement.
GACACGTGTCACTCGGATATGCCCTCTTTGGAACCTTGAAAAGTCCAGATTTCTGTGCCATGTGTCCTTTGTACTTCCACTTCATGCTGACGTCAGCGCCACAGTGTCTTTACCGGATCCAATAATATTCTTCCACATGGCCCCTCATAGGAGAGAAAAAAAGGCCTGCCTGCCCCTGGTTTTGAGTTAATTTCCTTTGTAAATCACTTTCAGCCTTCCGAGTGCTTCAACACTAACATATCGCAACTCGCGATATCACAATATTTAGAGTTGTCACCCCACTGGCACTCCTATTTGTGGCATAGATATGACCTCCGATGTGTGAGCCCGCTGATACAGGACCTCCAATATACCAAGCATCTGACATGCGATGCTCTGATATACCATGCTACTCTGAGTGCGATCGTTGATTGCCAATTTCCATGGACCCCCCGATTGCTGATATACTATGCGTCGATATGCCCGATCGCTGCCTTAGACCTCTAATATCTGATATCAGTGATTGCTAATCGTTGATATACTCTATATTGCTAATCAGGATTTAAACAGGAATGCAATAAAATACAAAGATAACCATAAAGACAGATATGCAGCGGAAATAATACCTCATTTCATTACTGTAAAATACTGAAATATGCTTACAAACAGAAATGGAAATAAACCAGCTAGGGCGATGGTAGCTTATCTCTGAGAAGAGATGTGGTGGCTACATGCCTCTGAACTGTATTACAATGAGGCTTGAAGGCCTATTTATTGTTGAGAAACAATGGAAAACCCTTCACATTCCAAAACCTAACCCTAGAAGATGAAACGCCAAATTGTGGGCCCCATTTTTGGGTAAGTTGGTACATCAACTTCCCGGGGTCGCGAATTGGTCGTATTATCTCCGTTTGACGCGCATGATAGCCCGTTGGAAAGATCTCTCCGAGGACTACGACAAAAAAGATGATTTTTTGACAGAAAAATCGCTGGCGGTAGATTTCCCAAAAAACATCGTTTAGGGCCTCAAAACGGCTCTGGAAGTTTAGGACTCGAAAAACTGCTAAAAATAGTAAACTGTGCTATAATTAAGGAAACTGAAAAAACTAAAAGAAGCCTTGGTGGGGATCCAAGTGTAATTAGCGGGTGGCCACCAATATCCACTTGGATCATTCCTCCCCCCTTATGAAGCAATGGTCCCCATTGTGTTGAGTTCCTCCATGAGATGAGGGAACTTTCGCTGAACTTGGTCCCTGGTGAGCCACTTGCCCTGGTGAAGGAGTTGGCCTGCTTTGACAACTCGATACAGTTGGATATTCTACTGGCGAGTGTGCTTGATCTGTGTGTCCATGATCCGATCAGTTGTAGCTTGTTCCATGCAATCTGGATTTAACTCTGTGGGTGTGAGTTGTTCTGCAATGTCGGATGTGTCTAGTAATGGTGGAAAGTATGGCCGAAGGCGGTCCACATTGAACACTGGGTGCAGGCCAAGGAATGGGGGAATGCTGAGCTCAAATGCATTGTCTCCCACAGCCTTGGTAATGGTGTAAGGACCATATCAGAGTGGTCTGAGTTTCTGATAGGCTCCAGTAAGGTGTTCCTTTTGCAAATGCAACCAGACTTTGTCGCCCACTTGAAACTTGTGTGGCACCCGATGTTGATCATGTCGCTGCTTGTACTTGGCATTTGATTTCTCCAGAATGTCATGGACCTGCTGGCAAATATGTTGGATGTGCTCAATGAAGTTGTTTGCCTTATCTGTTTCGGACTGGACATGAGCCGAATCTGCGTGAGTAGCTGCAAATGGCATGGCCACATCAATGGGACATAGTGGCTGGAATCCCAAGCCCACTTGAAAAGGGTTGTGGCCAGTCGAGCTGTGGAGAGCCCGGTTGTAGCTGTGTTGAACATAGGGGAGGCTCTCGTCCCATGTGCATGGATGCTTTGAGTTGTACATGCGCAGAATGTGTACGATCATCCTGTTGACAACCTCTGTCTGGCCATCAGTTTGAGGATGGAAGGCTGTGGACTTAGTGAGTTTGGTGTCCAGCATCGACCAGAGGCTAGACCAAAATGTACTAAGGAACTTGCTGTCCCGATCTGAAATGATAGACTGTGGGATCCCAAAGTGTACCCACACTCGTTCAAAGAAGAGTTTAGCAGTGGCTTCTGATGTGATATTCTTCTTGCAGGCCACCATAATGGCCATCTTCGAGAACCTGTCGTTGACCACAAAAGCACAGTCATTTCCATGCTTAGTGGAAGGAAGGCCTGATATGTAATCCATGGAGATGGATTCCCAAGGTCGACTAAGGGTAGGCAGTGGGGTATAGAGGCCTTGCTTCTTTATGGTCGATTTGGTAATGGCGCAAGCAGTGCATGATCTGATGTACTTCCCGACATCCTGTTGAAGATTCGGCCAATAGAAATATTTCTGCAGTACTGCCACCGTTTTTTCGACCCCAAAATGCCCAACAGCCCGACTGTAGTGTGCTTCCCAGATCATCTTGGCACGCTCGCTTGAAGGAACAAAAAGGTGACCCAGGTGGCATAACAGGTCGTCATGGAGGTGAAAATCTGGAGCATGCTGACCCTCCAAGAGTGTCTGGTATGTGTGGCCGAATTCCGGATCGCTTTTGTAGAGCAGTGGCCAATCAGAAGTCTCGTGCCCACAAGAGTTGAGCACGGTGGTTAACGCCATGATCGGTGGTCGACTGAGGCAATCTGCAACATTATTGGTGTTGCCCTTCTTATACTTGATATTCAAATGGAACTGTTGCAGGTATGTGGACCACTTCTGATGGCGATCATTCTGCAATTTCCCTTGGGTCTGTATGAACTGCAGGGGTCGGTGGTCTGTGTGGATGACCGTTTCCTTCCCCAAAATGTAATGCTTCCATTGTCGGCAGGCCTGCACAATGGAATACATCTCTGTTGGCATTATGAGTCAAGTGTTGTCCTTGATGGCAACTCATACAGGTGACAGATCATAGTACAACAGGTCAGTAGCAGAGATTGATGATCAACCCACAAAGAATGAAGGAAATAAGAATTTCGCAGGTGCGTCGTGCAATAGTGCGGTCATAGGTTGGGTCCGCTGGTACTCCATTCATAATGTACGGACATGTCCGCAGGATCACAGTACAAAAGGTGCAGTCCTAAAGTGCACACACTTTCATGCAGAGAAAAGCACACGTGGGGTTTCTTATGTTTAACCCTTGATATTTAGCCCGTTGGGTCTGTGGTATTGTGTTATTATGGTTTTGGACCATGGTATTGTGAAAGGCCTAAGGCTATAAAAGAGTAAGGAGATTATTTGGCTAGAGTATGCTTATGGGTTGAATATCTTAAGGAGAGCAAGATCTGGAATTCTGGTTGGTGAGTGATATCTAGATCTATATCAAGGAGAAATCTGAGCTTTATAGGGAAAATCTTCTAATGGGTCGAGATCTACTTTGCGCAAGATCCGATCTATAGATCTGATAGTCTGTGGCATATTTGAAGTCTGGATCGCAGGTGCGACATGTTTCAGGCGCGGAGATCTGCATGCTACTGAAGGAGAAAGTGCGGAGACACGCAGATAGATCGAGCAAAAGACGCGGAGCCTCGCAGGCCAGAGATCGGTGTAGGTGAGAAGGATTGCAGGAGGATCGCAGGTCAGAGATGGGTGCAGTGCGTAAGTACGCAGACAACCCGCAGCAGTAGGTGCGGACGCCCGCTGAGAAGAAGACTGCGAAGTTGTGAACACTCGCATGTCAGAAGTCTATTCAGGTGCGGATACACGCGGATCAACAGTTGATACAGGAGCGGATACCCACAAGTTTCCATTGGAGAAGTTGCGTACTGTTCTTAAAATATGTTTTAGCTGCTTACTGAAGTATTCTGGGTTTTGAAGTAATGTCTGGTTACTGATATTATGTTATGATAACAGCATTATGAGAATTGATTGATTGAATGATTATGATTAGTTTCGGTATTGATGGATGTATAGATCAGGTTCATAATGACTTATCGTTATATGATCTGATGGACTAGATCTGGTTGATAAATCTCATATTATCCTTGTATATGTATTGATCTGGTGTTTGGGGTGATTCAGAAGATTGATTGATTATGTGCTTCAATGATATTAATTGGTCCAGTATGAAAATTGGATGAAACGTGGTCTTTCAAATTATGTGTTGTGCTTCAGGTGTATCCAGTCTGAAAATGTATGAAACGTGGTACTCGGAGGATAGAAGATTGTAGGTCGGCGCCTACGTACTAGTATCTAAGCTAGTACAATAGCTAAGAGAAAACTTTGGAGCATTGTAGCAAGTAGCAGCCTGCGTACTAGTAAATGGATCGGCTAGTACAAGAACTATGGGAGTTGTAGCTCTCTGCAGGTAGAAGCCTGCGTACTGGTATAAGACTACACCAGTACAAAATATTGTAAAAGGATTTTCTTACTAAGAAGAAGATTGAGATGACTTGCAGCAGGTGGTTTTTTCCCACATTGGGTTTCCACCTTATATCATGGTGTTCATGTGTGTGGCTTATGTGTGATGATCTATTCTATTTTACTGCACCTGTTTACTGTTAATATGGTTGATAATGTCTAATGCACTCATTAAGGATCAACTAACTGAATCATAAGAAGTTGTGGAAGTAGCATATATGAATCTGAATATGGAAATGAAAAAGTTTTATTGATATGATAATACTGATTCACCCCCCCCTCAGTATTATTTCCAAAAATTGGTATCAGAGCATAATATCAGTAACCAGACATTACTTCAAAACCCAGAATACTTCAGTAAGAAACTAAAACATATTTTAAGAATATTACGCAACTTCTCCAATGGAAACCTGCGGGTATCCGCTCCTATATCAACTGTTGATCCACGTGTATCCGCACCTGAATAGACTTTTGACCTGCGAGTGTTCACAACTTCACAGTCTTCTTCTCAGCGGGCATCCGCACCTACTGCTGCAGGTTGTATGCGTACTTACGCACTGCACCCATCTCTGACCTGCGATCCTCCTGCAATCCTTCGCACCTACACCGATCTCTGGCCTGCGAGGCTCCGCGTCTTTTGCTCGATCTATCTGCGTGTCTCCGCGCTTTCTCCTTCAGTAGCCTGCGGATCTCCGCGCCTGAAACATGTCTCACCTGCGATCCAGACTTCAAATATGCCACAGACTATCAGATCTATAGATCGGATCTTACGCAAAGGAGATCTCGACCCATTAGAAGATTTGCCCTATAAAGCTCAGATTTCTCCTTGATATAGATCTAGATATCACTCACCAACCAGAATTCCAGATCTTGCTCTCCTTAAGATATTCAACCCATAAGCATACTCTAGCCAAATGATCTCCTTCCTCTTTTATAGCCTTAGGCCTTTCACAATACCATGGTCCAAAACCATAATAACACAATACCACGGACCCGACGGGCTAAATACCAAGGGTTAAACATAAGAAACCCCACGTGTGCTTTTCTCTGCATGAAAGTGTGTGCACTTTAGGACCGCACCTTTTGTACTGTGATCCCGCGAACATGTTTGCACATTATGAACGGAGTACCAGCAGACACAGCCTATGACCGCACCTATTGCATGGCGCACCTGCGAACTTCTTATTTCCTTCATTCTTTGTGGGCTGATCATCAATCTCTGCTACTGACCTGTTGTACTATGATCTGTCACCTGTATGTGTTGCCATCAAGGACAACACTTGACTCATAATGCCAACAATCTCCCCCTTTGGACTTGATGGCAAAGCTAACTTGTCATATTAAGGACTGTCGTTTGATTTCTTTGAGCTGTCCTGCATCCCATGTATTATGTCACATCTGATATCTCTTCTGCAGATTCATCTGATTATATATAAGTGAGATGTTCTTTTATGAGTGGGTTGCCATCAAGTACAACACATGCATCATAATGCCAACAATCTCTTTGCCATAAGTGGGATACTTCCGGACTGTGTCTGAAATTCTCTCACTGTGATATGCCACTGGATGGCCGTGTTGAGTAAGGACTGCCCCAATAGCATAGTCAGAGGCATCTGTCTCGACCTCAAATGGTTGTTGCAAGTCTGGTAATGCAAGAACTGGTGCTATGCAGAGTCGATCTTTCAACTCTGTGAATGCCTTCTGTTGAGATTCAAACCAAAAGAATTTTGCTTTCGCTCCTCCCTTGGTGACTTGACTCAAGGGCCAAGTGATATGAGAAAATCCCAACACGAACCTGCAGTAGAAGTTGGCAAGGCCTAGAAAGTTGCGAAGCTCTGTCAGAGTGGTTGGAGATGGCCAATCCCGAATGACTTGGATCTTGGATGGATCCACATGCACCCCCCGTTCATCAATAATGTATCCCAGATACTTAACTTGGGTCATGCCAAAAGTGCATTTCTCCAAATTGGCACATAACTTGTGTTGTCGCAGTTTTTGGAGAACCTGTCGGATGTGGTGGAGGTGCTCTTCCCAAGTCTTGCTAAAGATCAAGATGTCATCCAAGTATACCACTGCAAATGAGTTGGTGAGTGGCCGTAAGATGTCGTCCATTAGCCTTATGAAGGTTGCAGGAGCATTCGTCAATCCGAAAGGCATAACCAACCACTCTAAAAGGCCCTCCTTGGCTTTGAAGGCAGTCTTCCACACGTCGGAGGGTTCGATTGGTACCTGGTGATATCCTAAATTCATAACATGCATCTGATTCTGAAACCTTTAGCTCGGCCACCAGTGACTGCTTGGCCCGACACTCACTTGTGTTGTGAGTGGAGCTCTTATGGAAATCACACCACTTTCTGGTGTCCTTTTTCGGCTTCGCGGCGTTGTTCTTTGCTTGCAGCTTTGGCGGGTTGTCTTGGGTCGCCCCGCCTTGGCTTTGTCCTTTGTTCTGCGGTTTGGGGGCACCTTTCCCTTGTTTCGGATTCGCAGACCCAAAGTCTCGCTTCTTCTGTTTAAACTTTTGCTCGACCTTGACGGAATATCGGTATGCCATGTCGAGCGAGGAGATGTTCAGGAATTCTATTTCTTCTTGGATGTACTTGTGCAGGCAGCCACGGTATTTGAGTACCAAATGCTGCTCTGTATCCTTGATACCCAACTTTGTGCGAAGGGTATGGAAAATATTGGTAAACTTGGTACGTCTTTGTCCCTTCCCTGCCGTAGCATGGTCCACTTTATGTATTGATCCTCATAGCTTCCGACAGGGTAGTACTGCTCCTTGATGGCATCTCGGAATGAATTCCAAATCGGTGCGACTAAAAATAGTGAGCCTGTACTTTCATCCTTCTGCTCGCAGTAGGTTTCCCACCAATCCTTGACGTGGGGGGCTTCTTTGAGAAGAGCAAAAATAATCTTTTCCCAACTGGAAAAACCATGAACAGAAAAATAACCCTCTAGCACATTTAACCATTTATCGACGACATCTGCGTCTATCTGACCTGTTATCACTCAGGTTGTCCTTAAGCTCCGGAAAAGGATACGGCCGAGGTAACCACAAACCAACTTTGGACTGCAGGTTCTAGCCAACCTGCAATCAGAGAGGGCTCTCTCTTTATGATTTAGCTTTGTTTGAAAAGGATTTTAGGCTAGGTCTCGAGTTCAGAGGGTTTTTGTTTTGTTTTTGGTGGGAAAATTGATTTTTCAGATAGAGAGGCAGAGCATAGTCTAAGGGTTTCGAACCATTGGGCGTGGAGTCGAGGAGAAAAACTGCTGGTGCTTTTCCTTAATAACAGTGAGGGAAAATGGAGCAAGATAGCTGGGCATGAAACAATGTTTCAGGTTAAAGGGATGGAAAGAAATGCTAAGTAATGAGAGGCAATTAAGAATCTCTCAATTATGCTTAACAGGGGAAGATAACAGGGCGCTACCTAGGGGCATTTAAGAATCCCTAGATAATTGGCAAACACAGGTGAATCGGGGTAAACATGAGCCAGAAGGAATTCATATTCATAACCAATTCAATCAGAAGAAAACATAAAGAAATAGCAGAAATTGAGCATAGAGAGTATTTAAACTAATTCTAGGCTATTCTTTCTTCCTGCTACTTAGATAGTGGTAAACAATAAACAGAGGTAAGATGCACTTATTGCTTCAAGCTGCAGCACGAGAATTCCATCTTCATATTTCCATAAACATTCGTTCACAACAGATAGTTTGCTCTCCAAGCTTTCGACAATGTTTGATTATGGAAAAACTTAGGTATACACAACGAGTCTCTAGTGAACTTCTCAATTGACCAACCCTTAAAACTATACAGAGGGTGGTATATATAGGGCAAAAACTCTCTGCAGAGTTCCTTTATTACATCTTGACCTAATTAGGTCATAAAGAAAAATGACTACTTAACCTAATTCTATCCAGAAATAAATGCAAAAAATATCTCGGGCTGTGCTCAGGGCCGCCGTATCAAAACTGAATAAATGATGTTGTCCTTGGTGGCTTGCTACAGTGTTTTTTGAAATAAATGAGTATGGGTTTCTGCACCTTCGCTGTCTGTATGCATTTAAAGCTTTAACTGTGATTTGAGGGCAAGGATGGGCTTACGCCTCCTGATTTGACTTTCTGGGGGGCCTCATCAATGTTCAGGTGCCTCGAGCCCCTAAAAAATCTTGACTGATACTCTTTGGCAATAAATTGATGTTGTTCTGACGTGCCGTGGGTTTTATTCACAAATTAATGGCCGCTGCTCGGCCTCTGTTTCCTTCAAAACTGTTATCTGCTCCTTCCGGCAAGCTTCGCGAAGAAAAATGGGTCTTTCGGCGCCTTTCGGGCTTGCTGGGGGCCGCAGAATGAAAAGATTCCCTGAAGATTCCCCATTCATGCCCAAAAGTGCAAATCGCTCATCAAAAACTACCTCAAAATCTGATTCCGGGGCTCCGAAGTGCGATTTTTTGCCCTTCGCGCCAAAAAAGTGCTGATGACGTCAGCATGATGTGACATTGTACGGCGGGTGATGTCAGCATGACGTCAGCAGGACGACGTGGCGGGATGATGTCAGCATGACGTCATCATGTACGGATGGTGATGTGGCAGGTACGGTGGCAGGGGTACGTGGCAGTGACGTGGCAGGAGGCCACGCAGGCAGATGACTCGACATGGTGACTGGGCAGGGGGTGACGTCACTGGGCAGGCGGGTGACGCAGGCAGGGGCGGTTTCCGGTTTTGGGCGCACCGCTTATGGACAAAGGCGGTTTCGGGGGAGAGGGGTCCGCCACAGCCCAACGCTTGACGCGTGGCGGGAGGTACGGCGGCAATACCGCCCATCTCCCAGACGCTAAAGCTCGGGCGTTTTGGAGATGGGACGGCCCGCCCACCGTCGATCTGCGGGGCGGAAGATCCAACGGTTGGCGGTAGACGTGAGGCGGCGGCGGGTTAGTGGGCGGGGATATTCGTGGGAATATTCCCATTTAAATATAGCGCGCGGTGGGTTTAGACTTAGGAAATGGCGGGTTTATGGGTTTTTTTGAGCGCGGGTTAACAATTTATGCCCGAAACTTGGGGTAAAGGGATAAAAAGTGGGTTTTTTGAGGGTTTTTAGAGTTAGGGAAGAGGTTATTAATCTGACCAGGTGTCAAATTAATCCCTGCTATGACTCGGATGGGCTAAAAATAGCCCCAGATGGACCATTTTTTCCCGGACTTATGAAAATATGACTATATTGCCAGGGAGGGAATATTTACATAGGGGTGTTTTATAAGTATAGTTTAATAGGGGAATGGGAAAAATTGATAGGGAGTTTATATAATAAAGTTAGTAGTTAATATGGAGATGAACAGAGGGCGCTAAGGTCAGGGACCTTAGGCTAACTTTGGGGAAAAGAACCTGTAGAGAAATGACATCCTTGAGTGAAACAGATCTTTCACCAAGGCAACTGATATGGAGTATGATGAGACTAAGAGGCTCAAGCAGATCTTGACCTCTTTGGGGAGTTAGTAAGTGACTTTGGGGAATTAGAAGAAGGGGGAGTTAGTGATGTCCAGCTCTGAGCTCTTCTGAATGCAAAACTTCCTGCACTGTGATCTGAAAAGATAAACATTTTGAAACACAAAATTGATCATGAATCACCATTCTACAACCACAGCTACCTACCCAGCCTACTTCCTAACATTTTTTCTTCTTTTGATTTGGGTGCACTTAGACTTGCAGACCCATATTTACAATTTTTATTTTCTTTTTTCTGATTTCCTATCTAAATCTACACTTATTTCTGCCAGGGCCCAGATTAAACAGTTGGGTCCCTTTGATTCTCTACCTATCTACAAAATCTGCCAAGATTAAACTGTTTGGACAGATATCATTCTCTATATTCTACAACAAGAAATTGAAACCTAGGGAGACCAAGATTGGACTGTTTGGACCTCCCTCTAAAACTCTCCAAAACTGGAACACAGCAGTGGCCTTTGAACTAGCACATTTCATGGCTTTTTCTTTGGTCTGTTCTGGAAATATGGAACACAGCAGCTTGCAAAGTATGACATATTTGGCATGTAAAAATGTCAATCATGAAAAATGATACCCTGTTGCAACAGGAGGCTAACATGACCCTCGAATATGGGAATTTCAAAATTAACTTGTACCTTAAATGGTGTGGCATTTCTAGAGTTGCTGTTGGAAGCCGATGCGTCGCCCCTGGGTAGCCGCTGAAGGATTTGGGCAAAGTTGTCCATCATCGCGTTCCTTTGTCGCTCGAGGGATTCTTCGAGCAAGATTTTGATAGGATCTCATGCCCCCTTGTCTTTCATTTCATCCGCCATGGGAGGCCGTCGGGATTTGCGAGGCTGGTCTTGCAAAGGTTCGACAAGTTCAAGCCCTAACTCCTTATATCCTGACCTCGTTGGGGACATGCAAAGAAAAATAGTTAAGAAAAGTAGACCGCTCTGATACCACTGATCCGGATTTAAACAGGAACGCAATAAAATACAGAGATAACCATAAAGACAGATATGCAGCGGAAATAATACCTCATTTCATTACTGTAAAATACTGAAATATGCTTACAAACAGAAATGGAAATAAACCAGCTAGGGCGATGGTAGCTTATCTCTGAGAAGAGATGTGGTGGCTACATGCCTCTGAACTGTATTACAATGAGGCTTGAAGGCCTATTTATTGTTGAGAAACAATGGAAAACCCTTCACATTCCAAAACCTAACCCTAGAAGATGAAACGCCAAATTGTGGGCCCCGTTTTTGGGTAAGTTGGTACATCAACTTCCCGGGGTCGCGAATTGGTCGTATTATCTCCGTTTGACGCGCATGATAGCCCGTTGGAAAGATATCTCTGAGGACTACGACGAAAAAGACGATTTTTTTGACAGATAAAACGCTGACAGTAGATTTCCCAAAAAACGTTGTTTAGGGCCATAAAACGGCTCTGGAAGTTTAGGACCCGAAAAACTGCTAAAAATAGTAAACTGTGCTATAATTAAGGAAACTGAAAAAACTGAAAGAAGCCTTAGTGGGGATCTAAGTGTAATTAGCGGGTGGCCACCAATATCCACCTGGATCAACTGCCATGCTACATGATCTACCAATTTGCGACTTACGATATGTTCCTGGACCTCCGATCTGCAATATCGGTGATCGCTAGAACCTCTGATATACCATGTTGCTTGATCCTCTAATATGCTATTTTTCCTCCTTTAAAAGGTGATAAAACCCCATCTTTAACAGGCCATATCTTCGTATTTTGGGATCCATTTGAGGAGTTCCATATACCTTTAGAAAGCTTGTTCTCAGCACTATGCAATGGAGGGGTTCCAATTTGGCTTTGAGTAATTCTGTGTTTTGGGAGATGGCTGAAAACTTTTTTTCTCTTTTGCACCCTTTGGTCAGCTGAAAACACATTTTGCAGTGAGTGACAACACAGCTCAAGATTCTTCCTCGAATATTTGGAGACATGGCAGTAAAAAGAGGCTCCAAAAATCCTGAATCATACCAAGAATTTGATAAGGACTCTAGTTCTGCAAGTAGACTATTGTGTTACATGCCTCTGCCCAAAAATGCAATGTTAGGCCTTGGTCATGTAGCATAGTTGTTATAAGCCATTTTTCGACATCTTGTTAATAGGCCTGCCAACCGGATCAATCAATATCCATGAACATTTTTCCATCATCCCTTCACAAATCCCTAAGCATGAATTCTCCAAAAAGTACGACTTTCTAGGACAAATTGCTCAAAAACATTTCTTTTAGCCTCAACGCACCTTTCCTCTTTGGCCACCTACATTCAGTGCATGTTTCTTTCCTGTCCACCTATGTTAGTCAGCACATGTTGCTCCCTTCTACAGGTGCGCTGATTCTAGAAATTCAAGAAAATAAAAAATAATTCTAAAGCTTCCTCTTCCAGAAGCTTCCATGGTAGTTTTAACCATTCACCATGGGTAAAGATCTTGAATCCTATCTAATCCTATCTTGAAGACTTCACCTCTTATCCCTTGAGTTAAGCCTCCCATCATATGTGGATTTCAAGCCCATAATGGTAAATCCTAAACTACCACTCTTCTCCTATAAATTTATTTCTATCCATAGCATCAAGGTTGTCTTTTGGAGATTGATAGTGCCCTTATGGTGTTGCCTTGAACCTAAATAAGTCATCATATTCATGCATTAGGGTTGATATTGAAGTGTGATTTGTGACAATGAAGGACAAGTTAACTTAGGGAGACATCTACAAAGTCATCTACTATTTATGGTTGTAAACTCTCTCCTATTTGTATTAATACAAAGAGTATCATGTTTTCCTATATTTGTTGTTTTATGTTTGCACTCGTTGATTCATTGAGTAGAGATGTTAGATTATGCTACGTGGATGTTGTGGATCCTTTGCTTGTTTTAGTCGTGTGTGTGGTTTCTAATTATAACACTTGGAGCTACAATTGGAGCTTACAAGAGAGGAGGAAATGGAGGCTTCCTACAGGTTCCTGGCAGGTTTCTTTCCCATACTCTAATTTATCTAAGGAAAATTGTATGCTCTTTGTCTTCTATCGTTCTATACTAGGCCATTAAGTGTAGGAAATTCACCTTTGTCCACAATCGTAAATTCTGCATAACAAATTGGCAAATCCATTGGGGAACATTTATTCTCTTAGATGTTTCGTTGACCTTAGCACATTTTTCACCTCTTAAAGTGACCTTGATTGACTCATTTAGACATTGATTGACCTTAGGAAAACCCTTCTTTGAGCTTTCTTTGGTTTTTTGTATCGTATTTTGACCGAATCTGCCTCAATGCACCCCCTAGTATGGAGAGAGAGTGCTTCAATGCACTTTCTCCTTCTTTGTACCTGCGCTGCAAAGCACTAATGCGTGTTCTGCACATGCGCTGATCCCTATAAGATGCAAAAACATACTTTTCTTGTTTTTCTCTCTGATTTTCTTTGGTCCAACATGTTTTCCTTTTGTCTCTAAGTGTGTCCTTGTTTCTAAAAGCCTTCACTTTGTTTTCTTTTGGTTTTAATAGCCTTTGATAAGAATTTGTTTGGATTTTTCTTTGTTCTTGTCAATTAGGTTTTTTGCACACTTTTAGTTGATCATTGATTGCTTGAAGAAATTGACATTACAATCATAATTCTATGTGATTTATCTTATTAGTGATTTAGCAGCATCTTACTTTTCATTTTGTTTTAAGATTAAGAGGATCGAAAAGAAAAATATCATCATTTTGCATTGCATATAGCGCTTTGATTTTGATTGGAATAGTGAAGTTGAGGAGATTGATTATTGCATCACTTGTTTGTGACATTGTTGATTGATTTCTTCTTCCCTTACTTAGTTAGGCCTTTCATTGTTAAAAGGAAAATGAAAAGAGTTCTTTTCTTCATATTACTTGCATTATAGGTGTGTTCAGGTGACATCGAGTTGTGAGCCTTGAAACTAAAATTTAATTCAAGATAAACTCTAAAATTTACTTAATCAATATTAGGGAGCATTTGGAACATTAACGCAAACATCTAGAGGTCTATGCTAGAGACATGTTCCGGTGTATTTAAGCGTAGGAGTTGATGTTCTTTGTCAGTGTTACATTCTGGGGATGATATCATGTTCAACGTACATAAGTGTATAGGATCGTTCTCCACGTATCTCCGGGTATCTTGGATGACATTCCACACATGGAAAGTAGATGGGAACGCTCTCATCGAACAATTATGCATTAGAAAACACTACTATGGACTGCGCTTCCACGTACCTTCAAGTATATTTTGGAATTCCCCTATAGGTTCTTACCTCGCCATAGGTAACTAAGTCAACTGCCTTGTACATTGTGATACACCAAACACAACATTCGGGGTGATTTCTTGCACGCATGTAAATTCTTAGTTCACCAAGGTGGTGTATTGTAGTTCACAGTTAATTGGTAAACCCTTCTGCCTAGTTACACCTTTGATTTATTTTGTGTCTTTAATTTAATAATAAAATTAATTAATTTATCGCAGAACAACATCCTCACCGTGGAACAACTCCTTATTGGATCTTAGGTTTAGACTAATGGTGACAGTTCCCGAGTCTACCAATCAAGGAAATCTCTCTGACGGTTATCCTAGTGCTTTTCCTTCTTTTGGAAATATTGGTGTTCCTTATATGGCAACGTTGTCCCTTCCTGGATTTACCATTGATTTGCTAGTTTGGTTGTTTTCAACCCCTATGGTTCCGAATGTCCAAACTGCTCCTCAACCAAGTTCACCTCCACCTGAACGACATCGACCTCAAGTTGATCCTAAATTTGACCCTTTGCCTTCTTCATCTGTTGTTTCTTCATCCCTTTCTTCCTTCTTTCCTGGTGAAAGTTTTGATTCTAGTAACCAAGAATTTAAGAAGAAGAAAAAAATGATGAAGAAGAAGAAGCAAAATAAGCAGGGGGCAACCAAGCAACCATTGCTACCAATTCAACTATTATGGAGAAACCTTCCAATCAACCCCACAATGTTAAACTCCCTTGAAAGTTATGTAAGGGTGACCACCTTCTTAGTGATTTCCCAGGTATTCCACAAGTATTAAAAGTGTGGTCGACAGGCTCACATCAACCCCGATCACTAACCTCTAGATATCATGTTGGTGAAAATCCATCAACTAGTAATAGTAAGTTCCACAAAAAAAGGGTAAAGTTAAGTTTCCTTGTAGGTTATGTGAAGAGAATCATCTTATTCACCTTTGTCCTTATATGGATGAAGTCTCAAAATTGTTGGAAAACTTTACATTTTCTCAGCCTCATCTTACGACTGGTTATCGAAAACATTCCCCCAATCCTCCACTAGTTGATGAATTGATTAATCAGAATCTGTATCCTATCAATCCCACTCTCTCTGAACGTGAATCCCATGAGTCTGTTCTTGTCCAACCATTGGTTGATAAAATGGTTGACTCAATTTCACCTTCGATTGGTGAATGTTAAATTAATAGTGGTTAGGAAAATCCTTTGCTAGCGTCATGCCTTGGCAAGGACTAATAAAAAATTTATTTCATTTTAATGACATAGGCCAATCACTAAGTTCCAACTAAATCATCATGTTTTAAGCGGGATTTTTCCATAAAACTGTTATAATATTAATTTTGTACTTTCATTAAATAATGTTCTTATAATATTAAATTGTTAGTCTTTAAGTTCAAATTAAATCATCTAATTTTAAGTGTTATTTGTAATTTATTATAAAAGGAAAATGTTGTAATGTTACATGATATAATATAATAATGGTGTCAGCTTGAGTGGGCTTGATGGTTAAGAGCATGTGTTTCATCCTAAGAGGTCACAGGTTCAAAACCAGAGGGGTGTAGAGTATGTATGCCTTCGTAGACTTAGCAGTCAAATCGATGCGCAGAGTTGGGTCCCTTATCCCACAAATAAGGGGGTCTCATACAAGTCAATATAATTTATCGAAGCTGGCCTCTCCCCTATTGAAAGCAGGGCTATGTTTAAGTATCTAATGTATAATAAGGAGCTTTACAACATGGAATCCGAGAGACTCCCTAAAATTGCTTCTAAATTTAGTCAAAACTCACACCTTCGCCTCAAGCATGGGTGGCACAAGGATGCCTAGTCTTGACTCAACCCTTGGGGGATAAATGAGGAGAGCATCCTGGGAAACAAGGATAGTGTCAAAATACTATCACCTCCAAATTTAAGGATAAGCTATGGGGTGATAAGGAGCTAGAGGGTAAAAGGAAGCTAATAAATTATAAGGAGGTGACAAGCCCCACCCTTGAGAACCATAATTATCTTTCTGTTTTGACCAACTCGAAGAAAAAGATGAACATCACTAAGATTAGAACTAATTTTCGTGAGCTTCGAAGTGAAACCAGGTGATGGTCTACTCCCAAGACTCCTTGGGATGATAGGATTTGTCATCTTTGCAATACTATGAAGGTGGATGAAAAGCACTTACTTTTAGATTGTCTGGCTCTTACTCACATTTGCTTTCATTTCCCTAACATTTGTCACACTTCCAATCTTCTTGACTTGTTAAGTCAACGCAAATATAGTGATATTGGTGCGCTTCTTTCCCTTCTTTTTTAGCATAGAAATAAGATTCTAAAGAATTACAATTAGGTTCTTCTTCTTCTTAAGATTTGATAGACCGCATTGGTCTTCGTGGATATTTATAATCATCATCATGATCATCATTAAAAAATAAAATAATAAATTAAATACATACACACATATTTAAAAATTTAAACAAATTTAAATATAAATTAATTAAATAATTTATATGAAATAATTTTGCATCAAATTATTAGAAAAAATAAATAACTTTATATAAAAAAAAAATCTAAAAACCAAACTAATTTAAATTTATTTGAAATTTGAATGGATAATATTTAATATATTCAATCATTTTATTATATATATATCATTTAAAATATTTTTAATTTCTTTTACTATGTAAATTTCTCAATTAATTTAAATAGTAATTAAATTAAAAATAATAAATTAGTGCATAAAAGTTATATTGGAAAATATTAAATTATATTTAAAATTATTATAATTTTGTTTGGAGAGAGAAGTATAGAAAATACTTAAATATATTATTTTGATGAGTTTTCTTTTTTATTTTGGGTTAATAAATTGAAGAAAATTGATTATAATTTACATAAATATCGTTTGAGTTTTAATTTTATTTTGATTACAAGATGCCAACTACGATCCCCATGAAAATTGGTGAATTCTCAGGAGACCAAATTTCATAAGTAACATGAGACACATGTCAAAAAAATTGAAATAAGACACACAAACTTTTAAGCCAATCAAATGCTAACAAATTGTTTTTTTAAATTAAAATAATTTTTAAAATGATTTATAAAGTTAAACATTAAAATTTGTTATGGTCAAGCTAAACTATTTTCGATTGCTATATATATGTGTGTGTGTGTGCGCGCACACACACACATGTACCTAGTTGACATTGAAATATTTTGTTTAACATAGGTATTGAGATATTTTATTTATGGGTCATGTTGCCCACATTAAAATATATATATATATATATATATATATATATATATATATATATTTTTAAATATACCCCAATATTACATAACCCCAAGTATTGAAATCTCTTATATTGACCCACATTAAATTATTGTTATTATTATTATTTAGATGTTATATATGAATTACACATTTTCTCTCTATAAGGAAGTAATTGATTCTTTTCACTTTCAATTACCTTTCTTTTAATTGGTTATTACTTGGTCATATTGTCATCAACTATAAGATAGTTACCTCTCCTCTGGGTCATTTGTTATTTCTCCATAGGTGTCAATGTTCTTTGTGCTATTTTTACACAACTCGGGTTTGGTATGTCATTCAAATTGGTGGCAATATTACCCTCGGCGGCACCTTAGAACTCTGACCTTGTCGGGATTTCGTTCAACTGCCCAGTGTTGGTCTATGGAGTGTGGTACTCTGGTGCTTTCTCTATCTAGTTTTGACCATGGATATGGTCTCGCTAGAACTTTAATATTTCAAACATTTCTAATTCATTTATTTCTTGGTCCACACAAAGTTTGGGGATTCTAGAATTTTGGGTAGGTATTAGTTTGTGAGTGTCGTGGGCTCAAAATTTTCTTCTTTCACCCACATAAATTTCTATTTTCTTCTATTACAAGGTTTGTGGTTCGCGTTGTACTAAGGTCTTACCCTCCCTTTGTTATGTCCATCTTTGTCATTTAGTTTTCTAGAGTTGTCTCTTCTTATTATTTTTGCAGGTCATATACTTATATGGCACCTTGACAAAGAATTCCTAGTCGCAGGGGTGGCACACCTGGGTCATCCTCTTGGCGATGCTAGCTTTTGTTCAGATGGGAATATGTGGCTAAAGTTTTTGAGTTTGCTCCTCTAGAGGTCAAAAAATAAAATTTTCCACATGGAGGCCAAGGAGTTTGGTGATCGTGATTATTTTTCTGATACGGAGATTGGAGGCAGTAGCCTCAAGTGGGTTCTTGATCTAGGGAATTTTCGTAAGAGAAGACTCCACTTCCTCCATTCTATTACTTTGCATTGTCAATTAGAGACTCTATTAAGCATGGTAATTTGGGATAAGCAAGTAGAGAACTACAAGTTGTTTGCAGGTTAGGAGGAGATGAAGAGAATCTTAAGGGACATCAAGCATAATTTGGAGGATATTGTTGTCAGATTGACTCGTGTTGAGAATTTTATAGTCTCAAAGTCAAAGATTGACTCCATTGAGCAACAAGAGGTGCATGCAGTCATCAACGCTCTAGCTCAAACCTCTCCTCTTTCGCCAGTTACCATTTTGGACTAATAAGCACACCATGCACGTCGCATCAGTGTTTACTATGGATCAAAACCTGTTTTTTTGTAAGCAATCTTATGATGTTTTGTCAATATTGCCAATGAGTTGTTGATATATACTATTGCACTTTGCTTTTGGCATTTTTCATGGCTCAACCAGAGCCTTAGGGAAATTGGAGGATTTTAGTTATCTCTGTTGTAGTTTTCAGTTTTCCTTTATTCAAGTAACACAGTTCCATCTTGCTAATTTTTTGTTTATTATGTCTGTTGTGTCTCTAGTTATCCTGGTGATAATTATGATCTCTCAGGTCACTCTTTTGGATGTATGAAAGACTTTCACTATAATATATTTTTCTATTAATAGAAACCTATCGAAGAAATTAAAAGAAAAAAAAAAAAAATCTTTTCCCCTTGCAAATTTAGAAATTTTGGATGTATGAAAGGCTTTCACTATAATATATTTTGCTATTAATAGAAACCTATCAAAGAAATTAAAAGACAAAAAAAAACCTTTTCCCCTTGCACATTAAGAAATTTTGGATGTATGAAAGGCTTTCACTTTAATATATTTTTCTATTAATAAAAACCTATCAAAGAAATTAAAAGAAAAAAAATTAGCTTTTCCCCTACATTAAGAAATTTTATTATAGTTAACATTAACTTTTCTTTTTCTTTTGTTTCCCTTTCTTTCTATCTATGTAGAGTTGATATTGAAATGTTTATTATTGCTTGTTGGTGTTTATGGAAATGGAGGAATGCCAAGATCTTCCAAGAGTCAAAGGAGCCTCTTAAATCAATTCTGCAGCGTATAATGGCCTTTCAAGACTCGATGCCTTTGAAAAAAGTCAAGATGAAAAAGGATTGCAAAAATGTGCCGGATGACATTTCCATTGCTGCTTCCTGTGCTTTCTTTGATGGGGCTAAGCAGAATAACATTTGTGGTTGTGGATTCCATATTATTATGGACGACAAGTTGCAATACTTTCTATCCTGGAATGGAGGGATTGGCTCAAACAGCATGGCCGAGGCTAGGGCTCTTGCAGGTCTGCTGGCCTTCTGCGTATTTTTTGATATCCAAAGCATTTCAATTTATGGTGATTCGAAATCAATGATTGATCATGTTAGCGGAGAATGCCACATCAGTTGTCCTCATCTGTCTGGATGGTTAAACAGAATCATGTATTTTTGGAGCAATATGAAACAGCGATCAATTCACCATATCCCTCGCTCCCTTAGTGATCAAGCTGACCATCTGTCGAAGAAGGGTCTTTCAATGGAGCCGGGTTCTTGGCCTTTGATGATCTCTGATGGTGATTATTCTTGTCTCATATAGGATTTCTTCATCCCGGGAATTTGATCCTTTTTTCTCATCCATCTGTTTTTCCTGTTTTGCATATAGTTTCCTTTTGTTATATATGTTTATGACAGCTGCTGTACAGATTTTGATACCTTTTGGGATCCTATGTATGTTAAATTTTGATCCATATTCATGCATATGCATGCAAGGTGTTTGATCCTTGCCATATCTTATGTACTTTTTATATTGTCTCAATATAACTCTATGAAAATTTTTCTCTCTGAGAAAAAAAAAAGAGTTGATATTGAAATATACTAGTTAACATTGATATTGAAATGGTTTATCAAGTCTTATATTTTTTTTCTTCGTAAATACTAATTCTATTAAAAAAGGAAAAAAGATATGTACAGTGAGGTCAAGACCTCAAAGGAGGCCGAGGCCATTCCTCAACCAGAAACTTAGAGATATTACAGTTCAGGCGTTCTGCCAAATTCACAGTACAGACTTTAAAATTTTGTATTTGGGCCCTGACACACTGAAAGATTTTACCAGGACTCATACTGTCGTGCCCCCCATTGACCAAAAAAGCACAAAAGTACCCAGCATAGTCATAGTTATAACAAAAAACAGAGCACATATTGGCTATTGCCATGCTCTGTAACAAGATCATGAACTAGACATAGACACATAAACTCAGAAACAAAGACACAAAATCAAAATTGCACAGCGCATAGGCAAGAAGGCCACCCATCAGTGAAGAGTCAGATTTAGTCTGCATGTTGCGGCGAGTCAGGCGTGTCCCTCTCCACCTGGCTGGAAGAGGCTACCCAGGTGACGAAGCCATTGTCATCATGTCCTTCTGCGCCACCTTCAGGAGTGGTCACCAGATTAAGAATGCAACCTGCACGCTGAGACGGCCCACAGGCCAAAATTTCGCTCTGAGTCGGATCGACGGGCTGCTGAGGCACTTCAGAAACAGGGGTGTCCTCCTGCATATTGTCCGCATGGAATACCACCCCTGCCATATCCCCTTGCAGAACACTGTCTTCCTGAGAGTGGGAGGAAGTGGTTGGAGCCGAGCTGACATGATTATTCTCCTCCTCCGCGAGAATAATGGTGATGCTTGCTGTCAATACGGGCCTGTTGAGCCTGCTGTGAAAAGTAAACCTGGAGGTCTGGAAGGAATTATGCGGGAGAGACCCAGCTTGACCCAGGGGCGGAGAAGAAGGGGAGGCTGAGGCTATGGGGATGACATTCTGTGGAGCAGGACGAGAGGGACGGCCTCTGTTTCCGGTGTTGCTGCCTCTGCGCGGGATACCTCGGCGGCGAGGCATGCTCAGGAGAACAGATAGACTGAGAGAGGGATTGAGGCGAAGCAAGCAGATTAGAGTTTGAGCGCAGAGGAGCCCAATGAGTTTCCAAGCCCAGGCGAGCTTCCAAATTCGATAGACCAGGCAGGAGTGCGGGAGAAGTTCTGCTCCACGATAAATAGAACCAGTAACTAAGGCATGAGCAATGAACGGATCCATACAAATGAACTGACCTGTTTGCACATGAACCAGGCGCGCATTAATGCTTGACTGCAAGACCATCATTCCAGACTGTGCCGAATTAATTTCGCTTGCCCTTGAACCAATTTGCCAGCCCGAGGCGCATGTCTTGAGGGTTGTCCGCCAGCCATCTACCAGGCCAGCTGCCTGTATTGTGCGGCTTCCCATTAATGACTTTGAATGCCACCTGCATCCGGGTGTTTATCAAGTCTTATATTGAAATAAAGAAGTATAAGAATTATACATCTTTCTTGGCACTAGAAAGTGAAAATACAAGATTTTTTTTTTTTACATTTACTTAATTTATCTCTCTTTAAAGTTAATTTAAAATTATGTTAATCAATATCGAAATATTTTGTTTATGCTTATAGTGAAATATTTTTACGAGACTTCCTTCATTTTGAGTTCTAATATAAACAACTAACAAAGTGATCATAAAGAAGGTGAGATTATTGATGTTTTATAATGTCTTAAATAAAAACTAACCAAATATGTATAATCAATTTTGTTTTTTATTATACATTGTTTTTCTATTTCCAAAATATTTTGTTTTTATTTTAAAAAGGACATATGTCAACTTGAGGTTGAATGTGGAAAGAATTACACATCTCCCTCATATTGGAACTAAATGCAATAAAAAAGAATTTCTCCATTTTCACAATTTATTCAAAGGTCTCTCCCGTCAATCAACAAAATATTCTTCATTTTCACAATTTAATAAAAGTTTGTGACATATTTTTTATAAATGGGATTTGTGATTAAGTAACTTTCAATCCTCAAGTTTAAATTCTCGCCAACCCTGAGATCTAAACTCTTACTAATCTTGTTGCCACATTTCTCTTTCTTACTTGCATGAATGTCCGAAGCTTAGTGGAGTTTATCCCCTTTAACATATATGGCTAGGTTAATTATCATCATTCTCAACCCCTTCTAACTTAATTATTACGAGAGACTTAGTTGAAACAAACATCTCAGGACTTGAATTAAAGGGTTTGGTCTCGTAACTTACTACATGCCAGGTAGGGTTTCTGGCCATTTGCTTCAAAATCTGACTTTCTGTACCAATTAAATGCAGATTGTAAACAGTTTTGTGCATTAATGGTGTATAAATTTTGGGTTTCTGTATGCTCGTTTACGCGCAAATTTTATGAAAAGTGCGTATGTAGTGCATTGAATATATTTAAAATTCAAACTTCCGAATGTTGTAAACGCCCTGTTTCTTGCACAGGGATAAAACTCTAGTATTAACAGAGTGATAGACTTACAAGTCTGGGTGACTTTGGCAAAATAAGAGACGCTGACTATAACATTTGGTCAAAAGAAGCATGTCTTCATTGTAATGCTCTGTTTCTTGCATAGGGATGATACTCTGGTTTTTACAAAGTGATAGACTTGTATTAAACATGTTGCTGCTTTTCTTGCTTGGGATTTGTCAAATATATTTTGATTTCATATGGAATCTGGTGTGCAATTTGGGCTTTTCCAAAATCTTTGATATGATATGAAATCTTGTGTGCAATTGAAATTTTGGCAGCATGTGGTGAGTCAGGCGGGCTGTTACTTTCTTTTTTTTTCCAATTGTGTAAATGAAGAATTGGAATTTTAGACTTTTGACCTGTTAACAGATGTTCTCAATTTTGCATCTTATGTAGATTGAAGTGAAGCCATGGGAATAAGATTTCCAGCACGCAAGTAGTTATCGCTTTTCTTGGCTTGTTGAAGTGGGGTTTCTCCGGTATTCTGTCATTTAATCCTCTCTCCTTTGTGAAGCAAAGGAATTCTCTTCCTTGTTAGAGTTTATTATTCCAATGTTTATGATTTTTTAGAAAAATAAATAAATAAACAAATAAATAAATAAATTTCTCTCATACAACGATTTTACCGTAAAGTTTATGATTCTCGAGACAAAAAAGTCCTCTCATACAATGATTTTACTCAGTTTATCTCTTGGGAAATCTGTTCCAATGGTTCCCGCGCTACGGGAGCTCTGGTGACTGTTTTTTTTTGAGTTTCCGCCTTCCTTGAGGTTGGGGAATACAAAACCTGTAGAGAAATATGCTGAACTGCCCACAAAACATGAGCTTAAGTTGACACCTTTGCAAGAAGAAAGGCCAAATACATGAAACCTTTGCAAGAAGAAAGGCCAAATACATCCTTAACACCTATATCTTTAATTGAGAAACTAGAGCAATCTCTTGATGGGTTAAAGAAGTGTGTGGCACCTCGATGTAAGGGCAATATTTGGGATGTCATCTTGATGAGTATTTCTTTGTTGTTTATGTATATAGATGGTAGGAGATTGTGTGTGCATATTGTAAGGGCCATATTTGGGATGTCATGCTGATGAGTATTTCTTTGTTGTTTATGTATATATATGGGAGGAGATTGTGCGTGCATATTGTAAGGGCGATATTTGGGATGTCAAGGCTAATGAGTATTTCTTTGTTGTTTATGTATATATATGGCAGGAGATTGTGTGTGCATATTGTATGTGGGAGTCAATGATTAAACATTAGAGGCTTTACTTTTTCTCTTAAGAATAAGTAGAAAAACATATGTGAAATTGTTTTTTTGTATTTTTAAGCCAGATTGTTTCAAAAACTCGTCATGTGTTATAATGAACTTAACATTTTAATATTTTATATATACAAAAGTAAGAGACTCGGGGAGAGACACCCAAAGTATATATTTATATATAAGAGAGATTATATATTTAAATTGATTTTAATATTTAAATATTTTTATTGAATATTAATTTTAATTATTATATAAATTATATAATTAAAAAGATATTTTTTATTTTTTTTATTATATAATATTAAGCCATGTAAATTTTGAAGAAATTTCTAGCCATTCCCGACATCCGTACCCAAGTTCTCAACATTCTCCACGTTCTACAAACTCATGCAACATAAAAGTTTATCTATATACTCTGTTTTTACTGAATTATATATATATTCTGCTCCTTTAAATTTCAACTTTGAATTAAGTAACACACGTTTTTAAAATTTTATTAAAAATATAATATAAAAATGTAAAATATATCAGGGTTTTCGAAGTTTATTAAAAAATAATATAAACGAAGTTTATTAAAAAATAATATAAAAATATAAAATACATCAGTGAATTTAAATTTATATTAAAAATATAATATAAAAATGTAAAATACATCAGAGTTTTCGAAGTTTGCTAAAAAAATAATAGAAAAAAATAAAATACATCAGTGAATTAAGTAACACACGTTTTTTAAATTTTATTTAAAAAATAATATATAATACATCAGTGTTTTCGAATTTTATTAAAAAATAATATAAAAATATAAAATACATGAGCGTTTTCAATGTTCATTAAAAATATTAATATATGTAAAGATTATAGAAGGTTGACCGGTGATTGAGGTACAAAGAGGAGGACAGAGCCTCAGACTCCTGCTTTTAGTTTCCTTCGCATATGTATTTGTTCTAGAATCTTTGATGACTTGTCTTCCATCATTTTTTCTGAAGATTCATTTTTCACTGTTTTACTGATTTTTGTTTTGGTTATCTGTTTTCTGTACACAGTTATCTCACTACTCGTGACAAGGTGATGCGGAAGTTGGTTGTTTGTGGCTGAATGGGAGTAAGTCAATACTTGAAATTTGAATTTGAATTAATGCAATGTGGTTTTACATTCGAATTTCATTTCCACCCTGGGCTAAAATCTAAGTCAATGCTTGAAATTTGAATTTGAATTAATGCAATGTGGTTTTACATTCAAATTTCATTTCCACCATGGGCTACCATATGGTCGATCTTTGCTTTGACATTGAATTACAGGGTGAAGACCATAGAAAATGAGGATGGGACTAAATATCTTTGCTTTGGGCCTCATTGAGCAATGATTTGCTTTTATAACCATTAAATCCATTCACTTTGGTATGTTTTTACCTTATCTTTAGGTGTCTCATTTTCATTTTTTTCGGAGGCAATATGAAAAAACGTAGTGCTTGTTCTTTGTTTGGTGAGGGCACATATGTTGTCTTTATTAGGTAGAATGTCATTATACATTGAATATGGAAAATACAAGACTATTCAAATAACGGCAATTCTTGTAGAAGATTCATGCATATTCTTTACTCATATATAGTTATTCTTGTACTGTATATATGCTTATTCAAAAATATTGTCTATAGGATTTTTTTTGGAGTTCTATTGTGTGTTAATAATGATGTGGATTCAATTATTTAGCAAAATATGTTTATGCAATGTATATTCCTTTTGCATATATAACTTGTAAATGAGTTCCAAGTCAATCTTAGATTCATGAAAAGGTTGTTGCAAAAGATCATTATCTATAGCCCTATAATCTTAAAGAGTCCTTTATATCTACTCTGGTATAATTTTTTAGAAAACAATTTTATATAACCCTAAGCTACATTAGTGTTCAACCCAAGTTATACATCCCATTATATTTATTGACAAAGCTTGTGTCCAATTTTGACAATCACTTTTTCACATAGAAACTAATGAAGGACATCACATATACTCATATACTTTGAATGTTTCTTTGTATTTACTTTGGTGTCACCTTGAGAATTTTTTTTATATATCTTAAAGCTACACTAATGCTCTACCTAGGCTATAGGTCCCATTATATTTATTCACAAATCTTGCGTCCAATTTTAAGTTATGAGAGAGAAAAAAAAAAACTTCAAAATAGTATAACTCAACAAAAGACTATTCAAATTGGACCATGCCCTGAGAAGGAAAGGTTGACTTATAGTTTTAATGTGAAGAAAAAATTGATGCTAACAAGTTTAACCGATGTCAATTTGCTTTTAGCAGTAATTTACCTGAAACCAAATGTCAAAAAATAATTTCAAAAGAAGAAGAATGTAGGTGAGATCACGTTGAACCTAATTTTATGTACGTTATGCTCGTATCTCCATTAACCACGGGTTCATGTTGAACTACCTAGAGGGGGTTGGGTTAGAAGGCCTCTATTTATTGACCTCGTCGCCATGAATATGAGAGCGGGTGATCAAACGGGTCTCTTCGAAGAAGTGAAGTCTTAATGGGAGTAGAGGAAATGGGTTGACTGGAAAGACCATTTGTGATTCTCTTTACCAGTGTGGGTATGGCGGTCTTTCCAGTTCCACCCAAATCCGCTATTTCACTAAGGAAATATATATAACCAGATTTTGGCTATCTCAGTGCTCAAACGGTGATTCAGCTTTACTAGGTCTGAAAATGTTTGTTTAGGGAAATCTGTGGCACAAATGAGTGGGGATTCGAAAGTTTTGGTGAGGTAAAATGCATTAGAAATTAGAAACGTTGTAGCCTTGTATATTTTACTTTCCATGGTATGTTGGGTTTGAGTTTATTTTTTCGTTTTCTGAGCAGTGCAGGAATTGAATTTAAGTGTTTGGGCTCGTAACTTGCTATATGCCAAGTAGGGTTTCTGCCCATTTGCTTCAAAATCTGACTTTCTGTACCAATTAAATGCAGATTGTAAACAGTTTTGTGCATTAATGGTGTATAAATTTTGGGTTTCTGTGTGCTTGTTTGTGCGCAAATTTTATGAAAAGTGCGCATGTAGTCATTGAATATATTTAAAATTCAAAATTCCGAATGTTGTAAGTGGGATAATGCCCTGTTTCTTGCATAGGGATAATACTCTGGTTTTTACGGATTGATGGACTTACAAGTCTAGGCGGTGTGAGTCTGGGTGATTTTTGGCAAAATAAGGGACGCTGACTATAGCATTTGGTAAAAAGAAAAAAGAGTGTTTCAAAGAACTTCATTGTAATGTGCTGTTTATTGCACAGGGATGATGCTCTGGTTTTTACAAAGTGATAGACTAGTATTAAACATGTTCTTTGTACTGTGATGACATGACGAACTGGATGTTGCTTTTCTTGCTTGGGATTTGCCAAATATGTTTTGATTTTATATGGAATCTGGCGTGCAATTGGGGCGTTTGTCTAAATTGTTTTGATATGAAATGAAATATTGTGTGCAATTGGAATTTTGTCAAATTTTATATGAAATCTTACGAGCAGTTGGGAGTTGCGTAGTGGTTGGAGCTATGGTAGGAAGAGAATAACTTCGCTGCTGGTTTTGGTGGAAATATGTTCAAATTTTTGCAGCTTGTGGTGAGTCAGAACTGAAATATTTGAGGCGGGCTGTTAGCTGTTATTTTTTTTATTGTGTAAATGAGGAATGGGAATTTTAGACTTTTGACCTGTTAACAAGAGTTCTCAATTTTGCATCTTAGGTTGATTGAAGTGAAGCGATGGGATAAGATTTCTAGTATGCAAGTAGTTGCTGTTATCGTTTCACTCTTCTTCTTGGCTTGTTGATGTGGGGTTTTGGGGTTCTCTAGTATTCTCTCCACCTTTTGGCTTATTGATGCATCATTTGCTGATGAGAGCATGTGGTGATTAATTTTTCTGGGCTAGCAGTGAAGTTGATTGAAAAAATTCTGGGTTACTTGAGGCTCCGGCATGTTCATAATATTATGAAAAGTTAATGTTAATATTATTGAATTTAGAAATTTAAGTAGTTTTTTTGAAATCTATATTAAATTTTTTGAGGGGTTTTTTTTTTTTTTTGTGGCTAAAATCACTGTCAATTTGTTTCAAACTAAAAAATGAAGCTAACAAGTAAAGTGACAAAACTCTCCTAAAAAAAATGTTAATATTTTTTATTATCTTAACATTTTTCATTATTAAAGGTAGATTCTTTGTGGCTGCACTAAAAAGGCTTTATCGGATTTGTGATACACTATTTTATTTGTTAGTCTGTCAGTGTTGTTAGGCCTAATACACTCCTTTATTTAGCTCTGTAGGTTTCCTTTTAAGTTGTTTGTTTTCTATCTTTATTTATGAGTGCAGTTTATATGTTGAATGTTTGTTGTTAAATTAGATATCATGTTCTGTTTTCCATCACTTGGATGTACACAGTTATCTCACTCGTGACAAGGTGATGCAGAAGTTGGTTGATTGTTTGTGGCTGAATAGGAGTACTTCAATGTTTGAAGTTCGAATTCATGTGGCGTGGTTTGACATTCAAATTTCATTTTTCCCGTGGGTTCCATGGTAGGAATTTCCAAGTTGAAGTACTTGTTGGTTTTTCTTTTGGGTTCCATGGTAGGAATTTCCAAGTTGAAGTACTTGTTGGTTTTTCTTTTCGAACTTTTAATGCTTATTTAGATCATTTTAACGCAAATTTTAATTCTCATTTAGATAATTTTAATACATAATGTTGATACGTGGAGAAATTTACAAATTGCCTGTCAAGCAAATTGCTCTTCAAATTCCATGCGTGCTGGGCTCTCCTGTTCACTCTGTAACTTTCTGACATATCTGATTTTTTCATCATCCGGTTCGAGGTAAGGTCACACTTTTTAATCCTCCCCTGTTCACCCTGTAACTTTCTGACATATAACTGACTTTTTCATCATACGGTTCGAGCTTTGAGGTAAGGTCACACATTTTAATCCTCCTGTTGATGATTGTTAGGTGATGGAAAGAGCAAAAATGGAGTGGTGAAATAAAGATCAATAAAATAGTGGAAGACAACTCAGAGGAGTGTTCGAAAGTTGTGATGGTCAAAATGTCAATCAATTATTATGCAGATGAGTTCGAACGTCGAGATGGCCAAAATGTTAAATTAATTAGACTTCGCCCAACGAAGGGTCTCTCAAAAGATATTTCTATTGAGAGCCCCAGGTTAAGAACTTGGCAGGTTATTGACACTATTCTTTTTCAGGGGCATTTTCTTCTATGCCATGAACTAAAGCCTATGTTTGTGGCGTTGTGAAATTTCCTTAGTCTTTCGTAACTGCGTAATCGGATCATTTTGTCAATATTTTGATAAGTAATTTCGGCATTTTCTAATTCCAATCTTGTGACTGTAATAATGTCTTATACTAAAATTTTGCGAGAATGTCTTGTACTAAATTTACTAAATTTTACGAGAATGTCTTATACTAAATTTTGCGTCTGATGAAAAATTAACGAATATCAATATCTGTTTGAAAACCATATGTTTCCGGCTTAATTCTAATTTCAAGGGATACTGTTGTTTTTCAATATATAACCTCTCAAAAAAAAACTATATTCAGGCATCAATTCTAATTTCAAGGGATACTGCTGTTTTTCAATATATAACCTCTTTACAATATATAACTTCTAAAGAGGGACTCACCCCTCATTCTCAAAAAAAACTATATTCAGGCATCAATTCTAATTCCAATGGATACTGCTGTTTTTCAATGAGAATTTATGATAAAATGTTTTATTTTACATGTCAACAATATTCACACATCAATCCTAATTTCAAGGGATACGGTTGTTTTTCATTGAGAATTTATGAGCTTATTTTCCCTCAACTATATTTTAACAAGAGCCAGGCTGAAAATGTTTTATTTTCCCTCAACTATATTTTAACAAGAGCCAGGCTGTGGCAATCTCACTAGTCTTATTTTAACAAGAGCCAGGCTGTGGCAATCTCACTACTTTTGCTTTCACTGAGCTTTTTTTTTAATTGCATTTTTATTGTCACTGAGATTTTTTTTTAATTGCATAATGTCACTGTGATTTTTGTTTATTTTTTAATTGCATAATGTCACTGTGTTTTTTGTTTATTTTTTAATTACATAATGTCACTGTGATTTTTGTTTATTTTTTAATTACATAATGTCACTGTGATTTTTGTTTATTGCTTAAAAACCAGATCAATGTATTTTATTTTATTTTTTAATTTCAAAATTATTTTAAAAAATAATATTTTTATTTTTTTAATAAAATTAGTATATAATATGTATATATTAAAAATAAAAATAAATTTTTATTTTTTTATTTATTATAAATATTTAAAGATTAAATTTTTTAACAAAAATTTATATTTAAAAATATTTGTATTTTATAAATTAAAAGAGATATATATTATTGATAATAATAATAATTTTACATGTCAACTATATTCTCACATCAATTCTAATTTCAAGGGATACTGTTGTTTTTCATTGAGAATTTATGAGAAATGTTTTATTTTCCCTCAACTATATTTTAACCAGAGCCAGGCTGAAAATGTTTTATTTTCCCTCAACTATATCTAAACAAAAGCCAGACTATGGCAATCTCACTACTCTTGCTTTCTACTCTTGCTTTTTTATTGTCACTGAGATTTTTTTTTAATTGCTTTTTTATTGTCACTGAGATTTTTCTTTAATTGCTTGTTACTGTGAAAATTGTCAAGATAATTGTAATGTCACTTTTTTTGTTTATTGCTTAAAAAGAAGATAACGTTTCTTTTTTTAATTTCATATATATATATATATATATATATATATATATATATATATATATTTTAATAAAATTAGTATATAATATGTATATATTAAAAATAAAAATAAATTTATATTATTTTTTTATTTATTATAAATATTTAAAGATTAAACTTTTTAAACAGAAATTTATATTTAAAAATATTTGTATTTTATAAATTAAAAGGGATATATATTATTGATAATAATAATAAGTTTAATTAAAAAAAAATGCACAAGACTTATTTGTAAAATAAGATATTTATTTTTTAATTTATGACTCTATAAGAACCACAAATTCTTAACAATTCAATCATTTAAATGGTGTGTTGTTTCTGTCTTTTTGGAGGAAGACATATAAATTTTTTTATAATTAATACGGAGTTAATATTCCATCTATATCTATATATGGGATCAATTTCTAAATTTATAAGTTGAGAAAAAGTTTAGCAAAACAAGAATTTTGTAAACCAAACAAAATTATTAGCAAAACAAGAATTTTGTAAACCAAACAAAATTATCTATATATATTAGATAGTAAAAAATTTGAATTTTTTAATATATAATAAATAATTTGAAATTAAAACAAATTTTAATTAATTTAATTTTAATTAATTTATTTATTTTTAAATAACTAAGTCTATTAACTTAGATTATTATATATTAAATATTAATAAAAAATTAATATTATTATATATTAAGTATTAATACAAAATTTAATATTATATACTTATATATAATATTAAATAAAGGAAAAATATAATTAATTAAAGGGCATACATTTCACATGAAAATAGTTCATTTTTGGAGTTTGTAGTTGAGGTAGCCCATCTTTCTTTGTTTGGGTAGAGTTTTTCAGTGGCATGTTTCGGTCTTATTCCCCATTACTAAGAATGACATAAAATTCTCATGTTCGGTTCTGAATTAGAGACATTGAATAACGATGCGGGTTGGATTTCCACTAAAGTGATTCATTCAAGTGGCTCTCTACTTGAGTAGATCAGATAATACAATTATTGTATGGATATAGAACTATATAGACAATAAATAAATAAATAAAAATATATTGTATAAGTTAATATATATATATAGTCCCAAGTGGTCATTCAATTGGTTGAGTTTTCGTTGAGCTTAAAGGCTCATTATATAGCTTAGTATGCTATTCTACAGTAATATGATGTGATGTGTAATGTTGTTAGTCTCTCATAAGTTTAAATTTTGCTCATATAAGTAAAAAAAAAACTATACAAAACATTTAAATAATGTCTGTTTATAAAAAAATTTGCAAGTGAAGAAATTAGATCCCCCTCGGCTCATGTTAGATCCATGTTAGATCCGCATTTAAGATGGATCTATGTTGGTTGCTAAGTAATTTGTCAATTGGGAGGTCACGGGGTCAAATCTCTTCGACGCCCTTGGGGTTAGGCCCCACCAAATAAGTCCGTAGGTAGATCCCTTTGGGTGGATCTACCCGGATTATTACTCATAGATGTAGCGACCACTTAAATGCCGTTGGAGTTAGGCCCGACCAAATCAAGTAAAACCCTTCAAATAAATTTACCCAAATTATTATTTATAAATTTAATAACCACTTAATAACTATAAACTACACTTATAAAAATAATAAATTAATATATATAAAGAGTTAATTTTATATTTAATAAATATAAAATCCTAATGAATAACTCCCGAAATTGAACAAGAATCTTGTAATGGAACAATCGCATGCCAGACCAAATAAAGCAAAGAATCTACTTAGAATTTCATACTTCCCGTATAAAAAAAAGTCAAAAATACAACACTTTCATGTTTCAAAATGCTATCGCCCTATAAAATATTTACTTTAATATTCAGAGTTGACCTGATGGGGATAGGGGATCCTTGTGAGTGTTGTATTTTCTAAAGGGACGTTTTTTTTTTTTTTTGGCATAGTTCAATAAATTATATTTTTATAGCATACGTTTTATGTAAAATAAAATATTAATAAAAATTTATTTTTATTTTTTATTTTAAAATGTAGGTTTTTGTTTATTTATTTAAGATAGTTTAGTTGGTAATAGCTGTGTAAATGAAGTTTTAAGTTTAAATTTTATATTATTTTTAATTGAAATGAAAAGTTTAACATGATTATCAAATTTATATATATTTTCAATTAAAATGAAAAATTGAATATAATAAAAATATAATCCTACCAATTTTATATATATTTCGTTTAATAAAATTTATATTATAATATATATGATTCATATTCATATCAACAAATATCAACATTTAGTGCAATTTTATTGAAAATGCAAAATTATTTCACAATACATACGAAAATAATAGCTCAACACCATCATTATATGTTACTTGGCAATGGCATAATAAAAACATTACTTCTTTTTCAATGATAATCTTTTTATTTTACACTACTTTTTTCTTTTCTTTTCTTTTTTCAGAGAGAAAAATCTGTATAGTATTATATTGAGACAATATAAAGAGTTTATTTTACACTACTTATATTATATTGAGACAATATAAAGAATTTATTTTACACTACTTATATTACCAAGTGACATTGGTTTGGCATCTGCATTCGAACGAGAGATTGTTTTATTTTACACATCAATTACAATCAAATGGTAAAGATTAAATAACTTACGAGATATTGGTATCGCTTTTCAAAATATTTGGAATATATTAAATACTTAATAATCATATATTCACTCTTTAAATGTTGCTGTGGAGAGAAATTTAGATAAAATATTGTTGCAAAAGTCAAATTAATATTTGCCTAAATGTTAATTTTCACTAATTTCTATTTTTCGTCAAATTGATTTGCTCAAATTTTATAAGGTAAAACTATTTTATCATAAAAATGATCAATTTTTATTTATTTATTTTAGTGATAAAAAAACATTGTATTTATGTAAGAAAAAAACATTGTATTTATATATATAGTATAAACTAGTACATTTGTCCAGGAATATATAGTCAATACATATGTGCACATATCATCATATAGATCTGTCATCTGATATGAGACATTCTAATATACTACTATACAAAATAAAACATGTATACATTAATGGAAAAAACATAAACTGCAGCCTATTAAAAGGCTCATAATTTCACAACATATCTATTGCCAGTGATCCCATATAGTATATCATCCATTCCAAAATGTCAAAATTCCATGTAAAAACTATCTTAAAGCAAGATAAAAGAGGCAGATCATAGATATAGTCCCCTCCATGTGACATGTTATCCCGGGAGTGGGAAAATCCCTGCATCCAGTGTATTGTCGCCTAGTTTTATCTCAATATGCATCCCATCCAATGCATCCAGTAGCCTCGTATTACACTTCTTTTCTGCATTCTAGTTGTGTTTCCTCCCAATGTGCTGAATCATGGAGTCCCTGAGGGTGTCCCATATATTGCCAATCTAACTTCCATCCATGTAACTGTGGTTGATTTATTTTGAAGTTACCCTGAATTTGATCAATGATAGCTAGAGAGTACCCAAATATATGGATGGAAGGAATGTCTAGATATGTAGTGAAATGAAGGAGGCCCCATAATGCAATAATTTCAGCCTTCCCCCAGTGTACCCAATATTCTTCTTCTTTTGATATTTTGACCCAAAAACCACATCCACAAATACCCCTTTGTGTCGCTCCATCAAAAAAACCTGTCGGGTATACATTCTCGAGGCCAGGCTTCCTACAAATAGTCTGCATGAGGCCCCTATAGCTGTCCATTGTATAGTGATACCATCCAATGATGTGATACATAACCTGAGTTTCATGTTCCTTGAAATTATCGAAGATAATCTTGCTGTGTCAACGCCAAGTTTCCCAAAAAAAATTAATGGAATAGTCTGCCATTGTGCTTTTTGTTTGCTCCACAAGCATAAGCAGTCTGTGATGTTTGAGCATTGGTTGTGTGGGAAACCAATGTCATGTGCAATAAAACATCAGATCTTCGTAGTAATCAGGCATCTGAGGAATATGTGGTCATTATTTTTCATCGCTTCCCTGCACAAAACACATACTCTTGGCCCTTTCCATTTCCTCTTTTGTAGATTTTACCATGTCAAGTTCTTGTTTTTCCAAACAAGCCATACAAATAATATGATCTTAATAAGGATTTAGATTTCCAGAATTTATAAAACCAACATACCTCATTATTGTGTGCCCTTTGTATGCATAAAGTATTATAGATGTCCGCCACACCTACGCCTCATGTCTTCATTTTTCCCCGCCAAGTAATCCAATCTCCGCCAGCCTTCCATATGATACCAACCAATTTCAACTCAAATCTAATCATCTCCCATTCCACTGCTAGCGGACCTTCCAGTCCCATCTCATCCAATCGTTTCCAAATAGGTAAGTGTCCTTCCCATTTTGAAATGGCTTGGTTCCAATAGAAAATGCCCATATTGTTTATATAATGAAAGAGATCATCAGTGCGAATTAAATCGCTTCTCATACAAAGTATAATATCCTTCCAAATCAAAATCTGATGTCCAGAGCCAAAATCCCAGCATAAATTCTGCAAGAAGCTGTGTCTAATCTTGTTAAAATTGCACCATATGCCAGACCTTGAGGTAATCCCAATGAGATCCCTGCGCATCCAAATAGTGAAATCCATGTCCTTTAAGTATTTATGTCTAATAATCCTTCCCCATATGCCTCCTCCAAAAATACCCCTCCACAGTGTTTTTAGTAACAACGCCCATCCAAATTGCCTCAGATACACTATAGCCCAACCACCCAATCTTTTGGGAGTAGTGATAGTGGCCAAACTAAACAAGTCATATTTATATTTAGAGGTCCCACCAGACCATATATATTGTGCCATGATCCTATTAAGTTTCTTGATGATGGTACCCAGGAGGCAATATAAATGGGCCCAATACACACCCAACTGTGTGATCACAGATTGTGTGAGGGTAATGCGTCCACCTAGTGAAAGACATATGTTCTCCCATCCCGTAATCCTTTTATAGTACCAATCCACTAACCACATCCAGTCATTTATCCTATACTTGTTAGGTTTTATATGATATCCCAAGTATTTCATGCCCCCTCCAATATCTCAGCACGAATACCAAATAAATTCCCGATGAAAGAAATATCCTCCAGCTCACAACTACCATATAAAATGATAGAATTCTGTAGGTTCATGTAGAGGCATGTAGCATTTCTGAATCTGAAAAAAATGTGAGATAGAGCCATCCAAGCGATCCTATTTATCATGCCCATAATCAAAACATCATCCACAAAAAAGCTATGTGAAATCTTGATGTTGTGACCCATAACCAAAGGACAAAAAACATTCCGCCACATTTTTTTTAATGTGCAAAATAAGTCCATCCATTGCCAATATGAAAAGTAATGGGGATAGGGAACAACCCTGTCTAAGCCCTAGGCCTGCCGCGAAAAAACTAGTGGGACATCCATTTATAATAACTGCATATCTAACATTTGTTATACATGCCATCATCCATTCCACATTTCTGGCCTATAAACCAATTTTGTGTAAAATCATCCCCAAATATCCCCAGTCAAGACAATCGTATGCCTTCTGTAGATCGACCTTCATGACAACATCATTTAGTTTTTTGATATGTATAGTATGTATGCATTCCTGTGCTATGGCCACAACATCATGGATCTGCTTGTTTTGTAGGAAACCAAACTGTTCAGGCGATATGTAATCAGATAGAGTGTGGTTCACCCGACCCGCAATAGTCTTTGATATAATCTTATATATAAGATTACACAGTGAGATCAGCTTATAATCCAATAAAGTTCCAGTGGATGTCCCCTTTGGGATGAGGGCGATATAAGTCGAATTTATATATGGATGGATATACCCCCGGACTCTTGTTTCTTCTACCATAGCCAAGGTATCCCCCTGAAAAATGTTAAAATAATGAGTAAATAACTCAATTGTCCATCCATCAGGACCCGAACATTTATCTTTCTTAAATTATTTGAGTACCCCCAAGATTTCCTCCCTTGTGACCTCCTTTAATAGAGCCTCATTTGCAGTATCATCAAACATATTGGGATATACATCCATCCCCCAAATCTGGTCCTTAGAATAGTCCGCCTTTCGTCGACCATATGTCGTTTCAAAATGCTAAACAACGGATTTACAAATCTATTCTTGGGTATGAAGTATGTTTCATTTTGAATCCTTGATCTCCCATATGGAATTTATTTTCCTTCTATGATTGGCGAACCTGTGAAAGAATTTGGTATTTCGGTCACCTTCCTGGATCCAAATAACCCTGTTCTTTAGGCACCATGTAGCCTCCCGTAGGTTTATAATTTGTTTTCTCTTTAATTCCAGTGTATATATATCTATGTTTAATGATGTCGGGGTGTTATGTAATAGAAGAAGAGGACCGAGCTTCCCCAATTCCACTGATATATCATTTATTTATTTTTTTCATTTGGGCCTTCTTACTCCTGTCCCATTTCTTTACCACCGCCTTTAGAGACTGGAGTTTGTTCATAATATAAATCATAGGGGAGGAATCACAACCACATTAAAGGTTAATGTTAAAATAAAAATTTAATATCAATATTAAAATTAATAAAATTTAATATTGATAATATAATATTAATAAAATT
The DNA here is from genome assembly GCA_031772625.1 of Pinus tabuliformis. Classification (NCBI taxonomy): domain Eukaryota; kingdom Viridiplantae; phylum Streptophyta; class Pinopsida; order Pinales; family Pinaceae; genus Pinus; species Pinus tabuliformis. The sequence goes on along the minus strand of CM062808.1, from coordinate 586,378,920 downwards.
AATGAAAGTGGGTAAAAATTAATATTAATAATAAAATTTAATGTTTACTATTAAATGTTAATATGAAAGTTAATATTCATATTAAGGAACTTAAACGATTATAAACCCAAGGGATTAACATTATAAACTAAAGGTATTATTAATAATGCTAAAAATATTAAACACATTAACAATTAATGGCTAATATCAAAGTTAGAGCTTAATATTAATATTAAACTTAAAGTTTAATACTAATAAAATTAAAGGTAAAGTTCAATATTAAAGTTAAAGTTTATAAACCCTAAAACAAATATGGTTGATTATGGTTGACCATGTTTGATTTTCATATTCAGACAATCTTTGTCACAAATGCGACATTAGACCATGATTGATATTCATATGGAGAGAATCTTTCTCACAATGTGACACTGGACCAAGTTAACCATGATTGACCATGGTTGACAATGGTTGGTTTTCATATCGAGGCATTTTTTGTCACAATGCGACATTGGACCATGATTGACCATGGTTGACCATGATTAATCATGGTTTACCATGGTTGATTTTCATATTGAAACAAACTTTGTCACAATGTGACGTTGGGCCATGGTTGATTTTCATATTAAGACAAACTTTGACACAATGTGGCATTGGACCATGGTTGACCATGTTTGATTTTCATATTGAGACTATCTTTGTCAAATGTGATGTTGAACCATGATTGACCATTATTGATTTTCATATTGAGACAATATTTGTCATGATACGACATTGGACCATGGTTGATCATGTTTGATTTTCATATTGAGACAATCTTTGACACAATGTGATGTTGGACAGTGGTTGACCATGGTTGATTTCATATTGAGAATTTTTTTGTCATAATGTGGTATTCAACCATGGTTGACCATGATTGACAATGATCGACAGAGGTTGACCATGGTTGATTTTTATATTGAGATAATCATTGTCACAATGTGATGTTGCACTTTGATTAACCATGGTTGACTATGATTATAAACTCAAGGGATTTTTATTAACCCTAGGATTAATATTATAAACACTATAAAAAATATTATACCCTACGAATATGAACGCTTAGATTAATCAAACCAATGGATTTATATTATAAACCTAAGGGATTAATACTAAAACCCGAGGGGACTATAAACCCAATGCACTAATAAACCCAAGGGATTAATATTGCAAACCCAATGCATATAAACCCTCAGATAAATATTATAAACCTTAAAAAAAACATGGTTGACCATGCTTGATTCTCATATTCAGACAATCTTTGTCACAAATGGGAAGTTGGACCATGGTTCACCAAGATTGATCTTCATATTAAGAGGATCTTTGTCACAATGTGACATTAAACCATGGTTGATCATGCTTGACCACAATTAACAATGGTTGATTCTCATATCGAAATGATTTTTGTCGCAATGCAATGTTGGACTATGATTGACTATGGTTGATTTTCATATTGAGACAAACTTTGCCACATTGTGACATTGGACCATGTTTGATTTTCATATTTAGACAATCTTTATCATAGTGCGATGTTGGACCATGATTGTCCATGGTTGATTTTCATATTGAGACAATATTTTTCACAATGCAATGTTGGACTATGTTGACCATGGTTGATCTTCATATTGAGGGAATCTTTGTCACAATGCGACATTAGACCACGGTTGACCATGATTGACCACGGTTGACAATGGTTGGTTCTCATATCGAAACAAATTTTGTCACAATGCGATGTTAGACTATGATTGACCATGTTTGATTTTCATATTGAGACAATATTTGTCACAATGAGACGTTGGACCATGGTTGACCATGCTCGACTATGGTTGATTTTCAAATTAAGAAAATATTTATCACAATGTGATATTGGACCAAGGTTGACGATGATTGATGATGGTTGACCATGGTAGAATTTCGTATTAAGACAATCATTGTCAGAATGTGATGTTGCACATTGGTTGACCATGATTGACCATGATTATAAACTCAATGGATTTTTATTAAAACCTAGGATTAATATTATAAGCCCTATGAATAATATTATACCCTAGGAATATGAATGCTTAGATTAATAAACCCAAGGGATTGATATTATAAACCCAAGGGATTAATACTAAAACCTCAGGGGATTATAAACCCAAGGGATTAATATTATAAACCCATGGTATATAAACACTAAAATAAATATTATAAACCCTAAAATAAACATGTTTGAGCATGGTTGATTTTCATATTAACACAATCATTGTCTCAATGTGACGTTTGACCATGTTTGACCATGTTTTATTTTCATATTGAGACAATCTTTGTCACAATGCGACTTTAGATCATGATTGACCATGGTTAATTTTCATGTTGAGAAAATCTTTATCACAATGTGATATTGGACCATGGTTGACCATGGTTGAATTTCATATTGATACAATCATTGTCAAAATGTGAGGTTGCACCTTGGTTGACCATGGTTGAGCATGATTATAAACCCAAGGGATTTTTATTAAACCCCAGGATTAATATTCTAAACTCTATGAATAATATTATGCCCTAGGAATATGAACCCTTAGATTAATAAACCCAGGGTATTGATATTTTAAACCCAAAGGAATAATGAACCCAAGGGATTAGTACTAAAATACCAAGCTATTATAAACCCAAGAGAATAATATTAAACCCAAGGGATTAATATTTTAAATCCAAGGTATATAAACACTAAAATAAATATTATAAACCCTAAAATAAACATGGTTGACCATGGTTGATTTTCATATTAACTCAATCATTGTCACAATTGTAGATTTTAACCACGTACAGAAATTACCTGCATACGAATTCTAACAACACAGAAAATAAACAATGCAAGAGCATAACACATAAAACACATATATAGAGAGATTTTCCAATAGATCCCAAAACCCGGACTACCAGCTTGATTTTTCATTATTTTCCTTTCAATGTTATAATGCATATTTATACATGTCGCCCCCCTTATGACCCCCCCGCTGCGCAATCGGTGCCACGAAGGGGGGGCTCCGGCGACCCCCCCCCCCCCCCCCTCTAACCCCCCGGTTAACTATGTAGGCTAGTCATGGAAAGAATATAACACAACCCAACATTCACCCACTTGTTGTTTTCTTTCCACAGGGGGCCACAGGAGAGCTTAGTCATTTATCCAGCCCTGCAATGCCCATTGTTTTTCTACACTAGGAGAATTTCCCAGAGCTCACAGATTTTTTCCATGCATCTACAGTATTCTTCAAAGTGTCCACCTTTACCAGCAACACCTTTTTTTCTTCTATCATATCCCTCACAAAGTGATATTAAACATCAATGTGTTTGTCTTTGAATGGTAAGCAGGGTTCTTTGCCAAGAATGTTGCACTCTAGTTGTCACAGTCTATCCTTATAGCTCCCTACACTAACCCCATACTTGAACACAATCTCTACAACCAAACTGCTTCCTTGCTTACATGAGTGGCTTCCATGTATTATGCCTCTATAGTTGATAGTGCCACTACAGATTGTTTCTTACTCATTCAACTGACTGCACCTCCAAATAGGTTAAACACATACCCACTTGTAGATATTCTCTGATCCAGATCTCCAGCCCAGTCTACATCAACAAAGCCACGAATATCCAAAACTCTGTCCAATCCTAGTCTTCCTTGGTAGCACAAACCATAATCACTAATGCCACGCAAATACCTGAAAACCCGCTTCACTATTGTCCAATGCTCCTTCCCTGGTTTTGACATAAACCTGCTCAATACTCCCACTGCATGTGCAATGTCTGATCTAGTACAGACCATCACATACATCAGACTACCGACTGCACTTGCATATGGAACACGGGACATGTCCTCTTCCTCTTCTTGTGTCTTGGGACACTGTTTGGTAGATAACTTTACACCTACAGGAATATGAACCTTCACCGATTTACTATCCTGCATATTAAACCTCTGCAGTATTGTCTCGACATACTTCCTCTAGTTTAACCAGAGCTTCCTCTTTGCTCGATCTATTTTAATTTCCATGCCCAAAATATAGTTTGCAGCACCAAGATCTTTCATGTCGAATTTGGAGGACAATTGGGTCTTCAAATCCTGGATAATTTATTTGTCATTTCCAACCAGCAACATATCATCCACATACAAGACCAGATAAATAACACGGTCACCAATTAATTTAAAATACACACAGTGATTTGCTTTGCTTCTGGTGAAGCCAAGTTCCCGTATTAATGTATCAAATTTCTGATACCACATCCTTGGTGATTGTTTTAACCCATACAGAGACTTCTTTAACTTTCATACCAGTTCTTTCTCACCCTTCACCGCAAAGCCTTCAGGTTGCTTCATGTATATCTCCTCTTCCAGATCCCCGTGAAGAAATGTTATCTTCACATCCATCTGTTCTACCTCAAAATCAAAAGTAGCAGCAAAAGATAAAAGTAATCTAATAGAAGCTACCTTGGCAACATGAGAAAAAATATCACCAAAATCAATTCGCGGCACCTGGGAATAAACTTTTGCTACCAACTAAGCTTTGTATTTCTCCACCTTTCCGTCTGCATTTGTCCTCTTCTTGAACACCCATTTGCTGCCAATGGGTTTCCTTCTAGCCAGCAACTCCACCAGATCCCAAGCTTCATTTTTGTGCAAAGATGCCATTTCATAAACCATGGCCTCTTTCCAGAGATTGCCATCCTCTGAATCTACTGCTTCATTCACAGTTTTGGGATCATAAGTAATAGATAAAGAAAAAATTGAATAGAAAGTAGATGGACTATACCTTTCTGGATGCCTTCTTTCTCGAAATGATCTTCTCACACCCGAAGTTTGTGGCTCTTCATCTTCTGATTCCTCCTTTGTTGTGGAGTCTGATTCTTCCTCCTTAAGCTCAAACTCTATCTTCTTAGGTTCCTCTGGTTGGACTTCATGTTTAATAACATCTTTCACCTCTCTAAACACCACATATCGGTTGTACACAACCTTCCTTGTTAATGGGTTCCAAAGCTTATAACCCTTTAAACCATCCTTATACCCAATAAAGATGCACTTTTCAGATTTACTATCCAACTTGGTTCTTTTCTCCTTTGGAACATGTACATATTCATCGCATCCAGATACCCTAATATGTGAAAGAGAGGGTTTCTTACCAGTCCATACCTCTTGTGGAGTCTTATTCTCCAACGTTGATGAAGGTGATCTGTTGACCAGGTAACATGTTGTCTCCACTGCCTCTACCCAGAATTCCTGCCCTAACCCGGCACCACTGAGCATGCTTCTTTCCCTTTCCATCAACGTATTGTTCATTCTTTCTGCAACTCCATTTTGCTCAGGTGTGTAAGGAGTAGTCTTCTGTCGTGTTATACCAAACTTCTTACAAAATTCTTCAAATTCCTTATTGCAAAACTCTCCACCGTTATCTGACCTCAACACCTTTATCTTCTTCTCTATCTAGTTTTCCACCAAAGCATTAAATTCTTTAAACCTATCAAAGACTTCAGATTTCTTCTTAAGGAAATATATCCATGTATTCCTAGAGAAATCATCTATAAAGGATACATAGTACACATACTTACTCAGTGATGGAACCTTCACAGGTCCAAACACATCACTGTGCACAAACTATAATATTTGTTTCGCCCTTTTACCACCAGAGGGGAAACTCACCCAATTCTGCTTCCCATATACACAATTTTCACAGAAATCAAAATCCAGAGAGCTATTACTCATACCTTCTACCATACCTTTACCATGAAGTATTCGAAGGCCCTTCTCTCCAATATGTCCAAGCCTTTGATGCCACAGCATGGTCTTCTCTCCAGAGACCACCAGATTTTCTGCTCCACTTTTAGGAACCACATAACTATTACACCCATCAACAACAATGCTACCTTGCAGCTTGTACAAAGTTCCAATCTAAACTCCTGCATCAATACCAGTGCTCCCTGAACCATCTTGCAGGTATCCTTCTCGAACACTGTTTTTACACCTACATCATCCATCTTGCTTACAGAAATCAGATTTCTGGCCAATGCAGGAATATGCAGAACACCCGGAAGTGTTCTAATACTTCCACCTTGCAACTTCAACTTTACTTTTCTGCGACCAATGATTCTAGCCTTCCTATCATCCCCTAAGAAGACATCACCACCATCATATTTCTCATACTCACAGAACCACTCTCTATGGGGAGTGAAGTGAAAGGATGCACCTAAGTCAATCAACCGTGCCTCATGATCTACATGTGTACTTGAAGAAGCCAAGTACACATCCCCACCTTCATCTGAGGTGGTTTTCACCTTTGCAAAAGGAGCATCATCATATCGCTTTCCTTTGTCAAGAGCTTTAGATTTACAGTCCCTTTTGTAGTTCCCTTCCTTTCCGCATTTCCAGCACACCACCTTTACAGGTTTTCCTGGAGATTTAGATCTCCCTATAGATTTAGATCTCCCACTCGATGACTTAGTTTTGTTTCTATTCCAGGACCATACTTGTATAGACAAGGCATCACCACTCTAGCTCTCCATATTTTTCCATCTCGTCTCCTCCGTCAGCAAGGATGAGACTATTTCATCAAACTACAAGGCAGTTGCATTGCTACCTATTGCAATAACCAGACTATCCCATGAATATGGTAGAGAACACAACAAACTGATGCACTTATCTTCATCTGAAATTTTAATATCAACAGATAATAAATGACTTACCACAGTATTAAATGCATTCATATGCTCTGTCACCGAGTCTCCATCTTTCATCCTCAGGTTATATAGCTTTTTCCGTAGGAATAGTTTATTCACCAGAGACTTAGATTGGTACAAAGTCCCTAACTTGTCCCACAAAGCCTTAGCCATAGCTTCCCCTGATACATTCAGAAATACTGAATCTGAGACACACAATCGTATTGTGCTCATTTCCTTCCAATCCAACTTCTTCCATTCTTTATCAAACACTCTCGATGGTTTAGTACCCGGATCTACCACGATCCACTGATCTTTATCCACCAATAAATACTCCATCTTGAGTTCCCACAACTCAAAATTCTGACCATTAAATTTCTCGATCTCTATCCACTGAAGGGGGTCTACCACAGGCCTGAGCGAAAACCCTCAGCAACAAAGGCATCCCCTTGAAGCCAAAACAGCTCTGACACCAAATGTAGGTTTTAACCCCGTACAGAAATTACCTGCATATAAATACTAATAACACAGAAAATAAACAATGCGAGAGCATAACACATAAAACACATATATAGAGATATTTTCCCCTGGATTCCAAAACTGGGACTACCAGCTTGATTTTGCATTATGTTCCTTTCAATATTACAATACATATTTATACATGCCCAAGCATCCAATAGCATGGATCGAAAACCATCGCGTCCAAAACCATGTGCAAAAACCATGCACAAAACCATAGGTAGGTTCGCCCAACCTAATATAAGGTCCAAAAACAATTTTCCTGGGGCTACTTTCCCCCCTCAAACCCCATGGACAGGGGGGGCTTCCCCCCCCCCCCCACTGCGCAATCGACGCAACTAAGGGGGGACTCTAGCCCCCCTCTAACCCCCCAGTTAACTACGTAGGCTAGTCGTGGAAAGAATATAACACAACCCAGGGTATTGATATTTTAAACCCAAAGGAATAATGAACCCAAGGGATTAGTACTAAAATACCAAGGTATTATAAACCCAAGAGAATAATATTAAACCCAAGGGATTAATATTTTAAATCCAAGGTATATAAACACTAAAATAAATATTCTAAACCCTAAAATAAACATGGTTGATTTTCATATTAACACAATCCTTGTCACAATGTGATGTTGGACTATGGTTAACCATGATTAATATCAAAACAATCTTTGTCACAATGTGATTAACAAAGCCAAGGTATTTATACTATAAACCCAAGGGATTTATATTGAACCCTACAAATAATATTATAAACCCCATTAATAATGTTATGCCCTAGGAATATGATCCCTTAAATTAATTAACCTAGGGGGTTAATATTATAAGCCCAAGGCACCAATAAACCTAAGGGATTAATAGTAAAAACCCAAGGAATTAATATTGTAAACCCAAGGTATATAAACCCTAAGACAAATATTATAAACCCTAAAACAAACATGGTTGACCATGGTTGATTTTCATATTGAGACAATATTTGTTACAACACGACATTGGACCATGGTTAACCATCACTGACCATGATTGATTTTCATATTGGGAGAATCTATGTCACAATGGGACGTTGGACCATGGTTCAACATGGTTGACCATGATTAATCATGATTAACCATGCTTGAATTTCATATTGAGACAATCTTTGTCACAATTGGACATTGGACTATGGTTTACCATGGATGACCATGGTTGTCACAATGGGACGTTGGACCATGAGACAATCTTTGCCACAATGTGACATTAGACTATGGTTTACCATGGATGACCATGATTGTCACAATGGGACGTTGGACCATGAGACAATCTTTGTCAAAATGTGACCATGGTTATTGACCGTGCTTGATAATTATTGACCATGGTTAATTATGATTCATTGGCCAATGTTGACCATGATTGACCATGCTTAACCATGATTGACTGTGGACGACTATGCTTGAGCATGCATGACCATGGACGACCATGGTTATCACAATGACGTTGAACAAAGAGACAATTTTTGTCACAATGTAACCATGGTTGACCATGATTGATTTTCATATTGAGACAATCTTTGTCACAATACGACGTTGGACCATGGTTGACCATGGTTGATTTTCATATTAAGACAATGTTTGTTGCAATGTGATGTTCAACCAGTGTTGACCATAGTTAAACATGGTTGACGATAATTGACCATGGCTAGGCATAATTAGTCATATTTAACCATAAATGACCATGGTTGACCATAATTGACTATCATTGACCATGGTTGACCATAATTAATCGTGATTGACGATGATTTATTTTCATATTAAGACAATCTTTGTCAGAATCCAACATTGGACCATATTCAAAAAATGCTTTTCATATTCAAACAATGTTTGATTTTCATATCCAAACAATATTTGTCACAAATTCGATGTTGGAATATGATTGACCATGATTGATCTTCATATTGAGAGAATCTTTGTCACATTGTGACATTGGACCATTGTTGACCATGGTTTACAACGATTGGTTTTCATATCGAGACCTTTGTCACAATGTGACGATGGACCATGATTGACCATGGTTGATTTTCATATTGAGACAAAATTTGTCACAATGTGACATTGGACCATGGTTGACCATGTTTGATTTTCATATTGAGACATTATTTTTCACAATGTGATGTTGGACCATGATTGACCATGGTTGACCATGGTTGATTTTCATATTGAAACAATCTTTAACACAATGTGACGTTGGACCATGATTGACCATGTCTAATTTTGATATTGAGACAATATTTCTCACAATGCGATGTTGGACCATGATTGACCATGTTTGACTATGGTTGATCCAGGTGGATATTGGTGGCCACTCACCTATTCCACCTAGACCCCTAGTCAGTTTCATCTGTTTCCTTGTTCATTTCAACATTTACTATTTTTAGCAGTTTTTTGAGTCTTGAAATTCCGAAGCAGTTTTGACCTCCTAAACAATGCTTTTTTGGGATCCATGGCAAGCACGTCGCCATTGGTAGGGGCCTATGGTGAAACCTGTAGTATACGGAGAGAACTTTCCAACAAGGTATCATATGCGCCGAACGGAAATAATATGACCAAGTTACGACGTTGGGAAGTTGGTTACCCAACTAACCCCAACGAGGCCCACAAACTCTTGGTGTTACATCTCATCAGGTTAGGGTTTTGGTTGTTTAGGGTTCTCTCATGTTTTCCAATAATAAATAGGCCCTTGAGCCTCATTGTAACACAGTTGAGAGGCATGTAGCCACCACATCTCTTCTCAGAGATAAGATACCATCTCCCGAGCTATCTTATTTCCATTCTATTTGTAAGCATAATTCAGTATTTTTCTATTAATGAAATGAAGTGTTTTTCTGCTGCATCTCTGTGTTTATGATTATATCTATAAGTTGTTGCATTCTTGTTTAAGTTTGGATCAGTGGTATCAAAGTGGTTTGATATTTCTATGTTTTTCTTTGCATGTCCTCAATGAGGTCAAGGTATAAGGAGTTAGGGATTGATCTGGTTGAACCATTTCAAGATCAGCCTTGCAAAACTTGACGACCTCCCATGGTAGAAGAAAAGAAAGACGAGGGGGCAAGAGATCCTTTCAAAAAATTTCTCGAGGAAGCCATCGAGCGATAGAGGGACGCAATGATGGATAACTTTGCCCGGATCCTTCGACGACTACCCACAGGCGATGCATCTTCATCCAGCAGCCACTATGGAGGCACCACTCCTTTTAAGGTACAAGTTAACTTTGATATTCCCATATTCGAAGGCTTGATAGATGCAGACATCGTAGATAAATGGTTAAATCTGTTGGAAGGATATTTTTCAGTTCATGACTTTTCCAATCGGGAAAAGATTACTTTTTCACTTCTCAAAGCCACCCCACACGTCAAGGACTAGTGGGAAACCTACTGTGAACAAAAGGACGAGAGTGAAAACCTTCCTTGTCTTCGCTGTAAAAACAGAGTAGAGTTAGTTTCTTTATCATGCAAATAGATTATTGATTTAAGAGCAAGTATGAACTAGGTAGATGGTACTTGCAATTCTGATTGGTAGTTTGATGAATTATGCAATATATATTAGTTTCTTTTCTGCAAATAGATGAGGTAGTGTGATGAATTCTGCAAGATAACATAGCTTCATTTCTACAAGTAAGCTAGCCTTCATATTTTCATGAATTAAGTAATTAAGGTTTTACAAGTTGAGTCAATGGAATTTCTATATTCATACTTCGAAGCATTTTCCAACTGTCCTTTTATCAAGCTTTCATTCCAATGGACCATGGATGACCATGCTTGAGAATGCTTGACCATGGATAACCATAGTTATCACAATGTGATGTTGGACACAGAGGCAATTGCTGCCACAATGTAACCATGGTTGACCATGGTTGATTTTCATATTGAGACAATGTTTGTCACAATGCGACATTAGAACATGGTTGACCATGGTTGATTTTCATATTAAGACAATGTTTGTTGCAATGTGGCGTTCGACCAATGTTGACCATAGTTAACCATGGTTGACCATGGCTGACCATAATTGACCATAATTGATCATAATTAACTATAAATGACCATGGTTGACCATAATTGACTATGGTTGACCATAATTGACCATGATTGATGATGCTTTATTTTCATCTTAAGACAATCTTTGTCACAATGCAATGTTGGACCATATTCAGACAATGCTTGATTTTCATATCTAGATAATGTTTGTCAAAAATGTGATGTTAGACCATGTTTGACCATGATTGATCATCATATTGAGAGACTATTTGTCATATTGCGACATTGGACCATAGTTGGCCATGATTGACCATGGTTGAAAATGGTTAGTTTTCATATCGAAACATTTTTTGTCACAATGAGATGTTGGACCATGATTGACCATGGTTGATTTTCATATCGGGACAAAATTTGTCACAATGCGATGTTGGACCATGGTTGGCCATGTTTTATTTTCATATTGAGACAATCTTTGTCACAATGAGATGTTGGACCATGATTGACGATGGTTAACCATGGTTGATTTTCATATTGAGACAATCTTTGTCACAATGTGACGTTGCACCATATTTGACCATGGTCAACGATGGTAGATCATGTTTGATTTTCATATTGAGACAATATTTGTCACAATTTGATGTTGGACCATGATTAACTATGGTTGATTTTCATATTGAGGCAATCTTTGATACAATGTGACATTGAACCATGATTGACCATGGTCAACGATGGTTGACCATGGTTGATTTTCATATTGAGACAATCTTTGTCACAATGCAACAAAGATTGAACATGGTTGATTTTCATATTGCGACAAAGATTGACCCATGTATATTTCCTCCTTGAACTGACCTAAGGATCTTGATGTATTTTATTGCCTTCTCTTCAACCATGTTTTAAACTCTCTAAATATTCAAACTCACCATATTTCTTTCTTGTGAAATAAATCCACACAACTCTTGTTCTATCATAAATTCATGTAACAAAATAAAAGGCTCGCCTAAGTGATTTCATTTATTGGCCCACACAAACAAGTATGCATTAATTCAATAACCTTTCTTTTCCTTTCATATGTTCTTATAGGAAACACATTCTTATGTTGTTTTTCAAGTCCACAACCATTACATCTACTATCTTGATTCTTAAGAATAGGAACATCTTTTTCTTTTGAAGTAAAATAGATCTTTATAAATTTTTACAATTTAGGTGACCATATTAAGTGTCATAGTTTTTCTATAGATATAATTGACATACTTGTTGATGAGAATGCTTGATGATTGTTAATAATACAACGATAATGCTCATATCTAAATAGAAAAAGAAAAAAAAACAAATCTATCTTATCATCTTATTTATTAATTTTAAACTATTAAAATTTTAATAACATGCTAATTATTTAATTTTTCATTTATTTATTTTAATAAATTCAATACAAGATAATAATAATTTCTTTTAATATCCATGATTTAATAATTTAATAAAAATATCTATGAAATTGCAAAATAAAAATGTTTATTTCACCAATAAAAAATGTGAATGCAAAAAATTGCCAACCGAGAAATGTTTAACTAACCAATTAAAAATGTAAATATGATTGATAAATGATGATCGTAACATTCACCGCCAACTTTATTATAAGGAAGATTGAAAGATGCCAATCGTTCTCCATTCGATTTGGTAAATATATTTATGATCAAAAGTAATAGAACAAACAAAGAGCAGTTTAGTATATATCTGTGGATCTAAAAACTTACAAAACAAACAAATAACAATTTACCATCTATAACCTACATTTAAAGAATGTGAAAAGAATACAAACACAACAATGATTCGATCACTATAGTCCACTTAATTATTTGAACATTTATATCTTTATTTATAAATTTAAAATCATTTAACTTATATTAAGGTTAATTTTTTTTAATGAAATATTTAAATTTAATTAAACCTTATCTTACAAGATTTTAATGATTTTATCGTTTGATATTTTATGATAATATTTTTAAAATGTTTAAATTATTATTTTAAATATATAAATAGATTAACATTTAAATTATATAAACTTAATAAGTAAAAATTATATTTATATTTTACATAAAATTATATTTATATAGACATTAATTAAAAAATTGGTTTTAACCATTGAAAGAATATAATTTCACAAAAACAAAATAAAAATTACTTATACTAAGGAAACACTTCACTTCATTATAAAATATGTCGGTTATTTTCTCAAAAGTGTTCTCAAAGATCCAAAACAACAGTGAGATTAAGACATTATAGCATGATAAACCAACGTAGTCTACATAACAGAGAGAGCTCATTTATTTTCACTTCACATATATAATGTTAGTTCAGAGCACACAACAGATTTATACTCAAACAACAATAGTAGAGAATAATCACGCAGACAGACAAATGGAGAAACAGAGGAATAACACAAATATATTACTAATGGAGAATGAAATCACTTCACATTAAATAAAGGCCTTGGCCCTTGGCTTGCATTCCTTGGCCAGAGAAATTACAAATTTATAGAGGTTAAAGGAGGATCTAGAATCCTGCATGTGATTCAGATGAAGATCTAGAAACTAATGGTGATGTGGTAGGTTCGGTGTGAGTATGGCAATGATGGCTGGGACGACGGAGTGTTAGGGAGTCAGCGTCGTCATTCGCACAGTGTGCGTCAGTTGGCTTCACATTTAAGATTCTCCTACTTGAAGCCAAATAAGAGTCATGAATCATGTCACACCGAGTCCTACCATGCCTCTACATAACTCATGTTTATTTCTTGGTAGAATCTTAGTGAGCATATCAGCAGGGTTCTTATCTGTATGCATATTTTCCAAGGATAATTGTTCTTCCTCCAACACATGATGGATCCAATGGTACCTTAAGTCAATGTGCTTGGTTTTTTAATGAAATGTTGGGTTTTTCACCAAGTGAATGACACTCTGACTATCACAATATAGCACATACTTGTCCAGCGTTATTCCTATCTCTCCTAGGAATTGTTGCATCCACAACATCTCTTTACAAGTTTCTGTTGCAGCTATATACTCTGCTTCAGTTTTAGAGAGAGTTACTATTCTTTGTTGCCTTGACACCCAAGATACTGCTACACCTACAAATGTATACAAATAACTTGTAATGTACTTTCTAGTGTCCATATCTCCAGCCATATCTACATCTATAAATCCTTCAAGCACAGTCTCATTATGACCAAAACATAAACAATAATGACTAGTACCCTTGAGATACCTCAAAATCCATTTTACTGCTTGCCAATGTTGTTTTCCTGGTTTGGCAAGGAACCTGCTCACTACTCCCATTGAATATGCAATTTTTGGTCGTGTGCATACCATGGCATACATCAAGCTGCCAATTTTTTAAGCATAAGGAATCTTTCTCACCTCTTCCTTCTCCTTGTCATCACTAGGACATAATTCAGTACTCAACTTAATGTGGGCTACAAGTGGTGTACCAACTAGCTTGGCATCATATTAAACCTATCAAGCACCTTCTTTCACACATAATCCTCATGCCCAATATCTGTTGTGTTGGTCCCAAATCCTTCATTGCAAATTTTCTTCCCAAACATTTCTTCAACCTATTGATCTTATTCTTATCATGCCCAACAATCAACATGTCATCCATATATAACACTAATATGATATACTTTCCTTGATCATACCTCTTGATATAAACACAATGGTCAGCTTCCAACCTATGAAAACCATGTTCCAACATGAATGAATCAAATTTCTTGTACCTTTGTCGAGGTGCTTGTTTCAACCCACAAATATTCTTCTTCATTTTGCAAACAAGGTCTTCTTTTCCTTTTTCTATGAAGCCTTCTGGTTGCTCCATATAAATTTCTTGCTCCAATTCACCATGAAGGAAAGCAGTTTTTACATCTAACTGTCCACATTCTAAGTCTAAAGAAGCAACTAGACCAAGAATGACTCTAATGGATGACATTTTAACAACAGGTGAGAAAATTTCAGTGAAGTCAATACCTTCTTTTTGGGAAAATCCTTTCACCACCAACCTTGCTTTATACCTCTCCTTCTTTTCGTTGCCTTCATGCTTAATCATGTAAACCCATTTGTTTTGTAGAGCCTTTCTACGTTTTGGGAGGTTTACCAATTCCCAGGTTTTATTTTCCAGCAAAGAGTTCATTTCTTCTTCCATTGCTTCTTCCATTCTTTATTGTGCCCAACTTTACAAGCTTCTTGAAAACAATTAGGCTCACCTTCATTAGTCAACAAAATATAGTTTGAAGGAGGATACCTTTGTGAAGCCTTATGAGGCCTAGAAGATCTGTGAACCAACTGTGGTGTTGCATTATCAGGTTGAATCTCTTGTAAAGGTTCCTGCAAGATTCCTTCTTCTTGGTGTTCATCATTTTACACTTGTTGTTCTTCCTACTCCTGAATTTGTTGTTCATTTTCTTGCATTGGTGGGATGTTTTCCTGCTGCTTTTCAAATCCGTCAATAACTTTCTTGATCTCCAGCTCACCTACAGTCCTCTTAAACATTTCAGACTCATTAAATATAACATCCCTGCTTCTAATAATTTTATGTTTGACTGGATCCCATAGATGACAACTAAATTATTCATCTGAATATTCCAAAAAAATGCATTTCATAGATTTATCATCTAGCTTAGTTCTATTTTCTTTGGGAATATGTACAAATGCTTCACATCTAAAGATTTTCAAGTGAGAATAATTCAACTTCTTACCAGTCCAAACTTCTTCAGGGATACCTCCATCCAAGGCTGTAGTTGGAGATCTATTTATGAGGTAGCAAGTGGTCCTGACTACTTCAGCCCAAAAATTCTTCTCCAAACCGGAATTGGACAACATACTTCACACCTTTTCCTTAATGGTGTGATTCATGTTTTCCGCGACACCATTCTGTTGAGGAGTACCAGACATAGTCTTCTCATGCTTTTTGCCAAACCTGTTACAATATTCGTTAAATGCATTTGAGCAATATTCTTCACCATTATTTGTTCTCAAACACTTGAGAAATTTGTTAGTCTCTCTTTCAGCAACAACATGGAATTTTTGAAATATTCCAAACATTTCACTTTTACTTTTCATAGGATAAGCCCAAACCGTCCTGGATGCATCATCTATAAATGTTTCAAAATATGATGCTCCTCCTAATGATTTGATGTTAACATGCCCAAACACATCTGAGTGTATCAATTCTAACACATTTTTCTTTCTGTCATGGCCACCTCTATGGAATGCAACCCTTCTTTGTCTACCATATATACAATGCTCAAAAAGATCAACATTGTAGGATTTCAAACCTTGCAATAAATTTTTATCAACAAGGATTTTTAAACCCTTCTCACTCATATGACCCAAGTGCTTATGCCACAGATATGTTGAATTTCATTCTTTTGTGACAGCAACCAAATCTGATTTTCCTATCACTGCCTTCAATGTGTATAATGTTCATGTCTTGTGTCCTTTGGCCACGACCAATGCTCCGTTGCTAATTTTCCAACCTCCTTTTCCAAAGATTATGGAATAACCTTCATCATCCAGTCGTCCCATAGAGATCAAACTCATGCGCATTTCTAATACATGCCTTACCTGTTTCAACAATATATCTTGTCCATCCTTCATCTTGATCTGGACATCTCCCACTCCAACAATACTGCAAAAATGATTATTCCCCAAATGCACTCTACCATAATCACCAGGATTATATGCAACAAAACTATATTTGCATGGGGTTACATGGTGAGATTCCCAGAGTCAAGGATCCAATCAAAACTACTGCTAGATGTATATAAACATGCATCCTCTACTGAAATAGTAAAAAACACATCACCATATATGACTGCAATAGTAGTCTCACCTTCATTTGTGTTGGATGACTTGTGATTTGTACTAGCCAGATTTTGATCCTTCAGTCCTTTCTTCTAGACTCGACATTCCTTCTTCATGTGCCCAAGTTTGCCACAATGAAAGCAGATGATCCCGCCCCTCCTTTATTTTGATCGGCCTCTCGATCTTGATCGCTCTTGTCGGCCTTGATCAATTCTCCTACCATGATCACCTAGAGATAGAGCTTCTCCTCCCTGGTTTTCCGCAATTGACTTGCGTTGCAGCTGCTCATTCATTAAACTATTGCTAGCATCATCAAACTTCAAGGTCCCTGCAGTTGTTGAAGTGCTCATAGCTACAATTAAATTTTCCTAGTTGTCTGGCATAGAACACATTAGCAAAATGGCTCTGATTTCATCATCTAAAATGATTTTAACATAGGCAGGATGATTAGTAATAATATTAAATGCATTTAAGTGCTCAGCAACTGAAGAACCCTCCTTCATCTTGAGATTATAAAGCTTCTTCATCAAGAACACTTTGTTTGATGTTGTGTTCTTCTCATATAGATCATGGAGCTTCTTCCATAATCCTTCTGTTGTCTTTTCTCCGGACACATTGAAATACACATTCTTTGCTAGATATTGGCGGATTGTTGCAATCACCTTTCTATCTAGCTTATTCCACTCTTCATTCGTCATCGATGAGGGTTTCTTTGTTGCGCCCTCAATCGGAAAATACCGATCCTTTAAAATCATTATATCCTTCATATGTGATTTCCATAGGGTAAAATTAACCCGCTCAACTTCTCCATTTCTGTAACTGTTGTCTCAATTTTCAATTCACATTCCAAAAAAAAAGTCCACTTAAAAATAAAACTCTAATTATTGCAACTTCTAAAATAAAAGGCCAAAAAAATATCAACCTCCTTCTTTCTTTTAATTAAAATTTTATATAAAAAACTATAAATCTCCCCTTTTATTTTAATTTTAAAATACCAAAATTATTTTAATTAAGATTTAAATAAGAGCGACAAGGCTCAAAGATCTTCCTCCACTCTTAATGAAAAAAACCTCCTATACACTCTTATTAAAATAAGATAAGATTCAATAGACTTTAAAATTAGCATTAATACACGACATTCAAAATAACATATAAGGACATTTACTAAATATGGTATTCCAACAACGCCTTTCAACACACCCCTTTTGTAACGATGCCACCAGAAATTGACCAGCGTACCTCTATTTTTTCTTATCAAACTCATTCGCACTCACGTTTCTAACGAATAACCACAATCTCTGCTTCACAGATTGAATGTGTGTGCACATCAAAAACGCATCTCACGACATTCGCACCTATTGCAAGTCTTCAGCCGAGACTTGGCGCTCCAAGAATATTGTCCAATGACTCTCCCGAGTGCGTTCTCAACTTGAAAGGAGGAATGGAGGACAAAGGCTTGCAGATTCTAGTGGTGGATGTTGTCGGATGGGAGGATGGGATTCTACGGATGAGGAGATCAAGAAGGAGATTGCTAGTTGAATAAGGGATCAAGAAGGCTTTAATACCAGTTGTTAGTTCAGAGCACATAGTAATACTTAGACGACAATAGAAGAGAATAATCACAGCGACAGACAAATGGAAAAACAAAAGAATAACACAAATATATTACTAATGGAGAATGAAATCACGTCACATTACATACAGGCCTTGGTCCTTGGCTTGCATTCCTTGGCCATATAAATTACAAATTTATAGAGACTGAAGGAGGATCTAGAATCCTGCATGTGATTCAGATGAAGATCTAGAAACTAATAGCGATGTGGTAGGTTCGGCGTGAGTAGGGCGGTGACGGCTAGGATGACGAAGTGTCGGGGAGTTGACGCCATCATTCGCACAGTGTATGTCAATTTGGCTTCACACTTAACATATAACACTCTAATTCTTCTATTAATGTATATGTGCATGCTTTTTCGCTCACCCACCCCTTATTCGACATTCAATGCAATCAACAATCTCTAACTATAATATAAATCTTTTGACTTTATGTCAAAACTTGGTTTGTGTACTCACATACATAAGATGAGATTATGTTGATAGTTATCGCTTCTTATATTCTTGGACTTAGAAGATGCATTTGGTGCTGATTTTTTAAACATGTGTTTTCATTTAAGTTTTGACTTTACAATCAAATTTTGGTGAGGGACAAGATGTTTTTTAATATATATTTCATTAAGAGTTGGATTTAGATTCGCTAAAATATCACTTTTTATTAATTGAAATGGAGATTTTTTTATATATTTAATTATTTGTAAGCTATCTCATATCAATTATTGAGCTGAGAGGTTCATTCTACAACCAAGTGTGAGAGGGATGTGTAAGTTTGTTGGTTTGTTCCTTTTAAAATAAAAGTAAAAGTTAAAATTTATGCTCTAAATAAAAAAAATAATGTCGACTATAATAAAAAAATGAATATGTTGTAAAGTAATTAAAAAAAAATGTCAGTAAGATGTTTAAATCTTATAATTTGGTTATTGATAAAATATTTTAATACAAATTAATATTGACATATACTTAAAACTATGGTAATAATAAAAAACCATTTTAATTTGCGTCATAATTGCCTAGATGTACATGTTATGTAAAATATTTTAATGTCAATTTCCTATACATTATATATCATTTAAAAAATATGTATATATCATGAAAAAATTAAGTTTTATTGTCAAAATATTTATTTGGTCTTATATATACTCTATTTAGCACTTGAAGAAATTTGATCCCTCTCGGCTCATGTTAGATTAGTACTTAAGATAGATCTATGTTGGTATTATTTACAAAATTTAGATACATAAAAAAGTGTAAAAAATGTCTAAAACGTTTGGATACACTCTACAGAAATTATGACCAGCCACCATCCTTCAAACAATTACCAAATTTAAACTAAAAGTATTCACCAAAACATCATATCATTCTCATTTTGTCTCGAAAACACTATGTATTTGGACAGGAAAAACTCCAATTAAATAAAAAAATAGTGGATAAATTTGGAGAACCTTCCAAGTTAAGTGATATCAATGTGACAACATCTTCGGCCTTTTGTGTGGTATCAATGTGACAACATCTTCAGACTTTTTCTTTCCATGGACTGCTTTCTAATCAAGTTTTCGAAGAAAGACAGAGGCAGCAGTTGAAAAAAGATCAAGGAGTAGCAATGGCTTCAATGTTGGAAAGGCGGAGGAGACAAAGCATGAATTCACACATAAAACACCAGTTGTTGCTCTTCTATTGATCACACAAAACATGATGCTTACAATAAACCCAGTGAAGGGTATTTATTCTTTTCCAACTAGCTACTCGCCTTGACATGCAACCACACACTAAAATTCATCTATCACTTAACTCGACTTGACTCAACACTTAAATACTCAATCACTCAGTTAATTGACTCTCTATGTTTAGCCAACTCCTCATGCAGGAGTAATTATCTTCTTTTATCACTCCCCCTTAATTACGACCGCTAAACTAAAACATGACTCATGACAACTCAAACATGCCTGCTGGTCTATGTTTGAGTTAGGCTTACAACACCCAAGTTTCTTATATGAAACTCAAACACATCTTGTGCTAATGACTTAGTAAATATATCAGCCAATTGATCGCTAGATTTACGAGGCTTCAAGTGAACTTCTCCATTGCTTACAAGTTTTCTAATAAAGTGATATCTAGTATCAATATGCTTACCCTTTTGATGAAACACACTATTCTTAGATAGTTCAATCGTTGAGGTGTTGTCATAATATATTATTGTTGATCCTTGTTGTTTTTTGCTTGATTCCATCAAATACTCTTCTTAACCACACTGCTTGACATGTTGTTGATGTTGCTGCTACATATTCTTCTTATGCTGATGATAGTGTCACAACGGATTGCTTCTTAGATGCCCATGAAATCACACCTGAACTAAGGTGGAACACAAAACCAGAAGTACTCTTCCTATCATCCAAACTGCCTGCAAAATCACTATCTATGTATCCAATCAAATGCTTGTTTTTTGTGCTTGAGATACATGAGGTTGCCAACCAATATTCTAACAAGAGTTGGATTGACATTTGATCCTTCATCATCCTTACTCAATTTTGTACCTGTTGCAACTAGTGTAGGGACAGGTTTGCAATTTTCCATCCTGAATCTTTTCAATAAATATTTGGCATATTTATTTTGACAAATAAAAAATCCCTTTCAGATTGCCTAACTTCTATGCCAAGAAAATATTTCATGAGACCAAGATCTGTCTTCTCAAATTCTTTCATCATGGCTGCTTTAAATTCATCTATTTCAAAATCACCTGTAAAAATCATGTCATCAACATATAAGCAAACTATCAAAATCTATCCATGCTCATTTACCTTTGTGTACAAGGTAAGCTCAATGTTGCTTCTACAAAATCCATTCTTGACCATGTAGCTATCAATTCTGCTATACCAAGCTCTAGGCACTTGCTTTAGTCCATAGAGTGCTTTCTTCAACCTGTAAACTTTCTCTTCATTACTCTCAACTTCATATCATGGAGGCTATTACACATAAATTTCTTCTTCTAGCATTCCAATCAAGAAGGTTGATTTCACATCCATCTGATATAATTTCCACTTGTTCTGATTTGTTGTGGCTAGAACTGCTCTTGCGGTATCCAATCCAGCTACCTGAAGCAAACATTTCTCCAAAAGTCTATTCTTGGTTGCTACAAGAATCCTTTCGCTACAAGTCTAGCTTTGAATCTATCAATTTCACCTTTCTCATTTAGCTTTGTCTTGTACACCCACTTTACACCAATGAGATTTTTGTCCTTTGGAAAATCAACCAAATCCCATGTATCATTCTTTTCAATAGCTTCAATTTCTTCATCCATGGCTTGCATCCAATTTTCATCTCTGATTGCTTCTTCAAACGAAGAAGGTTGGAATGATAACAATGCAAAATTTGAACTAACATCCAAAACATCATAAATATCCTTCAAACTTTTCATATTTCTCTTACCATTGCTTGATTCATCACCTAATTGATTGCTGGGAGAATCTTGATCTGTTGATCTGTTTGAGGATCCATGCTGCTCTGAAATTCTTGGAGTCCTTGTTGGTGTGTCTCTGTTTGGTGTCTTCACTTGTGATTCTTGTTGCTCCTTTTCTGCTGCATCATCTTCTTCCATTAGTGGCACTTGTGCATCAACTATTTTGTCTACAGTTCCATTCCATGACTCTTGTTCTTTGAACACAACATCTATAGTAATTATGGTCTTCTTTCTGATAGGGTTATACAATTTGTAAGCTTTTGATTTTTCACTATAACTAGTAAATATGCATTTTTCACTTTTATCATCCAATTTTCCTCTTCTCTCCTTAGGCATGTGTGCATAAGCTACACATCCAAATACTCTGAGATGAGATACACTGCAATACATACCTGACCATGCTTGTTCTGCTACTCTGTTCATCACACTCTTTGTAGGAGATCAGTTAATCACATAAATAGCACATGCAATTGCTTCTGCCAAGTACTCATTAGACAAGTTTCTGCCTTTCAACATGCTTCTTACCATGTTCATAATTGTCCTGTTCTTTCTCTCTGCTACACCATTCTTCTGTGGTGTGTACCTAGTTGTAAACTATCGTATGATTCCATGTTGTTTGCAGTAATCATGTAATGTATTTGAGCCATATTCTACACCACGATCTGACCTCAATACCTTGATTTGTCAATCACTTTGGTTCTCTGCTAAGGCTTTGAATTCTTTGAACTTTGCAAAAGTTTTAGACTTCTGCTTCAAGAAGTAAACCCTAGTATTTTTGTTATAGTAATCAATGAAAGTGAGGAAGTAACAATTTCCACCAATCGACTGTGTCCTCCAAGGAAAATTTTAAGGATGGAAAATTTTCTTGAAGTTTAAAAACGTTGGTGAATCTAACTAATCCCTAATATGCAAACTATAAAATGTTTATTGATATATTTGTAAAATTATTCAAATTTATAATGATTTTATATATAGTCTCTATATAATGTTGGCAATTTTTAAGGTAAATAATTTTATATTCTAAAATTTGGGTGAATCGTCTTTTATAAAAATTAGAAATTGGTGAATCTTTTTTGTGGAAAAATCATGGAAAATTAGCCCACTGGGCAAACATTAGCCCCTAAAATTTTCCATGGTGTCCTCATAGGTCCACACAAGTCTGTATGCACTAGCTCAAGAGGTTGCTTTGCTCTGTATGCAACTCCCTTTGGAAAAATCTCACGGTGTTGCTTTCCCAAGATGCAACACTCACAAGTACTAGCAGGCTCTTTAATGGGAGGTAATCCTCTGACCATCTATTTCTGTTGCAACAATCTTAAATCAGAAAAGTGCAAGTGTCCAAATCGAAAGTGTCATAACTAGTAATCATCAAAACATGCAACTGTAAAAGAACTCACCTCACCACTGTAATTCATAATTAGAGGAAATTGTCTTTCCTCATCATCTGTACCTTTGCTATCAGCTGCTTGCTTGGGGTCTTGTCATATATAACACATTATTGACCTTGAAAGATAACTCTATATCCTTTATATGTCAATCGACCATGATCCAGGTGGCTCTAGAGAGACACACGGGACAAAGATGGCTCCAAAATCAAAGTGTTTGAATTATGCTTGAACTAGGACTAGATCGAAGATTTCGTCATCCTGATCGTGGTGGTGTGAACGGTTCGTCAAACCGAGCTCGTATGCGAAAGATAGAGCTCTTCAATTTTGACATGCTAGGAGAAAGTGGGGCCCACAATGTGCCACACGGCATCCCAGTAAGCAAATGGGACCCACATGGTAGCCCTTCAGCCATTGACACTTGGCGTTCTTTCATTTGTCTCCTAAACTTGCATAAGAGACATAATCATTTTCAAATGGTTAAATAAATAATCATATAAAAAAATGTTTCAATTAGTTATTGAAATAACTATATCAAGCGATACAATACATGGTTTCGGGATCGGCAGCAACAAACCCCACCAAACCCTTTAATACCACCTCATCGCAACAATAAACACATTTATATATGGGATCAGGATCGACGGAAATAACCCCCGTCAAACCCTTCTCCACATATCCCGCATATATGTCTGATATATATATATATATATATATATATATATATATATATATGTTGTTTAAAACAATGTATTAATGGGCGGGCGCGGGCCATCAGCGGTGGACCCGGCCCAAACCCCAACAGTCAACCATATATATAATATATATATCCATATATATATATATATATATATATATATATATATATATATATATATATATATATATATATATATATATATATATATATATATATATATATATATATGCGCCACTTTATATGTTATATGCCGCAAAACATATATCGCCCCAACCCATATAATATCGCTGATATGTATATCGGCGAAGCCCCAATAAAAGCACCGATAACAACGCTGCGTCGATCGCTGATATAAATATCGGCGACATCCCGGGAATCACGCCAATAAATGCGATCAACGCCCATGTCAATCGCCGATACCAACTATCGACTGTCAATTGTGATAAGCATCTAAAGGCGGACCCGATAGGGTCTACAGGGCCGATTTAAATGTTTTGAAGTCGGGATTTAAAGGATTTTGGTTGGATTTATCATTTTTCCAGTGTATTTGTCTGTTTAACAGAAAAAAGGCATTCCTGGGAATTTGTTACACTGGCCGATCTTTCCATTCAACATCATTCTTTTCCTGAACAAAACCGACCTCCGATTTTTAAGCGCGGCTTTGATCCAAATGTGATATAAAACACGATGGTGATAGAGAGCCGAGCGGGGAGAAGAAAGACTGCAAAACAGAGGGCGAGAGCGGTGAAGTAGAGAACCCGAGAGACTGCAGGGAGAGGCTGCGTGGAGAGAGGCCCGAGAGCTTGAGTACGCAGACAAGCATGAAGCCAGAGCAGTGCTTCAAATCCACAGAGCCGTAGAGCTACAGAGAAGCATGGAAGCCAGAGGGCGCTTAAAGTTCTAACAAATCACAGAGCTGCAGTGACATAAGTCAGAGCGCTACAGAGCCAAATAGCCAGCGAGCTACAGAGCTGAGAGTCCAGAGTAATTATTCTATTTGATATCGATTCTTCTTCTTTGATCGATTCTTCTCCTTATGACTGATTCTTCTTGATCGATGCTATGAAAATCGATGTTCAACTTGAACAACTATGTGTCAGATGTCCACATTCTTGTGCGAGCAACCATCTTCTTTCATTGATGCCTTGAGATCGATGGTCTAAGCAGCTTCTGCAGTGAGACATCCACTTCTTCAAATGGCTCGTGGTGTAAGGTATATGATTATTGCTCATGTACTTCTTCTTTTACATTATGCTGCATGGATCCTTGATTGATATTGATGCAGGATCTTGTTTATTTCATGTTGTCATGATTCCTTGCTTCATGTTATGCAGAATCTTTCATATGATATACTTGTTGTCATAACTCTTTATGTTATGCTTTGAGATCCCTTGTTGTATGTTGCTAGGATACTCTTGTTGTCATCATGCATGTGCTTTTCTTTGACATCCCTTTTGTGCCATGTTGGTGGGAAGCTCACCATGCATGTTTTTGTGTCATACTGATAGAAGTCTTTTGATTGAGAGTTCTAGTTGTGGAACATCTCTTAGAGCCACTCCTATGTGAGGGCATTTTTCCTTGTATGATCGAGACATCATCTCTATGTACATCACCATTACTGACAACACTTAATGCAGCGGCCTACACCATCTTGACACCGGGGCCCGAAGACATAGTCCCTCCTGGACGAACTCCGTTATCAACGCTTATGTTTTCATGTGTTGATGATTGATATGTTCCTCTTCTTTAGAGCAAGCAGATGTATTCGTTAATGTTCTTTTAAAATGCAATTTTAACACATCATGAAAGTAAAAGGTCTTGGAAGGGTCCTTCTTCACACCCGGACCTGGATCAAACCAACACTTATCAAATCATGTTTGAGACTAGGAACATAATATACCTCTGAGATTGTCTTCGTCTCCCCCTGCTTGGTCAGAATGTTGACCACTCATTTGCCATCTACTTACACAATCTTGTCAGTCCCCAACTTTACCTTTGTTTATACAGATTGATTGAAATTTTCAACCAAATTCTTATTTCCTGTCATGTGGTTATTGCAATCACTGTCTAACAGCCACAAACTAGCAGTAGGTTGATGCATGGTATGGCAAGCTAGGAACATGGATTTAGTACTCTCTGTAGTGACATTAGTTCTCTGGTTCCCTTGATCAACTATCTTCTTCCTGCAATCATGAGCATAGTGACCAAATTTATTGCAATAATAACATCTCACCTTTGATTTGTCAACTCTTTGATTATTATTGAAACTTTTGTAGTTGCTTCCACTTGCATGTTCATGCTCTTCTTGGCCATCTCTCTGACCACCATATCTTCCGCTTCGTCCTCTGCCTCTCGATCTACTTCTACCTTGACCTCTGTCTCTTGAAATAGAAACCTAACTTTTGAAAGCAGTCTTTAAATTGGAATTCTTATTTTTGTCTATCCTTCCCTCATGCAGTAGAAGTGATCCCATCAACTCATCAACTATCAATGATGCCAAATCCTTGGATTCTTCTATGGCTGCTACCACAACATCAAATTTGGTAGACAAAGATCTGAGGACCTTCTCAACCACTGTTTGACCTTTAATTTCTTCACCATAAATATTTAACTGATTTACAATAGTTATGACCTGATTCATGAAAGAATCGATGTCCTCTGTCTCCTTCATCTGCAGACTTTCAAAATCTCTCCTAGTATTATGCAATTTAACAATATTTACTTTGGCCATACATGTATAGTTTGTCGCCAAAGTATTCCATGCTACTTTTGTTGAAGACATAGTCATAATCTTCTGGAACACTACTCGGTCCACTCCCTGCTAGATAAGCTGCAACGCTTGTGCATTCTTCTTCTTGTCTTTCTTCCATTTTCCCTCTCTGTATTACTGAGAGTTTGCACTTCTGTTGCATCCTTAGGTTCTGAAAACCCAAACTAGACATAATCCTAAACATCATGTGCTTGCAACGTGGTCGCCATCTTAATGGCCCACACATCATAATCCTTCCCTATAAACGATAGGAACTGGGGCTGGAAATTTGAGAAAGCCATCTTTCTCCAAAAATTTCTCTTTGAAAAAACCCTAAAATTTTCCTTTTATAAACTTTAAAAAAAATACCCATTTCAATAAAACCCTAAATTTTTTATTAAAAAAAAAAACAAACAAAAACAAAACTCTTTTGAAAAACTCTTAGTTATTTTTTATATATAAAAAAAAGCAAAACCTTCACGAATTCAAAAAATAACTATTTTATTGTGAAGCCCCTTGATAAAATCAATCATAAAATTAACCTTTTATACTTCACCATAAAATCAAAAGGCCCATTTAACAACTCCACGTAACATATAAAAAAATATATCACTCCATTTTAACAAAAATACTTTCGAATCTTTTAAAAACCTCTCCGTATATAAACCACGTGATGTTGACTTTGCACTTTTATAAAGCAGTTGTCTATAATGCGACTTTTTGGAAGCCTTTCCGGTGGGTTTTTCCGGTCAAAATCCGGCAACAATTTATTGGAATCGCAAGTTTGATAGCTAATTTCTGCACAATCAAAGCGTCCCAGGGGTTTTTCAGGGTGCTGAATCCAAATATGCAGTTAAAAAACCATTTTAACTGCAACAAATCAAGATTTAACCTCAATTTTTTCCGCCAGATTCCGTCACCGGAATCTCCAAAAAGTCGCATTATAGACAACTCCTTTTATAAATGCGTGTTCATTGGTTTACTAACGCGTCCATTGTGGTGATGACATTCGTGCTATCCCCTTACACGGTGATGGACTCCTGTGTTATTCCTATAACGCTTCAAACACCAAAGGAAAACCGCGTGCATGGGAATCACGCTAAGTATTTGACTGTTATAGCGGCTCTCTCCTAACACTAAACACGTTATAGCACCCTGTGTATAATTGTAGGATGCGTTAATGTTTAAACACCACATGCCCGTATATTACTATAGGATGTGTTAATGTCTAAACACTACATGAAAACATATGTTTCTCCTCTCACACGAATTGGTTCTAATCCGTTTTTTCTTGCTCTTTGTAACCTCGCTCCAATACCAATTTGTTGGAAAGGTAGAGGAGACAAAGCATGAATTCACACATAAAACACGAGTTGTTGCTCTTCTATTGATCACACAAAACATGATGCTTACAATGAACCCGGTGAAGGGTATTTATTCTTTTCTAACTAGCTACTTGCCTTGACATGCAACCACACACTAAAAGTCGTCTATCACTTAACTCGACTTGACTCAACACTCAAATACTCAATCACTCAGTTCACTGACTCTCTATGTTTAGCCAACTCCTCATGTAGGGGTAATTATCTTATTTTAACATTCAATACATACAAATTATTAAACTGCACTAGGCATGCCATGAAATTCTCTCATTCTAATAAATGAACTAACATCCATGCAGAGTCGTTACAGAGAGCAGCTATCAAAGATATGTAAGTCATAGGCGCCCAGACACATGATCGACAACTCCCACATTGGCCCAAAAATACGCAGCAAAGCATTTCCCTTCCAACAACAAATCTGAGATGCGATTGAAGAAATCAAACAGAAACTACCCATATGGAGGAGATTCATAGAAGAAGCAAATGATGAGAAAGGACAAACTCCTCTTCCTCAAAATTTCCCTTTTGGAAAAACAAAGATCCCATAGCAAACAATGGATCCCATTTCCCATCACCAATCAATATACTACCTCCGTCCATGAAAGTGGTCATCTGTTTGATGCCTTCTGAAGTGTTGTGCCCAACATGAACCAGCAGCGCAGAGATCTAAAGTGTAAGCGAAGCATGGATATCTGAAGCGGAAGCGATTGAACGAACATGCCACATTTTTGTCGAGATAACGCTCTCTCCAGACCTAATTTTATTTTAAAATATTATCTATATCATTTTTTTCGGTCGCTCCACACTCCCTCATGGCATATCCATAAATATAAGACTCAGACGAGGTATATTCAGTGCATATTCACCCCAAATTTAATCTCGTCCATTGATTTATATTTATAAAGAAAAGTTAACCCAACTTCGTGCACTTACAATTAAATAAGAAGCCTTCAGCGAAAAATCATTAGAAATTTGAATATCTTTACAAATCTATCACAAAACATTTTACAACATTTTACAGTTTGCATATTAAAGATTAGTAATATTGACCAAGGTTTTTAAACTTGAAAAAAAAATTCCATACATCAGAGTCATTCTTCCCTCTCTTTTAATTGTGTCTTAATTGTTGAAATTTCAAAAGATTGGATTTTTTCATCTAAAATTAGTGGACTACTATTATTATTTGATTAGAGTATTATTTGAGTCTATTTGATTCAAGTATTATTTGTATTTTTGAGTGTTGATGTGTTATTATTATTGTTTTTGAGTGATGATGTGGAGAGAAATTCACAATTAAAACATTATTGCAAAACGCATAATATTTATTGTTAGAGCATTTTATTTTTCTTCAAGCTAATTATTGCCTATGTCCTTATTTTTCTATATTTTTAAATTAATGTGAAATTGATCATTTGGTCTTGGGGGTAGATTTATTATTAAAGCATTTTTTTTCGAACTAGATATGCCCTTATTCCTTTGTATCCTTTTGTTTTGCAAATTTAAAAAATTTGTATTAACATACAAACACTGGTATTACAAAGTTGGAAGACATGAGTGGATAACACTTAAAAAAAACTAAAATGGCCATGACCAGGGGAGTGACAAGAGAAGAGCCTAGATTAAACCCAATCAGGAACTAGGACCCACCATACACCCACACCATCACCGTACATAGACAACAAAGTACCATAGTCAGAAGCCTCATGTACATGCACTCCAGGACTAGAACAACTCCCTGAGAGACCAACAATTTTGATGGATAAAATAAATATAGTAAAATTGAAGCCCCACAACATACCCAACAAACGATAATTACACCAACTTATGTGAGGTATGTAGAAATTTGGTGATAGAATTGCAATTGCTTAAGAAATGTTAATCTAAATCAAGAGACAATTCTACTCTACTGATCTGTGGAATTCAATTCACAATTTAGAATAACAAACTCAGACATGCAATAAGAAATAACACACATGCACAATAGTTTTTCTAGGGGAACCCAACTGGGAAAAACCCATGAAGCCTATTTACTTTAATCAGATGAATAGAAATGTATTACAATTGCTTACCAGCACATAGCACAACCTCCAAGTGAATAACCTATCTCTCTTCTCAATGAGAAGCTCTAACCCAGACTTAGTCAATTTTTTCCTCTTCTTGAGCCCCTATTTCCTTGCGCAAATCCTAGAGAATTAGCCCCTATTTTCTAAGAAGTTTCATCCAATTGCTTGCACAATTCCCAAGGTTTGATCATCTGACTACATGCAACACATGTACACTCAAACTAGTTTATAAATTCTTGTTACATTGCCTTGGAACCTCCACCATAGTTGGGAACTCAAATTCTCTACATGCATTAGTTATTTTAGGTTGATTGATCATTGAGTTAGATTATTGTCCCACTGCACAATTGACCTTCCACTAATTCCTCCAACTATTAGAACTAGTTTAACTAAACACAACTAGATATAATTGAACTAGATTACTACAATTTAGCAATCACCCATGCTTAATTGAACTCCAAGCCCTCTAACTCAAATTTACCGAGCTAACTGAGTGAGAAGATCCATGTCACACAAGTTAACTGCATCCAAGTTGTCTACTGATGTGGAAATTTGAATTTTCTCAATTTGACCAAAGCAAAGTCAAATTGAGACTTTCTTGCTACACTTCTCAACACTCGCTCTCAACAAGAAAGGGATTATCAACGACCCCTATTCTACACCTATGGAATTATAACTTCCCTCTTGACAAATCCTTTTTCAAGATGTCAACATCTTGTTCCTATGTTAGAATGTATTGTAGAAACATTATTCGCCTTTACACATAATCTCGTAAATGATGATACTGGATACCTATATGCTTGGATCAATCATGAAATACCATATTCTCGGACAGCTTAATGCAACTCTGATTATCACAATAGATCATAGTTGGATCCATCATCTAACCAAACAACCCCACAAGTATATTTCTCATCCAAATCGCCTCACATGTTGCTTGACTTGCAGCCATGTATTCTGCTTCTATTGAGTTGAGTGCCACAAATCTCTGCTTCTTGCTATACCGAGAAACCACTATGGACCCAACACTGAAAATTCCACTTGATGTGAACTCTCGGTCGGATGGACTCCTTGCCCAATCTGCATCTGTGAAGCCACACAACTTCACTCCCTTTGTCCATTTGTACCATAATCCATAATGGGTAGTGCCTTTGAGGTGCCGTAAAACATTCTTAGCTTCCTTCCAATATAATTTGGTTGGCCTAACCATAAATTGGCTCAGTTGGTTGACTACATAGCACATATTTGGTCATGTGATCACAAGATACATCAGTGAACCCACTAACTTATTGTAAATGGTAGCATCCACCTCTTCACTTGAAGTAGCAGTCTCCTTCCTCTAGTTGGTCGCTAGAGGTTTCTCCATGGGTTTGCAACTCTCCATGCAAAATGTATGCAATATCTCATTGGCATACTTGCCTTGAGACACAAACAATTCCCCGTCAACTTACCATACTTCCAGCCCGAGGAAGTAGTGCATGACACTCATGTCCTTCATTTCAAATTCCCTTACAAGATATGATCAACTCCT
The DNA here is from genome assembly GCA_031772625.1 of Pinus tabuliformis. Classification (NCBI taxonomy): domain Eukaryota; kingdom Viridiplantae; phylum Streptophyta; class Pinopsida; order Pinales; family Pinaceae; genus Pinus; species Pinus tabuliformis. The sequence continues at coordinate 586,346,973 of CM062808.1, read as the reverse complement.
CATCATTCGTTAATATTAAATTAACATATAATACAATGATTAGCAATTTACCTTCTACCAAAATATGGTAGACGTTCGCATCCGCTTCACTTTTGGTGAAGCCCAAAACAGTGAGATAATTATCGATCCAGGTGTACTAAGCACAGGGTGCCCATTTGAGATCGTGAAACACTCACTTGATTCTGCACACATGAAACTCTCGATCAAATGTCTCAAAGCCTCTGGTTGCTCTATGTACTCCTCCTCAATAACACCATTGAGAAATGTTGTTTTTACATCCATTTGGTGGATCTTCCACCCCATCTGCGTAGCCAGTGCAAGAATTGATCTAATGGATGAATACCTTGCTACGACAAAAAAGGTTTCCTCCTAGTCAATTCCCTCTACTTGAGAGAATCCTTTGGCACAAATCTCGCCTTATACTTCTCTATGATTCCATTTGCTGCATGCTTAACCTTGAAGATCCATCTTGAACCCATAATGGATTTATTCGTCAGTCTTGGGACCACTTCCCAAACAATGATCTTCATGATGGATTTGTATTCTTTCACCATTGCATCATCCCAAACAGGTTGCTCAAGTGCTTCCTGAAAATAGGATGGATCAGTCTCTACAAGCTCAATCATTAGAGCCATGTAGCTAGTGTACCTCTCAGGTGACCTCCTTTTCTTGCGCAAAATTGAAGGGGCTCCCACATTCTCCCTCGCATCCTACACAAGTCTATCAGCTTCCCTGGTTCTTTTTCTCCCATCTCTGGATGGTATTTCTTTAGTGGATGCCTCCATTATCTGATCCTCTATTTGTGGCTGCTCTACAAATTCATGAGGCTCCTCCTTTGGAGCTAAAAGCTCCTCTTCTGGTGGGATTTGAAGCTCCCTCTCAAGAGAGCACCGCATCACTTTTTCCTCATCAAAATTTACATCCCTTTGCACAATTGTCATTCCGATGGAAAGTAAATATGCATGGTAGTTGTGTGGAGTTTCATTGCAGCCCATAAAATCTCCCAACTCTACTATAAGCTTATTGTTTCTTTTTCTAGCACCCGTAGCATAAGTGCTTCGGGAGACATAGAAAGCTTCCTAGAGGCAACCTCTGGGTTGATTGACCAGTGTCTAGGATATATTAAAGAGAGTCTTGCTTTGGAAGTTTATCACTGATGGGTTTTGACAGCACTCCAATTGTCACATAGTTAAAAATATAATAAAAGGAGCTTGGTTCAATTGGCTTTCATGAAGGTAAACACAAGCCAATACATGGATCCAAAAGTTCAGGGGTAAATCGGGCCAACCTCAAAGAAGAATTTCTACTTCTGGTGGCCGACACACAACAACATGCAGCTTAATATTTACATTGTAATAAAGTGAGAGGAGAAAAGGAAGGAGGGAATTCGGTGCATAGGGTTGATTTCAACGCAAAATCCTAAGCCACGATGTTCCAATAGAAATATGGAAGACGGAGGAGATGAAAAAGTGGAAAGAGTGGAGTGTGAATTAAGGTTTCATGCCATATACCTCATGGGCACATTTGTCACCAAAAGCATAAGTAAATATATGCACATTACAGGTACATAAGTAAATCTGTAGCTAACACAGGTATTGTCACTACTTAGTAACAAATATACAATCAAGAACAAGGGCGAAACCTACGGCTTCATCACACTATTTCAGAGAAAGAAAACGTATATGAAATGAGATTTACAGAGGAGAAAACATATTGCGCATTTCCATAATTGGAATCACCAAAGAGTTTCATTAATCTTCAAAATGAGTACTATTCACCAGTCCATTTACATTCAGCAATCTATATCTCAAGTCCCTCATGAACAAGCAATTAGAACCAAAATGGAACCAAAGAATTTGGACCACTACGAGTCCAGAATTCTGGAACTTCTCTTAAGTGTTTCTCCCCCTTATTTATAAAGAGAATGGGGGGCTTTGAATCATCATTTACAAAATATCTCAGCCCAGGGCCAGCTGTCAGATTGACTAGTTGTCTAGGCCTGTGATAGCTCTGCTGCCGAAACTGATTTCCTCGGATTTGATTTCGTTCTTGGAAATATAGAAATTACATAATAATAGAAAAATGAAATTGGATGATGAAGGAGGAAAGTATCGTCCTGCGGTTCCTGTGAAGGCCCCTGATCAAGCCACGTCTCTACCATAATGTGTCCCCCCTGCTGCTCTGTTAGTTTCTCTCATTTTCACATTAACTGCTTGAATCTCTCATTCTCCAGAGATGGGAGTGGATCGACTGTGAGTTTCCTGTTACAGAGTAGAATTGGAGAATGTCCTGGCAGTCCTTCGCTATGTACCTGAGTGGAGCCCCATGTTGAGCCATTAAGTCTTCATGAGTCCCATGCCTCCATTTATTGTCTGAAGGCGTGCAGCGAAGCAGTCGAATTCATTTCTGTGACTCGTGTAGTCCTTGGTTTCTTATTGCGGGGGCTTCTACAAGATTAGCCCATATCGATTTGCAACTGCTCCATACTTCTATTCAAAGTCTTGTTAACCCATCTGCCTTTAAAGCTCTGTACCACGCTCTCAAGGCATCGTTGTATTGAGACTTTTACATTGGAGTCGCGACGTGCTTGCAATCTCCGATTGCGATAGTCCTTTAGGGCTTGGCCCTTGGTTCGTTAACTCTTTATGTGATTGTGGTCTCGCCCCCTTATAAGAGCCCCCCAATCAGAGGTTCGCAATTGGCAATTCCTTTTTTATGCACCATAACCATCGATCGCTAATTGCCGATCACCTTTCGTGCTTAGCCCCTAGTTCTTTTAGCTTTTTATGTGACTGTGGGCCAAACCCTATATCAGATCCCCTTTCACGCACTTTTTCCCGTGTGTGCACTGTGTCACAAAGTGTCGATAAGCATCAACATCCAATTTGCGATTGTTGTTGTGACAACATTACTGCCACGTGGCACTTCCTGAGTGGTGACACATGTCACCCGGATATGCCCTCTTTGGAACCTTGAAAATGCCAGATCTGCGTGCCATGTGTCCTTTGTACTTCCACGTCATGCTGACATCAGTGCCACAGTGTCTTTACCAGATCCAATAATATTCTGCCACATGGCCCCTTGGAGGAGAGAGAAAAAGGCCTGCCTGCCCCTGGTTTTGTGTTAATTTCCTTTGTAAATCACTTTCGGCCTTCTCGGTGCTTCAACACTAACATATCACAACTCGGGATATCATAATATATAGAGTTTTCACCCCACTGGCATGCCTATTTGTGGCATGGATATGACCTCCGATGTGTGAGCCCACCGATACAGGACCTCCAATATATCAAGCATTTGACATGTGATGCTCTAATATACCATGATACTCTGAGTGCGATCATCAATTTCCAATTTCCATTGACCCCCCGATCGCTGATATACTATGCGTCGATATGCCCGATCGCTGCCTTGGACCTCTAATATCTGATATCAGCGATTGCTAATCATTGATATACTCTATACTGCCATGCTACATGATCTGTCGATTTGCGACTTATGATATGTTCCCGGACCTTCGATCTGCAATATCGGAGATCGCTGATTGCCAAACCTCTGATATACCATGTTGCCTGATCCTCTAATATGCTATTTTTCCTCCTTTAAAAGGTGACAAATCCCCATCTTTAACAGGCCATATCTTCTTATTTCGGGGTCCATTTGAGGAGTTCCATATACCGTTAGAAAGCTTGTTCTGAGAACTATGCAATGGAGGGGTTCCAATTTGGCTTTGAGTAATTCTGTGGTTTGGGAGATGGCTGCAAACGTTTTTCTCTTTTGCACCCTTTGGGCAGCTGAAAACACATTTTGCAGTGAGTGACAACACAACTCAAGATTCTTCCTCGAATATTTGGAGACATGGCAGTGAAAAGAGGCTCCAAAATCCTGAATCATACCAAGAATTCGATGAGGACTCCGGTTCTGCAAGTAGACTATTGTGTTACATGCCTCTGCCCAAAAATGCAGTGTTAGGCCTTGGTCATGTAGCATAGTTGTTATAAGCCATTTTTCCACATCTTGTTAATAGGCCTGCCAACCGGATCAATCAATATCCATGAACATTTTTCCATCATCCCTTCACAAATCCCTAAGCATGACTTCTCCAAAAAGTTCAACTTTCTAGGAAAAATTGCTCAAAAACATTTCTTTTAGCCTCAACGCACCTTTCCTCTTTGGCCAACTGCATTCAGTGCATGTTTCTTTCTTGTCCACCTATGTTGGTCAGCACATGTTGCTCCCTTCTACAGGTGCATTGATTCTAGAAATTCGGAAAAATAAAAAATAATTCTGAAGCTTCCCGTAGTTTTAACCATTCACCATGGATAAAGATCTTGAATCCTATCTAATCATATCTTGAAGACTTCACCTCTTATCCCTTGAGTTAATCCTCCCATCATATGTGGATTTCAAGCCCATAATGGTAAATCCTAAACTACCACTCTTCTCCTATAAATTTATTTCTATCCATAGCATCAGGGTTGTCTTTTGGAGATTGATAGTGCCCTTATGGTGTTGCCTTGAACCTAAAGAAGTCATCATATTCATGCATTAGGGTTGATATTGAAGTGTGATTTGTGATAATGAAGGACAAGTTAAGTTAGGGAGACATCTACTATTTAGGGTTGTAAACTCTCTCCTATTTGTATTAATACAAAGAGTATCATGTTTTCCTATATTTGTTGTTTTATGTTTGCACTCATATATTTTAATGCCACATCGATTCATTGAGTAGAGATGTTAGATTATGCTACGTGGATGTTGTGGATCCTTTGCTTGTTTTAGTCGTGTGTGTGGTTTCTAATTATAACACTTGGAGCTGCAATTGGAGCTTATAAGAGAGGAGGAAAGGGAGGTTTCCTACAGGTTCTAGGCAGGCTTCTTTCCCATACTCTAATTTATCTAAGGAAAATTGTATGCTCTTTGTCTTCTATCGTTCTAGACTAGGCCATTAAGTGTAGGGAATTCACCTTTGTTCGCAATCGTAAATTCTGCATAACAAATTGGAAAATCCATTGGGGAACGTTTATTCCCTTAGATGTTTCGTTGACTTTAATACATTTTTCACCTCTTAAAGTGACCTTGATTGACCCATTTAGATATTGATTGACCTTAGGAAAACCCTTCTTTGAGTTTGCTTTGGTTTTTTGTATCGTATTTTGACCGAATCTGCCTCAATGCACCCCCTAGTATGGAGAGAGAGCGCTTCAATGCACTTTCTCCTTCTTTGTACCTACACTACAAAGCACTAGTGCGTGTTTTGCACATGCGCTAATCCCTATAAGATGAAAAAACATACTTTTCTTGTTTTTCTCTCTGATTTTCTTTGGTCCAACATGTTTTCCTTTTGTCTCTAAGTGTATCCTTGTTTCTAAAAGCCTTCACTTTGTTTTCTTTTGGTTTTAATAGCCTTTGATAAGAATTTGTGTGGATTTTTGTTTGTTCTTGTCAATTGGGTTTTTTGCACACTTTTAGTTGATCATTGATTGCTTGAAGAAATTGAAATTACAATCATAATTCTATGTGATTTCTCTTATCAGTGATTTAGCAACATCTTAGTTTTCATTTTGTTTTAAGATTAAGAGGATCGAAAAGAAAAATATTATCATTTTGCATTTGGCATTGCATATAGCGCTTTGATTTTGATTGGAATAGTGAAGTTGAGGAGATCGATTATTGCATCACTTGTTTGTTACATTGTTGATTGATTTCTTCTTCCCCTACTTAGTTAGGCCTTTCATTATTAAAAGGAAAATGAAAAGAGTTTTTTTCTTCATATTACTTGCATTATTCAGGTGACATTGAGTTGTGAGCCTTGAAACTAAAATTTAATTCAAGATAAACTAAAATTTACTCAATCAATATTAAGGAGCATTTGGAACATTAACGCAAACATCTAAAGGTCTAGGCTAGAGACGTGTTCCGGTGTATTTAAGCGTAGGAGTTGTCATTCTTTGTCAGTGTTACATTCTGGGGATGATATCATGTTCAACATACGTAAGTGTATAGGATCGTTCTCCACGTATCTCCGGTTATCTTGGATGACACTCCACACATGGAAAGTATATAGGAATGCTCTCATCGAATGATTATGCATTAGACAACACTACTATGGACTGCGCTTCCACGTACCTTCAGGTATATTTTGGAATTCCCCTATAGGTTGTTATCCCGCCATAGGTAACCGAGTCAACTGCCTTGTACATTGTGATACACCAAACACAACATTCGGGGAGATTTCTTGCACGTATGTAAATCCTTATTTCACCAAGGTGGTGTATTGTAGTTCAGAGTTAACTGGTAAACCCTTCTGCCTAGTTACACCTTTGATTTATTTTGTGTCTTTAATTTATAAAATCAATTAACTGATCGCAGAACAACATCCTCACCGTAGAACAACTCCTTATTGGATCTTAGGTTTAGACTAATGGTGACAGTTCCCGAGTCTACCAATCAAGGAAATCCCTCTAACGATTATCGTGGTGCTTTTCCTTCTTTTGGAAATATTGTTCCTTATATGGCAACGTCGTCCCTTCCTATATTTACCATTAGTTTGCTAGTTTGGTTGTTTTCGACCCCTATGGTTCCGAATGTCCAAACTGCTCCTAAACCAAGTTCACCTCCACCTAAACGACATTGACCTCAAGTTGATCCTAAAGTTGACCCTCTGCCTTCTTCATCTGTTGTTTCTTCATCCCTTTCTTCCTTCTTTCCCAGTGAAAGTTTTGATTCTAGTAATTTAAGAAGAAGAACAAAAGGATGATGAAGAAGAAGCAAAATAAGCAGGGGGCAACCAAGCAACCATTGCTACCAATTCAACTATTATGGAGAAACCTTCTAATCGACCTCACAAAGTTAAACTCCCTTGAAAGTTATGTAAGGGTGACCACCTTCTTAGAGATTTCCCTGGTATTCCACAAGTATTAAAAGTGTGGTCCACAGGCTCACATCAACCCCGATCATTAACCTCTCGATATCATGTTGGTGACAAACCATCAACTAGTGATAGTAAGTTCCACGAGAAAAAGGGTAAAGTTAAGTTTCCCTGTAGGTTATGTGAAGAGAATCATCTTATTCACCTTTGTCCTTATATGGATGAAGTCTCAAAATTGTTGGAAAACTTTACAGTGTCTCAGCCTCATCTTACGGCTGGTTATCAAAAACACTCCCCCAATCCTCCACTAGTTGATGAATTGATTAATCAGAATATGTATCCTATCAATCCCACTCTCTCTAAACGTGAATCCCATGAGTCTGTTCCCGTCCAACCATTGGTTGAGAAAATGGTTGACTCAATTTCACCTTCGATTGGTGAATGTTAAATTAATAATGGTCACGAAAATCCTTTGCTAGCATCATGCCTTGGCAAGGACTAATAAAAATTTATTTCATTTTAATGACATAGGCCAATCACTAAGTTCCAACTAAATCATCATGTTTTAAGCGGGATTTTGCCATAAAACTGTTATAATATTAATTTTGCACTTTCATTAAATAATTTTCTTATAATATTAAATTGTTAGTCTTTAAGTTCAAATTAAATCATCTCATTTTAAGTGTTATTTGGAATTTATTATAAAAGGAAAATGTTGTAATGTTACATGATATAATATAATAATGGTGTCAGCTTGAGTGGGCTTGATGGTTAAGAGCATGTGTTTCCTCCTAAGAGGTCACAGGTTCAAAACCAGAGGGGTGTAGAGTATGTATGCCTTCGTAGACTTAGCAGTCAAATCGATGTGCAGAGTTGGGTCCCTTATCCCACAAATAAGGGGGTCTCATACAAGTCAATATAATTTATCGAAGCTGGCCTCTCCCCTATTGAAAGTAGGGCTATGTTTAAGTATCTAATGTATAAGAAGAAGCTTTACAACATGGAATCGAGAGACTTCCTAAAATTGTTTCTAACTTTAGTCAAAACCCACACCTTCGCCTCAAGCATGGGTGGCACAAGGATGCCCAGTCTTGACTCAACCTTGGGGGATAAATGAGGAGAGCATCCTGGGAAACGAGGATAGTGTCAAAGATCCTATCACCTTCAAATTTAAGGATAAGCTATGGGATGATAATGAGCTAGAGGGTAAAAGGAAGCTAATATATTATAAGGAGGTGACAAGCCCCACCCTTGAGAACCATAATTATCTTTCTGTTTTGACTAGCTCGAAGAAAAAGATGAACATCACAAAGATTAGAATTAATTTTCATGAGCTTCGAAGTGAAACCAGGTGATGGTCTACTTCGAAGACTCCTTGGGATGATAGGATTTGTCATCTTTGCAATACTATGAGGGTGGAGGATGAAAAGCACTTACTTTTAGATTGTCCGGCTCTTACTCACATCTGCTCTCATTTCCCTAACATTTGTCACACTTCCAATCTTCTTGACTTGTTAAGTCAACCCAAATATAGTGATCTTGGTGTGCTTCTTTCCCTTCTTTTTTAGCACAGAAATAAGATTCTAAAGAATTACAATTAGGTTCTTCTTCTTCTTAAGATTTGATAGACCGCATTGGTCTTAGTAGACATTTAAAAAATAAAATAATAAATTAAATACATACATACATATAAATTTAAATGAATTTAAATATAAATTAATTAAACAATTTATATGAAATAATTTTGCATTAAATTATTAGAAAAAATAAATAACTTTATATAAAAAAAATCTAAAACCCAAACTAATTTAAATTTATTTGAAATTTGAATGGATAATATTTAATATATTCGATCATTTTATTTTATTTTATTTTATTTTATTATATATATATATATATATATATATATTATATATATATATATATATATATATATATATATATCATTTAAAATATTTTTAATTTCTTTTACTATGTAAATTTCTCAATTAATTTAAATAGTAATTAATTAAAATAATAAATTAGTGCATAAAAGTTATATTGGAAAATATTAAATTATATTTAAAATTATTATTGAATTTTATAAATTATCATAATTTTGTTTGGAGAGAGAATTATTGAAAATACTTAAATATATTATTTTGATGAGTTTTGTCCTTTTGATTTTGGGTTAATAAATTGAAGAAAATTGATTATAATTTACATAAATATAGTTTGAGTTTTAAATTTATTTTGATTACAAGATGCCAACCACGATCTCCATGAAAATTGGTGAATTCTCAGGTGACCAAATTCATGAGTAACATGAGACACATGTCAAAAAAATTGAAATAAGACACAAACGTTTAAGCCAATCAAATGCTAACAAATTGCTTTTTTAAATTAAAATAATTTTTTTTAATGATTTATAAAGTTAAACATTAAAATTTGTTATGGTCAACACTAAACTATTATCGATTGCTATATATGTGTGTGTGTGCCCGCACACATGTACCTAGTTGATATTGAAATATTTTGTTTAACATAGGTATTGAGATATTTTATTTATGGGTCATGTTGCCCACATTAAAAAATATAATTTTTTTATTAATACATTTTAAAATATACCCCAATATTACATAACCCCAAGTATTGAAATCTCTTATATTGACCCACATTAAATTATTGTTATTATTATTATTTAGATGTTATATATGAATTGCACATTTTCTCTCTATAATGAAGTAATTGATTATTTTCACTTTCAATTACCTTTCTTTTAATTGGTTATTACTTGGTCATATTGTCATCAACTATAAGATAGTTACCTATCCTCCGGGTCATTTGTTTTTTCTCCATAGGTGTCAATGTTCTTTGTGCTCTATTTACACAACTCGGGTTTGGTATGTCATTCAAATTGGTGGCAATATTACCCTCGGCGGCTCCTTAGAACTTTGACCTTGTCGGGATTTCGTTCAGCTGCCCAATGTTGGTCTATGGAGTGTGGTACTCTGGTACTTTCTCTATCTAGTTTTGACTATGGATATGGTCTCACTAGAACTTTAATATTTCAAACATTTCTAATTCATTTATTTCTTGGTCCACACAAAGTTTGGGGATTCCAGAATTTTGGGTAGGTATCAGTTTGTGAGTGTCGTGGGCTCAAAATTTTCTTCTTTCACCCACATAAATTTCTATTTTCTTCTATTACAAGGTTTGTGGTTTGTGTTGTACTAAGGTCTTACCCTCCCTTTGTTATGTCCATCTTTGTCGTTTAGTTTTCTAGAGTTGTCTCTTCTTATTATTTTTGTAGGTCATATGCTTATATGGCACCTCGACAAAGAATTCCTAGTCGCAGGGTGGCACACCTGTGTCATCCTCTTGGCGATGCTGACATTTGTTCAAATGGGAATATGTGGCTAATGTTTTCGAGTTTGCTCCTCTAGAGGTCAAAAAATAAAATTCTCCACATGGAGGCCAAGGAGTTTAGTGATCGTGATTATTTTTCTAATACGGAGATTGGAGGTAGTAGCCTCAAGTGGGTTCTTGATCTAGGGAATTTTTGTAAGAGAAGACTCCACTTCCTCCATTCTACTACTTTGCATCGTCAATTGGAGACTCTATTAAGCATGGTAATTTGGGATAAGCAAGTAGAGAACTACAAGTTGTTTGCAGGTCAGGAGGAGATGAAGAGAATCTTAAGGGGCATCAGGCATAATTTGGATGATATTGTGGTCAGATTGACTCGTGTTGAGCATTTTATAGTCTCAAAGTCAAAGATTGACTCCATTGAGAAACAAGAGGTGCCTGCAGTCATCAACGCTCTAGCTCAAATCTCTCCTCTTTCGCTAGTTACCATTTTGGACTAATAAGTACACCATGCACGTCGCATCAGTGTTTACTATGGATCAAAACCTGTTTTTTTGTAAGAAATCTTATGATGTTTTGTCAATATTGCCAATTAGTTGTTGATATATATTATTGCACTTCGCTTTTGGCATTTTTCATGGCTCAACTAGAGCCTTAGGGAAATTGGAGGATTTTAGTTATCTCTGTTGTAGTTTTGAGTTTTCCTGTATTCAAGTAACACAGTTCCATCTTGCTAATTTTTGGTTTATTATGTCTTTGTTGTGTCTCTAGTTATCCTAGTGATAATTATGATCTCTCAGGTCACTCTTTTGGATGTATGAAAGACTTTCACTATAATATATTTTGCTATTAATAGAAACCTATTGAAGAAATTAATAGAAAAAAATATATATATCTTTTCCCCTTGCACATTAAGAAATTTTGGATGTATGAAAGGCTTTCACTATAATATATTTTGCTATTAATGAAAACCTATCAAAGAAATTAAAAGAAAAAAAAAAAAACCTTTTCCCCTCGGACATTAAGAAATTTTGGATGTATGAAAAGCTTTCACTATAATATATTTTGCTATTAATAGAAACCTATCAAAGAAATTAAGAGAAAAAAAAAATTAGCTTTTCCCCTACATTAAGAAATTGTATTATAGTTAACATTAACTTTTCTTTTTCTTTTGTTTCCCTTTCTCTCTATGTAGAGTTGATATTGAAATATACTAGTTAACATTGATATTGAAATGGTTTATCAAGTCTTATATTGAAATAAAGAAGTATAAGAATTATACATCTTTCTTGGCACTAGAAAGTGAAAATACAAGATTTTTTTTTTTTTTACGTTTACTTAATTTATCTTTATTTAAATTTAATTTAAAATTATGTTAATCAATATCGAAATATTTTGTCTATGCTTATAGTGAAATATTTTTACCAGACTTCCTTCATTTTGAGTTCTAATATAAACAACTAACAAAGTGATCATAAAGAAAGTGAGATTATTGATGTTTAATAATGTCTTAAATAAAAACTAACCAAATATGTATAATCAATTTTGTTTTTTATTATACATTGTTTTTCTATTTCCAAAATATTTTGTTTTTATTTTAAAAAGAACATATGTCAACTTGAGGTTGAATGTGGAAAGAATTACACATCTCCCTCATATTGGAACTAAATGCAATAAAAAAGAATTTCTCCATTTTCACAATTTATTCAAAGGTAATGCGCCTCTGCCCGCAATCAACAAAATATTCTTCATTTTCCGAATTTAATAAAAGTTTATGACATATTTTTTATAAATGGAATTTGTGATTAAGTAACTTCCAATCCTAAAGTTTAAATTCTTGCCAACCCTAAGATCTAAACTCTTACTAACCTTGTTGCCACATTTCTCTTTCTTGCATGAATGTCCGAAGCTTAGTGGAGTTTATCCCCTTTAACATATATGGCTAGGTTAATTATCATCATTCTCAACCCCTTCTAACTTAATTATTACGAGAGACTTAGTTGAAACAAACCATCTCAGGAATTGAATTAAAGGGTTTGGTCTCGTAACTTACTACATGCCAGGTAGGGTTTCTGGCCATTTGCTTCAAAATCTGACTTTCTGTACCAATTAAATGCAGATTGTAAACAGTTTTGTGCATTAATGGTGTATAAATTTTGGGTTTGTGTATGCTCGTTTAGGCGCAAATTTTATGAAAAGTGCGTATGTAGTGCATTGAATATATTTAAAATTCAAACTTCCTAATGTTGTAAACGCCCTGTTTCTTGCACAGGGATAAAACTCTGGTATTAACAGAGTGATAGACTTACAAGTCTGGGTGACTTTGACAAAATAACAGACGCTGACTGTAACATTTGGTCAAAAGAAGCATGTCTTCATTGTAATGGTCTGTTTCTTGCACAGGGATGATGTTCTGGTTTTTACAAAGTGATAGACTTGTATTAAACATGTTGCTGCTTTTCTTGCTTGGGATTTGTCAAATATATTTTCATTTAATATGGAATCTGGTGTGCAATATGGGCTTTTCCAAAATCTTTGATATGATATGAAATCTTGTGTGCAATTGAAATTTTGGCAGCTTGTGGTGAGTCAGGCAGGGCTGTTACTTTCTTTTTTTTCAATTGTGTAAATGAAGAATTGGAATTTTAGACTTTTGACCTGTTAACAGGTGTTCTCAATTTTGCATCTTATGTTGCTTGAAGCGAAGCCATGGGAATAAGATTTCCAGCACGCAAGTAGTTATCGTTTTTCTTGGCTGGTTGAAGTGGGGTTTTCTCGCGTATTCTGTCATTTAATCCGATCCTTTGTGAAGCAAAGGAATTCTCTTCCTTGTTAGAGTTTATTATTCCGAAGTTTAGGATTTTTTATTATTCCGAAGTTTAGGATTTTTTTGGAGAAAAAATAAATAAATAAATAAATATTTATACAATGATTTTACTGTAAAGTTTATGATTTTCGAGACAAAAAAGTCATCTCATACAATGATTTTATTGAGTTTAAATAAATAAATATTCATACAATGATTTTACTGTAAAGTTTATGATTCTCGAGACAAAAAAGTCATCTCATACAATGATTTTATTGAGTTTATCTTTGGTACACGCTCCTAAGAGTTGGGAAACCCATTCCAATGGTTCCCGGGCTTCGGGAGCTTTGGAACTATATGGGAACATTCTTATTTCACTGGGAGCTACAATGGGAGCTTGGGAAAGTTCCAGGAGCTTTGAAGACTGTTTTTTTTGGAGTTTCCGCGCTCCCTGGGGTTGGGGAATACAAAGCCTGTAGAGAAATAAGCTGAACTGCCCACAAAACATGAGCTTAAGTTGAAACCTTCCCAAGAAGAAAGGCCAAAGACATCCATCCTTAACACTAATATTTTTAATTGAGAAACTGGAGCAATCTCTTGATGGGTTAAGGAAGTGTGTGGCACCTTGATGTAAGGGCAATATTTGGGATGTCTTGCTGATGAGCATTTCTTTGTTGTTTATGTGTATTTCTTTGTTGTTTATGTATATATATGGCAGGAGATTGTGTGTGCATATTGTAAGGGCGATATTTGGGATGTCACGCTGATGAGTATTTCTTTGTTGTTTATGTATATATATGGCAGGAGATTGTGTGTGCATATTGTAATGGCGATATTTGGGATGTCAGGCTGATGAGTATTTCTTTGTTGTTTATGTATATATATGGCAAGAGATTGTGTGTGCATATTGTTTTTTTGTATTTTTAAGCAAGATTGTTTCAAAGACTCGTCATGTGTCATAATGAACTTAACATTTTAATATTTTATATATATAAAAGTGAGAGGTGGGGAGAGACACCCAAAAAATATACTTATATATAAGAGAGATTATATATTTAAATTGATTTTAATATTTAAATATTTTGATTCAATATTAATTTTAATTATTACATAAATTATATAATTAAAAAGATATTTTTTATTTTTATAATTTTTATTTTTTTTATTATATAATATTAAGCCGTTTCCTGTAAATTTTGGGGAAATTTCTAGCCATTCCCAACACCCGTACCCAAGTTCTCAACATTCCTACGTTCCACAAACTCATGCAACATAAGAGTTTATCTATATACTCTTTTTAATGAATTATGTATATAAACTCTTTTTACTGAATTATGTATATATTCTGCTCCTTTAAATTTGAACTTTGAATTAACTGACACACGTTTTTAAATTTTTATTAATAATATAATATAAAAATGTAAAATATATCAGGGTTTTCGAAGTTTATTAAAAAATAATATAAAAATATAAAATACATCAGTGAATTTAAATTTTTATTAAAAATATAATATAAAAATGTAAAATACATCGGAGTTTTCGAAGTTTATTAAAAAATAATAGAAAAATATAAAATACATGAGCGTTTTCAATGTTCATTAAAAATATTAATAAATGTAAAGATTATATAGGGTTGACCGGTGATGGAGGTACAAAGAGGAGGCCAGAATCTAATACTCTTGCTTTTAATTTCCTTCGGATATGTATTTGTTCTAGAGTCTTTCATGACTCGTCTTCCATCATTTTTTCTGAAGATTCATTTTTCACTGTTTTACTGATTTTTGTTTTGGTTATCTGTTTTCTGTTTTCTGTACACAGTTATCTCACTCGTGACAAGCTAATGCAGAAGTTAGTTGTTTGTTTGTTTGTGGCTGAATGGGAGAGTTAATGTTTGAAATTTGAATTAATGCAATGTGGTCCTATAGTCAAATTTCGTTTCCTCCATGGGCTAAAATCTGAAGCATTCTAAGGTTTTTGCAATTTTAATGTTCATGTAGATCTTTACACAGGTGGAGAAGTTTATAAATCACAAATTACTTGTCAAATTACATCCCTGCTGGGCTCTCCTGTTCACTCTGTAATTTTCTGACTTATAACTGACTTTTTCATCACCCTGTTCGAGGTAAGGTCATAGGGTCATAGGCGATATCCCCGTGGCTGGGATAGTGTGCTATTGGCTGGGACGGTGCGCTATTTGTAGGTAAGAGTTAATGGAGATACTATAGGGCATTAAATGCCCGGCTACATGCGTCCCTGTTAGCTCTTTAACACACCTGCCCGAGGTGATAGATAAATTAAAAAACGCACGCGTGTGTTAAAGAGCTAACAGGGCACAGAGCTAACAAGGCGCATATAACCAGACATTTAATACCTACCCTATTTGCCTCCCCACCCAAGTTTGACCCACAGCTACATGTTACGTTGCCGTCAGTTTGACTCAGCTATTGTATTCTTCGACATATTATATATATTGTGTATATGTTGCCCTGGGTTTAATATAAACGCTTCTAAAGAGGTTCTTAGCCCTCTTTACCCCCCTCATTTTCAAAAAAGGTCACACTTTTTCATCTTCCTGTTCGATGTAAGGTGATCGTGTCCTTTAGGGCTCATATC
This sequence comes from Pinus tabuliformis, assembly GCA_031772625.1. NCBI lineage: Eukaryota > Viridiplantae > Streptophyta > Pinopsida > Pinales > Pinaceae > Pinus > Pinus tabuliformis. The sequence goes on along the minus strand of CM062808.1, from coordinate 586,331,335 downwards.
AATGAATTGAAGGTAAGTTTCATAGAAACATTTTTCCTTTCCAGGTTTAAAGGACCATAATCTCGGCCCTGAATCTCCTCTTAAAGGACCTTACCTTCGCCAGGCAGTTGTCTATAACGGGACTTTTTGAAAGTTTTTCCGACGGGTTTTTCCAGTCAAAATCCGGCAGGAATTTATTGGAATAGCAAGTTTGATACCTAGTTTCTGCACAATGAAAACATCCCAGGGGTTTTCGAGGGTGCTGAATCCAAATATGCAGTTAAAAAACCATTTTAACTGCAAGAAATCAAAATTTAACCTTAATTTCTTCTGCCGGATTCCGTCACCAAAATCTCCAAAAAATCGCATTATAGACAATTCCGTTATTAATAGGAGGAAGTAACCAAAATCGAAAAAGAAAGAGGGAAGGATATCCCATTAGATGTCACTGCTAAAAAGACCTGACCTATTCCTAAATCTACGCGCGGCGTTACATTATTATCGAAATTGAAAATGGAGCGTAGTAGTAATCTCAGTCGTGAGCCAATTTTGAGAATTCCCACATTTCAGTTTCTGCTAGGTCAACGACTGACCTTTTAACACCTTCAACTGCTGGTGGTGTTGCTTCCCCAATTCCTTACTTCTACCTAAAATGGATATTTGCATTCCTCATTACTTACCATGTGAAAGCAAAATTTACAGAGTAAACAGATTTACAAATTTATTGAAATTGTCTGTACAAATTTATTGAAATTTGCGTTTGTTTGTTTATTCAGTATCAGCTTGAACGAGTTCTCAGTATTGGAGATGTCAGTCATTTTGATAGAGCCTGTCAAAGTAGTGAGCTGAGCTGAACTAGCCTTCTGATCATGCTGCTTCACTATCTTTTTCACTACCATGAACGAATTGATGACTGACTTCCTTTAATTGATAACGGCCTTCCTTTAGTCCAGGGAGCTGCCACCAAACCATGGATCCCGGAAAAAGAATGAGCACCAGTGTGGATCCGGAAAATCAATTGCATCCCGAAGATGAATGAGCAACCATATGGATCCTGAAAATCAACAGCAAGCCAGAATCTATTTTAAGCTATTTTTGTCCACTTCAAGAAAATTGAGGAATCTATTTTAAACTCCACTTCAAGAAAATGGTGAAGCAAAGGTTAATCCAACTGACATGGCAAAAAAAATGAAGAGTTGAATGAATGCATATAGGGTTGTTTTGGTTGCTTGTCTTGAAAGACGGCCAAAGAAATAATAATGTTTTTAATTTTTTAATATAGAATTAATATATAATAGGTATATATTGAAAATGAATATTAATTTTGTTTTTATTATAAATATTTAAAGATTAATTTTTTTAAAGGGAGATTTGTATTTAAAAAGATTTGCATTTTATAAATAAAAAAATATATATATTATTGATAATAATAATAATCTCAATTTAAGAAAAATTAAAAAAACTTGTTCCATTTTTTAATTTATTATAAGGAAGCACATGTGTTTAACCATTTAAATTTTTTAATGGTGTTCTATATCTAGAAAGAATATATGTAATTCTTTTTATAATTAGTATGAAGTTATATGATCAACTTTTGAATCTATAAATTGAAAAGAAAAAATTTGACTAAACAAAATATTTTTAAACTAAACAAGCCTAAAAAACAAATTACATCGTGAAATATTTGAATTTTTTAAATTAGGAGGGTTAATATCTCGAAGATTTAAAGGCATGAGTAGCCATTCGAAAAGACCCTCCATGGATTTGAAGGCAATCTTCCACACAGCGGAGGATTCAATTGGTACGTGGTGATAACCGGACTTCAAGTCAATCTTGCTGGAATATTTGGCTCCATTGAGCTAGTTCAAAAGGTCATCAATATGTGGGATTGGATACTTGTTGTGAAAAGTGATCTTGTTCAACGCCCAATAGTCAATATAGAGTCTCCAGGTCCTGTTCTTCTTATGTACCAACATGATCGATCTCCGAGAGGGTGATGAACTTGGCTTGATGTGCCCTTTCTGAAACAACTCATGAATATGTTATGTTCTTGTAATACTAGTATATTCCCTTATTATTATTGTCATTGTAGCCCATTATTTTTATTCTTGTGCCCATGTTGTCCCCGTATTGTTATTATTATGCTCCTAGAAGCCCACTATTGTTATTGTTGTGCACTTACATTATTATTGTTATGTTGGCTCTGATTATATTGTGACCTCTTAGACTCCTATATATAGAAAGGAGGCATTGTCATTTGTATCATCCAAGAATTTTTCATTTGTGTAATGTAAAGGAGGTTTCCCCCTCGAAGAGGCAGATTTTGAAGTTATTTATCTATCTTTTCTTCTATTTTGTTAGTTGGTTGTATAACAATTGGTATCAGAGCTTTGGATTATAGGGTTTCGCTGCTTCAAATAGGTGATCGTGGAACTTTTGTTATAAATTATCTTCTACGAAGTTTCAGAAGCTGAAATTAAAACCCATTTGAGCCGAAATCTTGATGAACAACGGCTACGAATTTCAGATCTTTTCTTGCTATGTTTTAGTATATATGATCCAAGGAAGTTAGGGTTTTGCAGGATCCCGAATTATATCTCAAACAGGTGACCTGGGGAAAATCGTCATAACGTTCTCTCTAAGCATTAGATTGAAATTTCGTAAAAAGGTACAGAAAGAAGACGGGCTATAATTTTTTTATATCGTTTTCAGGTCTAAAAGTCAAAACAGTGACACATGGCACTTCGTACAAGTTCGCTCTATGAAACTAGTCTATAATCAGGTCATCGTGGGATATTTGGAATAACTCTTTCTTGGAGAATCCAATAATGATCAGACTTGCGGGGTTGGAAAGAGGACTCATAGGTCTACCGTGGGACGAAATTTCAAACCTTGGAGATCCGAAATTATAGATATACAACAGATTCAATATCGAACTCCTACAAAGTGAAAAAAGGTGTGTAGTCTTTTTAAAATTTTGCATAAGTTTGGTTTCAAAAATTAGTTTGAAGGAATTCAAAGGGCATAGTGAAGCATAATTATCATTAATTGATTCCCTTAAGAAAAAAAATGGAAACACCTACTAAGTAACCTAAAATCTCTAGCATGATTCATGAAGAAGATGAAGAAATGCAACATGATATATCAAAATTACGACACCAAGTGCAACAAATTTCACTCTCACAAAAAGTAACAGAAGCTAAGAAAGATGGTTTAAAGAAAGGCATGGAAGCTAAGATGAACGGCATGGAAGATAATATGGATGGAGTATAAGCTAAGATGGATGGTTTAGAAGTAAAAATTGAATATTTGAAGAAAGGCATGGAATGTTTGAAAGGATGTTTGGCAAAGTTGCTACAAGAAATGCTTCCTAATGGTGAAAAAGTAGTAGAGGAAACTTGTAATGAGAACAAAAAAAATGATAGTCATTATTTCATAGAATCTAACGTTGGATTGAAGACCCACCATGTTCCAAAGATCGATATGAGGAATTTTGATGGTAAGGATCCCGTAACATGGATACTACAAATGGAGCGATATTTCGATCTCCATAATGTGCAAAACACACAAAAGGTATGCATTGCGACTTTATATTTAGAATCCAATCAGTTTGTATGGTATCGATGGCTTTGCTCTCGTAAATAAATTGTCACTTAGGCAATTTTTACGAAAGAAATGATAGCACATTATGAGGATACAAAAAGCAACACTTTTTTAGCCAATTAATAAATCTCAAACAAAGGGTTAAATGGTGGAGCACATTGGGGACTTCCAAAAATTGAATATAAGGATAAAATATATTCCAGAGGAGCATAAGATTGATGTGTTCATAGGGACTTTAAAAGATAGCATCCAACATGAAGTGTGTCTTTGGAAACCTAATTCATTGGAGAAGACATTCAAGTTGGCAAGAAAAATTGAAAGCAAAATTATGGCAACAAGGAATCCTATCAATCACAACTATAAAGATGGAAGTTTTGTTGCCCCTAACCTTCCAAAAGCTACAAGGTTGACACCACAAAAATTGGAAGAAAAAAGAGCAAAATGTCCTTGTTACAGTTGTGATAACAAATACACTAAAGGTTGTAAGTGTGCTAAGAAAAATTTATTTTACATAGATTGTGAAGAGGAAGAAGAAAAGGAACAAGAATCATCAAAAGAAGAGGATACACACTAGGAGTAAACCATAGAGAAAGAAGAAATGAATCTAACCATATCTTGTAATGCATTGGCCAGAATTGCCACTCCTCAAACTATCAAGATAAAAGGACATATCAAAAAGAAAAAGGTAATAGTATTGATTGACTTGAGAAGTACCCATAATTTTATTAATTGTAAGATAACGAAGGAATTGAATTGCTTCCTATATCCAACACCAGAGTTTCAAGTGATGGTTGAAAATGGAGGAACCATAACTTGCTCTGGAAAGTGCCATAATATTAAGCTATCCATGGGAGAATATGTGTTGAATAGTCCAATTCTTTCTATTCCAATGGGTGGTGTTGATGTTGTACAAGGAGTCCAATGGCTACGATAGCTTTTAATTTTCAAGAACTTTTCTTGAAATTTTTTTCAGAAGGAAAGGAAGTTGAATTAAGGGGTATCACAAGGAAACTGGGAAAGATAATCAACTCTAACGACATGACAAAGTTTCTAAAGAAAGAACAACGTGGCGTAATTGCACAATTATGTTCACTACAGGTTCCCACATCGAAATCATATATTTCTCTAGGTCTCCAAAAAGTATTAAATAATCATTCCAAGGTATTTGAGACTCCCAAAGGCCTCCCACCTATTCGTGATCATGATCATGCTATTCATTTGATTCCAGGAAGTGTTGCTCCAAACATCAGGCCTTACAGATATCCCTATGCCCAAAAGAGTGAAATTGAACGTATGGTTGCAGAAATGCTAGAGGCTGGTATAATTCAACCTAGTCAAATTTCTTTCTTTGCTCCAACTGTATTGGTGCACAAGAAGGATGGATCATGGCGCATGTGTCCAGATTATAGGGAGCTCAACAAGCTCACTATTAAAGATAAATTTCTCATTCCCGTCATTAATGAATTATTGGATGAATTGCATGGAGCAATTTACTTCACCAAGTTGGACCTTCATTCAGGATATCATCAATCAGAATGAAGACTAAAGACATTCCGAAAACAACATTTAGAACTCATGAGGGTCATTATGAATTTTTGGTCATGCCTTTTGGCCTTATCAATGCACCTTCTACATTTCAAGGTTTGATGAATTCCATTTTCAAACCCTTCCTTAAAAAATTTGTGTTAGTATTTTTTGATGATATACTAATCTACATCAAGTCTTGGAAGGATCATATTCAACATGTTGATAGAGTGCTCAAACTATTAGAGGAGAAACAATTATATGCAAAAATCTCCAAATTTTTCTTTGGATTACAAGAGATGGAATATTAGGGTCAAATTGTATCTCATGAAGGTGTTAAGGTAGACCCTAGCAAAATTAAAGCCATTAAGGAATGGAAAATCCCCACATCCATAAAGCATCTATGAGGATTTCTCAGGTTGACAAGGTATTATCGCAAGTTTGTTAAGAATTATGGGAGAATAACAACACCTCTAACAACATTTCTGAAGAAAGATGCATTTTCTTGGACTCTAGAAGCAACGAAAGCCTTTGAACATCTTAAATAATTAATGTGCCAAGCACCGGTCTTAGGTACGATAGACTTCACAAAAAACTTTATTGTGGAATGTGATGCCTCGGGAAATGGAATTGGTGTTGTTTTAATGCAAGAAGAAAGAGCCATTGCTTTTGATAGTCGTCCAATCAAAGGAAAGTATTTACACAAAGCTATTTATGAGAAGAAAATGTTGGCAATACTACATGCACTTAAGAAATGGTGACCTTACCTAATGGGAAGACACTTCAAGGTAAAAACAGATCATTATAGTCTTAAATACTTTTTAGAACAAAGATTATCTTCAAAATAGAAGAAAAAATGGGTCACAAAGATGTTGGGTTATGACTTTGAAATCATCTACAAAAAAGGGAAGCAAAATGTTGTTGTAGATGAACTCTCAAGAAAGGATGAGGATGTGGAAGCATTGCTTTGTGCCATTTCTATTATCCAACTAGATTGGATAAACGAAGCAAGGGATGAATGGAAGAATGATGAAGAAGTGTGGGAACTCATTCAAAAGTTATAGCAAGATCCTAGTACATCTGATACATTTAGCTGGAAAAATGATTTGTTATGGTACAAAGGTCGCCTATACCTTTGTAAGAATTACCAACTCAAACAAAATATTCTTTTGGAATTGCACACCTGTCCCTTAGGAGGAAGTTCAGGATTTTTAAAAACTTACCAAAGGGTTAAGAAGGAATTTTTTTGGGATGACCTTAAATCTGATAGGCAAACATTTGTGCCGAAATGTTTGGTTTGCCAACAAAACAAAGTTGAGAAAATTAAGGCACCAGGTCTATTACAACCTTTATCTATTCCAAGTAAACATTAGGATGAGGTTTCAATGGATTTTATCACAGGTTTACCCAATTCTGAAGGAAAGAGTGTCATCATGGTGGTAGTTGATAAACTTACCAAGTATGCACACTTTTGTGCATTATCTCGTCCATTTAAAGCTAGTACATTTGCTACTACATTTATGGAAACAATTCAAAAGCTACATGGAAACCCAAAGATATTATTATGAAACCAACTCACAAAAAGATAGAAAAGATAGATCAATGCCTCAGAAATAAGCCTCTTCGAGGGGGAAACCTCCTTTACATTACACAAATGAACAATTCTTTGATGATTCAAATGACAAGACCTCCTTTCTATATATAGGAGTCTATGGGGTCATAATATAATCAGAGCCGACATAACAATAATAATGTAAGGGAAAAATAATAGCAATAGTGGGCTTCTATGGGGCACAATAATAACAATATGGGGACTGCATGGGCACAACAATATAATAAGGGGGTTGTACTAGTAACAATAAGGGGTTACACTAGTAGTATAGGGACCTAACAGATATTATAAGCGACAAAGATCCTATTTTCACTAGAAATTTTTGGACAGAATTATTTTCTTGTCTTGGTAGTCAGTTAGCTCATAGCTCATGTTATCATCCTCAATATGATGGGAAAACTGAGATAGTGAACAAATGTTTATAAGGATATCTTCATTGATTTTTATCTGATAAACAGACACAGTGGGTCAAATGGTTGCCTCTAGCTGAATGGTGGTTTAACACTTCCTTCCATACTGCAGCAAAAATGATTCCATTTATGGAACTTTATGGATATCATCCACCATCCATCACATCATATTTAAGAGAAAATTCTAAGTTTCAAGCAGTGGAAGATCACATCGAGCATCAACAAAAATTTCTCCAACTCTTAAAGGATAACCTAACTTCGGCGTAGAATAGAATGAAACAACAGGTAGATCAACCTCACAGCGAAAGAAGTTTTGATGTAGGTGACTGGGTATTTCTACGACTACAACCATACAAACAAATGTCCCTCAAGCAAGCTAAGAAGGATAATAAATTATAACCAAAGTATTATGGTTCGTACAAGGTGTTGCAAAAGATTGCTAATATGACATACAAATTGGAACTTCCTGCGTCTTCTTGAGTGCACCTAGTTTTCCATGTTTCATGTTTAAATAAGGTTATAGGTGACAAGCTCCCAGTTCAAACAATATTGCCAAAACTTGACGAGGAAGGAAAAATCATACTGGAACGTGAAGCGGTCACTAAAATAAGAACTCGAGAGCTACGAAATCGATCAATTTCAGAGTATCTCGTCAAGTGGAAGAACTTACCCGCTGAAAATTCCACATGGGAGAATGAGAATTTTATACAGAAGCATCCAGAACTACTCAAGCGTTGATGACAACACTTTTTTGAAAGAGAGGGGCATGTTAGGTCCCTGTAATACTAGTGTATTCCCTTATTATTATTGTCATTATAGCCCCTTATTATTATTGTTGTGCCCATGTTGTCCCCATATTGTTATTATTGTGCCCCATAGAAGCCCACTATTGTTATTATTGTGCCCTTACATTATTATTGTTATGTCAGCTCGCATTATATTGTGACCCCTTAGATTCCTATATATAGAAAGTAGGTCTCGTCATTTGTATCATCCAAGAATTATTCATTTGTGTAATGTAAAGCAGGTTGCCCCCGAAGAGGATGATTTTGAAGTCATTTATCTATCTTTTCTTCTATTTTGTGAGTTGGTTGCATAAAAGAATCTACCTCTTTATTTCATCGTTCTACATAATAGATCGTTGATAGGTTGGTCCATTGGGTATAGGCGTGTCTGGGGTCATATTGATGGAGTGCTTAACTTGACAATGTAGAGGTCCCCCTGTGGGTGAGGTGAAAATGTCCCTGTACTCCTCCATGACCTTTTCCATTTGTTGTTGTTGTTGTGCGGAGGAGCCCTATCTGGAGGTTGTGGCCACAATCTTCTTCTTGCCCTTAGGGCGAATCTGTAACATCCCTGGTTAAAAATCCATGTAAAAAATATATAAGGCCACGATTGATAGGACGCGTATTCCAAGTTGAATGTTGGGAAAGACATCCTAGTGGGTGTTCATCTGGTTATTATGGCTAAGGAAATTGGCAAGGAAAATGGAAATGGCAAAGGATTTGGAAAGACAATTGGGATTTTGGCACTTATTTATGAAAATAATGGAAATTACGAGAAAATGAAGGTGAAAGGTCACAACTTGCATGTGAGGAGGAAAATGAAGGAAAATAATGAAAATTAAAGAAAATATAGGCCTCATTAATAAAAAGGCTTCTGAAGATCAGTGGGCAAGCTTGGTCAGTTCAGTTTTGAAGCTCTCTCGTTATTCTCTCTCTCACTCTAGGAAAGTTAGAGTTTTCTTGGAGCACTCTTGGAGAGTGTGGCATACTTGGAGTTTTGGGTCAATAAGGCAAGGGAAGAGCAGGAAAGTGCAAGAGGACATCGGGATCAGTAGCTACAGTGGATTTTGCTTGCAAGTACCGAGTTGCATATATGTTTTCCTCACTAGTTTTGGCATTCCTGGCATATGCATGTGGTTGTCATGATCTATCACTGGCATGGAGGATTGCCTGGATTGACAATGGATTTGTCTAGTCTTGCCATTTCCTGGATAGTCGTGGTGTTGTGGGTTCATTTTCTTTGTTTTTTGGTTGGTTCTCATATTTCCTTAGCTTGGGTTGAGTTACTAGTTCATGGAGCTTTGATTGGACAAACACTCTAAAGCCTTGTAACAGCTTGGGTTGAGTTATTAGTCCTGGAGCCTTGGTTGGAAAAACGCTTTAGAGCCCTTGGTGGGTTGAATTACTAGTCCTGGATCCTTGGTTGGACAAACGCTTTTGAGCCTGGAAATAACTGTAGGTTGAGTTACTAGTCTTGGAGCCTTGGTTGGAACAAACGCTCTGGATCCCACCAATATGATGATGGTTTTGTGATGTCCGACCATGAGGTGGAATCACTTTTTGATGGGTTGAGGTGGTTTGGCCTCTCGAAGCCCTGGATGGTTTTGATTGATGTGTTTTATGAGATCTCACATTCATGCTTGGAATATGTCATGGGGGTGACTAGCTTAAAGAAAGATTTGGTTCAGCCATGTTTACAGTCGGGTGGTACATAGAAGTCCCGAACCAGGTCAGATTTTCCTATGTTTAATAAAAGTTAATTTCTCTTGCTTTTGCACTTATTTTTATGTGGATTTAATGGTTGTTATCTCATCGTTATTTTCATGGTTATGAATATGTGTTATGACAGTGGCTATGTATGGCTCCCATCATGTTTTTACTTGTATATGAATGAACAATGTATTTATGGCCTAATGGATGAAACTATAACTAAAGTGATTAGGAAACAATGCCTCACAGTGAATCTCAAACAAGTATGAAACCTCTATGCTTAGATATGAACAATGTAAACATTGAAACGGGGACTAATATGATTACCCATTTTTTTGAGCTAGCAAAAAAATCAACCGATTTTGAAAAGTGTTGATTCAATATATATATATATATATATATATATATATATATATATATATAAGCATAGTTTTTTACACTTAAAATTTTCTTATATAAATTATTTTTAAAATGTTAGTGATTTTCATGTTGATTTAAAAAAGTATTGATGTAGCATCAAGCTCTTTTTTTAAAAGACATATTTTTTTACTTTAAATTTTCTAATATATTAAATGTGAATAATTATTTTCAAAATTTAACAGTTTTTGAAGTAGTTGTCTTCTTCATATTTTTTTGCATAGTTAAAAAAAAAGGTTGATATTTTAAAGTTTTGATCTTCTATATATTTATATATCGTTAATTAATATTTCAATGCACATCAAATAATTGACTCTAAAAAACCAATAGTTTTTAATAGTTGACGTAAAAAATATACATTTTGAACATAAATATAACAAAAAAATTACACATTTTGAGATTTTTTTGCTAAAAATGATATGTCAATTAAACATTTTTTATATGAAAATTTTAACAAAAATAATTTAAATAATAAAATTTTTTATGAATTCCAAAAATAATAATAATCACGATTTTTTTCAAAAAATAATGATTCACGTAAAAATTAAAGTGAAAATCACCTAATACAAATATTGAACATATAACAATAATCACTGAATGCTTATTATTCTCATAAAATGCCAAAGTCAAAACATTACAAGAATAACTAATTAATAGTTACAAAAATGAGCTTGATTTCCAAGCATAACTTAAATTTAATCAATAATATCATGTAATCCATACTTTTCATCTTCTATAGTTTCATCATTGTCTTCTTCCATAATATTTTTTGCTTCAGTTTGCCCATTTTCCTCTTCTGATGGATCTTTGATGTCTATGAATCTCCCAATGTATGTCTTTCCAATCATTCCATCTAATGGTGGTTGAGGTTCCTTTTTCTTTTTTTCCACACGTGATTCATTAAAATCCATTTTCCTCAAACCAACTTCTTGCATTGCATCTGGAAGAAATTGAAGAGCATTAATTTTTTGTTGAACAAATTTGCACTGCACTAGGTCTTTTTCAATGGCAGTGCAATTTTTTCCTTTTTGTAGGCAACATGCTAGTGTTGTACCTAATCATTAAGCACAAAATAAATAATGACGTAAATTATTATAATCACATAAAAATTAAAATAGAAGATATTGAAATTCAATTATATATAATAAAACTTACCTGAGCCTCAACATAAATCCAAAACCCATTCTCATTCATTTAAACATAAATCTATAAGATAGTTAATCAATGACTGTGGTTTTTTATAAATGCTAACCATCTCTCATTTTGTTTCTTTATCTTCATATGTTAGTTTTCATACAACAACATCATAAACCAGTGCTTGGCTATGAATCTTTCCATTTACCCGATTAAGAAACATAGGCTTATAGCTATCATCTTTTGTCCAACTTTCAACATGGATGAACTCACAATCACTTATAATTGGTCGATCTCTGGGGTTAATAAGATTTGACTTTTCCCTGTAACATGAAATAGTAAAAGTTCAATTAACTTGTATATAAAAGTTTTTTTTTAACATTAATCAAACATACAATTTCAACGTCTTACCATGTAAATTGCATCCTTGCGTTTACTTTTCCCTTGAAGCTTGTCAATAACATTGCAAATTGTGTGTTTGAATGAAATGTTACAATTCTCCGTAATGGTGATGTTGTGACTTATACAAATCCCACAACCACTTTACTAAGAGATTGATAAATATAAGGGTCACTATCATACTCAATGTTTGGGATATTGAAACCATAAGAAATATCTGCAATAACTAGGGAATAATCTCTTTTAGGTATGAGTTTTGCAATGTCTTTACAATCACCTTGTATTATTTGATATTGGATAGTCTCGGGCCCATTCCAAACGAAATTAGTAAGACTAGGATCAATTTCAACATTACTAAGACGTTGCTTTCTCATTGTTTCCATCTTAATTTTTTCAATAAAGCTTTTGAAACTATCTGGTGCTCCATTTGCATCCTTCTTTATCTTTAATGAAATAAACAAATATATGTATAAGTTATAAAATAAAAACAATATACACATGAATAAAAATGAATGTATAAATCAACATACCTTTTTAAATGCAAGATAAAAATCTTTTAGTGTTGATATAGAACATGAATCTGGGTAGTTGTGTAAACCATCATCTTCGCTATCTTCATTCAAAAATTTAACCATTTGTTCTTGTATTCTCATGTAAACCTTGTCACTGAATAAATAAAGTAAAAATAGTTAATATAATGATATGTATAAAAAATACTAGCAACAACAATAGTTATATTGAAAAGAAACTTATAATCTAGAAATAAGTAAAAATAATTCAACAAACTTACTTTTGAAATTCCTCACACATTTTGTCCAATGATAATTCCCTTGAATTCACACGAGATAATATTGTTTTGACAAGCTTTTCATCCTTCACTCCTTGCAATTCTCTCCAAGGTGTGATAGTCATATCTTCTGGAAGGAGCTTCATTTCAGGACCTAATTTACTGTTGCTACATATCAATGGTTTAGACTTTTTAACCTTCTAGTTTTTAATGCCAATGTTCTCCCACATGTCAAAAATCTCATTAATAAATTCCCATATCTCTCTAGTTCTAAATGCCAACTGGAAAATGTTATCCATACCTCTGAATATATCATAATTTACTTTGCCACCTTTGAATTGATTTTTTCCTCAATTTGATAACCTATTTCCATACAACATTCCTTTTGAAAGGCTAGACTAACATTTGTCTTATCCCCACCACATTTTTCTTCAAATTCATTATGAATAAATCTAACCCTTTGGATGAAAGTCATAGACATCCTATACTCATTATTTGTATTATGATCCCATGCCAATAACTTTGCTTTTGTATCTGTTAAACCAACATAAATGATACATTTCATTGTTTCAAAACGCGGGTTATTAGGCTATTCTTCCATCAATTGCCTTTGAGCTTCTACATAATGGTTCCCCCCAAGTACATAATATGTCTTCAAAACATTTTGACTTATCAAATGCTTCTTTTCTAGGAACTTGAATTGGATCAACAAGAAACACATAATCAACCACATGAACATATTGATTGTACCTCATCAATGTCTTCAAGTTATTAACATGCATGTGGTGTGGCTTTCTAATTTGATATTTAAATTGTCCTTCATTTGGCTTATAGATTTCGCTGACATTAAGTTGAAATGTACGGCCACCCTCAGTTAATTTTGTCTTCGTCAACTGATGTTGAATGGAATTTTGTTTTGTTTTAATAATTCAATCCTCTAAATCAGAGCCTAGTGTAATGATTTCCTTGCTTCCTTTTGAGTTTTCACTAGGATATTCATTGATGGTCATATTTTTTGAGAATGATCAACTTTTAATTTCTTCCTCCTCTCGGTCGTCTTATTTTCTTCTACATAATCAACCTCCTCATCATCATATAGAAGGGAAACATTCTTGGGAATTTTTTCTTTTGGTATTTTATGGCTCTTCTCCTTTCTAGCATTAGTTCTAATATCATCCTCAGTAATGGCAACATATACTTCAGCTTCAGCTTCAGTTTCAGCTTCCTCATCTTCAAAAGTAACATGTATGGCTTTGCTAGATTTATCCACTATAGGCATTCTTTTTTTATCCCTTGGATGTAGTCTTGTAGCATCATGAAGTAATTTTTTTTGCTTGTTTGTCATATCTTCTTCTGAACCAAATTAGAAACTGTCGACAACATTCATAATATATCACTCTATAAAATAAATTCCTCCCAACATAATTGAAATACTTGCAATAAAATTCTATCAAACAAAATATCATATGTCAAAATATAATGATACAGTTACAATAACGCAAAACACATAAATATAAATAACAATACTTACAATATCTTGTGCAATTTCATTTATGATTTATTTACATGTCCTTGTAGAATCATCTGTCGTGTCATACATCGACAATGCAAACTGATATTTAATCTTGTCATGTGACTTGGACGGTTTTGTAAGTACATAACAACTTCAATATCCGGTATAAAACACATGTCTAGTACTTTTCCCAACACCTCATAACTTCCACCATTGTAAATCATACGAGCATAAAGATATATTTACAGATCTTGTTCGTCTTCTCTATCTTTCACAAACCATGTTAATTCTGCACACTTCACTTGTGATTTCTTCCAGTAAGAAACCAACTACTTATCCTTTAAGGAACCACTTGCTAGACTTTTATTTTTTAGCTTAGGTTGAGTTCGTTCAGTAGTATTATTTGAGGATACACCTCTAGCTTTAGCTGTCTTTGGTCCAAAAAGATTCACAAAAACCTTTCGTGATGCCATTCTATTGCAATATATCTATATCTATATATATATATATATATATATATATATATTACAGAAAAAACAATATCTTAAGTAAACAAACAAAACGAAACAAAATTTAAAAACGAAAAAAGACCAAAAACATGCACATCGACCCCCATGATAAGTGGGATGTTAGGTTCATGCAGGGTACAAAAAAAAAACTATTCCTAAAATAAAATTTATTTATTTATTACATTTGTCCCCCGACCCCTTGGCAGGCTAAGGGTTGATTCTGAGAATCGGCCCGTTGACAGGTAAGGCAGAATCGACCCCATGGCAGGTAGGGGGCGATTCTTGGAATTTCCCCCCTGCCTGCCACAGGGGCACTATGCTTTAGGAATACGCTTGTGCCTATGGACGAGCATGCCCGGTCATGGGCGTTCCCGCTTGTGGCACAACGGACATACTGCTTGCACGACAGATGTGTCGCGACAGGAATCCCCATGGTCGGGTGCACCAGCCCACACGCACAGGCAGTTTGTACACACGTTGTGCTGTGGGTGGTCACGCCCATGGTCGGGTGCACCCACCCATAGTCACACGCAGCCTGTATGCCCGTTGTGTTGTGGGCGGGCACCCCCACAGTCGGGCGCACCCGCCCACATGAACAGGTCAGCGCCTGTGCTTGTGGGCAAGCACGCCCATCCGTGGGTGTGCTCGCCCGCAGCACAACAATCATGCCTAGAAATCCCACCATGCCGCAAGCAGGCTCACCAGTGACATAGTGACCCCTTGCCCGCGAGGGGGTCGTCGGGCAAGTCTGAACCATATGATTTTTTAATTTTATTTCTATTTTTAGAATTAATATATATTTATTTAACTAAATGTTAAAAAAAAATAATGGAATGAGTTTTTGTCTGGTATCCTGTGTGAACATAACAAACCATTTGACACATAACTACTAGAAAAAAATGATTTGTCAGCATATAAAAAACTATTTTCTCGAAATTCCTCGTTGAATGATCGAAGTAAAAGGGAAACTAACCTTTGAAATGTGATAATCTCTTGTTGAATGTGTTGTCGATGACAATGTAGCTGCTCCACAAAATCGCTCCAAGATTTTTAATGAAACCTCGAGAAGTCTTGATGTGATGTGAGGAATAATGATAACGAAATTTATTATATAGGAAAAATTATGGAATTGTTTTATCGCTTCTTGAATGTGGTATATATATATATATATATATATATATATATATATATAAATTTAATATATAGTTAGTATTATGACGATACAATAATTTATGTTACATGTGGGATAAAAAAAAAAAAAAAATCAATTGTCTAGTAAATGTTATATAGTTTAAGTAAAAGATTTAGTTTAATTTTGAAGGAATGTATTAAATGAATTTTTTTGGAAAATTTGAACAGAAATTAGAGTCAAAATTTTCAAGAAAACAATTTAGTAGAATTTTTTCAATCAATTGTAGAAGAAAATTTTGGAGGGAAATACTTCGGCGAAATTTTTTGGAGGGAAACTTTGGAGGGAAATTTTCATTCTTTAGTCTATATATTATCATTAGGAGAGAGTGCATTTGTATCATTCAACCTCTTATGTTTGAGACCCATGGGATTCTTCTGATAGTGAAGTTTTGCTTTGTGAAGCATCAACATCTTTGTCGTCTAACAACTCTATTCATATTGATGAATATAACGAAAATTCTTTCACTATGAATAGAGATTCAAATCTTCCACTTAGTCATAATCCTAAAGACTATGAGAGAAGCACTGACGAAGGGCAGGATGAATAATTTCAAATAAATAGAGAGTTACAGTTTCCACTTAGCCGTAATCCTATGGACTATGAGAGCAACAATGATGAAGGTCAAGATCAAGAATTTCCAATAAATCGAGAGTCACGTTTTCCACCTTGCCCTAATCCTGAGGAATATGAGAGCAGTAGTGACGAAGGGCAAGATGATGAATTTCCAGCAAATAGAGAGTCACATTTTCCATTTAGTCATAATCCTAAGGACTATGAGAGCAGTAGTGACGAACGACAGGATGAAGAATTTCCAGTGAATAAAGAGTCACATTTTCGAATTAGTCCTAATCCTAAGGACTATAAGAGCATTAGTGATGAAGGGCAGGAAGAATAATTTCTAGTAAGTAAAGAGTCACATTTTCCGCGTAGTCCTAATCCTATGGACTGTGAGAGAAGCACTGACAATGCAAATGATGAACAATATCCAATAAACAGAGAATCAAATTTTCCATTTATTCCTAATTCTAAGGACTATGAGGGTAGCACTAATGAAGGGCAAGGTGAATAATATCCTCCAAGTCAGTATTTCAAAAGCACATATGATCATAGTGAGGACAATATTCCTCTTAATGATGATGAAAATTCTTATACAGATGATGATTCAATGATAGAGACGTTGCCAGTAAATATTGTATCGAGGAGTAGAAGCACACCTTTTCATATCAATCCAATATGTTCTAGTTATACAAGGGGTAGAGAATAATATCTCATGAGAAGAAGTTCTATCAGTTCTCTCATTTCAAGTGAATGTGGTCAAAAGGATTACTTGAAACATATGGATTTCAAGTTTGCGTTTGAGAAAAGGAAGAGATATTTGTTAATGAATAAAAGCATGTAAAATTCATATATAGTGGGGTGCAGCATGTCGTCATGCCGCGGTTTGGGCACGCCCACGGTCAAGCATGCCTGCTGACAAGCCTCTGCTTGTGGGCGGGTTAGGCTATGGGGGTGGGGGATGGAGGGGTTTACGTGTAACCCCCCTCCACCTCCACCTCCGTGGCCCAGCCCACCCAGGGGGTTAGGACTGATTCACGCAGCCCCCCTCCACCCCCCACCCTCGTGGCCCAACCCACCCAGGGGGTGAGGGCCAATTCCCCAAATCAACCCTCACCCCCTGGGTGGGCTAGGATGTGGGGCTGGGTGTCGCGGGCGGGCGCACCCGACCATGGCAATGCTCGCCCGGGGCAGCGCAGCCCCTGCTAGGGGGCAGAGTGGTCCCTTGGCCTACCAGGGAGCTGCTCTACCCCGGGCAAGCATGCCCAAAATTGGGAAGCCCACGACCAAGACCACCAAACCCACTGCTGACATAGTGCCCCCTGCCTGCCAGGGGGCTGTCGGGTAAGCTTGGCTCATGTCAATTTTTAATTTGTAAAAGGAATCTAAATTTCGTTAATAAAAAGTTACATTTTTTTTTTACTGGAATGTGTTTTTTGTCTGGTATTCTGCGTGAACATAAAAACCCAAATAACACATAACTACTAGTAAACCTATGGGAGTTTAAGACCTACACTCAAAAAAAGGGAAACTAACCTTTCAAATGTGATAATATCCTGTTGAATGTGTTGTCGATAATAATGTAGCTGCTCCATAAAATCGCTCCAAGACTTTTAACGAAACCTTGAAAAGCCTTGATGTGATGTGAGGAATAGTGATAATGAAATTGATGATATATCGAAAATTCCGGAATTGTTTTACTGCATGGTGGATGTGGCATTAATTTCTTTTTATAAAAACTTAATATATAAATCGTGTTATGGTGATATAGTAATTTATTTTAAATGTGGGATAGAAGATATAATAAAAATATTTAAAAATATTCCATTGTCTAGTAAATGTTATACAATTTAAGTAAAAGATTAATTTAGGTAAAAGATTTAGTTTAAAATTTTAGTTTAAAAGATAAAATATTATGTTTGAAAGTCATGGATTCTTCTGATAGTGAAGTTTCTCTTTGTGAAGCATCAACATCTTCGTCGCGTAATAGCTCTATTCATATTGATGAATATAACAAAAATTATTTCAGTATGAATAGAGAGTCAAATATTCCACTTAGTCCTAATCATAAGGACTATGAGAGCAGCACTAATGAAGGGCATGATGAAAATTTTCAAATAAATAAAGAGTCACGGTTTCCACTTAGTCATAATCCTATGGACTATAAGAGCAGCAGTGATGAAGAATTTCAAATAAATAGAGTCACAGTTTCCACTTAGTCCAAATCCTATGGACTATGAGAGCAGTTGTGATGAAGGTTGGGATGAAGAATTTCCAATAAATCAAGAGTCACAGTTTCCACTTAGTCCTAATCTTATGGACTATGAGAACAATAGTGATGAAGCCAGGATGAAGAATTTCCAATAAATCGAGAGTCACATTTTCCACTTAGTCTTAATCTTAAGGACTATAAGAGTAGTAGTGATGAAGGGAAGGATGAAGAATTTATAGTAAATAGAGAGTCACATTTTCCACTTCGTCCTAATCCTAAGGACTATGAGAGCAGTAGTGATGAAGGTCGGGATGAAGAATTTCCAGTAAAGAAAGAGTCACATTTTCTACGTAGTCCTAATCCTAAGAACTATGAGAGTAGCACTGATAGAGCACATGATGAAGAATATCCAGTAAATAAAGAGTCAAAATTTCTGTTTAGTCCTAATTCTAAGGACTGTGAGTAGCATTGACGAAGGGTGAGATGAAGATGATGAAGAATATCCTCTAAGTCATTATTTCAAAAGCACAGATGATGGTAGTGAAAAAATTCCTGCAACTGAGGATGGTAATGAATATTTTTCAAACAATGATGATGATGAATTTCATAACTATGTTCAAAATGATCATAGTGAGGATAATATTCCTCTTAATCATGATGAAAATGCTTATACAGATGATGATGATTCAATGATGGAGACGTTACCAACAAATATTGTACTGAGGTCTAGGAGTAGACCTTTTCGTATCAATCCAAGATGTTCTAGTTATACAAGGGGTAGAGAAGAATATCTCACAAGAAGAAGTTCTATCAGTGATCTCATTTCAAGTGAATGTTGTCAAAAGGATTGCTTGAAACATATGGATTTCAAGTTTGCATTGGAGAAAAGGAAGAGATATTTGTCAATGAATAAAAGCATGCAAAATTCATATTTAATGGGGTGCATGCAATCTACATTGTCAGGTTATGATTATCATATTGGGTCTTTATTTATCTATAGAAAGAATTTCAAAATGTTTCATTCAATTGGTAATTTTCGTCTGTCAAGAATCCAAGAAAATTTGGAAAAATATCCCACATTTTATTCAGAAGTACGTCATAAACGAGAGTTTGGGCCATTCTCAAATACTGCAGTGTCATGGATGAAAGACTTCTTTTCAAAGCATGGAAAGTGTATGCCAAATAGAGACACAATACATATTCCAGATAATTTCTCAAGACGAGAAATATACAAATTATACAAAACATATGCAAAAGGTGTTGAAGGAAAAGGTCGATTTATTACATATCAATATTTTGCGAAGATATGAAAGAAAGAATTTAACAATGTATGTATTCCTAAGAGGACAAGGATGGGGTTTGCAGTACATGTGCTTCTCTTAAATAAAAAAGGGATAAATGTCAACGAGAAGAAAGAGGTGAGCCTTCATAACATTATTTTTTTAAATTGTATAGTAATCAACTATGAAAACATATTTATTAATAGCTTTCTTTTATGTTATGTGTAGATTCCATTGTCAAAGCACTTCAAGATCATCGCGAACAGCAAACAAGTTAAAGGAAAAAGTTGTGAAAGCATCGAAAGAAGTGTTATGATAATCCAAGTAAATATTTGGGTTTGATGATTGATGGTATGGACCAGAAGAAAACACTTCTACCACATTTTGTTCGCACACCAAAAAATTTATAGGAGGAAAATTTTATTCAGTTTCACTTAGTCGGTTGTATGGTTTTCAATAGGAAAATGTTGCCAAGGGTTTACTTCACAACTCCAAATATTCATAATGATGCAAATATGACAATAATCATAATTCATGATATGCTTTCTCATTGGTCTGGTAATCCTCCTCGAGTTTTGTATTTGCAACTAGACAACACATGTGAAAACAAAAATCAGATTTTTTTGGATATTTAAACATGCTTGTTGAATTGAGAAATTTTCTGAAGGTAAAGGTTGGTTTCCTTCCTTTTGGGCACACTCATGACCATATTGATCAACTGTTCAGTTGTTTTTTCAGTCACATTGAAGAGGAAGGATGTTCGGAGCTTGCCATCATTAATTGAATGTATTAAGAAATCATACATTCCAGAGCCTATTTTTCATGTGTTGGAAGGAACTGTTGACATGCGAAGGTTTATTTTGGGATCGCGTAGTGAGTATAAATGCGTTGAACAACTTAATGAAATTAGCTTCCAACATCAATTTCGTATCAAAAAAATGATGGGAAAACACTAATATGGGGCAATAAGTATTCAACTACTGCATAATGGATGTCCTCATCAGGTTTGTCATTTTTTAAGCTCATTCCAGATCATCCAATATTTTCATCAAATATATTGTTATTACAATCAGTTGTTCAAGTTCATAATGCACGAAGGCAGAAGAGATATATAAATTATTCTTATTTCCTGGAAGAAATTAAAAAAATGTATTAGATATACATATGAGTACATGGATATTGTTGATTCAATTTGGTGGGAGTCTTTTCAATAATTAGAGTGATATCATTTCAAGATCAACAAATGAAGACATACTTTTGAAGACTCCATTTATTTGGCCAGAAAATGTGTCAAATGAACATGAGGAAAGAAACATTGTTGAAAAACAACGATCTCAAGGTATTATTAATTCTTCACAGGTAGAGGAAAGAGAAATGTATATTGGTTCTAGAAGATTTTGTGCACAACGTGACGCCATGGAAGACCTTTACAGGGGTTTAGTACATGATATTAAGGGGGGTTTCATGATCGCAGTGTTAGCAGATGAATTTGACCAGAAATATACACCCATAGAGAAGAAACAGTTTGTTGAAGATTGGAAGCACGATATGGAGATGAATAACACTTGGATATCTTTCTATTCATGGAAAGATAATATTGCTCCATTAAATGTCTTTACTGGTTCTACTAGTACTTCAGCAAGCAAACATGCTTGGACTGCACTAGATGGATATAAAGTTGAAACTCCTACGACCTTTCCTCCTTACAAAGGAATTGTCATAGGAGAAAATCAAAATGCAGCCAAAGCTATCCCTTTGGTCCAGAAAGATGACAATGCTTTACGGGGGTTTAGTACATGATATTAAGGGGGGTTTCATGATCGCAGTGTTAGCAGATGGAGATGTCAATGGCTATCCATTCTGGATTGCCAAGGTTATAAAGATCATTACAAAAAATGAAGATGTTGCAGGTGTTGAAGTAAATTGGTATGCCACAAACACACACCCATTCAATGGTGTGTACAAGCCAGAGATGGTAGTTGATAAAAAAAACTGGTGGAAAGAGAAAAATAAAGGGTACAAATATAAATCATCACCGCACATACCTCTTAAAATGGGAGGATGTTGACATACTTGTTTATGACTTCAATTTAACAAAGAGAGGAACTCTTCGCTTCAGGACGATAGAGATTCTAAAGAGGTTGCTACCAGAAAAAATGATGTTGATATGGGAGTCTGTTGAACCTAGTCGTAGATCTAGAATACTTTTGAAACCTGAAATGGTGGGCATGCATGTTGACTCAGATGGGGCACTAGTTGATACAGTAATTCATCTGAAAATGTGAATTTTGATGGTGTGCAAGAAGATATGAGTGATTTTGAGTAATTGTCTAAGACAATTTATATAACTGATGTTTGCATGATATCTTGAAATAAAAAAAATTTCCCATATAATGTTACATGAAGTTATGAGTCATTTTTATGTTCGTTGGATTATATGTTTTGATTATGATGAATTTATTTGTTTAGAATATCCACAATGCAACAATAACTTAGAGAAATAATTTATGTTTCATTCAATCTACAAGTATTGATATTTTGATTAATTTAGTCATGTAATTTGTTCATAATGTCATTGTTGAAATATGTTTTTTTTTATCAAGTAAGAGTGGAACCTTCCATTAATCTAAAAAAAATACATAATGTACACTTCTTTAACGGAGCCAAGCAAGGCAGCACCAACTTTGTGAGAATTCAACAAACAGCTGGGTTAGCAAAACCTCGAACCTAACTCCAACAAGACTACAAAAGAATGGTTGACAAAACATAGAGTGCAGAGAATCTAAAAAAACACCCATGATCTGTCCACCCTCAAGGCAACACTATGGATAACCAGTGAACTAGAAATATTCTAATCAAACCCGAAGGAGAAGATGAAATATTCTTAAGTTCTCAACTCTCGTGCAACAAATAACCAGAAATCCCTTGATGACGAGGGCCCACAGATCTGAAGGCCCACAATACTGCCACAAGTGACCCAAGCACCATCCTTAACCTTCGGTTATATTTTTAACCCGATGACTGTGTGATCCAACCCTCATTGAACCAACGATCATGATCTAATTTCGGGTCGACACCTTACCCACACTTTATCATTTATTACGGACCCGAAGAGAACCATAAGCTGTCGCTCTATACTTTTTCGGGTCCATTTGAAGAATTAACATTCATGCAGTTTTTCTGCCTGAAATCCATAGGATGAAGGGGTTCCAAAGAGATCACGACAACTTTCCCACTCTTTAACTTTTCTTACGGACCCGAAGAGTAAATAAGCCATCGCACTATAATTTTTCGGGTTCGTTTGAAGAATTAACTTTCATGCAGTTTTTCCGCTCGAAATCCGTAGGATGAAGGAGTTCCTAAGAGATCTCGTCAACTTGCCCACTCTTTATCTTTTCTTATGGACCCAAACAATAAATAGGCCACCGCTCTATATTTTTTCGGGTCCATTTGAAGAATTAACCTACATGCATTTTTCTGCCCGAAATCCCTAGGATGATGGAGTTCAGGGCGATCTTTGGTCAGCTTCCTGCCAACCTGCCCGCAATTTACCACTTGCTTCTTCCCTGTGATTGGTCCACTTTCTACTGTTTCCATTGGTCTTCTCTCTGCTTATTTCTCATACTTTGAAAGTGCTCCCTGTCTTTGGTAGCTTGTCTATGACAGTCCTCATGCAATTTCCCTGATGGTATCATCATCCAGGCATATCTTCTATTGCTTTTTGAATAGAGTACTCCTTCATTCACCAGACGATCCGCTAACCTGTTAGTTGTTCTGTGCACATGAACAAAATTGAGGGTTCTCAGGGCTCTCAGGTGGGATTGTATACGTTGATATACCTGTAATAACTGCCAATGTTTCGACACTCTTTCTGGTGTTGTTCCATTGCATATCTTCTTGACCGAATTAATTATCAATTCAGAGTCAGCTTCAATGATGGCATTATGTAAATTTGATTCAATCAAGATTTCTAGGCATTGCTCTAAGGCCATGAGTTCCGCCATATTATTAGTGGCATTCCCCAAATGACTATGAAAGATGACTTTTATGTATCCCTGCTCATCTCTTATGACTCCGCCATAACCAGCCACCCCAGGGTTTCCTTTAGAGGCTCCATCTATATTAAATTTCAAAAAACCATGAGGAGGAGGTTGCCAGAAGTCCTTATCCACTATTGTATGACTTACAATCTTGCTTATGCCCTGGGGGAAAGGCAACTGGAGACCCAAATGCAATAGTATTTGTGCATCCTGGTCTTGAGGTGGGTTCTCAGGGGGTTTCTTTAGAAGGGTGCCCACAGTCTCTTTGAGTTGTCTAATGATCTGAGCTATGATGCTCTAGGATGAGCCAATTCTATTCTTGAAAATCCTATTGTTGTGTTCTTTCCAGACATCCCAGATTAAAAAGCCTGGAACCAGAGTCCAAGCTTTGTTGATTATTTCATTTTCTGAGAAGTTTTTCCTCCAATTCTTCAAAGTGCCAGTGATGCTGAAATTGTCCCTATCCGTTTGTCTGAAGATTGAAGCCACCCAATTCCATAAGGAAGAGGTGAATGGGAAGAGGTTGAGTAGGTGTTCCATTGTTTCTTCTTGTAATTCACACAACTGGCATCTAGATGGACCGGCTACACCTCTTTTCCGAAGGTTTTCCCAAGTCAGAATTTTTTTATGTTGCACCAACCACATGAACAGTTTGATTTTCATCCAGTGCGGGTTCTGCCATAGTTCCTTCCATACCTTATCAGGGTTTGGAAAGTCGAGCCCTAGGGCCATTCTCTTGGCTTCTTTGAGGTTGAAGTTTCCTTCGTTGTTTCTTCCCCATCTCAGTTGGTCAGACGATGTTGATGTCAAAATCTTTCTCTGTTCCAAGATCACTGCAAGAGCTTCTGCCTGGGCCTTCAAAGGGGTCTCTTCACTATATACCAGGTCCTTCCATATTCTCCATTTGCCCTTGTTCCTCGCCTGATCCCAGAAATCACTTACCCTGAGTAAACCTTTACTATCAGTGTCATTCTTGAGATTGGCTAGTTCTTCTCTTAATAGGTTAGGTTCCTGCTACCAGTTGTCCTCCCAAAACCAAGCTAGGTTTCCATCTCTGATCTCCTAGAAACTATGCTTCTAAACAATGGATCTATTCTCCCATGCATTGTTCCAAATGCGAGAGCCCTTGATGAGCCCAGACATTTGAATGTGATCCCTTTCTTGCCAATTATTTGCATACTTCTATCTCCAAACCTTGGCCCAAGGGGTTACCGATTCCTTTAGCCATCTCCACCATAGTTTTCCCCCAAAACTTTGCTTAGGGTTTCAGGGTCATGAAGTCCCAAACATCCATGGGTCTTAGGTTTACAGAGCTTATCCCATGCGACCAATTGCCATTTCTTTTTCTCTTCCCCTTTTCCCCAAAGAAATTCTCTTTGGATATTTCGGATGTGTTGCAAAACTCATTTAGGAGCAGGAAGAGTTGAAAACATGGAGATGGGAATAGTTTCTAGGATAGCTTTTGTTAGCACTAGTCGTCCTACTAAATTCAAAGACCTGCTTGTCCATTTCCTGACTTTGTCCTGGAGTTTATTAATTACTGGCTCCCAAACTGCCTTACTCAGAGGTTTTTCCATTAAAGTTATTCCCAGATATTTGGAGGGTAGCTATTCTCTTTGAAAGCCAAGAATTCTGGTGAGGTTTCTCTTAATATCAATGTCAGTATTAAAAAAGAAAATCTTTGATTTGATAAGGCTTACCTCTATACCAGCAGCTGTAGCAAAGTCATTCATTATTTGTTTGAAATCTTTAGCTTCCTTAACTATGGGTGTACCCTGCAGCATAGTGTCATCCAAAATTGTTGATGAGTCAAGGCATCCCCATTCGGGGTGAGTTTGAGACCCTGGATTTTGCCTTCTACATTGGATAATTTGATCGCATTGCCTAAACCTTCCATTATGATAATAAAGAGGAAGGGGGACAACAGATCTCATTGTCTGAGACCTCTCGAAGGCCTAAAGGTTATGGATGGTGAGCCATTAAGTAGGATTGAAAAG
Organism: Pinus tabuliformis; assembly: GCA_031772625.1. NCBI lineage: Eukaryota > Viridiplantae > Streptophyta > Pinopsida > Pinales > Pinaceae > Pinus > Pinus tabuliformis. Next base: position 586,305,677 of record CM062808.1, on the reverse strand, counting down.
CTAGCTGTGGTGACAAGGTCCATGACCCATCTTATCCAGTTTTGGTCAAAGCCATACGCTTTTAGTACTTCCCTGATGTACGACCAGCTTAGCTTATCATAAGATTTCGCTAGGTCAAGTTGTATGATCATACCTGCTTGCTTATTGCTCTTGAGAGAATGTACCACCTCGTGAGCTTGAATGATGTTATTTAGAATTTTCCTTCCTTCCACATATCCAGTTTGCTCCTCAGACACAAGAGTTGGAAGAAGGGGCTTGAGCCTGTTTGCAATTACTTTGGATATAATTTTTTACACCACATTGCATAAAGCTATGGGTCTGAATCTATCTGGTGTCATAGCTTTTTCCTGCTTTGGAATCAAAGTTATGAAAGAGGCATTAAGCGCCCTCAAAACAGTTTTGGATTTCCTTGAGTCCTCCACCACATCAAGGATATCTTGTTTGACTATTTCCCAGCATGCTTTGAAGAAGTCTACATTGAACCCATCCGGGCCTGGAGCTTTCCCATTTTGCATCTCTTTAATGACTTTGCTGACCTCCTCTTCAGTCACTGGCCTATTAAGATTGTAATTGTCTTCTCTAGTTACAAGCTTTGGAATGTACTTTGTGAAGTTGTTGATAAATTGTGATCTATCTATGAGAGGCTCCTCTGCTATGCTTTGGAAATGTTGTACCAGAGCAGATTCTATTTCTTTGTGGGTGCTGAGTTGTTTTCCTTGAGTATCTCTGAGTTTTGAAATCCTGTTATGAGACCTGTGATCCACGGTTGACTTGTGAAAAAACTTTGTGTTTCTTTCCCCTTCTTTAATCCATTGCACTCTCGATTTCTGTCTCCAGAAGATCTCCTCTTGTTGGCATCTGTCTTCCCATTCCTGTTGAAGAGAGTCAGCTTGTATTTTCCTTTCCTCGGTAAAGCCATCTGTGATGAGGATTTGGTTAATTCCCTGTAGTTTCTGTTCAACTTCTTTTTTGGCTTTGAAAATATTTCCAAACTCATTTTTGTTCCAATCTTTGAGCCTGAGTTTGATGTGTTTCAGCCTTTGATGCAATAGGAACATATTAGTTCCCTGAACGGGCATATCTTCCGCCCACCATTTTCCAATATTGTTGATGAAGTCAGGGTGGGTGAGCCAAACGTTTTCAAACCTAAAAGGTATGTTTCTCGGAGTGCCTATAAAAGAAGCTTCCAGTTGGATAGGCCAATGATCCGAGCCTCCAAAAAGGAGGATTAAAGCAGACAAGTCAAGGCCAGTGAGAATGAGGTCTTTAGAGATTATAAATATATCTAGTTTAGAGGCAACTTGAGAAGCCCCTCCCCACTTATTATTCCAGGTGAAGGTACCATTTTTTGTCTCCGTATCCACTAGCTTCATGTCGTTTAGGAAGTTCTGAAAGGCAATGGAGTCTCTACCTAGTGTTCTGGTCCCACATTTTTTTTTCTGAAAGAGATCTGATCATATTAAAGTCCCCTCCCAGAATCCAGGGCATAACAAGATGTCTTTCTCTTAGCTCCTCCAGTGAGATAAGAAGCCTGAGTTTGTCTTCAAGTTTTTGAGGACCATAGACATTTGTGATCAAATAGACTTCCTTATCACCCAAAGGTTGGATCACCATCGAAAGGTAGTTCCTGGATGCTTCAGCATCTAGGATTCCAAATTTCTGGGGGTTCCAAAGTGTGAGAATCCCTCCTGATGTGTTGTATTCTTTAACTTCTAGATATTCATACTTGATTAGCCATTTGCTATGTATCTCTCTTATTTTATCTATTGAACATTTTGTTTCCTGGATAAACACCATATCTGGTTTTTCTTCTTTTATTCTATTGCTAAGATTTCTTTGTTTCCTTTTACTTCCTAGACCCCTAATATTCCAGGTCGTGAGCTTCATTAAGAAAGGTTTGTAAATGAGTAACTAGTAAGATCTTTCATCTTACCTGAGTTGATCATGAGTTTCCCACACTATGTCAGCAGCTCATTCTGTCTTTTTCTTCCTCTTTTCCTGCCTGGGTTCTTGGGCGAGTGTCCTGATGTTACCTCCATCGTTTTCACCCCTCTGTTTTCCTGGCTATCATGGTTTCTTTTGACTCCAGAACCCTTTGCTTGAGATCTCCAAAGGAAGATTTGTTGCACTCTGTCAAACTCCTCTTGTGGTAGAGAATCAACCCCTTTGGTGGTTCCCTGCTCCAGGAACTTTTCTAGATCGAGATTCTCCCTTTCAAGAATTTCCTATAGATCATGGTCCTCCATTCCAACCTCGCTTGGGGTCATCTCATGGTCCCTGTCAAGTTCCATAGTGCTTGGCAGATCCTCCTTTAGTTTGTTGTTTTCAGGTATATCCTCCATGCTATCATCTTTTTCCTTCTCTGCAGGATTATCCTCCAGTACCTGGTTCGTCCCATTGTTCCCACCTTCTTCTTCTAAAATCTTGAAGCTATTATGACTTGGTTGCTTATCCTTGTTGGTTTTCTTCTCGTTCTTTTTCCCTCCTTTGCCTTTGCCTCCCACCTTGGTAAAGCCTTCGAGATCTTTACCTATGTTGGTTTTAATATTTTTCTTCGGTTTGTTTAATGGGCAGTCTCCAAAGAGGTGCCCATGTTCATGACATTTGCGACATCTAAATGGGACATGTTCATAGTCCACCGCCTACACCCATTCTTCATCATATACTTCTAGAATGATTTCGTTCAGAAGTGCTCTAGATAGGTCCATTTCTATGCATATTCGGGCAAAGGAGGTGTATTTTCCTCGCAAAGTCGCATCTGATATTTTTTAAAAATGACCTAGTTTATTGCCTATGGATTTTAAGGATTCTGGCAGCCAATAATCTAAAGGTAGGGAGTAGAGTCTTATCCATACTAGTACTGATGTGAATGTCTCTCGTTCCAGGACAAAATTCATCACCCATGGTCGCATGTAGAGGCCTGCAGCAGCATAAAAATATGGTCCTCCTTCGAACACTCTGTCTTTATCCTCTAAGTTTGTGAACACCACTGTGAAGAAACCCTTGGACCCAAGGTGAGGTTTTATTTTCCCCTTTGGTTTCCAGTGTTTTTTTATCCATGCATGAAAAGCCTTCTTCGTTGGCCATATCCCCATAAATTTTCATATTACCGCATATGCCGCCATGTGATCCCTGTGCACCTGTAGCGCTGGATCACTTAATACAACCCAGGGTGTAATGGTTGACCTAGGTTTACAGAGTCTTGTCATATTTTTGTGCTCAGCTCTCTGACTGCCTCCTCCTATTTTCTTGTCTCTTCTGACCTCCTCACGATTCTCTTCCTGTTCGAGTGATCTGATGTTTTTCGGTTTTTCTATGTTGCTACTCCCAGTTTCTACCTCCATTGGTTTCTTGAAGCGGATTGAACTAGCTTCCTTGCTTCTATTCGCAACTGCATGACTGTAGGAGGGAGTGGAACTCCCCCCTCCTTGCCCCTCCATGGTCACCAGCACTGAAACCAAACCCTCATTCAGCTCGCTCCCCGCTCAGTATCTATGAATTTAAAATTCATTGTTGAAATATGTTTAAAACTTAAAGTTTTTTAATTCTATGCTTGAAAAATTGTTGCCCACGGGGCTTTGGATTGACGGTGAATGGGTGCGCTGTTAAGACACTCCTTGCGATAGGTCACTGGTTCAATTCCCCGTGGGTACTTAGTTTAGTCTTAACCTAGAAAAAAAAAAAAAAAAAAAAAAATTGTCAATTTTTTTATTATCTTTAATGTTGTGGTTGAAAACAATTAGAATGTTAGCGATATTTAGTGTCATGTTATTATATGTTTAACAACATCGATGAAAATTATTGGAATTTTAATGTGTTTCAGATCCCATTATTTTATCTTTAACTTCATTACAAAAAAAATGTTGAAATTATATCCGGGAAAGAAAAAGTGTTATTCTACAAACAAAATTAGTGTGTATTTTTTCATTTGTTTTGCACAAAAAATTGGTTTTACTTCCATTTTTTTTAAATGTTGAAAATTAACTCTAAAAAAAATAAAACATCTTTACAAAATACACACTTTTCGTTTTTGGGTTGTTTTCATTTTTTCTTGGGGGTTTTTTGGATAAGTTCTTGTTTTGAGTTTACAGTTCCCAATTCAAAGTTTACATTGTTTATGTCATTTACACCTGTAAATTTCATTGATGCTAAGTGTTTGATAGAATTTCAGTCCCAGTTGGGGATGGTCAAGCCTAGTCCTGGAGTTATATTTTGTTTATTAGTCTTGTCATCGTGTTTTTAATGGATTTCTGAAGCTACAACAAGTTATGGGTAGTGGCCAAAATTTTGGGCTTGAAACGTGCCTTAAATATCGCGGACTGTGGCATAGTTCTGCTGGAATAGTCCCTAGATGTAGGCATGTTGGCTTGTGGGAGCATCTAGAGCTCTTTGGATGTTGGCATGCCCATAACATGGGAGTATCAAGAGGTCAAGTAGTCTAAGAACTCAGTAGGACTCAGGGTATATTTAATAGAAAGGTTGGGATGGTTCCTAGGGGTCCTATTGCTCATGTTGAAAGTTTGTATGGTGTGTTTTCATCGGTTCCACTTCCCTAACGTGACTTAGGAGGTCGAATCATATCATAGTAACTTCTCAGCACATGTTTACCCCGATTGGTCGGTTACTTGGGTAGATGTGCGAGGAGGGTGTTACAGAGTGGTATCAGAGCATGGTTCACCCCTTGGACTGGATGGGTGGTGTGTTGGTCATGCATTCATGTTGGTTGCATATGTGTTCCTTATGCTTGTAGTCCATGTTCTTGTTGCATTTGCATGGTGTTGATCATGGTTGTAGTGATGTCATCGTGTGAACATTGATGGTGTTTTTGTGGCATGTGTCTTCATGAGTGATGATTGTATATGCATTTGTTATGCATGACGACGTCTATATGCATGCATTGTCATGGTTATGGTTATGCATGTATGGTAGGCCAGACATGCATTGTGAGGTAATTGTATGTAATTATGTCATCATGATTATATTGGTATGTTATGATGCTAATGTGTTGGTTGAGACAAAGCAAGAGATGTAGATCATTAAAGTGAAGTTGCAACAATGGACTTCGGGGTAAGAGAAGATCATCATACATGTATTGTATGTATAGCATTCAGGTATGTAGGTTAAGGATTGTTATATGCATTATGGTTATGTGTATGCCTTTCATTCTATTGATGTTATGGTTACATACATGATAGATGCTAGTTGATTAGTATAGTCATATGCACATGCGTCAGATAGTCATGAATGATAGCAACCTATGGTTGTATGCATTTCTATTGTTGTTTTATGTAAGATAACTTGATTATTATGTTATATGTGGTTGATGAGTATGTTATAAGTTAACTTGTTGTTGTTATATGCTAGTAACTTGATGATTACCGTTATTACATTAATATCTTTATGTATCATACTAATTTGGATTAGTCTATGTAAATGGTTAGGGTCATGAAATTCAAGTATGAGTTAAAATGTTGTGATATTATGTCATACTAATCTAGACTAACGGTGCATATGTGATTATTATGTATGAATTATAATTGTTTATGAGTTTATGATGTGAACATGTTAGTTAGTTACTGTTATGGATATCATGATTTTATTTTTGGTTGAGTTGATATGTTGTCAAGTTATATCGTGCTAATATGGATTGATTGTGCAGAGAAGATTATCTCCGCTGAGATAGATTAAGGTATGAACTTTCTTATGTCATATACTTTGGGCTTTAATATTTGATTATGATGTCTATTTAACATAGGCTTCACCATTATACATAGGAAACTCAAATTTAACATCAAGTTTTAGAAAAGGTGATTTACTAGTTCCTTTTGCATAATGATGATGAGTATGAGCATGGGTTGTCGTAGTGGAAGAGGGTGAAGATGCTCGTGAAGTATAATATGAAGAAGGTGGTGGAGAGGGTGGAGGTTTGTCTCCATTCCCATTGCCTTCTTTTCCATTACCTCTTAATGAAGATCCTTCTCCTTTGGGAGGTTTGGAACTTTCTCCTTGTAACATGCTATTCCTCTCTTCATAGAGGACCTTCACCGTCTATGTCATATCAAAGAAATCCTTTATGAAGGTCTTCTCATCGTCTTTCATGTTTGCAGGTTCTCCTTCATGAGACATTGTCTCTAAAAACTCAACTACAAATTCTGCAACTTGAGGATGTACTAGTGTAGAAGAATTTGGAAACCTTGCTCTTCTTCCCCTTGAGCCAACTATAGGGGTTTCAACAAGCTTCCCTTCTCCTCTTTTGAGTTTTAACCTTGTAAGCAAGACATAAACTTGCAAACAATTAAATCCTTCTTTCACAAAGCAAATCTAGTATGAAAAAACCAGTGCTCTAATACCAGCTTGATCTGAAATGAAGTATATTAGTAATGATGTGTTGATTCCCCATTCAAAATAAAACCCAAGATACTTATCATTTTCTTATCAAGTGCTTAAGGATTCAATATTTGTTTGCTTAGTTAATTGATTCCCATGAGAGTTTCTTATGTAAATGTTAGAAATAATTTAACATAAAACATATGTTGAACAACAGCAAAATATCCACAAAGAACATCAAAATGCAACACACAACACAGAGATTTGATAAGGAGTTCACCCCTCCTGGGCTACGTCTCCTTGGTCCAGCTTCCAATGCTTGGGCCTCTCTATTATGCTCAAATTACAACAAAAGTGTGTTTACAATGCTCAAATTCCTCTGAAACCTGTCTTAATGAGTTCAAAATACTCAAAAATGGCTATCTAGCCTCTTTTTGTGTCCCATTTGGATAAGAACTGAAGAAGTTATGACTTCTCCTAGTTCTCCCACTATTTGTTCCACAAAATGCTCCAAAAACCGAAATAATCCCACAAATTCGCTCCAAAATCCGCTAACTGAGCGAGAATTTAGCCGCGCCACAGGCCATAACCTGTCAACCATATCACAAATCGTAATCGATAAGTGTTGCGGGTTCTTGTGGTCTATGAATAAAAAACGGGCAATTTGCGATCGCGATATTGCAGACCCGATGGGATATTAAATCGCAACCTATAGTGGAATCGCATCCAGGGACTATCGCATTTCGCAATCGGTGTAAAATCTCAACAGATGGTCTTGTAAACAAATCGGAATGTTGCAATAGCAATATCACAAACCCGTCGGGACATTAAACTGCAACATATAAAATATCGCGTCCGGGGTCTTATCGCTCATCGCAATCGGAAATCAACGCGAGAACATAATTGACAATATGGGGGACCCGACGAGACATTAAACTACAACACATAAAGTATCACATCTGGGCAGTTTATCGCAATCAGAACTTTATCGGTGGTAACAAAAATATCAATGGGGTTTTGGTGCGATATGCGATTGCGATTATCGCAAATCGCAACCCAACCTGTCGGGGGCCGATTCTTAACCTACGTCCTCTGTTTTTCCCCGATATGTGATATGCAGGACCCAATGGCAACCTGCCACTTGGCGCTTCCACATTCATTGGGACCTTTGCCATGTCATCTAATCCTGCCATGTGTCAAAGTCAAACTTGAACTTTGACTTGCTCTAACTTCTGCATATGAGCTCGGATTTAAGTGACGTGCATACCCTTGAATTCAAAATGACGAGCTCTTCGATCTGAAGCTAAGTTTAACAAAATTCTGACACTTTGATTTTTTAGCATAAACTTGAGTACCTGATCACTCCTCCCTACTAGAAGTCATTTGGACCCCAAAATATTATATTCATTTATTGAACAGATGAGGGTATTGTTCCCTCACCTTCCCATCTTCAATCCATTTGGCCTTTAATGGATTTATACCTTTGAGACCCACTCGAAGATAATCAAAATTTCCCCTCTTTGATGACCTCGTTCTTCTGCTAAGTATGGTGTCTTGTTGAAGCTCATCAATAAATTCTGGAGAGAAATCTTCAATTTGATGGAATCTGTACACTTTCTCCTTGATCTTCAATCAAAGGAGGCTCATACAATCTCAAATTTTCAACATTAACAACGGAATAAATTTGCATATATGAAGGCAAATCTAGCTTGAAAGCATTATTACCAATCTTTTCCAAAATTTTAAATGGACCATAACAGATTGGTTTCAGTTTTTTACCTTCACCTTGAAGTCTTTCCTTGATAATGTATAGCCAAAATTAATCACCTACTTGAAACTGATGATCCACACGATGCTTATCATGCCTTGCCTTATACTTGCCTTGACTCTTTTCTAGTTGTTCTTGAATTGATTGGTGCATCAACTGAATTTTCTCAATGAATTTATTTGTTGTGCCTATGTCGCTATGTCCATATACAGCTACATCTTTCTCAAAGATGAAATCCAAAGGAGATTTAAGCAAGTAACCAAGACATGCCGCCAAAGGCGAAGTTAGAGTAGAAGAGTGTTTTGCTCAGTTCTAAGCATGTTGAATATAATGCAATTGTTCATCCCACAACTTAGGATGTTTGTTGCAATATCCTCTTAGAAAATGAATAATTGTCCTGTTAACCACTTCATTTTGACCATCTGTTTGTAGATGGAAGGCTGTAAACCTCTTCAACTTGGTGTCCATCAAGTTCCATAAACTTGACCAAAAATTCCAAACAAATCGGGAATCACGATCACCTACAACAGAAGTAGGTAATCCAAAATGAACCCATACATTTTGAAAGAAATTTGAGTTTTTTGTTCAGCTGTAATTTGCTTTTAACAAGGCATTAATATGCACATCTTACTAAACCTATCCACAACTACATACAAATAATCATGACCTTTCCTTGATAAAGGAAGACCTCCTACAAAATCCATGGAAACACTTTCCCATGTATGTGAAGGTACTGGAAGTGTTGTGTACAATCCTAGCTTGCCATTACTAGGTTTATTGACTGCACACAATGAATAACCTCTGACAAAACATGTCACACTTTCAAGCATACGAGGCCAGTAAAAATACCTCTAAAGATTTTCCACTGTTTTACTTACATTGAAATATCCAGCAATAAGAGAAGTGTGTGCTTCCCTTGTGACATTTACTCTCTCTCCCTGTTGAACACAAAGTTTAACCAAATGATACAACAGATTATCATGAACATGGTAATCTAATTCCTCAACTTGGTGGCCTTGAATCAAGTTTAAATATACCTCTTGAAAGTCAGAATCATGTGCATATTTCTCAACATAACTTTCAGGAAAAACAGAATGATTCTTGAGTAAAATGGTTGCATTAACAATCGGTCTAGACAGCATATCAGTAACTCTGTTATAAATACATTTCTTGTACCTGATTACAAATTGGAATTGCTGTAAGAATCCCATCCAATGAAAATGCCTTGATTGCTGCAATTTTGTTTGAGATTGCAGATATTGCAAAGGTTGATGATCAGTGTGAATAATGGTTTCTTTTCCCATCAAGTAATGCTTCCATTTCTTCACATTTTTCACCAATGCATAAATCTCTTTATCATACATAGGATAATTAATAACGGAACCATTAAAACTTTCATAATGAAATGAAATACGCTTACCATGTTGTAAAAGTACTGCACCCATGGCGTAGCCACTTGCATCTGTTTGTATTTTAAAGGGTTGTTTCAAGTCTGGCAATGTTAAAACTGGGGCTGAACTGATCTTTTGTTTTAAAGCATCAAATGCTTTTTTTGTTTACCTCCCCACTAGAAGGCAACCTTCACGTTAGTCAAAGCATGTAGTGGAGCTGCTATGGAAGAGAAATTAGCAATGAACTTCCTCCAATACTACGCTGCTCCCAAAAAACTCCTTACTTCTATGACTGATTTGGGTATTGGACAATTCACAATAACCGAAAATTTAGAGGGGTCAATCTTCAACTCACCTCCTCTGACTATGTGGCCCAAATACACTATGGAAGTTTTCCCAAATTCACATTTAGACATCTTCAGAAATAATTGTTCTCTTTTCAATACATCCAACACTTTCCTCACATGCTTGACATGCTCTTCTCGTGATTTTTTGAATATCAAAATATCATCTAAATAGACAATTACAAACTCATCAAGAAAGGATCTTAAAACATCATTCATAACTCTCATGAATGTAGCTAGAGAGTTACAAAGACCAAAAGGCATAACCAGCCATCCATGTTTGGTTTTAAAAGGAGTCTTCCAAATATCCTCAGTTATTCTAACTTGATGATATCCACTTCTCAAGTCTAATTTAGTGAAATATTTTTCATTCTTCAACTGATCTAGCAAATCATCTATTCTGGGCAGTGGGTATCAATTCTTTATGGTAATTTTATTCAAAGCTCGATAATCTACACACATGCGCCAAGTTCTATCTTTCTTGGGTACCAAAACAATTGGTGAACCACCTGGCGAAGTAGAGGGACGAATCACACCTTTATTTAACAACTCCTGGACTTGTTTCTTAATTTCTAAACTTTCCATAATAGACATTCGATACATACCGATATTTGCGAGTGGACAATCTTGCTGTAGATGAATTTCGTGTTGAATTCCCCTTTTTGCTGGTAATCCCTTTGGTTCTTGAAACATGTCTCCGTATTGATTGACCACGTCAACCAATTAAGCTTTCAGCTTCACGTCACAACCTGCAAAGGATTCATGCTCTGTGTCATTCTTCTGCTTGATCATAAGGAGCACAAGATTCTTGTTGGATCTGACCAGTCGCTTCCTTTGCCCTGCGCTTGCCAAAGATATATTAAGATTTCTGCGACGGGCTCTCACAATATACTCCACCCCATCTTTGAACAAATGATATTTTTTCTCAAATCTATGGAAAACAACTTTCATGTCATACAAATACGGGCTTCCCAACACAATTCCAAAAATATCCAGTGGCACTACATCTAATTCGACTTCATCAACGAAATTGGTAGTAATTGCAAACCTGAAAACACATTTCCTTGTGACCTAAATATTTTCATCCTTGGTTATCCAACCCAATGGATACAGTTTATGATGAGGCACGGTTTCCAAATTCAACTTCTTGACCAAGTCTGTAGAAATTAAATTTGCTTGAGATCCATTATCAAACAGCGTATCAATCTTGGTGTGTTTGGAAATAACTCTGATATGGAACAACTCAATTTTGTTTTCCTCATTTGAAGCATTATTGGAGTTATTTGTTGCGCTGGTGCTTGCCACGGCTTCCTCTTTGCTTGCTTTTGCCACAGCTTTTCCTTTAGTGACTGTGGCTGCAATCTTTGCTTCATCACCTGAGTTGGAACCCAAGTCTTGTTGTACATCAGCGTTTATCTTTTGTTTCCCTTTATTGTTAGATTTCTTCGGTCATAATTTTGGATGAATCTTCCAGCAATGTGCTTCATCATGGCCCTCTTTGGAACAATTCTTGCACACGGGTTTCTCCCCTTCTTTCTTAACAAAAGAATTTTTCTTTTTCTTTCCTTTTAATTTCTTCCCTTTTTCACCACTCTGGAATGGCTTCTTCTTACCTTCTTCTTGTACATTTTTCCCTCTTGCTTCGAGGTGTGTAGCTTGAACACAAACCTCATCAAGATTCGTGGGATTAAACATAAGAATGGTATGTCGAAGATAGCTATGCAAACCTCCTATATATTTCAGCAAAGTATCTTGTGACTGCAACTCTACTCCTAGTATAAGAGTTCTTCTCCTAAATTCTTGAGTATACTCTTGCACATTTTGACCTTTTAACTATCTGAAATTTTTCCAATTCATGATATCTTTTGGCATATGGGCTAAAGGGTAGAATTGTCTTTTTATAGCGGCGATGAAATCAGACCAAGTAATAGAGATATTACCATGTTCTTTTGATCTCATATTGAATCCTTGCTTTCCACTAAATGAGTGTTTCACCCTCCATTCTCAATGAAGCCAACTGAATTTTGATATCATCCTCTTGAAGGTTCTGAATTCTAAAATACACCTCCAACTGATGAATCCAATTATCCATGTTCTCTACATTCACTTCACCATTGTACATAGGCAACTTGAATAACATCAAGATTTAGAAAATGTGATTTACCAGTTCCTTTTGTAGAATGATGATGAGTATGAGTATGGGTTGTCGTAGTGGAAGAGGGTGAAGATGCTTATGAAGTAGAAGATCAAGAAGATGGCGGAGAGGGTGAATGTTTGTCTCCATTCCCATTTCCTCCTTTTCCATTACCTCCTCCTGAATAGCCTTCTCCTTTGGGAGGTTTGCAAATTTCTCCTTGTAACCTGCTATTCCTCTCTTCATAGAGGACCTTCACCATCTCTGTCATATCAAAGAAAGCCTTTTTGAAGGTCTTCTCATCCTCTGTCATGTTTGTAGGTTCTCCTTCATGAGACATGGTCTCTAAAAACTCAACTGCAACTTCTACAACTTGAGGATGTACTGGTGTAGAATACTTTGGCAACCTTTCTCTTCTTCCCCTTAAGAAAACTATAGGGCTTTAAACGATCTTCCCTTTTCCTCTTTTGAGTTTTAACCTTGTAAGCATGACATAAACTTGCAAACAATTAAATCCTTCTTTCACAAAGTAAATCTAGTAAGCAAAAAACAGTGCTCTGATATCAACTTGATCTGAAATGGAGCAAACCCATTCAGAATAAAACCCAAGATACTTATCATTTTCTTATCAACTGCTTAAGGATTCAATATTGTTTTGCTTAATTAACTAATTCCCATGAGATTTTCGTATGTAAATGTTAGAAACAATTTAACATAAAACATATGTTGAACAACAACAAAATATCAGAAAAGAACATCAAAACGCAACACACAACACAGAGATTTGATGAGGAGTTCACCCCTCCTAGGCTACGCCTCCTTGGTCCATCTTCCAATGCTTGGGCCTTTGTATTATGCTCAAATTACAACAAAAGTATGTTTACAATGCTCAAATGCCTCTAAAACCTATCTCAATGAGTTCATAATACTAAAAAATGGATATCTAGCCTCTTTTTGCATCCCATTTGGATAAGGTCTAAAGAAGTTATGACTTATCCTAGTTCTCCCACTATTTCTTCCACAAATTGCTCCAAAACCGACATAATCCCACAAATTCACTCCAAAATCCACTAACTGAGCGATAATTTGGCTGCGTTACAGGTCATAACCTGTTGGTTGTATCGCAAATTGCAATCGACAAGTGTTGTGGGCTCTTATGGTATGTGAATAGAAAATGGGTGATTTGCGATTGCGATATTGCGGACCCGATGGGATATTAAATTGCAACCTATAGTGGCATCGCATCCAGGGACTATCGCATTTCGCAATCGGTGTAAAATCTCGACGGATGGTCTTGTAAACAAAGTGGAATGTTGCGATAGCAATATCGTGGACCCATTGGGACATTAAACTACAACATATAAAATATCGCGTCCGAGGTCTTATCGCTCATCACAATTGGCAATCAGCGCGGGAACATAATCGGCCATATGGCGGAACCGCCGGGATATTAAACTGCAACACGTAAAAGTATCGCATGTTATGAAACCAGCTCACAAAAAGATAGAAAAGATAGATGAACACCTTAGAAATAAGCCTCTTCGAGGAGGCAACCTCCTTTACATTACACAAATGAACAATTCTTGGATGATACAAATGATAAGACTTCCTTTTTGTATATAGGAGTCTAAGGGGTCATAATATAATCAGAGCCGACATAACAATAATAATGTAAGGGCACAATAATAACAATAGTGGGCTTCTATGGGGCACAATAATAACAATATGGGGACTACATGGGCACAACAATATAATAAGGGGGTTGTACTAATAACAATAAGGGGTTACACTAGTAGTATAGGGACCTAACATGCCCCTCTCCTTCAAAAAGTGTTGTCCTCAATGCTTGAGTAGTTCTTGATGCTTCTGTATAAATTCTTGTCCTCCCATGTGGAATCTTCAGCGGGTAAGTTCTTCCACTTGATGAGATACTCTGAAATTGATCTATTTTGTAGCTGTCGATTTCTCGGTTTTGTGACTGCTTCAGGTTCCAATATGATTTTTCCTTCCTTGTCAAGTTCTCGAAATATTGTTTGAACTAGGATCTTCTGCAACTTTTGAATGAGTTCCCACTCCTTTGGGCATATGGATATCTGTAAGGCCTAATGATTGGAGGAACACTTCTTGGAATCAAATGAATAGCATGATCATGATCACAAATAGGTGGCAGGCCTTTGGGAGTCTCAAATACCTTGGAATGATTGTCCAAAACGTTTTGGAGATCTGGAGAAATACATGATTTCGATGTGGGATCCTCTAGTGAACATAATTGTGCAATTACGCCCCGTTGTTATTCATTTAGAAGCTTGTCATGCTGTTAGAGTTGATTATCTTTCCCATTTTCCCTTCGATACCCCTCAATTCAACTTCCTTTCCTTCCCAAAAAAAATTTCAAGAAAATTAAACGTTATCGTACCCAAAGATTGTAGCCATTGGACTCCTAGTAAAACATTAGCACCACCCATTGGAATGGAAATCATTGGACTATTCAATACATATTCTCCCATGGATAGCTTGATATTATGGCACTTTCTAGAGAAATTTATGGTTCCTCCACTTGCAACCGTCACTTGACACTCTGGTGCTGGATATAGGAAGTAATTCAATTCCTTGGCTATCTTACAATGAATAAAATTATGGGTACTGCCCGAATCAGTCAACACTATTACCTTTTACTTCTTTATATATCCTTCTATCTTGATAGTTTGAGGAGTGGTAATTTCTTCCAATGTATTACAATATATGGTCGGATTCATTTCTTGATGCTCGATGTGATCTTTCACTTCTTGAACATTTTTCTTCTTGATATGTCCTTCTATATTGATAGTTTAAGGAGTGGTAATTCCAGCCAATGCATTACAAGATATGGTTGGATTCATTTCTTCTTTCTCGATGTGATCTTTTACTTCTCGAACCTTTTTCTTCTTGATACGTCCTTCTACCTTGAGAGTTTGAGGAGTCGTAATTCTTTCCAATGTTTTACAATATATGTTCGGATTCATTTCTTCTTTCTCTGGGGTGGGTTTCTGGTGTATATCCTCTTATTTTGATGTTTCTTGATCCTTTTCTTCCTCCTCTTCATAATCTATGTAAAATAATTTCTTCTCAGTACACTTATGACCTTTAGTGTATTTGCTATCACAATTGTAACAAAGCCCTTTTTGTCTTTTTCCTTCAAATTGTTGTGGTGTAAACCTTGTAGGTTGTGGAAGGCTAGGAGAAAAAACACTTCCATAATTATAGTCATGAGTGGTGGGATTCCTTGCTTCAATAATTTCGCTTTCAATTTTTCTTGCCAATCTAAATGCCTTCTCCAATGAATCAATTTCCCAAAGACGAACCTCGTGTTGAATGATATCCTTTAAAGTCCCTATTAAGACATCAACCATTTTCTTCTCTGGAATATCATTTACCCTTATATTCAATTTTTGGAAGTCCTCAATGTGCTCTGCCATTTAACCCTTTTGTTTGAGATTTATCAATTGGCTAAAGAAGGTGTTTCTCTTTGTATCCTCATAATGTGTTATCATTTCCTCCATGAAAATTGACCACGTGACAAGTGGTTTACGAGAACAAAGCCCTTTATACCATAAAAATTGATTCGGTTCTAAATAATTAGATGCAATACGTACCTTTTGTAATAATGGTACACCATGTAGATCAAATATTTCTCCATCTATAGTATCCAATTTAATGGATCCTTGACATCAAACTTCCTCATATCGCCTTTTCTTGATTTTAGGAGCTCAGTCTTGAAACGACTATAACTCTGTACTTTCAGATCTCCAAGTTCTGAAATTGCGTTCTGCAGTAGTGTTACAGATCCATTTGGGCACATCAACCCCAAATTACAGATCGATACTATTAGGGCCCATCAACCCCTAGTGCAGTTGTTACATGCCATAAAGAAGTTAGTCATCAGAATGTCCCACTTCCCAAGAAGTTCCATCACTGAAAACATCCAAAAAACTACCTCTACGAAGATCAGTGCATGTAGGCCTTCATTAGGATGCGTTGCAATGCAAACCATACACTGACAGGGTGCTATGCAGCGCACTTGGTTCCTCTTTGGCCCGCGTTGGGTGAATTTGAGCGAACTTCTGTGAGGGTTTGAAGATTCCTTTTCCATTGGAAGCCTCTAGAAGTTTCTCAATGCCACCTACTCCTTTGAGTTCGCATTTGGATGAGGAAGGGAGTTAAGGAACATCAATCCCCTATCCCTTCTTCCATGGAACTGAATTCTAAATTTAGAAAGGCATTCATTATCACCATTGATGGCATAACCTCCTTCATTCACCTATAAAAATATCACTCATCTAAGAGATCAGGGGCTGGAAATCATTGAATTTTAGGGAGATGCTGGTGATATGAGATCAGAGTTGACTACAAAGTGTTGTATAGTGTTGAAATGTCTTGCTTGTCATGAGGTGAGGAGGGATTGAATTGGAAGAGTGTCACTGGATCGAGCACATATGGGTTGTAATTCTTACTCGTATCAATAAAGTATTCAAAACTTTTTCCTTATGCTTGTGATATATGTTGATGCTTTCATATGTATATCATGTTCTCGATTCCATTTTATTTATAAGCAATAGATCATTATCATTTGCCTTGATGGGTTTTTGTTTCTGTGTTTGTGCAGGTACTTTTCAAGCGGCTTAAGTACAGAAAGGAGCGGCAAGATCAGTCAAGGGAGACAAGGAACTAGTGAAAACTACAAGTAGGTTTCTCTTCTCTCTTATTTTATCTATTGATTATAGAAAAGGTAGAGATTACTTTGTATGTTGTTTCTAGACCTGCTACTAAGTCTAGAGGGTTAGGCGTTTGTCCAAGAACACTAAATTTTCCCAAAACAAATTGGCGACTCCGCTAGGGAAAATTCATCCATCTTAGTAGCTTATCAACCTCTTAAGACATTTCTACATACTGTACTTGTGGTCGTTGATTGAATTTCAGTCTTCTTTCATTGAAAATTGAGTCGAAACTATGTCAAAATCACCTTCAGAATGGCTTACTGTCACCAACGCAATCCAATGAAGGACACAATGCGTTGTAGTGCACTTCCCGCATAGATCCAGTGCGATTCAGCACACTGTCTCTAACTGCTGCCTGCACTGATCCCTTGAGGGTCAATTTCCCATCTAGGAACTAAAAGTTTTTGCCAATTTTCTCTTGTTTGAATGAGGTGTTGAATGTCAATGATGTTTTGTCTTTGAAAATAGTCTTTTCATCTCCTTAGCTAGCCCTAATTTGATTGGATTGATTAATGTTTCTTTAATGTTTTTTTTGTCATTATCAGTCTATAGTCAAAGTTAGTTTTTGGTCGATTGATCTTTGTTCGAAAGAAAGTGTCGTAAAGTCGTCTTTTCCTTTGAATACTGAACTGTCGTAAAGTATTCATTCATAAAATATTAATTGATTTATATGTGCATATGGTTTGTCTTTTCGTTGAAAGTGTCGTAATTCCTCATTTCTTTGAAATCAAAAGTGTCGTAAATTCTTCCTTTCCCTGAAAAGAAATTGTCGCAAAATCGTCATTTTTATGAAAAGAGATATTTGATCGATTGTGCGTATTTCCTTTTTTTTCATCACAACATTAAGGGATTTGAAAATAAAAACAGGCATTGTGCATATTAAATTTTGTGAATGCTTGAAAGGAATGGTTTAGGGAATTGCATCTAGTTTGTGCTTTGTGTTGATTGATCAAAAAGTACTTGTTTGCTCTATCCCTAGTAGCTAGTAATTTCATTGTTAAATTGAATGGAAAGAATGCTTATCATATTAGTAGCATTTTAACTTAAAAGGCAAATTCTAAAGAAAATTAACTTAAAATTTATTTGAATTTACCTAATGGAGCATTGTCACCTAACGAAAAACATTTAGAGGTCTAGGCTAGAGACGTGTTCCGATGTCATAAAACAAAGCAGTTGTTGCTAACTTGTCTGCAATACATCCCGAGTGTGATACCTCATTCCACATACGTGAGTATATCGTAGCTCATCCACGTACCTTCGGGTATATAGGGCGGTGTTACAGTACGTAAAGTATATGGGAATGCTCTCACTGTGCGGTTTTGCATTAGACAGCGCTTATACAGACTGGGCCTCCACGTACCTTCGGGTATATATGGGAGGACAACTCTAGGTTGCTATCCATCCTTAGGTAACCAAGTCGGCCACCTTGTACACTATGATACACCAAACACAACATTCGGGGAGATTTCCTGCCCGTACTTCTTGGTTCGCCAGGAGGTATTCTGCAGTTCACAGTTACTTGGTAATCCTTTTGCCTAGATCATCCCTCTTTTGTTTTTGTTATGTTACTTTGATTAAAATAAAATTAATTGACTGTGGATAACATCCTCCTCGCTCGCTCCTTAGTTGATCTTAGGTTGAAACATATGGCAACAAATCCGGATTCCACTTATCAAGGAATTCCTTTTGATGGGAATCCTAGTCCTTTTCCTCCTTTCGAAAATATTGGTGCTCCCTATATGGCTACATTGTCCCTTTCGGGATTTAAAATTGGCTTGCCAGTATGGTTGTTTTCAACCTCCTTGGTTCAAAATGTCATGATTTATTCGCAATCGAGTACACCTCCAACTGAACAAAATCAACCTCCAGTTGATCCTAAAGTTGACCCTTTGCCTTCTTTCTCATTTGTTTCTTCCTACCCTTCTTCCTCTTCACCTGGTGAAAGTATTGGTGCTAGTAACCAGGTGGCTAAGAAGAAGAAGAAAGGCAAGAAGAAGAAGAAGAAGAAAATTCAGCAAAGGGGCAACCAAGCAACCATTGATTTGAATGCAACATCTGATGAGAAACCATCCGTCAAGCCTCACAAAGTTCGATATCCATGCAAACTTTGTGCGGGAGACCATATTCTTCAAAATTGTCCTGATATTCCTCATATCTTAGAAGAATGGTCTTCCTTTTCACATCATTCTATGTCATCAACTTCTAGAGATCATGCTAGTGACACACCATCAACTAGCTATAGTAAAGTTCATGGAATCAAGGGTAAAGTAAAGTTTCCCTGTAGGTTATGTTAAGGGAATCACCCCATTCACCTTTGTCCCTATCTGGATGAAGCCAAAAAAGTGTTGGATAATCATCCTGATTCACCGCAGCGACTTCCATCTGATTACAGGAAACTTTCCCTAAATACTTCACTATTTGATAAATTGACTGACCAAAATCAACCATCGGTCGAACCCACTCTCTCTGAAAGTGAATCCTATGAGTCTATACCTGACCCAAATCAACAGGCTGAGGTAACAGTTGACCCGATTTCCCCTTCAGTAAATCGTACCTTTCCCGAAGAGAGTGAATATGATACCACTCAAGTTATTTTTGTTTCTTCAGATTCTAATGAGCTTGGGGGTAGTCCTCTTGTTCCATCAAGATAGGAGGAAAATTCTCCAGTTCTCGTAACTCAAGGGGTTAATCCTCCTGTTTCTACTGTACCCCCTCCAAGTAGCCTAGTCACTTCCTTTGATTGGAATCGACTAGCAGGATTCTTCCTTCCTTCCTATGTGCCTTTCCAGATCATAGTACCGGTTTGTAATATGATTGTATCTGACACTATTATAGATGAAGGTTCATCAGTCAGTATCCTTTCCTCAACTGCTTGGCATGTTCTTGGTTCACCACTGCTTGTGCCTGTTACATAGAATCTTTTGGGTTTTAAAAAAGGAACCAGCCAACCATTAGGGATCCTCCCTCAGTTACCTATTACTTTGGGAGGAAAAATCATTTATCTGAATGTGATGGTAGTCCCAGGCCCTTTAGATTTTAATTTACTTCTTGGGCACGACTATGTTTATTGCATGAGAGCTATTGTTTCCACACTCTTTCGAGTGATGAGTTTCCCGCATGAAGGCATAATTGTCACCGTTGACCAACTTTCATTTCTCGGTCCAAATATGGCTCCTAGTCAACCATCTTCCCTAAGTGGTCCTTTTGTACCAATGGTATCATCCACGCCACGGGTTAATTATGTGGCAACCCGTTCCATACCTACATCAAATGATGATCAATTCAGTGATGTTGTACATCATGTACTGGGGGCATTGGAACCAGATCTCTCCTTCATGACCTATTATGAGTTGTTATCGAAAGTTCGAGGATAGTTCGTTGTCTTGTGTCAACCTCGTTAAAAAATGAAACAAGGAATATGATGATAGTTCTTTTACTGTGTCAACCTCGTTAAAAAATGAAACAAAGGGTATGAGGATAGTTCTTTTACTGTATCAACCTTGTTAAAAAATGAAACAGGCCAACAAGGACAGTTCCTGGTCTTGTGTCAACCTCGTTAAAAAATGAAACAAAGAGTATGAGCACAGTTCCTTGTCTTGTGTCAAGCTCGTTAAAAAATGAAACAAGGAATATGAGCATAGTTCCTTGTCTTGTGTCAAGCTCGTTAAAAAATGAAACAAGGAATCTGAGCAGAGTTCCTTGTCTTGTGTCAAGCTCATTAAAAAATGAAACAAGGTCCCCTGGAGCAAAGTTCCAAGTCGAGTCTTTGATTAGATCTCGTAAAATCCTAGTCGAGTCTTTCACTTGATCTCATAAGTGAACCTTCATTCCATCTACCTCATAGCCATGAGTAGGCTACTTAGGTAAATGTAATGAAGCTTAGGGGGCATGCACCTAATGGTAAAGTTAAGTTTCCCTATAGGTTATGTGAAAGGAATCACCCCATTCACCTTTGTCCCTATCTGGACGAAGCCAAAACAGTGTTGGATAATCGTCCTGCTTCACCGCAGTGACTTCCATCTGGTTACAGGAGACTCTCCCTTTCATCATGTTGGGGGCATGTAAACCAATCTCAAGCATAGTTTTTCATTTCAAGCTTGTGTAAAAATGAAACTAAATCCAAGCATAGTTTTTCATTTCAATCTTGTGTAAAAATGAAACTGAATTCAAGCATAGTTTTTTGTTTCAAGCTTGTGTAAACATGAAACTAAATCCAAGCACAATTCCCTATGGTTCAAGCTTGTCTAAAAATGAACCCATTTCCAGTTTAACCCTCATGATTTCCATTCTATCAGCCTCTTTCGTTAGATGAGCCTTGGTTGTTTTCATCCCATTGCCACCATCCCTTTGGCCAATCATACGCTTTCACTTGGTTGTTTTACCCTTTTTGAGGGATAGTTGCAATGAGTGGTCTTATTAGCCAGCCTCTTCACATAAATCAACATGTTTTGAGAAGTTCCAACATCATCGGAACCAATTGTTACCCTAGACACCACTCGTTCCTCAAAAAGGAGTCCTCTTTAAGCTCTTTTCAGACTCTCTAAACATGAAAAGATTGTCGAGTGCTTGTCTTTTCCAGCGCGTTAAAGGATAGGAAATGATATTTCTCTTGTATTATTTTACGCTTTTTCGGACTCGGGAGATTAACTTACGAAAAAGAACTTGTGGAGTTTCCTTTTCGTCCCTTTTCAAACTCTCTAAACATGAAAAGGACCAAGTTGTCTTTACAGTCATTAAACTCGTTAAAAACATCAAATAGCGACAAACTTTTCCATCTAAACAAGACCGAGTTTCACCTTCACTAGACTTGTTAATGCATCAAATAGTGATGGATTCGCCCGAAGGGTGAAATTATACAATAAGCATATGTTACCCTCCTCAAGCTTGATAACAAATAAAGAGGTATTGGTAAGCAATCACTGGGGAAAAAATAAAAAAGCCGAGAAAACTTTATGGTAGCAAGTCGCTCTTGAACATGACACTTTCACCTCATCACCATGACTATGTGAGTTGGGTCATTCAGCTTGATGGTTATCACACCGTTGGTCTATCATACCATCCATTACTTTTTTTTTGGGTCAATGCTACCAATTCATCTTAGTTTCGCCAACATGTTCAAGAGAAGTCATTCAGTTCAAACTTCATTCTTTGCAATACCGTAAACCTTCATTTTCATGACCGCCATTCCTGAACCTTGTGTCGTCAGTCATTTTTTCATCTCCAAAATCATTTATCTCGTTTTGTGTCATAGATGTGGGATACATCAAGGCCCTCCTGCGACGAGTTGCTTCTTGTCGACATCAGCACATCATCCAAGAAGTTGACTTAGAAACACCCCTTCAGTACCTTGAAGCTTGCATACATCAATGGAAATTTTCTCGCTTTCGTTGATAGGTTGACATCAATGGCCTTCGACCGAAAGACTTTGTATGGTGTTCGACATCAAATCATTTATTCACACAATGAAAAATGTACTATAGTACCTTGAGGGTCATTATCATTATCGGTGATTCCTCTCACGTTTGTTTACAGCTTACATCATTGGTTGGTAATCAAACGATGTCTTTCCATGTTCGACTTCAGAACATCTATTCACATGATTATACTTGTACTTGAGAAAAATATTGAATGAGATTGAAGACCCTGGATCTAGTTTCATCCATCCGGGCTGCGATATTTTCAGGAGTACTAAATCAAATTTACAATGGCCTTACATTCATGGTCAACCATTCATGGGTCTATATCTGTAGATGACTATAATTGTACATGTAATGAAGGTTTATAAGCTGAGCATGGGTATGCCTTCCCTCAGCTAGTTCATGAGAAAAATCAAATTATCATGATATATGTATTGTAATTGATGCAGGTCACCTTCCATTTCGAAACCTCCTCTCCTCATGATAAAGCATTTCACTCGACATATATATTTACGACTTCATGCTTTATGGGGCAACTGTTACAGATCCATTTGGGCACATCAACCCCATATTACAGATCGATACTATTAGGGCCTATCAACCCCTAGTGCAGTTGTTACATGCCCTAAAGAAGTTAGTCATCAGAATTCCTTACTTCCCAAGAAGTTCCATCACTGAAAACATCCAAAAAACTACCTCTAAGAAGATCAGCGTAGGTAGGCCTTCATTAGGATGCACTGCAATGCAAACCATACACTGACAGGGTGCTATGTAGTGCACTTGGTCCCTCTTTGGCCTGCAATGGGTGAATTTGAGTGAACTTCCGTGAGGTTTTGAAGCTTCCTTATCCATTGGAAGCCTCTAGAAGTTTCTCAATGCCACCTACTCCTTTGAGTTCGCATTTGGATGAGGAAGGGAGTTAAGGAACATCAATCCCCTATCCCTTCTTCCATGGAACTGAATTCTAAATTTAGAAAGGCATTCATTATCACCATTGTTGGCATAACCTCCTTCATTCACCTATAAAAATATCACTCATCTAAGAGATCAGGAGCTGGAAATAATTGAATTGTAGGGAGATGCTGGTGATATGAGATCAAAGTTGACTACAAAGTGTTGTATAGTATTAAAATGTCTTACTTGTTATGAGGTGAAGAGGGATTGAATTGGAAGAGTGTCACTGGATCGAGCACATATGGGTTGTAATTCTTCCTCTTATCAATAAAGTCTTCAAAACTTTTTCCTTATGCTTGTGTTATATGTTGATGCTTTCATATGTATATCATGTTCTCGATTCCATGTTATTTATAAGCAGTAGATCATTATCATTTTCCTTGATGGGTTTTTGTTTCTGTGTTTGTGCAGGTACTTTTCAAGCGGCTTAAGTACAAAAAGGAGCGGCAAGATCGGTCAAGGGAGACAAGGAGCTAGTGAAAACTACAAGTAGGTTTCTCTTCTCTCTTGTTTTATCTATTGATTATAGAAAAGGTAGAGATTGTTGTGCATATGTTGTATACGTTGTACATGTTGCATCTGTGATGTTGTGCGCATGTGGTGTTGTGTATATATAGTGTGTGTACATGTTGTCATGCATTGTTATGTATAGGGTGGCACAAATATTTTTATGTGAATATTGTGTTAGTCTCCTATACCGATAGGGTTTCATTTTTCATGATTGACAGTGGAAGTGCCAAAAATGCTCATCTTTGATGCTACAAAGGTTCCATATTTTTTGAAAGGAAAGGAACAGAGAGTTAAAAAATGTAAAGAGGGTATGCCTTAAAAGAATAATCAAAAGGCAAGAAAATGAATTGGTCAGAAAAAATAATTGAAATGAACCCCAAGGAAAGACCATGAAAGTGGCTGACCAAAGTGCCACTGCTATCTTGATGGATGGCCCAACAGTTCAAACTGGACCATGCCATGTTTTAAATTGCTTGCTCTAGACTAGAGAATGAATACCTGTCCAAACAGTTCAAGCTTGGCAGATGAGTAGCTAGATAGAGAAAGGAAGGAGCCCAACTGCTTAATCTGGGCCCTTGGAAGACATAAGGGTAGATTTAGATAGGAGGGAAGCCAAAAGAAAAGAGGATTATCAGGGTTTGCAAGGCTAAGTGCACCCATCCAAAAGAAGAAAAAATGTTAGGTCTATTAGGCAGGGTAGGCAGTTGGAGGTTGCAGAAGCAAGCTATGACCACCTGATATATTGAAAATCATATCTCATCTCATCAATAAGAGAAGGGCAAGAACAATGGTCTATATGGCAAACTATCAAAGCATGTCTAACTTCCCTCATTCCCTTCAAAAGGTTTCTTACTAATATCCCCTTGAGGACTTTAGGATCTGCCTAAACAATCCTACTTACATTTCTCCCTTGAGAAAGTCATGACAAGTTGTGACCTTCTTCCTCAAAAAAGAAGCCACATTTCTTGTGTAAAACCCTCACTTCATACTTCATCCATTTCTGGTTTCTAAGTTTCAGTTCTCAAGCTCAATTTCTCCCTCACACTTCACCTCACATACCCATATTAACTCCTAACCCTATTATATAGCTCCCTAGTACATCCCCACCCCTATTTTCTACAAAAACTATATAAAGTTCCCAAAAACATATTAACTATCCCACCCCCTAGCATTATAGCTAAGTAACATAGTTATGGGAGACATTAGTCCATTTGGGGCTATAATCAACCCTTCTGCGTCCTTACCCCGGAATTAGTCTAACCTCTGGTTAAGATTAATAGCCTATGCCTAAACCCTCACCCACCTAAACCCTTGCAAATTTCCCCCGCAGTTAAACCCCAATGTTTAAATGTTAAAATGTTTAAACGTTTTTAATTAAACATTGTGCCGCATTAATCCATTAATCCGACCCGCAGAAAACCCACTTGAGCTAAAGTTTGGACACGCAGCTATAATATATTATTTAAATGCGGACGGGACCGGCTCCGAAGTTGCACGCCGCGCCGAAAGCCCCGCCAGCCGTCGATCTCCCACCGCGCCCGATCCAACGATGGGCGGGTGTTTTCAGCCCACAACGCGCCGGGCTTTAACGTCCGGGGGATGGGCGGTTTTGCCGCCATACCCCCGCCACGTGTCGACCACCCGAGGTGTTCAAAGGCCCCCCCCCGAAACCGCATTTGCTCAAAGGCGGTGCGGGGAAACCAGAACCCGCCGTCCAAGAAACTGCCCTCCGTCCCATTACGTCAGCAGTCCTGTCACCATGATGTCACACTCGGTCTCCGCCGCTACCCACGTCGCTCGCCATGTTGTCCTCCCGCGCCCACGCTGTGCCACCGTGTCCCGCCACATCATCATCCCAGTCAGCATCCACGTCACCCGTCCGTACCCGGGACCCGCTGATGACATCATGCTGACGTCATCACGGGAAAGCGCCAAAAGCGCGTATGCGCCAAATTTTTCGTTAAAAACACCGAAAGTGACCGTTTTCGGTCATTTTCATTGGAAAGTTTCGGGTGCGCTATTCTGCTGTTCACACCAAACTGCCTCCAGATTTCAAATTTCAACACTTTGGACGCCGCCACCTACAAATTCAACGTCAATCTTCGCCCTTCAATCAACTCAACCACCCTCGGCGCTAGCTAATCCAGGTATTTGCCGAATTCCACCTATTTTCCCGTGTTCTTCCCGTTCTCTGGAATTTTTTCACTAAATTGCCTACAAACTCCTAAATTTAATGGTGATGTCCTTTAAATATTGGCCTAAATTATCTAATGCACCCCCTGTTTAAGAGAACCATGGACTGTTCATAATTTCACCGTGCTAGAATCCATTTTCGGGCTTGAATTTCCAATACAGTTTTACACCTGCCCGGCATTGTTCCCTTTTGCCATGTTTCACTTCAAACTCTCAGTACATTAAGCTGTATAATCCCTTTCTCCTCTGCATTTGCCCTCACTGTCTCTAAATTCAGAGAGTTTGCCAAAAGAAACCAAAGCTCAAATCAAACTCTGCAAAGTTTGTTCTTTTCAATACAGCCACAAAATAGTGAAGACTTTGGCTTCAGCTAAACTCATTCTGCCACTCCTCTTTAAGTCCTGACAAGCTATCATCCTCAGCCTGTTCTGCTCAAAACCTTCATTATAAAGATAACATCTTAAAGTTCTGTAATGGCTACTCCATCAGCTCTTAGTGTCACTCCTATGAATCCACCAAACAAAGAGCTTGAAGCCATGCCTCTTGCTGATAGAGACTACCTTATCCAAGATCTTGTTGGTGACAGAAACCACTTGTAGACTTTCTGCCAGTTGAGAAATAGCTATCTAAGCAAAAATGACATGTATGGTATATGGGAGTCCAATCTTCCTTATTACTTCCTCCCATCTGTTAATATTTTTCCAGAGATCACCCGCTTATGTGCTGAGAACTATGAGCCAACTCAAAGAGCTGTTAAGTCTCCATCTGGGAGCATACTTTTCCACATTACTCCCGACTCCATCAACCAAATGCTCAACTTCAAGCAGACTCAGCTGTTGTTTCCCTTCTCCATGAACTATTTGCTGGATGTAGGCTCCAAACTCTCCAGCGCTGACATTGAAAAAATCACCAAGACATTCATGAGGGCAGACCGCCAACCTACAGGGCCACCTCCTTTCTTATATGTCCATTTCAATGAGGTGGGCAAGCTTCTAGTTGATATGATCTCTTATGTGCTGGGCTTCAAAACTAGTGAGCACATTGATGAAACAGTGTTGGTACTATTAGCTGCATATAGTCCAGGTCAGCCCCCTGCTTACAAGTATAACTTTGCCAAGTTTATAGCCAATAAAATACATGACCAGCTATTGAAAGTGGATAGGGAGGGAGTATTCAAATATTCATCATATATCTACCACTTATTCATGTATTACCAGTCTGAAAGCTTCCAATGCCCCATCAAGAAATTGGATTCTAGGGGTGAAAAGAGGTTTGTCATCTTCTGGTCATCGGTCTTCCATGAAGTTCAAAACTCTCCATTTTCTTACTGTGAGTTTATTGACCAATTTGTATACCCAGTCTCTTGCCTCCTAATGAGATCCCCTCCTCCCAGATTGTCATTTGAGATTCAGAAGACCTTGCAGCTGTCCAAGAGCTATAAAATAGGTGATTGGTACCTATATCAAAACCATACTGTCATCAGAATCTATGGCTGTGAGCTCTGTCCTTACAGGCTTCCAAGGTATGTACCAATGAGATTGTTTGCCTTGGAATACTATAGGCAACTCATTAGTTCTGATCTTACCCATTTTCATAGTGCCAAAAAGAAAGCCCACCTCAAATTCAAAGACCATCTAGGCCCCTTCATCATGAACAAGAAAGAAGGTTGGCAAGATGCTGATCAAATTCTCAGGGATAAATATAAGCTAAAGAGGAGCTTCTGGTGGGTCCCTTATGACCCGGAAGGTTTTATCAGTGCCAGAAGAGTTAAATACAGGCTGCTAGGTTATGACCACTGTAAATATCCACAAATTGAGAAATATGCCAACCAAGATGAGTGGTTGCAAGGTACATTAGTTGAGGAATTAACTCAAGAGGAAATAATGGAGAAAAATGTCAAGGATTTAGAAAAAACTCTTGACTTGGATTCTGTGCAGCAGGTAACATTCAAGTTGCCACATCAAATTGGAGAAGGTACATCCGCTGCTGCAGCCACACCAGCTGCCCAGGGACCATCTACATCAGCAACAGGTATAGCAAAGGGCAAGGAGATAATGGGTGCAGAAAAGGAAGTGGTCACAGAACAGCCTGCCTCTTCAATGGAGCAACCTCAAGTACAGGCTCCTCCACAACAAACAGAAGCACCAACAGTGCCTGCCTTGCAGACTCCTGCCCATGAGGAAAGAGGCAGAAAACGAGACCGAGATGAGTCCACACCTGCTAGTGGGTCCACTTAGCAGCCCGAAGCCAAGAGGCAAAAGGTTGATTCTCCAGTTGTGGAGGAAATCAGTGAAGAAATCCTTGGAAGCCCAAGGAAAGATAGAGAATACAGTCAACAAATAGCCACAAGCTCTTTTCAACAAGAGCAGGAAATACAGCATGGCATGGAGGTGTCCTCCTCCACACAGCAAAGCAAGAGGCCAGCTAGCATCAAGGCCACCTTTAAAGAAATTAAGGCACAAAATGAGCTGCTAAGAGTGCAGTTATATGACCAATTTCTCAAGGCAACACCTGCCAAACAAGAAAGGTTGATGGCAGCATATGACATCAAAGAGGAAAAAATGATCCTCGGCCATTTTAAACCCAAGGTTCAGCAGCCTCAGTCGGCTGCAGATTATGTCAGAACGAAGTTGTAGGTTATGGCAAAAGACATTCACCCCATGGATCAAATAGAACTGCATGATCCTAAGAATCCCAAGGCTATCAAGGCTCTAATGAAGAAAAAGGAGGATGATATTGCTGCTCTAAAAAAGCAAATGAGGCTCTCCTCAACCATGCATCCACAAACAGGAGAGCTAGTAAAAGAGAAAGAAGCTGAGGATACATTGGACCTCTTAATGCAAATGAATCAAAGAATAGTCCAAATGGAAGAAGAATTGGAAAAGGCACTGCAAAACAAGCAGGGAGAGTCGACCTCCCAGCCTCCTCAAACTGCCCCAACTACTGCAGCAACTACAGAAGCAACAGTAACCCCTCCAACGACTACAACAACTTCAGATGCTGCAGCGGCAACAACAACAGCTCCTGAGTCTAGCATAAGCATGGATGAATTGACAAAAGCTGTCAAGGAGCTAGAGCTTCAGGCAACAGAGATTAAACAAGCAAAAGAAAAATTGGCTGAGCTAGAAGCAAAATATGACAAGTCCAAAATGACAGTAGCTGAGCAGACCAGAGAAATTAAGGCCCTGAAAGACAGAATAAAGGCCTTGGAAAAGGAACTGAATTTAGAGAAGACTCTGGCTGAAATAAAGAAAATTTTGTGGACCCGGATTGACCACTCTATCACCAAACAATGGAAATCAATCAAAACAGTGCATGAGCAGATTGAGTTAATAGGCCAAGCTCAAATTGAAAGCCAAAAGGCCAGAGCAGCACTAGGAAATATGCCTGAGCAGGCTAGCAGGATGATACATTTCCTCAACACTCACACCAAGGAGGAGTTGGCAGCCTTAGACATCAGCAACAGAACAGATATTGTTTTAACAGCCAAAAAGGTGCTGACCCTCAGAAATTTTGTGCAGAATTTGGAGAGAAAATGTCAGGAAATGCAGGCTGAGGTAGATGACTACAAGCTAAGAATGGGTGCATTACAAGGCAAAGGATTGCCCAGCCTATTGACCGGTGCTGGAAGACTGCTCACCCGTGAGCATTATGCCACTAGGATGACCAATTTCATTTCAAATCAGATCATAGCATCCACAAGCACTTCAAAAGAAGCAGGACCTCCATCAGGGCAGAGCCTCTACGACAAGCTGGAAAATTTATTTTACATTGAGCATGAAATTAATCACCTGTTTGAGGTCCCACCCAATTTTTACAGGTACACAGAGGCAGATGAAACTCTAATAAAAATACGAAAACACCAACTGCCTAAAGAAGATTGGTGGCAAGCAATGCTGCAAATTTTGCCCCAATGACCTCGGTTCTGTCTCTTCTAATCAGCCTCAGGTCGATGAAATTTAATGCAGCATGAAGACAACTGGCAGAGCGGGTGAGAATAATGACTCAGAAAAATACTGGGACAACAAGCCCAAGAAGGGAAACGCGCAAATGTTGGACAGCGCAGCTCCAACCGACTCAGTTGGTCACAAAAGTCAAAACTTCCTGACAAGATGGACAACTAATGCACTAAATATTTACTGCAACATTTACTTTTTCAGCTGTAATTCCTCAGGGGTTGGCATAGAATTTATGAGCTATTAACTCATCAGCTAGTTATTTTGTATCTAATTTTTGTATATATACCTCCCCATACAACGTATTTGGGGTTGGTTATTTTCTCTCTGAGACACTGTTTTGTATATTTTCAGACTATCTAATACAAATGGCTGGAAAAGTTGATGATCTCTGCACTGTTTGATGTCAAAGTGATGATTTGCGTTCTGCTATAGAATTCCTGTGTTGTTTGATGGAGCAATAAGTTATCCTAAACTATGTTTTGTCTTTCTATGTTTGCTTAACTCAAATATATGTTTCATTAGCTTAGCAATAGAGAAAAAGAATAGTAGAGGAATTGTTTGAATACATCCTCTACTCAATCTCTTTTGTTAAATGTGTTTTCTTCAGAATTAATCATAAACATGAATTCTTAAACTGCTCATGTTTGTATTCATTCTATCATTATGAATGTTGTTCAGGAATTCTTAAATGCTCCTAGATAATATTCCCACCATTCCCTTTATCAGTTTAGTGAAAGATCCTTAGCTGCCTTTCACTCCTTGATTTCATCCCATCATATTACAAATTTGAAAAATTGTTCCATAGATGCTTGTCTGGCTCTGTAGCATAACCTTTTCCCTCAAAAAACATTTCCAGCAGTTCACCATCATTGACTCCATGCCCAATGGCCTAGATTATTCTGCAAAAACATATCAGTTCTGACTGAAATCATCATCCCAACAAATTCAAAACAAAATCCTGTGCATCATAACTAGCCTAAAATTTCACCAAACAAAGCTAAAACAGAAAGAGAGAGCCCTCTCTGGTTGCAGGTAGGCTAGGACCTATGGCTAAAAGATTGTTTAGTGGTTACCTCGGCCGTATTCCCTTTGGAGTCAAAGGGAACAACCTGAGTGTTAACATAATTGGCGACTCCGCTGGGGAACAGAACGAATTTTTCAATTGCTGTCTATTTGTTTAAAACTACAGATGAAGCCTGAATGTCAGCCAGGAAGCCTTTGAAATTGTTCTTGCTTTGCATTTACAGGAGTAAATAAAAGCTGCTTCAGTCAAACTTCATGCTAGTTTCAAAACTCTAGATAGTTGTTCCAAAATTTGAGCAGTTCCTTGTTAATTCTAAACATATTCCCAAAAATACCAAAAAACAAATTCGGAAGCTGGCTCCTAAAAAGAAAACTAGGTATACCAGGTCAAATCCTGACCCAAATCCTCCAGCTATTTTTGACAATCCTAATTTAATCCCTAAGGTTCTTAGGAAGCAAGAAGAACAAGAAGATATTGCTGATTCCAGCCCTGAGGCAGTTCAGCAAAGTTATATCCCAACCCCTGCTAAGCCATCAGTTCATCCTCACATAACTCCTTCTTCTCCTTCCTCCTCGTCCACTTCTCAAAACATATTCTTCACACCTCCATCCACTGCACAAACTGCCGTTGTTGTCCCTGTTGTTCCAGCTGTTCCCTTCCTTCCTGTTGTCCCATTTATCCCTGTAAATATGGCAAATCGTTATGCCCCTCTACAGCTGCCTGGTAATCCTGGGGCTATGCCTCAGGACTACCAAAGTAAGATCACTTATTTTGATGGTACCAGCACATATACTGCCTTACAGCATACCAAGAAAATGCAAGACTACTTTGAAAATTATGAAATAGACGATGATGATGTGAGAATGAAAATTTTTGTCCAAAGTTTAACAGGTGAAGTAAGAACTTGGTTCAGAGCACTTGCTGCAAATTCCATAGCCGATCCGGGTGCTCTTTACCAATCCTTCCTGAATAGATGGGAAAAGAAAAAAGACCCACTACATATTTTATCTGAGTATGACACCATAAGGAGAGGCCCACAAGAAACTATCCTAGATTATTGTGCAAGATTCAACAATGTTTACAATGCCATCCCTCAAAACCTTAGACGTCCACCTGATTTAGCCTTAATCAAATTCCCTGATGGATTTGATTCTGACATGGCATATCAACTGAGGGAAAGAGCCCCTACAACCTTGGCAGACATGCAAAACATAGCTGTCAGTGTAGAGGCAAACCTCATTGCTAAAAGAAATAGAGCAAGAGCTGAGAGAAGAACCACTTTTAAGGAAGAACCTTCAGCATTTGAACAAAATCTAGATGCAATCATCAAAGGCATGGACAGACTTGGGGATAGGGTAGAAACTATAGAAAGAAAATCATCATGGGAAGGTCAACCAAGTACTGCTAGAAACCCAAATTTTAGAAAGAATCAAAATCCAAATGTTGGAAGGGCTGATCCCGACCAGCACATTAGACCTCCTTTTCAAGAAAATTATGCTGAGGCCTCAACATCTAGTGAACCAACCGAGGACCCTCACATCAACCTAATGGGTCTGGACAACGAACATCAGGTCTTTCTAACACAAGAAGATCAAGAGGCTTATAACTGCAATCAATTTCAAACCAAGTCAGGAGAGTCTTTTGACTTTAGGGAAGGCTATGATGCAGCGGTGTATGAGGTGCATAAACAGTATAAACTAAGGAGTAGAACCATAGATGTACCTGAACCTATCAAACCAAAGGACAATAAACAGCCAAAAAAGACAAAGGATAAAACTGTTCTTCCAGAATCCTCTGATAAAATAGATCTACATCCAAGAGAAGTCACAGTGGAGGATATATCAGATGCACAGCCCTCTGGAAACCAGCCATCCCCATCCCTCCCCTCAAAAGCAAGTTCAAACAACATCCCTGAAAATAAATCTAGTACTGATTTCATTCAAAATCATACCAATCATGAAGAAAGGGTTACTGAAAATTCAGCTGAAAAGGAAAAATCTGTTGCACTTAATGCTAAAACTCAAATGGAAAAGCCCTTCAACTTAGAAACAGAAATAAGTAAGCTAAAGATAGTTGTCCCTCTTTCTGAATTAGTCAAACATCAAGTGTATAGACAAAAAATCAATAGGTCACTCCAAATATCAGACAATAGGGATGCTGTAAATGTTCTAGATGATCAACCTGAATTGTTGTTTGGCCCTGAGGTCAATGGAAAGACAGCAAATGGAGGGGTTCCACCTTTCTATGTCAGTTTAAACATTCATGACAAGGTTTTACACAATGCAATGTTTGATTCCGGGGCCTCACATAACTTAATGCCCAAATCTGTAATGGAAAAACTAGACCTAGATATCACAAGACCTTACAAAGATCTATTCTCATTTGATTCAAGCCAAGTCAGGTGCCTAGGCTTAATTAAAGATTTGTGTGTCTCCCTGGTCCAATACCCAACCAAAACGATTTTGATGGATGTGGTGGTAGCTGACATTCCACCCAAGTACGGTATGCTTTTATCCAGATCTTGGGGGGCCAAACTCCAAGGATCTTTGCAACTAGACATGTCCTACGCCACCATTTCAGTCTTTGGACAGCCTAAGAGATTATACCGTGAAACATTAATGAAATATGTGGTGAGTAGTCAAGAAAAACCCCAAAACTTCCCCATCTATTCAATACATTCAGACATGGATTCATTCATTTTGTATAATGCTGACATGTGCACCAAAGCTTATCCCAAACTATTAGTGGCAGCACAGACAGAGGGATTGAATGAACAATTTGCCTCTCAAGACCAAAAGACTTTTGATATAATTGATACAACAAAGGAGAATGATACATCAAATGACTTGCAAGAAACCAATCTGCCCATGATCCAACCTTCTAAGAGTCTCAATACAAACCTTGACCATGAAACCCTATGGTATTTAGAATTTGATGGCTCTGTAAACAAGTTGGGAGCTGGGGCAGGAGTCTGGATTCACAATATGCAGAATGACCAGGCTGAAGGTCATGCATATAGGTTAAACTTTCGATGCACAAACAATATGGCTGAGTATGAAGCCCTTTTGTTAGGTCTCAAACTCATCAAAAATTTAGGTGCAACCAAAGTTTCAATCTTAGGAGATTCAGATCTGATCATACAACAGATGAAAGGAAACTTTATCACAAATGATCTAAGGTTAAGAGCTTATAAGGGAGCAGCTATTCAAGTACTTGACACTTTCTCAGAATCTCAATTAACCAAAATTTCAAGAAAGCTCAATTTACATGCTCATAGCTTGGCAACCTTTGCCAGCACTTGCAAGCTACCTTTCAGACCCAATCACAGTTTCACTGCTGAAATCAAACATAGGCCTGCAGTCCCGGATAACATCAAGAATTGGCAAGTCTTTGAGAATGACACACAGATAAATAACTTCCTTACTTTAAAAGAAGAATTTTCCGGCATGAACATTGATACTAGCACTATGGATGATCAACAACAGGCATACACAATCAAGCATAATATATCAGCTGAAGCAGCGAATCTAGTTTTGCATCCTACTACCTTTAATAACCAGAATGTACAGGAGCTGAAGCAAATAGACTTGGATGAAATAGCTGAGACAGAAGCCGAAGTAATTGATCTAAAAAACAATTTTCTGCCCATAGGTTTAACCCCTTTGGAGGATTTGTTTGATTCAAATGATATCTCAAGAAAACCAAAAATGCAACCGTTGAATGCTGAAATTGAAGACTGTAACATTGGGACCATAGAAAATCCAAAAATGATAAAATTATCCAAGGCATTACCAGCTGATCAGAAGTTGAAATACATTGAGTTGTTCAAAGAATTCCAAGATATCTTTGCCTGGAGTTATGAGGACCTCAAGTCCTATGATACCTCAGTCATCCAACACACCATACCTTTAAAAGAAAACCAAAAACCTTTTAAACAAAAGCTTAGGAGAGTGAATCCTGTCCTCCTTCCCCTCATTGAAAAAGAAGTGAAACGTATGTATGAAGTAGGAATCATTGCTCCAATCAGGTTCTCAGAGTGGATTTCAAACC
This sequence comes from Pinus tabuliformis, assembly GCA_031772625.1. Taxonomy (NCBI): domain Eukaryota; kingdom Viridiplantae; phylum Streptophyta; class Pinopsida; order Pinales; family Pinaceae; genus Pinus; species Pinus tabuliformis. The sequence goes on along the minus strand of CM062808.1, from coordinate 586,270,852 downwards.
TAGTGCCCACTAGGAAGAAGACGGGAGAGATTAGACTGTGTGTTGACCTAAGGAATTTGAACAAAGTCTCTCTCAAAGACCATTACCCCTTACCAAAAATGGATCATATCCTACAAAGGGTAGTGGGAGCCTCTAGGATCTCATTACTAGATGGATTCTCTGGATTCAATCAGATTTTAGTACACCCGGATGATCAAGACAAAACTGCCTTTACAACACCTTGGGGAACTTTTAAATATGTCAAAATGCCTTTTGGGCTTAAGAATGCAGGGGCCACATTCCAAAGAGCAATGGATATAGCCTTTGCCAAAGAAATCCATGATTTTCTAGTGGTCTACCTGGATGATCTTACTGCCTTTTCAAAATCAGATCAAGAACACTTAGAACATTTGAGGCAGGTTTTCTTAATTTGTAGAAAATATGGCATATCTTTGAATCCAAAGAAATCATTGTTTGGCCTAGAGGAAGGTAAGCTCCTAGGTCATATAATCTCAAAAGATGGTATTAGGATCGATCCGGACAGAATTCAAGCCATCCTTCAAGTGCCTCATCCGAGAAACATCAAAGAACTACAAGGCTTTCTAGGAAAGATCAACTTCTTGAGAAGATTCATTCCTAATTTGGCTGAGCTCATAAGACTGTTAAACAATATGTTGAAGAAGGATTCTAAGGTCAAATGGACCATGGAAGCTAAACATGCCTTTGAAGATATCAAAATAGCATTGACAAACACACCAGTCCTAACAAGTCCTAGGTTTGATAGAGATTTCATCATTTTTTCTTTTGCATATGAGCATACAATTGCTGCAGTCCTATTACAAAAAGATGACCAAGGGTGTGAAAAACCCATTGCATTTTTTAGGGAAGCCCTTAGAGATGCTCCCTTAAAATATCAGATTATGGAAAAGCAAGCCTATGCATTGGTAAAGGCCATCAAAGACTTTAGAATCTATATTTTATACTCTCATGTGATTGCCTATGTCCCGAATGCAGTGGTTAAGGACATTTTAACCCAAGAAGGAATTGAAGGCAAAAGGGGCAAATGGATTGCCAATATCTTAGAATATGACATTGAGATCAAGCCTACCAAACTGATAAAAGGACAAGGTCTAGCAAAGCTAATGACTGAAACCAATTTCCAAGCCCTTGAAATTAATGAACTGGACAACGAAGAGGAGATGGTGACTCCACAGATCAATCAAGCCTTTTTGCAATCTCCCTAGTATGCTAATATATGTTTTGTATTGTTAAACCTGCAAGCTCCTCTAGGGTTGTCCAGAACTAGGAAAAGGTTCTTGAAAATGAAAGCATCAAAGTTTTGTATCATAGACAATGTTTTATTTTGGAGAAATCATGAAGGAATTTTACTTAATTTCCTAACATTGGATGAAACTAACAATGTTCTCAAGGAATTTCATGCAGGTGACTGTGGAGGACACTTATACTAGAAATCCACAGCTGATAAAATCCTAAGGGCTGGATTTTATTGGCCTTCCTTGTTTACTGATGTGAGAAAATTTGTAATGTCTTGTCACAAATGCCAAATTTTTTAAGGTAAGAGAAAGTTGTTGCCTTTACCACTCAAACCTGTTTCAACTGAGAGACCATTCCAGCAATGGGGTTTAGACTTCATTGGTGAAATCCACCCTTCATCCTCTGGTCAGCATAGGTGGATTCTGACTGCTACAGACTATTTTACCAAATGGATAGAAGCCATCCCTTGTAGGCAAGCCAATGACTCCATTATTATGCAATTTCTAGAAACCAACATCTTGTCCAGGTTTGGCTGTCCAGATAAAATTATTACAGACAATGCTGCCGCTTTCAAGTCCAAAAAAATGATCAACTTTTGCCATAAATATCACATGACCTTGGGCCATTCCACTGCCTATTATCCTCAAGGCAATGGCCTAGCTGAGTCTTCCAACAAAAGCCTTATCAACATCATCAAGAAGGTCTTGGAGGAGAACAAAAAGAATTGGCATAAGAAGTTGGTAAATGCACTATGGGCAGACAGATTGACCACCAAGAGATCCATTGGCACAAGCCCATATGAACTAGTCTATGGAATGGAAGCAAGATTTCCTTCATCTTTAGGGATCCCTGTAATCAAGTTGCTGCAAGAAATACAAGCTGAGCCTAATAACATTCAAAGAAGGATCAATCAGACAATTCACCTACAACAAACAAGAGAGGAAGTCTATCAGAGAACCCAAGTACTGCAAGATAAGCTCAAGAGAATATTTGACAAAAGAACCAAAGCTGAAGACTTCTTCATAGGAAGCAAAGTGTTGAGATGGGATTCCAGGAGGGAGGACAAAGGAAAACATGGCAAGTTTGATTTCTTATGGAAGGGACCTTATCTCATTTATGTTGTACAAGGTAATAACACCTATTTTCTGAAGAGTTTGGATGGCTCAAACACTGAGGAAGGCCCAGTCAATGGGAGGATGCTCAAACATTATTTTGACCCCCTTTGATGAAACACTACACAGCCACATATTGTACATAAATGTTTGTATTTCCAGTATTTTCATTTACAGCGGATAGATAAAGGTCCAAGTGAAGCAGATTTTGAGGAAGATCAGGGTACTGCACCATTTTTGATATATGTTTTGATCCTATCATTGGAAAGCAAGAGAAAACACTGGGGAACTATCAAAGTGATGAGGAATACTCAGAGAAACAAGTAAAAACAGAGCTGTAATTTCACAGCAAATCAGCTTAATGGGTATTTCATACAAGTTTCTAGGATTCAGATCAATGGTCTCTAACAAAAGGAAAATTCAGACTGCAGCAAGAATGGAAAAATAAGGCGATCTGACCTACTGTTCTTGGCTTTTCATCTGGAAAAGCCATCCCCAAGTGGAGCCACTGTTAGTCTCCTATACCAATAGGGTTTCATTTTTCATGATTGACAGTGGAAGTGCCAAAAATGTTCATCTTTGATGCTACAAAGGTTCCATATTTTGTGAAAGGAACAGAGAGTTAAAAAATGTAAAGAGGGTATGCCTTAAAAGAATAATCAAAAGGCAAGAAAATGAATTGGTCAGAAAAAATAATTGAAATGAACCCCAAGGAAAGACCATGAAAGTGGCTGACCAAAGTGCCACTGCTATCTTGATGGATGGCCCAACAGTTCAAACTGGACCATGCCATGTTTTAAATTGCTTGCTCTAGACTAGAGAATGAATACATGTCCAAACAGTTCAAGCTTGGCAGATGAGTAGCTAGATAGAGAAAGGAAGGAGCCCAACTGCTTAATCTGGGCCCTTGGAAGACATAAGGGTAGATTTAGATAGGAGGGCAGCCAAAAGAAAAGAGGATTATTAGGGTTTGCAAGGCTAAGTGCACCCATCCAAAAGAAGAAAAAATGTTAGGCCTACTAGGCAGGGTAGGCAGTTGGAGGTTGCAGAAACAAGCTATGACCACCTGATATATTGAAAATCATATCTCATCTCATCAATAAGAGAAGGGCAAGAACAATGGTCTATATGGCAAACTATCAAAGCATGTCTAACTTCCCTTATTCCCTTCAAAAGGTTTCTTACTAATATCCCCTTGAGGACTTTAGGATCTGCCTAAACAGTCCTACTTACATTTCTCCCTTGAGAAAGTCATGACAAGTTGTGACCTTCTTCCTCAAAAAAGAAGCCACATTTCTTGTGTAAAACCCTCACTTCATACTTCATCCATTTCTGGTTTCTAAGTCTTAGTTCTCAAGCTCAATTTCTCCCTCACACTTCACCTCACATACCCATATTAACTCCTAACCCTATTATATAGCTCCCTAGTACATCCCCACCCCTATTTTCTACAAAAACTATATAAAGTTCCCAAAAACATATTAACTATCCCACCCCCTAGCATTATAGCTAAGTAACATAGTTATGGGAGACATTAGTCCATTTGGGGCTATAATCAACCCTTCTGCGTCCTTACCCCAGAATTAGTCTAACCTCTGGTTAAGATTAATAGCCTATGCCTAAACCCTCACCCACCTAAACCCTTGCAAATTTCCCCCGCAGTTAAACCCCAATGTTTAAATGTTAAAATGTTTAAACGTTTTTAATTAAACATTGTGCCGCATTAACCCACATTAATCTGACCCGCAGAAAACCCACCTGAGCTAAAGTTTGGACCCGCAGCTGTAATATATTATTTAAATTTGGGCAGGACCCGCTCCGAAGTTGCATGCCGTGCCGAAAGCCCCGCCAGCCGTCGATCTTCCACCACGCTCGATCCAACGATGAGCGAGCGTTTTCAGCCCACAACGCATCGGGCTTTAATGTCCGAGGGATGGGCGGTTTTGCCGCCGTACCCCTGCCACGTGTCGACCACCCGAGGTGTTCGAAGCCCCCCCCCCTCGAAACCGCCTCTACTCAAAGGCGGTGCGGGGAAACCAGAAACCGCCGTCCAAGAAACCGCCCTCCATCCCATTACGTCAGCAGTCCCGTCACCATGACATCACACCCGGTCTCCGCCGCTGCCCCACGTCGCCCGCCACGTTGTCCTCCCGCGCCCACGCTGTGCCACCGTGTCCCGCCACATCATCATCCCAGTCAGCGTCCACGTCACCCGTCCGTACCCGGGACCCGCTGATGACGTCATGCTGACGTCATCACGGGAAAGCGCCAAAAGCGCGTATGCGCCAAATTTTTCGTTAAAAACACCGAAAGTGACCGTTTTCGATCATTTTCATTGGAAAGTTTCGGGTGCGCTGTTCTGCTGTTCACACCAAACTGCCTCCAGATTTCAAATTTCAACACTTTGGACACCGCCACCTGCAAATTCGACGTCAATCTTCGCCCTTCAATCAACTCAACCACCCTCGGCGCTAGCTAATCCAGGTATTTGCTGAATTCCACCTGTTTGCCCGTGTTCTTCCCGTTCTATGGAATTTTTTCACTAAATTGCCTACAAACTCCTAAATTTAATGGTGCTGTCCTTTAAATATTGGCCTAAATTATCTAATGCACCCCCTGTTTAAGAGAACCACGGACTGTTCATAATTTCACCGTGCTAGAATCCATTTTCGGGCTTGAATTTCCAATACAGTTTTACACCTGCCCGGCATTGTTCCCTTTTGTCGTGTTTCACTTCAAACTCTCAGTACATTAAGCTGTATAATCCCTTTCTCCTCTACATTTTCCCTCACTATCTCTAAATTCAGAGAGTTTGCCAAAAGAAACCAAAGCTCAAATCAAACTCTGCAAAGTTTGTTCTTTTCAATACAGCCACAAAATAGTGAAGACTTTGGCTTCAACTAAACTCATTCTGCCACTCCTCTTCAAGTCCTCACAAGCTATCATCCTCAGCCTGTTCTGCTCAAAAACTTCATTCTAAAGATAACATCTGAAAGTTCTGTAATGGCTACTCCATCAGCTCTTAGTGTCACTCCTATGAATCCACCAAACAAAGAGCTTGAAGCCATGCCTCTTGCTGATAGAGACTACCTTATCCAAGATCTTGTTGGTGACAGAAACCACTTGCAGACTTTCTGCCAGTTGAGAAATAGCTATCTAAGCAACAGTGACATGTATGGTATATGGGAGTCCAATCTGCCTTATTACTTCCTCCCATCTGTTAATATTTTTCCAGAGATCATCCACTTATGTGCTGAGAACTATGAGCCAACTCAAAGAGTTGTTAAGTCTCCATCTGGGAGCATACTTTTCCACATTACTCCCGACTCCATCAACCAAATGCTCAACTTCAAGCAGACTCAGCTGTTGTTTTCCTTCTCCATGAACTATTTGCTAGATGCAGGCTCCAAACTCTCCAGTGCTGACATTGAAAAAATCACCAAGACATTCATGAGGGCAGACCACCAGCCTACAAGGCCACCTCCTTTCTTATATGTCCATTTCAATGAGGTGGGCAAGCTTCTAGTTGATATGATCTCTTATGTGCTGGGCTTCAAAACTAGTGAGCACATTGATAGCTGCATATAGTCCAGGTCAGCCCCCTGCTTAAAAGTATAACTTTGCCAAGTTTATAGCCAATAAAATACATGACCAGCTATTGAAAGTGGATAGGGAGGGAGTATTCAAATACTCATCATATATCTACCACTTATTCATGTATTACCAGTCTGAAAGCTTCCAATGCCCCATCAAGAAATTGGATTCTAGGGGTGAAAAGAGGTCTATCATCTTCTGGTCATCGGTCTTCCATGAAGTTCAAAACTCTCCATTTTCTTACTGTGAGTTTATTGACCAATTTGTATACCCAGTCTCTTGCCTCCTAATGAGATCCCCTCCTCCCAGATTGTCATTTGAGATTCAGAAGACCTTGCAGCTGTCCAAGAGCTATAAAATAGGTGATTGGTACCTATATCAAAACCATACTGTCATCAAAACCTATGGCTGTGAGCTCTATCCTTACAGGTTTCCAAGGTATGTACCAATGAGATTGTTTGCCTTGGAAAACTATAGGCAACTCATTAGTTCGGATCTCACCCATTTTCATAGTGCCAAAAAGAAAGCCCGCCTCAAATTCAAAGACCATCTAGGCCCCTTCATCATGAACAAGAAAGAAGGTTGGCAAGATGCTGATCAAATTCTCAGGGATAAATATAAGCTAAAGAGGAGCTTCTGGTGGATCCCTTATGACACGGAAGGTTTTATCAGTGCCAAAAGAGTTAAATACAGGCTGCTATGTTATGACCACTGTAAATATCCACAAATTGAGCAATATGCCAACCAAGATGAGTGGTTGCAAGGTACATTAGTTGAGGAATTAACTCAAGAGGAAATAATGGAGAAAAATGTCAAGGATTTAGAAAAAACTCTTGACTTGGATTCTGTGCAGCAGGTAACATTCAAGTTGCCACATCAAATTGGAGAAGGTACATCCGCTGTTGCAACCACACCAGCCACCCAGGGACCATCTACATCAGCAACAGGTACAGCAAAGGGCAAGGAGATAATGGGTGCAGAAAAGGAAGTGGTCACAGAACAGCCTGCCTCTTCAATGGAGCAACCTCAAGTATAGGCTCCTCCACAACAGACAGAAGCACCAACAGTGCCTGCCTTGCAGACTCCTGCCCATGAGGAAAGAGGCAGAAAATGAGACCGAGATGAGTCCACACCTGCTAGTGGGTCCACTCAGCAGCCCGAAGCCAAGAGGCAAAAGGTTGATTCTCCAATTGTGGAGGAAATCAGTGAAGAAATCCTTGGAAGCCCAAGGAAAGATAGAGAAGATAGTCAACAAACAGCCACAAGCTCTTTTCAACAAGAGCAGGAAAGACAGCATGGCATGGAGGTGTCCTCCTCCACACAGCAAAGCAAGAGGCCAGCTAGCATCAAGGCCACCTTTAAAGAAATTAAGGCACAAAATGAGCTGCTAAGAGTGCAGTTATATGACCAATTTCTCAAGGCAACACCTGCCAAACAAGAAAGGTTGATGGCAGCATATGACATCAAAGAGGAAAAAATGATCCTCAGCCATTTTAAACCCAAGGTTCAGCAGCCTCAGTCGGCTGCAGATTATGTCAGAACGAAGTTGGAGGTTATGGAAAAAGACATTCACCCCATGGATCAAATAGAACTGCATAAGAAAACAGGGGAAATGGTCTATGCCACATTGGTAGACAAGGCCACAATGGCCCATGAGTTAAAAGAATCTCTGAGGAACACTAATACTTAGCTTGATTTAGAAAGAATGTCCTCCACAGCCAAAGACAACAGAATCAAAACATTGGAGGACATTATTGTAGACCTGGGGCATGATCCTAAGAATCCCAAGGCTATCAAGGCTCTAATGAAGAAAAAGGAGGATGATATTGCTGCTCTAAAAAAGCAAATGAGGCTCTCCTCAACCATGCATCCACAAACAGGAGAGCTAGTAAAAGAGAAAGAATTTGAGGATACATTGGACCACTTAATGCAAATGAATCAAAGAATAGTCCAAATGGAAGAAGAATTGGAAAAGGCACTGCAAAACAAGCAGGGAGAGTCGACCTCCCAGCCTCCTCAAACTGCCCCAACTACTGCAGCAACTACAGAAGCAGCAGTAACCCCTCCAACGGCTACAACAACTTCAGATGCTGCAGTGGCAACAACAACAGCTCCTGAGTCTAGCATAAGCATGGATGAATTGACAAAAGCTGTCAAGGAGCTAGAGCTTCAGGCAACAGAGATTAAACAAGCAAAAGAAAAATTGGTTGAGCTAGAAGCAAAATATGATGAGTCCAAAATGACAGTAGCTGAGAAGACCAGAGAAATTAAGGCCCTGAAAGACAGAATAAAGGCCTTGGAAAAGGAGCTGAATTTAGAGAAGACTCTGGCTGAAATAAAGAAAATTTTGTGGACCCGGATTGACCACTCCATCACCAAACAGTGGAAATCAATCAAAACAGTGCATGAGCAGATTGAGTTAATAGGCCAAGCTCAAATTGAAAGCCAAAAGGCCAGAGCAGCACTAGGAAATATGCCTGAGCAGGCTAGCAGGATGATACATTTCCTCAACACTCACACCAAGGAGGAGTTGGCAGCCTTAGACATCAGCAACAGAACAGATACTGTTTTAACAGCCAAAAAGGTGCTGACCCTCAGAAATTTTGTGCAGAATTTGGAGAGAAAATGTCAGGAAATGCAGGCTGAGGTAGATGACTACAAGCTAAGAATGGGTGCATTACAAGGCAAAGGATTGCCCAGCCTATTGACCGGTGCTGGAAGACTGCTCACCCGTGAGCAGTATGCCACTAGGATGACCAATTTCATTTCAAATCAGATCACAGCATCCACAAGCACTTCAGAAGAAGCAGGACCTCCATCAGGGCAGAGCCTCTATGACAAGCTGGAAAATTTATTTTACATTGAGCATGAAATTAATCACCTGTTTGAGGTCCCACCCAATTTTTACAGGTACACAGAGGCAGATGAAACTCTAATAAAAATACGAAGACACCAACTACCTAAAGAAGATTGGTGGCAAGCAATGCTGCAAATTTTGCCCCAATGACCTCGATTCTGTCTCTTCTAATCAGCCTCAGGTCAATGAAATTTAATGCAGCATGAAGACAACTGGCAGAGCGGGTGAGAATAATGACTCAGCAAAATACTGGGACAGCAAGCCCAAGAAGGGAAATGCGCAAATTTTGGACAGCGCAGCTCCAGCCGACTCAGTTGGTCACAAAAGTCAAAACTTTCTGACAAGATGGACAGCTAATGCACTAAATATTTACTGCAGCATTTACTCTTTCAGCTGTAATTCCTCAGGGGTTGGCATAGAATTTATGAGCTATTAACTCATCAGCTAGATATTTTGTATCTAATTTTTGTATATATACCTCCCCATACAACGTATTTGGGGTTGGTGATTTTCTCTCTGAGACACTGTTTTGTATATTTTCAGACTATCTAATACAAATGGCTGGAAAAGTTCATGATCTCTGCACTGTTTGATGTCAAAGTGATGATCTGCGTTCTGCTATAGAATTCTTGTGTTGTTTGATGGAGCAATAAGTTATCCTAAACTATGTTTTGTCTTTCTATGTTTGCTTAACTCAAATATATGTTTCATTAGCTTAGCAATAGAGAAAAAGAATAGTAGAGGAATTGTTTGAATACACCCTCTGCTCAATCTCTGTTGTTAAATGTGTTTTCTTCAGAATTAATCATAAACATGAATTCTTAACTGCTCATGTTTGTATTCATTCTATCATTATGAATGTTGTTCAGGAATTCTTAAATGCTCCTAGATAATATTCCCACCATTCCCTCTATCAGTTTAGTGAAAGATCCTTAGCTGCCTTTCACTCCCTGATTTCATCCCATCATATTACAGATTTGAAAAATTGTTCCATAGATGCTTGTCTGGCTCTGTAGCATAACCTTTTCCCTCAAAAAACATTTCCAGCAGTTCACCATCATTGACTCCATGCCCAATGGCCTAGATTATTCTGCAAAAACATACCAGTTCTGACTGAAATCATCATCCCAACAAATTCAAAACAAAATCATGTGCATCATAACTAGCCTAAAATTTCACCAAACAAAGCTAAATCAGAAAGAGAGAGCCCTCTCTGGTTGCAGGTAGGCTAGGACCTGTGGCTAAAAGATTGGTTAGTGGTTACCTCGGCCGTATTCCCTTTGGAGTCAAAGGGAACAACCTGAGTGATAACATATTGCATATCCAATATTGGGTATATATGGTGTTATGTACGTGTTGGATATGCAGTGTTGTGTACATATTGTACTATGTGCATGATGGATATGCGGTGTTATGTATATATTGTATTGTGCGCATGTTGGATATGCAGTGTTGTGTACATAAGGTGTTATGTACATGTTGTAATGCAGTGATATGTACATATGGTGTTCTGTGCATGTTGTACATATCGTTCTATGTACATATGATGTTGTGTGCATGATTGTACAAGTGGTTTTGTGGGCATGTGGTGCCATGTACATTTTGTACATATGGTGTTGTGTGCAGGTGGTGTTGTGTACATGTCGTGCATATGGTGATGTGGTGTCATGTACATGTCGTGCATGTGGTTTTGTGTATGTCTGGCATTGTGTACACGTTGTACAGGTGGTATGATGTACATGTGGCATTGTGTACACGTTGTGCAGGTGGTGTCGTGTACATGTGATGTTGTGCACACGTTGTGCAAGTGGTGCTTTGTACAACTGGTATTGTGTACATGTTGTACACATGGTACTGGTGTACATGTGGTATTGTGTGCATGCAATACATGTTGTGTTGCGGGCATGCGGTATTATGCATGTGCATTGTGTAGTTGTGGTATCGTGACATCCGTACTTGTTGTGTTGTATTTTTTGTAGTACATGTAATGTGTTGTGTTGTACGCTAGGCGTAGGTACATATATTGTGTGGTATTGTGCATCAGGTATGGATGTATTGTGTTGTGTTGTAATCTAGGTGTAGGTACATGCATTTTGTGGCTTTGTACATCGGGTATAGATGTATGTATTATGTTTTACATTGAGTGTAGGTGTATGTATTTTGTGGTGGTGTACACTTGATGTAGGTGTATGTATTGTGTTGTTTTGTACACCAGATGTAGGTGTATGTCTTGTGTTGTGTTGTACACTGGATGTAGGTGTATGTATTGTGTTGTGTTGTATGCCGGAAGTAGGCATATGTATTGTGTTGTGTTGTACACTGAGGTGTAGGTGTATGTGTGTTATCTCAGGTGTAGGTGCATGTGTTGCATGGTGTTGTATGTCGTGTGTGGTTGTATGTGTATGATGCACACTATGTGTATGTGCACATGGTTGAGGAGAAAGAATTGGGTGTTTTTCGAATGTGGCAAACGATCCAAAGTGTGTATGGAATAAGGACAATAAAGGTATAAGTTAAGGATTGATTAAAGGATAATTATCAATATTTTATTTCATTTTTATTATGCATGTGATCTATGATTCTGACTTGGGATGATTACATGTGATTAATGATTATGGTTTATGATGATTTCATGCGAAACATAATTTTGATCTATGATAGTTGTGTTTCGAGCTAACCAGATGTGATATGTTTATTCATGATGATTTGATCAAATGGTTAGTTTGACTTGTTGTGACAGGAAGTAAACAAGATTGCAAGTGTACCTTATTGACGAGCTACCAAAGAGGTATGATGTGAATTTATTTCACTTTATTTTAAATCTAATGGAAGTTATGTGTTTGGTACAGGAAACATGGAAGTGCCCAGTTGGGTGGTTGAAATTGACGACAATAATTAGCAACAATAACAAAAGGAATTGGGAAATGCAACAATATGTGGGTAAAGTATTCAGGAGTAGGGCCATTGTGGGACACTGGTACCCAATAGTGTCCATTGATTTCCATGAGCATGCTATGACCGGTATGATGGTTTGAGGCAGGGATATGCCTTGATTTGTGTATCTTTCAATGCAAGGAATCCTTTCCAAGGGATGGACTGCCCGAGATAGGGGTACCAATGAAACTTGGAAAGTGTGTGATGGCACAAAAGGAAGTGACCATATTTCCCAAGGGATTGTGTAGCAGGGAAGGGAAGGTTGGGGATGGATTTGTTTTGGGTCATTAGCATTACCAGATGGAATCATTTGCACATTGGGAGTGCACCTTGGAACAACAAGTCGGTAATTGTTCATTGAGAGGACAAGTGGCATAGGATTATAGCATTGGACATTGGATGTAGATTTGACTTTGCAGTGGATTCTGGACTTCCTGGGAAGGAGGTGAATCCTGGTATTACTTTGAGGGTGGAGGTGTGAGCCTCTAAATTCCCTTGTTGCAGATGCAAGCATCATATCCTTTTATTTGTTGGTTGATAAAATGTGTATATGTGTATATATGTGTATTATTGTAAATATTATATCAATCTGAATTTATAAAGCTCCATAGACAGTGTGATTATTTGTTGGGTGAAGCAAATGTGCATGAGTATATGTGGTTATTATTGTAAATATCGTAATGAGTTGTGTTATAAAGCTCTAGTAAATGGTATGTTTCTCATGTTTTTAGTATTTGATCATTGTAAATATTGCAATGAGTTGTGTTATAAAGCTCCATGGGAAATATATTTTGTTTTCAGTAGTCTTGTTGGTTATAGGTGTCATTGAACACCGAGGACGGTGTTCCCCCAAAGTCGAGCGTTTTGTAATAGCCCTGGTTAAAAATCCATGTAAAAAATATATAAGGCCACAGATGATGGGACATGTATTCCAAGCTGAATGTTGGGTAAGACATCCTAGTGGGTGTCCATTCGGTTATTATGGATAAGGAAATTGGAAAAGGCAATGGCAATGGCTTTGGAAAGGCAAATGGAATTATGGCACATTTATTTATGAAAATGATGGAAATTAGGAGAAAAGGAAGGTGAAAAGTCACAGGTTTCATGTAAGGGGGGAAATGAAGGAAAATAATAGAAATTGAAGAAAATAGAGGCCTCATTAATAGAAATGATTTTGAGGATCGTTGGGAAAGCTTGGTTAGTTCAATTTTGGAGCTCTCTCATTATTCTCTCTCTCTCTCACTCTTGGACACTTAGAGTTTTCTTGGAGCACTCTTGGAGAGTGTGGCATACTTGGAGTTTTGGAGCAAGAAGGCAAGGGAAGGGCAGGAAAGCGCAAGAGGACATTGAGATTAGCGGCTACAACAGATTTCGCTTGCAGGTACCGAGTTGCATGTATGTTTTAATCACTAGTTCTGGTGTGAATGGCATATGCATGTGGTTTTCATGATCTGTCACTGGCATGGAGGATTGCCTAGATTAACAGTGAACTTTCCCAGCCTTGCCATTTTCTGGATAGTCATGGTTTTGTGGGTTCATTTTCTTTTTTTTTTATTGGTTCTCATGTTTCCTTAGCATGGGTTGAGTTACTAGTTCCTGGAGCCTTGGTTGGAAAAAGTCTCTAGAGCCCTGTAACAGCTTGGGTTGAGTTATTAGTCCTAGAGCCTTAGTTGGAAAAACACTTTGGAGCCCTTGGTGGGTTGATTTACTAGTCCTAGAGCCTTGGTTGGATAAACACTCTGGAGCCCGATAATAGTTGTGGGTTGAGTTCCTAGTCCTGGAGCCTTGATTGGAACAAACGCTTTGGAGCCATGGAAGGCTTGGATAGAGACCAATCTGATGATGGTTTTGTGATGTTTGGCTGTGAGTTGGAATCATTGTTTGATGGGTTGAGGTGGTTTGGCCTCTAGAATCCCTAGACAGTTTTGAGTATGTATTTTATGAGATCCCACATCCATGCTTAGAATATGGAATGGGGGTGACTGGATAAAAGAAATATTTTTTTTATCCATGTCTACAACCAGGTGGTACATGGAAGTCCCGAACCTAGTCGAATTTTTCTATGTTTAATAAAAGCTAAGTTCCCTTGCTTTTGTACTTAATATTTATATGTGGATTTAAAGGTTGTTATCTCATGGTTATTTTCGTGGTTTTATATTGGTTATGAATATGTATTATGAAAGTGTCTATGTATGGTTCCCATCATGTTTTTACTTGTATATGAATGAACAATGTATCTGTGGCCTAAGGGATGAAAATGCAGCTAAAGTGATAAGGAAACAATGCCTCATAATCAATCTCAGATAAGTATGAAACCCGTATGCTTAGATCTATCATTTACACCTGTAGATTGTATTGATGTCAAGTGGTTGACAGAATGTCAGTCCCAGTAGGGCATCGTCAAGCCTAGTCCTAGAGTTAGTTTTGGTTTATTAGTCTTGTCATCATGTGTTTAATGGATTCCAAAAGTTACATTGAGTTTTGGGTAGTAGCCAGAATTTTGGGCTTGAAAAGTGTGTTAAATCCCGTAGACTCTGGCATAGGTTTGCTGGAAATAGTCCCTGGACGCAGGCATGCTAGCTTGTGGGAGCATCCTGATCTCTCTGGACACTAGCATGCCCATATCATGGGAGCATCTAGAGGTCAAGTAGTCTAAAAACTCAGTAGGCTCGGGGTTTGGTTATCATAAGGGTTGGGATGGCTCTTATCAACTCGGGGTTCGTACAAACTTGGAGGTGACAGTGCTATATGCATAAGTAGAAGTGAAGGTCCTGCTTGTTGTCACTGTTTGTCTGACAAGAGACCCCAAGGGTTCCAAGCCAAACTTCTATAGGGTCAGAAGAAGCTTAATTATTTGATGGGAGGAGAGAAAACCTATTCTAAGAGAGAGCTACTCTACTGCAGTAATGAAGAAAACAACATGAAATGCTAAACTTACACCATAACCTAATTAACCAGTTAAACATCTATGCTAAGAAGAATTGCTAAATTAACAATAACCTAATTCTAATTATCTACATTGCAGAAGTAAAGAGCGTCAAAACTAGACTAAGGTGTAACAAAGAAATTTAGGCTAAATCGAGTTTCAAGTGGAAAAAACAATTGAAGGTCAAAATCAGTGAAAGGAGGACGTGAGGGAGAAACTGTGCATAAGAACCGTTGGATTAGTCGGGTGAAAGGAAAATGAACGGTGGAGATTGGATCACAGGAGGTTACGTAGATAGATGGGCGAACAGGGTTAACTAACAGGATGAACGGTGGAGATCTTATCGCGAAGGCTTAAGTGAATGGATGGACGAACAAGGGAACAAAGCAGATGAATGGTGGAGATCGTGTCATGAGGGATTAGGTGAGTGGATGGATGAACGAGGTTAACAGGAGCGATGAACGGCTAAGATCTTATCGCGCGGGTGAAGTCAAGAGATGAATGGACAAGGCTGACAGGAGCGATGAATGGCTAAGATCTTATAGCGCGGGGGAAGTCAAGAGATGGACGGACGAGGTTAACAGGAGTGATGAACGGCTAAGATCTTATCGCGCGGGTGAAGTCAAGAGATGGACGGCGGAGATCATATCGCGGGGAAAAGAAACGTGCGGAAATGAGGGAGCGGGTTTCTAAGGCAGTAAGTAGTTTCTCGCGTGCCCTTCAGGCTGTAAGCAGTATTTGGAAATTTCACGCGATTAGCCTTATTGCACGACACGTAGCACAAGAAAACCACTTTTCTCATGTGCTCTTGAGCAGATAACGTCTGTGCACTAATCCGCGTGAGATTGTGTGATGGTTGTTGGATCAGGCGGGGTTAATAAATGGTGGAGATCAGCCAAGCTAGTTGGCGATCGGGTGAAGTGACAGCCATCGGATCAGGCAAGGCAAATCGACGGTGGGGACTTAAAGTTCATAAAGTAAGTGGTAGACTCCACGCGAGGCAGCAGTTGGAGAAAATAGTGAATCAGACGGTGATTGTGAAGGTTTTTTGGTGATTGGATGGCGAGGAAGTGATGCATGAGGAACGTGCTGGAAGCGGTTTCAAATGAAAATGACAGAGAAAACCAATGCGGGTGAACAAATAACTGCATTAAATAGCGAGAACCAGATACCTGTGTTTTTGGGGCTGCTGAAGGGTCCCTTCCTCAAGTCATGGTCCAAGAGGGAGGAGATGAGGTCGAGACACGTGCGCACAACCTGATAGTGATATTTTTCCTCTAACTAACCTATGAACTGAAAGAAGGCATAAATGAAAGTAAACTACAACAAATGTAGCTACTGAGACAAATGACCAGAAAACCATGAAACTACTTAGGGAAATAAACAGAACAGAACTCTATGTTAGCATACATGTACAGGAAAGAGGAGTTGTGGTTGCTTGGGTTGGGCCCTAACCCAAGAGCTTTAGCCCTCAAAGTTAACTCAAATTTGGCTTAAACAGAACCCATTCTTATTAGAAAAAGCATGGATTACAAAGCAAACTATCACAAGTCTTTGCAGCTCAGAAATAAAACATAGTTTTATAATAGAAGTCTGAATCCTACTGAGGTCCTAAGCCTCTCTATTTATACATTTTAAGTCTCTAACGACTTCCTTCCCATTAGGGAGGCTTGGCCTCCAACTCAACAAAAACTGGGTTTTGTCCTTTTCCTTTTCTTAGTTGTCTTTTAGTCTTTAAAGTGATGGTTGTGTGCACTCCGAGCTGATAGTGGAATGTTTGAATGGAGGGGTAGTAAATGAGGAGGATTTACCTCCTATAGTTACTCTCCCTTGTCCCATTTTAGTTTTACCCAAGGTATTTGCCATAGTTCCTTGCATTTATCCTTTTATCCTTTATCTTTACCATAGTTCCTTGCATTCATACTTTATTCCTGCATTACATGCACATTAGACCACAAAGCCAAATATCCAACTCTAACTCATCTCATAAACAAAATATAATCAAAAGTATGCAATAAGTTGTGAGAATAATTGGTTTGACTAAGCTAGGAGGTTTATGAAGGCCAATTAAGGCCCATATTATCACTTAATAATGAGGCTCATCATCACCCCCCTATACGGATCTGGTAGCCTCTCTGACATCCCATTCTTTTGTTGTGGTCTCTTCTTCTTGTTTATAGAATCCTTCTTTCCTTTCTACTTCTCCCCACTGCCTCCGTTCCTCTTCTTCTTTTCTCCCTTCTAGCATCCCTAGGAGTAGTGGTGGACTGAGTTTTAGGCCTATCCAATTGACCTTCAACCTTTGCATTGATTGCTTATACATAGGTGTCCTGTTGAGTGCCTCTCTCAACCTTTGAGGGAAGTGATATTCTTTGATCTTCAAGCTATGTGGTAGTGTTTCATCTCCTTTAGCAAGCATGTATATTATCATCTCTTAGCAGCCTAAACATATCCTCAAAATGTGAAATTGCTTGCTCTTGGGCAGCAAGCTATCTAAGTGCTAGCCGAGGATGATTTGAAATTAGATTATGGGTGCTAATTAGGGCCATGGGATTTGATTGTTCAGTTTTGATAAAAAGAGGTTTATTTTTCTCTCTGGAAAATGTTTTTTTATCTCTGCAGTCCTTGACTTCTCATGGTTCATTGATGATGCCAAAGCCATTAATTGTATCTCTCCTAGCTCTGCATTAGGGTCCCAAATATTCATAAATGTGAGGGCCATGTTATGCAAGTAAAACTCAGCCATTTTGGCCCCATCTTCTAGTGCACTTTGAACGTAAAAGATCAATAAACTGTCTGCAGTCCTGAAATGGCATGGTTCTCTTTGTGCTAGTGTTTTAATCTGAAATTGCAGCCATTGTTCTTTGAGTTAAGGAGTATAGGATTTAACTGGTATCCTACACTGGATGGCCTCCAAGGAGAGGTTAGCCATACATGCTAGTTGGTTTTCCTTTTCATGTAGCTTGTTGGAAATAATACTGAGAGGGGTGATGAATCAGTATTAACAGATCAATAATTTAATTTTCAAAAATTGATTTGTATACGCTACTTCAGCTTAGTGAACTAGCGTTTATACGCAACTGTACTTAATGCAACCAGCATATATGCAGAGAAATTTTTGATTTACCCAAATTATCATGCATTGAACTTTAACCATTATATCAGGAATTCATTAGACAGTGCAGTAAAAACAGAATAAAGCATCACACATAAGCAACGCACATGAACACCAAGATATAATGTGGAAACCCAATGTGGGTGAAAACCACCTGCTGCAATCATCTCTGTCTTCTTTTAATAATAAGAAAGTTCTATTTACAATTTTTGTACTGGTGCAGTCTTATACCAGTACGTAGGCTTCTACCTGCAAAAGGCTACAACCTTCTCTCGTTCTCCAGCTTCTACTAGAAGGGAGCTACAACCCCCTAGCTCTTGTACTAGCTGACATGTTTACTATTACGTAGGTGCCGGTGTTATCGGGAAAACTAGTGTCCATTCAGAGATTCTAGTCCCACTAAGACGGGTAGCTATCTTAGAAACAAACAAATTAAAGTTACTTGTGTTTTCCTTTATGAGATATAGATGAAAGAGAAGCAGAGAGTGCCAACCTCAGTCTTTTGCTAGTCTCCTTACTTGTTTCCTCTCTCCTTTGATAGAGCTTTCACCACTCCTTTCTCACTTGTCCCGCTTCAAAGAACACCTGTAGATTCAAGGCAGCAAAATACCATCAAATCATAGAGATCTATAACAATAAAAAATGTAGGATCAGATGTACATTAACCATATAAATGCATATACAAATACAAGATTCAGAGATATACAAGCATATGGAGGAAAACTCAAATAGCTTTATTGATAGAAGTAGTAGAAGAGAGGATTACAACCAAGCTTTCTGATCCAGCATCATCCTCCCAGCATGAAAGCCCTCTTCACCTCATACAAGGCAAGATCACCCAACAATGTCTTCAAAGAGAAACCAACAACACTTCCTTGCAGATTACAAAATTCCAGCCTCTGGATCTCTAGGATGAGGGATCCATATATAGATGTTTGCAGGTGGGTGAGTCAGCTTCTAGGATTTTGATTAGTGTTATTTCACTGATAGTTCTTGGTTGCACTTGGAGATTTCATGATCTCTTACTCATCCCTGGGCGAATTCAAAGAGGCAAGTGTCACAGGGGAAGTTTCTAGAAGATTCCTTGGGTTTCCACTTAGCAAACTGCCTCTGCCATTTGTCTACTCTCACCCATCACACCCTATAGAAGGCTCTTTCAGTATGCATCACACCTGGCTAGTGTTATAGTCAGTATGCATCGCACCCTTAGCACTGAGCAGTTTGTATGGTTCAATTTTGACCAGTTCTGAGTAGTTTTTCAGGGAGAACTTCTGGGAAATGATGTAATCAGTTGACCTTGATCCTTTAGGGTTTGAAACAATAGTTTTAGGGGTTTAGAAGCCCTTGGTTTATGGACATATGTGATTGGGGTTGTAGTGCCCAAATATGTCTATAACAGTTGCCCCCTAAAGCATGAGGTCATAAATCTTCTGATGTCAAGTGAAATGATTTATAATGAGGATTCGAGGTTTTTCGAACTGGAAGGTGACCTATAATAAGATACAATACAATACATTATCTTCATAATATTTTCATGATCTAGCTGAGGTGGGCATTCCCATGCTCAGCTTTATAAATTCATTTTCATGTACATAGGACAGACAATCGTCTGTGTGGCAGACTGATGATTCTGGTAGAGCCATCATCCCTTAGTTTGGATGATTATCTGTGCAGCAATGATGTACATTTGATGTCTTTATTTTCTTGAATATATCGCAGCCCGGATGGATGAAACTAGATCCGAGGTCTTCAAACTCATTCAATCTTCGCCCGAAGTACAAGTCGATCCATGTGAAAAGATGTTCTGATGTCGAACATTGAAAGACATTGCCTGATTACCGACCAATGATGTAAGCTATTAACAGGCACGAGAGGAATCACCGATAATGATAAACCTGTCATCGGAAGTGAGAAACTTGCCATTGAGGCATGCAAGCTTCAAAGTACTGAAAGGGTTGTTCCTAAGTCAACTTCTTGGATAATGAGATGATGTCTACAAGAAGCGACCCATCGTAGGAGGGCCTTAATGAATTCCACATCTACGACACGAAACGGAGCAAATTATTTTGTGGAGGTGAAAACGATCTGATGATACAAGGTTCAGGGTGGCGGTCATGAAAAATGGAGAGTGAAGGTATTGCAGCGGATGAGGCGTTAGCTAGGTTGGTGAATTCTCTGAGCGACTTCTCTTGAACATATCGGCAACACTGAAATGGATTGGTAGCGTTAACCCCAAAATGGATGGTATGGTGGACCAATGGTGATATGACCGGTGAACGGAATAACCCAACCCAACTCAATCATGGTGATGGAGTGAAAGTGTCATGTTTAAGAGCGACCTGCTACCAATGAAGTTATTCAATTTTTCTTCCCTTTTTCCCCAGTCATTGCTGACCAGTACCTCTTTATTTTTGTCAAGCTTGAGGAGGATAACATATGCTTGTTCTATAATTTTCCCTTCGGGCAAACCTATCGCTATGTTTTAACGAGCCTAGTGACAATGAAACTTGCTCTTGTCTGCATGGACAAGTTTATCGCTATTGTTTTAACAAGTTTAACGACAAAGATAACTTGGTCATTTTCAATTTTAGAGAGTCTAAAAAGAGACGTAAAGGAAACTCCAGTAGTCCTTTTTCGTAATATAATCCCTTATGTCTGAAAAAGTATAAAACAATACGAAAGGGATGACTTTTTGATAGTTTTAACAAGACAAGACAAGACAAGACAAGTGCTCGATCTTTTTGTGTAATGATCCCTCAGGTCCAAAAAGAATAAAATCTAGAGGAGGGATAGCACTTCTAGTTGCTTTAACGAGCTGGAGAGGTCAACTTCTCGGCAATCTTTTCATATTTTACGAATCAAATGAAAAGAGCTTAAAGGAGACTCGTTTTTTGAGGAACGAGTGATGTTTTTGAATAGCAGCTGGTTCCAGGTAAGGTTTGGAACTTTTCAATCATGGCAGTGTAAAGAAGGTGGATAATAGAATCACTCATTGCAGCTGCTCCTCAAAAGGGTAAACAATCAAATGGAGGTGTATGATCGGCTAAAAAAGAGTGGAGGTGACCAAGGTTCAAAAGATGATAATTATGCGATCGCAATGGTTATTTACTGAAGGTGGGTTCATTTTTTAATGAGCTTAAACTATGAGGGAACATTTTCTCATTGCTAGGTTTATTTTTTAACGATCTTGAACTTCGCGTAAAACTGCTCATGCCAGTCATATAATAAGGATGTCTCATCGATAGGTTCATTTTTTAGGGAGGTTTCCCCATTCGAAACTTTGCTCCTGAGCCTTTTGTATGCAAGCTAGGAACGATCAACCTACGAGTTTAAAGGGTTGAGAGCCTACAAACTAAGAAAATAAATGGTTGCTTTTCACTTGCATGCAAAATGGTTTGCATGCCCCCAGGTATAACGAAGTAGAGTTTCCAGGTTACCATACGGAAGTTCTTGCATTAGCAAGATTGTTCCATCTGCGTAGCAGACAAAACACTTCCTTGTCTTTGTCCATCGAAATGGACAGAGGTGATTCCAGTTCCAATCACCTAACCTTTGACAGGGGAATCCTTTTCCAGTCTGATCCATTTTCTTAAACGGACGGGATTGTCAAATTAGTCATATTCCTACGCGAAAACCTACCTTATATTTGGGGTTTTTCTACCGAAGCAGACCAGGGTGCATGCCTCCTGGGTTTCAGTCACAATCACTAAATCACTCGCACTCATCAGGTGGACGGACTGGAGATTGATGAGAAATTTCTTGTGCAAAAAGACCAGTTAGGGACGGCATTTGACTAATAGTTGTGTTTGAACAAGGGAATGAAAGATGGTGAACTAGGTGGACCACTCTGCCTTCATGCGGGAAACACATCACTCGAAAGAGTGAGGAAACAATAGCTCCCATGCTATAAATGTAGTCACGCCCAAGGAGTATATTATAATCTAGAGGCCCTTGGACTACCATCACGTTTAGATGAATGGTTTTCCTTCTCAAAGTTATAGGAAAATTTGGAAGGATCCCTAATGGTCGACTGGTTCCTTTGTTGAATCCTGACAGATTTCGAATCTCAAGCAGAAGCGATGGCGAAGCGATGGCGAACCAAGCGCTTTCCAAGCGGTTGAGGAAAGGATACTCACAGAAGCCCCCTCATCTATAATAGTACCAACCATGATCATTCTGTAAGCTTGTACTATGATTTTGAATGGTACATTAGATAGTAGGTGGGGTCTCCCTAGTAGGTTCCAATCGAAGGAAACAACTAGATTGCTTGGAGGAGGGACCGAATAAATGGCTGGATAAATCTCTGACGAACTTCCTTCCTACGGTAAAGGAACAGGTAGATTGCCCCCATGTTCATCGAATTCTGTGTTGACAAAAAGAATTTGAACGGCGTCATTCTCATTCTCTTTGGTGACTGTATCATCTAAAGGTGGGCCTTCTGAAGACAAGACTGGATCGACTGCCGTCTCGACCTGTTTACTTTGGTCCGGTGCGGACTCGGAGGGTCTATCTTCAATGATAGGTGCTTCGACCGACAACAATGGTGTGTCAGTCAGATTTTCAACTAGCGATGGGCTCGACAAGAGTTTCTTGTATCCAGGAGGAAGATGCTGCGATGAAGCAGGACAGTTATCCAAGACTCTTTTAGCTTCATCCAGGAAAGGAAAACGGTGGAGGGCATGATCACCTTCGCACATTCTACAAGGAAATTTAGATCTTCCTTTCTGTCCAATGACTTCATTTTCACTAGTTGATGGTGTGCTCTCAACATGATCGTCAGAGGTTGAAGACACCGAATTGTGCAAGCGGGGAGACTAGTCCCTCAAGATCTGTGGGATGCAGGGACAATCTTGATGATAGTGGTCTCCCTTGCAAATGACACATGGAGATTTAGGTTTGGATGGTGCAGTGTGTGGATTTTCGCCAGATGATGCATGGTTGCCCCCTTTCATCGTTGGATTCTTCTTCTTCTTCTCCTTCCCTTTCTTCTTCTTCTCAGTTACTTGGTTTTTAGTGTTACTAGTTTCACCAAGCGAAGAGGAAGAAGGAGAGGGAGAAACAAACGAAGTAGAAGGTGGGGGAGTGACTTCAGGATCATCTGGTTGCTGATTTGATTGCTGAGGAATTGCAGTGTTTTGAACGACAGAGGTTGAGAAAAGCCATACTGGCAGGCCAATTGTGAGTCCTAGAAGGGACAATGTAGCCATGTGTGGAGCACCAACATCCCCCCAAGAGGAGAAAGGACTAGGATTTCCCCTAAGAGGAGAAAGGACTAGGATTTCCCCTAAGAGGATAAAGGACTAGGATTTCCCCCAAGGGGAAATCCTTGATTGGTAGACTCCATTTTCTCAACCTAAGACCAACGAGGGAACAGTGACGTTATTCCGATTAAAATAAATTTTATGACGCTTTGACACAACTTGCTTTTTCAATTTTTAAGAGTCGAGAAAAAGCTAAAGATGACTCTAGTCGCCTTCGATTTTTAATGAGCCTGAAGTGACAAGTGCTCAGATGGACCTTTTCTTTTAAGGAGTCTGAAAAGGAACAAAAGTGACTTCTCTGGAAATCTAGACAGAGGGATTACCAAACCAATCGCAAAACTACAGAATACTTTTTACGGTACGACAGTCAATCTTCCCGAATGCTGTGTTCAGTGCATTGCGATCGATAGGGTGGTAGACATGGCTTCCTAAGGATAAATGATGTAGCCTATTGTGGTCTCCCAATATATACTCGACGGTACGTTGGAGCACAAGTCCGTATTGGCACTTGTCGTCTCAAAGAGGAGGAATCACCCAACCTACGATGAAAACGATAGTTACCAGGCTTTACGACGCCGGAATATGTCTCTAACCTAGACTTCTAAATGTTGTGCATTAGGTTCCAAAGAATTTTTATGTTCATTAAGGTTTATTTTATAGTTGATCTTTCTTAAGAAGTTTGCCTTTAAAGTTCACCACATGATGTAGATATACAATTCCTAAATATGCAATCTAAGATGATAAACAGTTGTTTACTTTCTTTTTGCAATGAAAATCCTAGCTACTAAGGAAAGAGAGATGAAATTCTTTCAACATAGAGCAGAGAGCACACACTAGATGCACTTTTCCTAAATCAAGTTCAGCATGTAGTCTAAATGCAAATGCACATGCATGTATTGTTTTTCAGTTTCCTTAATGGGAGAATGACAAAAGAAAACTAAGTACAGATCTGAACTATCTTCTTTCAAAGCGACAGTGCTAACAAATTTTTCTTCAAAAAACAAAAGGAAGGCTAAGACAACACTTTGCGATTTCGAATTCAAAAAACGAAATGAAGACTAAGACGACTCTTTGCGATTTCGAATTTAAAATTGCTTTCGACACTCCAAATACTTAATAAATCAAATCAAATACAATGGCAAAAGTGTAATCAACTATCTAAAAGAGGAAGACTTTACAACACTCTTTTTCTTGACTGAAAATGACACTTGCGACACTTTCAAATCAAAAGACGACAATTCGATTAAGCTACTGTTTGCAAAGGAGAACTTGTAAATGATGAAAGATACATAAAAAACATTCACAATTCCTTATCTGATGGAGGCTGAATAATGCAAAGGAAGGTGGTTTCAACAGTGATATACTTATCATAGACAACATAACTACTTAATAAAGTTGAAGACAATGAAGAAAAAACCAAAATCTGGAGGCAGAAATAGTCTTAATCAATCATCGCACCTGTAACACAGGGAAACAAGGATGCATCTCACCTGCAACACACGGGAGGTGTGATGCATCCAGATTGCCAATGAGAGACAGTGCAATGGTCCAGGGACGAGACTGAGCTTTGTTTTCACTCACATTTTGCAGTTAAGTTCAGGGATTTAGGCTGAGCTAATGATTGTCAGTAAACACAAAGTATAGGGGCTGATCTAATGAGGTTATTTGAGCTACCACCAAGGCACTTAGGATGTTTGCAAGTCAGTTGTTCAGTTCATAAACAAACCTGGAGATGGACTGAAGCAACATTGATCTATTTTGCACCTGCATAGCAAATGCAATTCGAAGGCTAGTTGGCTTAACTTCAGGCTCCGTCTGTAGTTTATAAAGCAAACAAATAGAAACAAACAAACAAACTATTTGATCCCCAGTGGAGTTTCCATTTTGTTATCGGGAAAACTAGTGTCCATTAAGAGCTGCTAGTCCCACTAAGATGGGTAGCTATCTTAGAAACAAACAAATTAAAGTTACTTGTGTTTTCCTTTATGAGAGATAGATGAGAGAGAAGCAGAGAGTACCAACCTCAGTCTTTCGCTAGTCTCCTTACTTGTTTCCTCTCTCCTTTGATAGAGCTTTCACCACTCCTTTCTCACTTGTCCCGGTTCAAAGAACGCCTATAGAGTCAAGGCAGCAAAATACCATCAAAGCATAGATATCTATAACCATAAACAATGTAGGATCAGATGTACATTAACCATATAAATGCATATACAAATACAAGATTCAGAGATATACAAGCATATGGAGGAAAACTCAAATAGCATTATTGATAGAAGTAGTAGAAGAGAGGATTACAACCAAGCTTTCTGATCCAGCATCATCCTCCCAGCATGAAAGCCCTCTTCAACTCATACAAAGCCAGATCACCCAACAATGTCTTCAAAGAGAAACCAACAGCACTTCCTTGCATATTACAAAATTCCAGCCTCTGGACCTCTAAGATGATGGATCCATATATAGATGTTTGCAGGTGGGTGAGTCAGCTTCTAGGATTTTGATTAGTGTCATTTCAATGATAATTCTTCGTTCCACTTGGAGATTTCATGATCTCTTACTCATCCCTGGGCGAATTCAGAGAGGCAAGTGTCACAGGGGAAGTTTCTAGAAGATTCCTTGGGTTTCCACTTAGAAAACTACCTCTGCCATTTGTCTACTCTCACCCATCGCACCCTACAGAAGGCTCTTTCAGTATGCATCGCACCTAGCGAGTGTTACAGTAAATATGCATCGCACCCTTAGCACTGAGCTGTCTGTATGGTTCAATTTTGACCAGTTCTGAGTAGTTTTTCAGGTAGAACTTC
Source organism: Pinus tabuliformis (assembly GCA_031772625.1). Taxonomy (NCBI): domain Eukaryota; kingdom Viridiplantae; phylum Streptophyta; class Pinopsida; order Pinales; family Pinaceae; genus Pinus; species Pinus tabuliformis. Next base: position 586,244,998 of record CM062808.1, on the reverse strand, counting down.
TGGGAAATGATGTAATCAGTTGACCTTGATCCTTTAGGGTTTGAAACAACACTTTTAGGGGTTTAGAATCCCTTGGTTTATGGACATATGTGATTGGGGCTGCAGTGCCCAAATATGTCTATAATAGCCGGCCTACAGAAGGCTACAACCTTCTCTTTTCTTCCAGGGACCAGGTTTCATAAATTTTCAGACTGGATCCATCAACAACATCATTCAATCATTAAATATATATTTATCAACCAATCTCCTTTTGAACCAACCACAACCGAATCAATCAATCACTTTGACAACCCATCAATCTGATCATTTAGAATGCTGTCACCAGAATACAGTAACCAGAACCCAAGCCAGAACACTGCAACAGCAAACAGAAGTAACTAAAACATATTTTATAAGGTATACGCTACTTCCATGTGTCGAACTTGCATGCATACGCGCTTTCCTCAAAGTGAACCAGCGTACAGATCTGCAAATCAAATTTATGATGTATACGCTGCTTTGATATGCAGAACCAGCGTGTATACGCTTCTTTTCTAAAGTGAACCTGCGTACATATCTCTAAAAGATGATTTAAACATTACAAGTATTCCAGAATTCAGTCATACCTAGATCATCATATTTACAGACTACAACATGCGCCAGTTATTCAGATACATGATCAAACCACATAAAGATAATTCACTTCAAGCCTTAAGATCCTGATACATCATTATATCTTATCCTTCATCAAACGCTAAGGTTCATCCTTGGTTCAGATCAAGCACAACACCATAAGCCAATAACTTGCATATTATATCTCACACTTCATCGGATATTCGAGACTTGCACACCTTGCCCTAATGATCTTCTCCTCCGTTTATAGTTTTAGGCCTTTCTCAATACCATGGGCCAAAACCACTTAGACCAATACCTTGGACCAAATACCTAGGGTCAATACCTCGGACCACATACCTTGGACCAATACCATGGATCAAAATACCATGGACCAAATACTTCGGACCAAAATTTAGTTTCCCAAGGTATACGCGCTTTACCTTCTGCGAAATTGCGTGTGTATGTATACGCGACTTGTATACAGTGAATCTGCGTGTATACACAGCTTTGTCAATGGTGAACCTTCGTATACCACTCTTTCTTCATTCTGTAAAGACTGATTTGTAATTCTTTGTTTTTTACCTACTATACTGTAATCTTTCATCTGAGTGAGTTGTCTTTTGAACTGATTCATTGAAGTTGCCCTGCATTTCATCACATCTGTAAACACTACTATCATGAATTTTGTCACATCTTATATCTCTTATGTAGATTCATTTAGTTACCATATACAAGTGAGATGTTCTGCTACAAGTGGGTTTCCATCAAGTACAACACATACATCATAATGCCAACAATATCCCCCTTTGGACTTCATGGCAACAACCACACCAAGTCACTCTCCCCCTTTGACATCAAGGGCAAAGGGTCATGCTCCCCCTGAGTGCATGCTGAATTTTCTAATATGTTGAAGTGCACTAATTGAGCTCCCATGATCAAGTCCATGCTCCCCCTGAGCATGAGCAAAGTCTTGCAAAAAGATGTTCTAAAAAGAAGAGCATGACTCTATACATACATCACAAATGACCTTCCTATCACCAATGACTCATACATACATCCATCTCCCAACCAAGTGGGGATATACCAAATTGTTTATACATGTCAAAAACAAGAAACGTTACATCATCCATCCCATGCATAGTGGGGTTACAAATGGGGTCTTTTCATGACGTTACATTAAAGGATATACATGACATATATAATAGAGACCAAATATCTTAAACAAGACCATGATAGTCCTCAGCAACTATCATATGATCTGGACCATCAAAAGCATCCATACTAGCAACCTGTATATGTCCATCATTAGTTCCCAAAATTTCATCAACCATGTTCTCCCCCGAACCTATTCCACCTGTTCACTGTCAGATATCAAAGCATCATCATCAATCAGATATACATTAAACTATCAACAACTTTATGAGGAGCAATATATTTCCACATGTTATCAACAGATTGAAACCATCATCAAACAGAGAAGATAATTGACAAAACCATAGCTGTTACACAGTAATTTGTCACCATCCCTGTTACTCCTCTTGTCGTACCTTAGAGGACTCATTCCGGGAGTTATAAGAAGTGACAAGGGCTAAAAACACTTGCATTATGTTCCCCTGAGTATGTACTCCATGTTCCCTGAAGACACCTTCTGCAGATCATCCCTAAAAAGTGCTCTTTTTCCATTGGCGCAAGTCCACAGTATCCTACCCGCGCCAATGATGGAGATACTCAAAAGAGGGCGCGACCATTGGCGCTCTATCTTAGAGCAACAGTCGCGCCAACCAAATTTAGTCGTGCTTTTTGCCTTAATGCACGTCCGACTGTTGTTTCCTTCATTACATGGAGCTTTTCTGAGGATAGAAAATCAGTTTTTTGTCGAGCTTTATCCATCTTTATGGCTTTTGCTAATTCCACGAAAGGTGTCCCGGTTCATCACATCCTCCTCCCTTCTTCATCTATATAAGCTTGTCATTATGCATTGGGGAGGAGAGAGTGTTGGTGTTAGTGTTATGCTAGTGATTTGGTGATTGAGTGATAGTAGTGATGATTATTGGTCATGGAGTGTTAGATGTTGAGTTCTTGGAGGAATGCTAGTGAGTGCTAGAGAGGTTATGCTGCCGGAGAAGAGATGCATGTCAAGACACATATAGTTACTCGCCCAGCCAGGAGAAGGGTCGACGTCAGAACAATGGTTGTAACTTTTCCTGTTTATTAATTGATGAGCGACTGCTATTATAGTTCCAATCTCATTATCTATCATGGTGATATGTTGATTTATTTCCTTTCTGACTGAAATATAGTTGTGCCTTGGTAGTTTTTATGTTGGTATCTGTCTCTTCCTTTGCATGTGCAGGTATTCGTCATGATCTGTTGGAGCAAGGGAGCGAGGATATTAACTCTGCTTCAATCATAGCGTTGGACTCCAGGTTAGTCTTCTTGATTCACCTTTGATGCATAACTAGGAACTTGCGTAGCAGCGTGGTTTGTTTGTGGCTAGTTCTGTGATAGGCTAGTGGGATCGCCTCTGTCCGCAGAGGGGATTTACCTTACCAACCAATTGGCGACTCCGCTGGGGAGTAACTCTTTGATTTCTATCTTGCATGTTAATTTTCTTCTGCTTGCTTGAGTGCATGAGCTTCCTGAGTCAGTTTTGAGTTGATTCTTTACTGTTTGACCCATCTGAGCACTGTCAACCCGACCTGAGGTCGTATCTTTTATCTTTTTAGTTGGCAAGCTTAATTGGCGCGGTTATTTCTCTGACAGTCGCGCCAGTTGGCGCACGTTGCTCAAAAGAAACTCGCGCCAATTCTGTGGTAGCGCAAGTTGCAGGCTGACAGTCGCGCCAGCTCTGTAAATTTTGCCTGTGTGTGGGTGGAAAGCTCATTCAGTCTCTTTATATATCTCTTTCAGCCTCTGGAACTGTGTTGAACCTCTGCTTGACTGGTTTTAGCCTGTATCCCTCAGCTGTTTGCTTATTTCCAGTGACTTTGCATGTCTAGCCTTCTGTGGGAAGTTTCAGTCTCTTGATCATCCAGTCAGCTTGTTGATTGTTCTACACCTATCCAGTGCTTTGTTAAAGCTTGATCTTCTATACTCTGAATACTTCACTTCTAGCCTCTTTGAAGTTCACTAGTTTTTGTGTTTTTCCTTGCTTGCATGGTTCATTTTGCGTTTTAGAATTGGTTCTATTTCATTGACTGAACTTGGATTGTGCATATCTCTTAGGATTTGTTTACATGCATCATGCCATCTTAAAGGAAAGAAAAACAAAAAATCTCTTGCATTATAGTAGTTAGCATTTATTGTTGTTTGTTGCTATTGAAAAGAAAAAAGACAAAATTTTGTTTCTTGTTATTAGCTGCATTAGGATCTTTGTTCTTTGTTGAAGTAATCATTTCGTTTGTGAAAAAGATCTCAACCATCCTGTAGATAGAATTCATCGAATCAAATGATTTAATTTCGGCATATAGTTTGCATGTAAGAAGTTTTCGAGATATCACATACGGTAGGACCAAAAAACTGAAACATAATCAAAGATAAACTTTAAAATGAACTCAATGAACATAACAACGCATTGGAACATAACGCAAACACTCTAGAGGTCTAGGTTAGAGACGTGTTCCGACGTCGTTAAACCTGGTAGTTTATCGTCGAGTGGTTGGGTGATTCCTCCACGGTGAAACGGTAGCTGCCAATACGGACTGTGCTCCCACGTACCGTCGAGTATATATTGGGAGACCCCTATAGGAATAAAGCCTTTATCCATAGGAAGCCATGTCAGCCGCCCTACGATTCGCAATGCAGTGAACACAGCATTCACGAAGATCGACCACCCGTACCCTAAAAAGTATTCTGTGGTTTTGCGAAAAGTTTGGCACACCCTCTACCTAGAATTCCAGAGCAGTCACTTTTGATCCTTTTCGGACTCCCTAAACGAAAAGGTGCCTATGAGCGTCTTGTCAATTCGTGCTCATTAAATATTCGAAGGAGACTAGAGTCATCTTTTACCCTTTTCTCGACTCTTAAAAAATGAAAAGGTTAAGTTCAGTGTCTTAAAATTTATTGGCCACGATAACATCTACCCAATTAGCTTTCGTTTGTATCAGTCCGAAGTAGGAGTTATCTCGATAAACTTCTCAAGTTTCATCCTGGCAGAATTACTAGTTTCGTCTTCTACCGAAACACCGGTGGTGAGTCTTCCTGTGGTTTTAAGTATACAACCACTTAGTTCTCGTGCCCCGGGTGACGAGACTTACCAGTATCATTGGAACCCTATGTGGGAACCTTTTGAGGATGGTATCCCTTTTTGGGACCATCCTTCCCCTCGTGGGTCAGTCCCACAAGTTTCATCCGACATGGATGAATTATCCCCTACTACAACTGATGAGTCCGTTGCAACGAGCGGTGAAATTCCCACCTCAACGAACCCTATACATGTTAGTAGTACGCCTACTACTACAAATTTACCACTGGGTTATAAAGCTTTGAGAGATGCTACGCCTTCTGGAACTCCGTTCACAGGTCCCATGTGGTCATCACACACTTTTCTTGCTACGGAGCCTTTTACTCCACAAAGTCGCGGTCTATCTGTTACCTCCGTCACAACCCTCCAATGGTAAACTCACAAAGTAAAAAGTGAAAAGTAATTTTATTTTTTACTATTTCACTATTTATAGCTTCTTTTGGCTTAAAAAACACATTAAAATCATATTTTTGTGAATATTTTTATGTCAAAGTAGGATTTTACGCTGTTTTTGTGTGTTGACAGGGATTAGTGCCACTCGAGCAACATAATGAACTCTTTTTTTCGGTTTTTGAGCTCGGTAAAACACGAGAAAAGGTTACTTCAAGGTCCGCTTTCAGCTCTTTTCTGACCATTTAAAGAGGAAAAGATTGCCGAGTCGCTCCTCTTGACTCGTTAAATGGTGATAAGGGGCGGTCGTGTTAAGTTCTTTTTGTCGACCGTTAAAACATAAAAAGATTACCGGGTTTTTGTCGTTTCAAACTCGTTAGTGGTTACGAAACGACGTGGTTTTGACCGCTTTTTTACTTTTTCAGGTCGAAGTCACTAATCATGAAAAGTACTCCTCGATCGTAATGATCGGGCGGTTCTTTCGGGTATTATTTTATACTTTTTCGGGCCCGAGAGACACAACTTTACGAAAAAGGACATCCCTGGAGTTTCCTTTTCTGCTGTCTTTTCAAACTCTCTAAACAAGAAAAGACGCCGAGTTCTTCCTTTGTCAGACTCATTAAAACTTAATGACATCGGATTTTGTCACAACACAAGCCTATGTTATCCCCATCAAGCTTGTTAAAAATAACTGGGGTACTTGCCAGAAATGGTGGGGGAAAATAAAATTTTTGAACCATAATTGTTACCGTAACGGCAGTATGTCGCTCTTGAACATGGCACTTTTTGCTTTCGTGTCCAGGGTGGGGATATTTCATCTCATATCTTTCACTTGCTTCCATGGATTTGGGTACCCTATTTGACCTCTCATTCACTCATTGCCTCGTCATAATGACCTTTGATACATTGATGTCAAATACTGCCAATTCCGTTAATGTGCCGCCGATATGTTCAAGAGAAGTTGACCTCTGCAAATAAACAACCTCCCTCTGATAGTTCGCACAATCTTGATTCGCGACATTATCTCTCTGTCTCGTGTCGATGATGTGGGAAACATTATGGCCCACCTTCGATCAAGGTCACTCCCTGTCGACTTCAGCTCATTATCCAGGAAGTTGACCTAGAGACTCCCTTCCGGTGCCTTGGAGCCTGCATGCCTCAATGGCAGGTTCTTCGTGTTCAACGTGAGGTTTTCATCATTGGCCTCCGATCGAATGATTCTACGGGTGTTCGACTTCAGCTCATTAATTCACACACCGTAGATTGTACCTATAGTACCTTGAGGGCCATTGTCATTATTGGTGGTACCTCTCGCGTCTGTTAACAGTTTCCATTATTGACTGGTAATCAGGCGATGTTCATGCATGTTCGACTTCAGCTCATATATTCACATGCTTGGACTTGTACTCTTGTTCGGGTCGAGATGGAGCGCAAGACCCTGGATTGTGTCTATCGTAATCCAGGCGTGATTCTTGGTACTTGACTCATTCACTGGATGGCTGCGACCATACCTGAGTCAGTTCATTGATCCTAACCAGATGGATGCGTCCATACTATGGATCCAGATTATTTATGTACTCTCTTATGGATGGCTGCGACCATGCCATGTACATCATGTAATTGAACTATCAGTCATGTCTCTTAATACAGCTCCTCGGCGGCAATAACTATATGTGCTCTTGTGTGCTCTTATGTGCGTTCTGGTAAAGCATTTCACCCCTCTCCACCTCTCGGACTTCATGCTTTAGGGGGCATCTGTTACACAGTAATTTGTCACCATCCCTGTTACTCCTCTTGTCGTACCTTAGAGGACTCATTTCGGGAGTTATAAGAAGTGACAAGGGCTAAAAACACTTGCATTATGTTCCCCTGAGTATGTACTCCATGTTCCCTGAAGACACCTTCTGCAGATCATCCCTAAAAAGTGCTCTTTTTCCATTGGCACAAGTCCACAGTATCCTACCCGCGCCAATGATGGAGATACTCAAAAGAGGGCGCGACCATTGGCGCTCTATCTTAGAGCAACAGTCGCGCCAACCAAATTTAGTCGTGATTTTTGCCTTAATGCACGTCCGACTGTTGTTTCCTTCATTACATGGAGCTTTTCTGAGGATAGAAAATCAGTTTTTTGTCGAGCTTTATCCATCTTTATGGCTTTTGCTAATTCCACGAAAGGTGTCCCGGTTCATCGCATCCTCCTCCCTTCTTCATCTATATAAGCTTGTCATTATGCATTGGGGAGGAGAGAGTGTTGGTGTTAGTGTTATGCTAGTGATTTGGTGATTGAGTGATAGTAGTGATGATTATTGGTCATGGAGTGTTAGATGTTGAGTTCTTGGAGGAATGCTAGTGAGTGCTAGAGAGGTTATGCTGCCGGAGAAGAGATGCATGTCAAGACACATATAGTTACTCGCCCAGCCAGGAGAAGGGTCGACGTCAGAACAATGGTTGTAACTTTTCCTGTTTATTAATTGATGAGCGACTGCTATTATAGTTCCAATCTCATTATCTATCATGGTGATATGTTGATTTATTTCCTTTCTGATTGAAATATAGTTGTGCCTTGGTAGTTTTTATGTTGGTATCTGTCTCTTCCTTTGCATGTGCAGGTATTCGTCATGATCTGTTGGAGCAAGGGAGCGAGGATATTAACTCTGCTTCAATCATAGCGTTGGACTCCAGGTTAGTCTTCTTGATTCACCTTTGATGCATAACTAGGAACTTGCGTAGCAGCGTGGTTTGTTTGTGGCTAATTCTGTGATAGGCTAGTGGGATCGCCTCTGTCCGCAGAGGGGATTTACCTTACCAACAATAGCAAACCCCTTTTTCCTGAGTCTGGCCCACTGATTTTCTTTAAACCAACATATACGCCACTGTGCCCACGAAAACCCGCGTATGTACACGACTACGCTTTATGAAACTCGCGTATAACCACCTTTCTCTGAAGAAAATAGGTTTTAACAGCAGGATGATGCAACAACTACTCCCAGCTTTTGCCTGAGATATTCAAATGTCTCTCTGGGTAGTGGTTTAGTGAATATATCAGTAATCTGTTCTTTGGAGGGAACATACTCCAATTTGACCTTTTGTTCAAGCACTTTTTCACATAGAAAATGATATTTTATGGGTATGTGCTTGGTCTTGGAGTGCATGACTGGATTCTTTGAAATATTGATGGAACTTGTATTATCACATAGAATGGAAATGGGTGGAGTACATGTGATCTGAATGTCTTGCAAGGTTTGCATCATCCAAAGTAGTTGTGTGCAGCAAGATGCAGCAGCCACGTATTTTGCTTCAGTTGTAGATAATGCAATTGAACTTTGTTTCTTGCTGAACCAAGACACTAACCTGGAACCCATATAGAATGCACCACCACTAGTGCTTTTTCTGTCATCAACACTTCCTTCCCAATCTGCATCTGTATATGCATGAAGTGTAAGATCTGTATCTCTAGGATACCATAAACCAAAGTTCTGTGTTCCTTGAAGATATTTGAAAATCCTTTTGACTGCCTGAAGGTGTGATTCCTTTGGATTTGCTTGGAATCTTCCAACTATTCCCACTGCATGCATGATGCCTGGTCGAGTACCTGTTAGATAAAGCAGACTACCAATCATGGATCTGTAATTTGGTTGATGTACTGTTGTTGATTCATCATTTGAGCTAAGACTACATCCTGTTACCATTGGGGTACATACTGGTTTAGAATCTTCCATGCTGTACTTTTTCAGGATCTGTTTGAGATATTTGGTTTGTGAGAGAAAAATACCATCTTTATTTTGTTGAACTTGTAGACCAAGAAAATAGGTAAGCTCACCAAGCAAGGACATTTCAAATTCTTGCTGCATTACTGAAGCAAAATTCTGACTCATGGATTCTTCATTGCTACCAAAAATGATATCATCAACATACACAACAATTATTAGCAATTTATCAGTGTCCATCTTTGTATATAGATTGCTATCTGCTGACACCTTTGATAAACCCTGTTGATGGATATATTTGTCAAGACAATAATACCATGCCCTTGGAGCCTGTTTTAGACCATAGAGAGCTTTCCTGAGTTTGCATACAAGTTTTGCATCATTTCTAAGAATGAATACTTCTGGTTGCTCAATATAGACTTCTTCTTCTAAGTCTCCATTAGAAAGGTAGATTTTACATCCATTTGGTATACCTTGAATTTCTGAAAACTAGAAAGAGCAAGAAACATTCTTATAGCTTCAAGTCTAGCAACAGGTGAAAAGTTTTCTTCAAAATATATACCTTCTTGTTGAGCATATCCTTTACAAACAAGTTTTGCCTTGTCTCTAATAACTTCTCCATTTTCGTTCAGCTTGTTTTTGAATATCCATTTAGTTCCTATGATATTCTTATCATGAGGTATAGGAACTAATTCCCAAGTATTATTCTTTTCAATTTTCTCAAGTTCTTCATTCATGGCCTTGACCCAACATTCATCTCTACATGCTTCATTTACATTTTGAGGTTCAGTGGAAGATATTAATGTTAGATAGCTTGAGGCTTCGGCAATGGTTCTTCTTGTCTACACACTTGCCCCTTTTTCCCCAAAAATTTGAGTTTCTGGATGATTTTTCTGAACATACCTGGACGGAGTCTTTTCTTCTATCATTATCTCTTCTTCTGGTGCTTCATTGGTTTATTCTTCAGAATCAGTGTGATTTGATGTGGGAAAATGATCCTCATCTTCTTCATTGTCATAATCTTTGGTTTTTATCTATTTTGGATTTTTGCATGCTTCATCATCCATCGCATCAATACTTTCAATAATTTTCCCAAGTATTTTATTATAACATTTATATCCTTTACTTCGGGAAGAGTAGCTAAGGAGAATACCTTCATCTGCTCTAGGTTCAAACTTACCAAGTTTTTCATCAATCCTTTTGATATAACATGTTACACAAAAATATCGTCACCTTGATTATTTGCAGTCAGTATGGGTCTATCATCACTTGTACTGTCCTCTTAAGCAAGTCTCAGACCACAGCTCTTCAAGTCAAGCTTTGAAAATGAGAGAAAGACATTGAAAATCAACAAAGCTCTGGTTTCGCACTTTCTCTCACTGTTGCCTGCGGTCCCGCACCTTCTGTTTACAAAAACTGCAGACCTACCCGCTCTGTCCCTAAAGGAGTGGGTGCGGACCCCTGTGAAAGTCAAAAAGGCGCAAGTTTATTATAAAAAAAAACTCACTTTGGGTTAATTCTAGATGATTCTAGAAGGAATTTTGACGTGGATTGTTCGCTCTGAGGTGGTTCATGCATCCCAAAAGAGAAGGAGCTAATCCCTTGATGAGAGGATCTATCCCTTTGAAGGAGGGATTTATCCCTTTGAAGGAGGACCTAGTAACTTCCCTCCATTGCACTATAAATTAAGGCATTGGGGTGAGGACTAGGGAGGTTAGAAGCTGAACATTTTGAGGGTAAATGCTGGTGGAATTAGGACTTCTTAGTTGAGCTTGAGAGGAGAGATCACATACCTCTTGGTTCCATTGGGAAGTGAGTGAAACTTGTCAAAGTAGAGGAGACCTCTTACTGGACCCTGGGAGGAGCTTGTACAGCATCAAGGCACAGGTTGTAAAGTTCTTCTTTGATTTGAATTAATGCAATCAGATTCATTTTTCTCAACAATGTGTCTTATGTCATTGTTTCATGAATTCCTTGATCTTCATGTTAAATATGTTTTATGATATTGGTTTTTCAGGTGCTATTTAATTTGTTTGCTTGTTTGTGTTTGCAGGTGTGCAACAAGGGAGCTCATCATTTGGATCAAAGGAGCAAGGCTTCCACAAACTAGCGTTGGACCCAAGGTAGGCCTAAACACTTGATTGCCTTTGTTTATAAATGCATATTTAGAGAAAGATAGTTTTTGATTGGCTTGCTTGTCATTAGACATCCTTAGATTTCTAGGAAGGTCTATCTTGTCCGCAAGATCGACTCATTCCGTGTGACAAAATGGCGACTCCGCTGGGGACTTGATTTTTTCCTTGTTTGTACTTTGACCTGAGAAACTGTGTTTTTGTTTCTGTTTTTGGCTTATTGTGTGTGGAATTGGGTAGATTTAGTAGATCCAGGATTGTTTTTTATTTTCCATAACTTTTGGAGAGGACCGCACCCTCGTCTTGGGACACAGTGCGGACTTATCCGCAGTTTGTCTTTTAGCACAGAGCGGTACCACACCTGTGTTAACTGTGGGCCTGCGGACCCTGTCAAACTTTTGGAAAACCTAAGATTTTCTCTGTTAGTCAGCTTAGTTTTTATTTAGATGTTATTATCCCCTGCCCAGACCTGCATATAACCTGTCAGAAGCTTTCCTTAGGATAATTTCATTGGTGTTAGGGTTTTAGGTGAAATTCCTAGAGGTTTTGGTTGTTTGGTTTGGTTTTCATTTTGGTCTTGTAGTAGCTCTGAGCTTAGAAGCTGTAGGAACCTTAGATCACCTTGGTTTTTACCAGTCTTCTTGTGAGTCTGACCATTTGCAAAACCTACCTTTGTTGAGAGATCCACCTTGTGTTTTTCTCTTTACAAAACTTCTAGAAAGCTTGTGTTAAAAGTTTGAATTTCATTTTTAAGAAAAGGAAACGAAAGATTGGTTGTTTTTTGACTAATTGTGATTCTGCATAAATTAGTCCTTAGCTCACATTTAGCTAAGTAAAACATCCTCAAAAAGACACTTTGTAAGCTTTGACTTCAAATAGGTTTTTAAGGGTTATAGATCTCAAGATTAGTCATTTCCATAGTTTTGAGTGTTTTTTTTTTAAATAAAAAAAATCTCTTTTGGAAAAAGTTTGTTTTTTGTAGTGTTTGAGTGTTTTGAAAGAAAAGGGAAATTTTTGTGAAAATAGCTAGTTGTCTCGTTTTGAGTGCATTGGAAAAAACAAAAGCTCTTCTTTTAATTTGTTTGTTAAGAAAGATTTGTGTTTACAAGTATTTGCATTCTCAAACCCTTTCCTAGCTAGAAGTTCATTGAAGAGAAAAGGTTGCTTAATCATCTTAGGTGCATTTTTAGTGATTTCGAGTCGAGTCTGTTAGCGCTTGAAATTTCACCTCAGACTGAGAAAGGTAAACCTCAAGGCAACATCAAACCACTTAGCCTCGTAGCTAGCCCTACGGGGCAGGAGAGGGCTCTCTCCGGTCTATCTCGATAAAGATCTTCAATGGGCGAGATAACCAATAGGGTAACACTGATTTTAGGCTAGTAAACGGATCAAAAGGGTTGATTTGGGATTTTTGGGGTTTTTGGTGGAAAATTGGGGAATGGCAATTTCGGGTGCGGGGATTGGACACAGTTTTCGCAAGGAGTTCTTTGGGGCGAGGTAGGAAACAGTATTGATGCCTTTGATAAAGATGGATGGATGAGAATGACTGGTGAGGAGTTAAGGAGAGCAAGCAATAACCTTGAATTCCCCTTAAACAGTTGAAAACATTGATATTAAGCAAACTTAAAAGCAGAGCATGACAGTCATGAATTCTACTTTAACACTTCATTTGCCTAATTTGCAGAAGGAAAAGTAAGGAAATGATTCACATAACACACTTACAAGTACAAAGAGAAACAAACCATCAATACATGTGTCCACAAGAATCCCAAAAAGGACTGCAAAACCCTGGTCTTCCTTTGCCAAAAATTGCAGAGATACAGTGAATAATACAATAAGAGCTTCTCCCTCAAGAGTCCAACCATGAAAATGAGCAAGAAAGTACATAATATAGGCCATCTAACATCTTTCCCTGCCTCTAGGGGTCGAGCTCATCCTTCTAGGAGCTGTTTCAACCAATTCTAAACTAAGCACTGAAAACTAGGCAATCAAAACAACTTGCCTCTATAAGCTAGGAAACCAATTCATTCATTAAATGCATGCTATTTCATGAATGAATCTTCTAGAGAAGGTAAATAAGTGTCATATCAACATGAAAATACATAAATTACATCAAAGAGGGTGAAAATCCCATCAAAAGTCAAAACTAGTAAAAGTTGGGCGAATCCATGAGCTGTAAGTGAAAAATTGTGAAAATTGCCTGATGGGTCGCGCGCATTTCCTGGACGGGTCGCGCACCTTTGGAGGCACTTTTGAGGCACTTGTAGGTGTCCAAATGAGGCAAAAGTGGGCTTGTTGGAAAGGTTTCGATGTCTACCTTCCAACCCAAGTGGAAATTCTGAATTTGGTTGTCATTTGCCCCTCCAAAATTGCAATTGCCCAAGACTGCTTTCTGTGTGTCAAAAATGTGGTAGAAAGTCATTTTTTGCTTGTTTTTTGACTTTCTGGAGGCCCAAAATTTCATAAAATCTCTTGGAAATGGGTGAGCATGTGTAACTTTTCATGAAAAATCCAGAAATGCTGAGTTTTCCCGGAACGGAGTAGCCAAATGAAAGGGTCGCGCGGGGGGTGAGACCCGTTGAGGGGACAAAACCTGTTTTTTGCCTGAAAAAAATCAAAATGACCCAAAATACTCAAAAAAATTTGGAATTTGTGCTGCAGTTGAGCTATTTAGTGCCATGCTCCTTCAAGGAAGCCTCGGCCAAGATGTGGAGGGGGTCGGTCCTTTTTCTTCGTTTTTGTGCTTTGGCCAACCGTCTTTGGAGCACTTTCATCTTTGCCTTGTACACGTGCATCCGCGCCCAATAATGATTTTTCATGTTCCTGAGAAATTTCTTATCTTGGTTGGCCTTGGCCAACAACCTCTCCAAATGAGCATTGACCCGAAGAAGCATAGCCTCTCGCTCAAAAATCTGTTGTTTCAACTTTTTGAGATGCTGTTTCAAGGGGACAAATAGCACAAGGGAAATGTTAGGGAAGGGAGACTTTGAAGGGAAATTGGGAAAAACATATGAAATAGGGGTTAAAGAGAGGAATCATGACATCAACATCATCATACAATTTCATTTGCAAGGATGTTATGGAAGGTAGGGTTTAGGGTTTGATTTTTGATTTCTTAATATTTTTGGTAGGGAGAATGAGTAAAATGATGAGGGAGGTGGAAATAGGATGTAGGGAAAAAGTGGGGGTGAAAAGGATAACCTTGAAAACAACAAGACAAACCCTAGCTCAACCAACACTTTGACCTTCTTGAGCAAATATGCATTGGATTCATTCTTTCAAAATAATGGCTTTAAACAACATTCTCATGCTTTTCAAGCTTTGGCAAACAATGTATTTTCATAAGGAGAGGCCTACCTACAACCTTGAAGCAATCCGGGGCTATTTAGCAGCTTACTAGCGAAATTTGGCAAAGGAATTCCCAACGGGTTGCGCGCACTACCCAACGGGTCAGGCGCCCTCAACAGGTCGCGCCTGTGTAATTTCTGAACTGGAATGGGCAGCCTGACGGGCCGCGCGCCCTCAATAGGTCGCGCGCCAGGCTCAACGGGTCGTGCTTTTGCAGGAGGTTTTTGGAGGCCTTCCTGGTGTCAGAATCAGGTGAAGGATAGCTTGCTGGAAAGGTCTTTGAGTCTACTTTCCAACACAACTGAAATGTTTCAATTTGGATTTCATTTGATCTGTCAAAAATCAAATCTCCCAAGACTGGTTAAAAAGTGCCAAATGAGGCTGCCTCAAGGAAGAGTGTTGTTGCAGTCAACTTTTGAATGCCTTCCTCAACCCCAAATTTAGCTCATGATAGCTCATTGGAAATATCTTTGTGTCTAGTTATCATTTTACCCATCAAGAAAATCATTTGGCCAACCACGCTAGGAGAAAACTTGATTTTCCCAAGGTCACTTCAGAGGTGTCTTTGATTCTCCTGAGGCAACGGTATTCTTGACATTTCTCTCAAACCATGACACCTGTGCAAAAAGTGAAAGAGGTTTTTCTTCCTTGGCATGTTTGGAACAAAAACCTCTCTCAGTTTTCCAAAATTCATCTTTTATTTCTCTGAAACATCTTTTGATTGAAACTTATCCCGGTGTGTGAAACAAGGAATTTTGTTGAAATGAAGCGAAATGAAGGGGATAGGGGGCTTCTAAATTCTTGAGGAAATTTTTGGGAGTAGGAGGGATGTTAGGAAGCAGGGGAAAGTGGAATGTCAAAGATTGAGCGAGGGGAAGGAGTCCAAAAGGGCAAAACACAGGCCAAACCTAGAAAATTGCCATGTTGTAGCTAGAAACTAGGGTTTGTGCAAAAATGAGGAATTTGGGGGATCTCAGTGATGGAAAGTGTTTGATAAGGTACTTTAAGGATAGGAGAAGGTGTATGAACATCAGGATACAAGTTTCGCTAATGATTTGACTGTCCAAGAGATATTGCCATCAAAACCCTAGGAGAAGGAAATGAGCTTGCCTAGGTGCGACTGAAGCATGAACAAGATGTAAAATGACTCATTAGACAGTGACATGATAATGACAACCCTATGAATGATGATAGACTCAGATGAATAGTGACATAGATTGGCATTTGGGCAACTTTTAGAAGGAGTGAAAGCAAACCCTAGACCTAATGCCTAGTGACCAAATTTTGCTTGAAGACTCACTGAAATGACAAAATTTGACCTTAACACTTCTAAATCACTTTGTAAGAGCACGTTTGATCACTGGAGGAAGGCTGGAAAGACTGACACTAACAGAGTCTTCACACCACGAGTTTCATCTCCGCACCTCTTGACTTAAACAAAAACCAATAAAAATAACGCTTAAAGTAAAATCAATCTAGTAATATTTTTGTTTCTAGGGCTCTGATACACCAACATAGCTTAGGCTAGTGTCTTGGAGTAGGGAGTAATTAACTCTCCAAGACAGTAAAACAAACAAGTAGCTGTATCTTGCGGTAGGAAAGAAATCCAATTGTTGCATTTATGCTTTGGGAAAGCTCCTCTTAAAGGAGAAGCACAAGATCGTGTCCGAACCAGTGTGGGAATCAATCCTTCCTCATTGGGAAAGACGCCAGATATTCACGTATTAAAAACGGTAAACCTCGGATTAACCATTGTCGAGGAGCCTGGGGTCACTTGTTGGTAAACCTTGGATTATGTCAAGGAGCCTTCAAGGGGATTAAGCTTGCTACTCTGCCCTTGCGTGCGTATCGGATCGTAGACTGTTCCCCCAGGTATATTTGTTTCAATTGGTAACCTTAGTGACCATATTCTTTAGGATTCTTCCTAAGGTGACAGTGGTGGGAAGATCCCACTGTACCTGGAGCGGACGTCGGCTAGACTCACTTGGATTTTCTGGGGGGTTCTCTTCACTCGAGACGGTTAAGTGGAGGAACTTGTGCTAGTCTATTCATTAAGCAGGTTGTTGGGGTAACTATTCCAACTGCCATTTCTGTATTGAACTCTGCGACATTGGATTTCATCACCAACTAGTGTTTTCAGTACGGAAAGTTACTGTTTGTGTGTGTTTGATCTCCTATATTCTTTAGGCGTGTGATTCAAATTTGTTTGGTTCTTTAGAGGCTTTAGGTGGTTTTCATTGAGATTTTACTTTGTTTGCGTGTGAAGTAGTTAAAATTTTTTAATCGTGGCTGAATTACCGAGGAAGTCCCGTAGACTTCGGGGCCAACCTCCTGAGTTTTCACCAAGCCGCCCTGAAGGGTTAAGAGCCCTCATCACTCCTGGAGACAGTAGAGTTGAGTCACCTGAAGAAGGAGAGTCTTCTTTGGTGGTACATCCTGATTTTCAAGCCTTAGTAGCAGATTATAATCCACAATCAGTGTCTGTTTCCGAAGTTACTGGTAGCTTTTCATCTACTAGTGATATAGGTGAGGAACCTGAAATATCCGAACCTGAAAGTGAATTTGCTGCTACTCCAACATCAGGATTTACCTCTCCAACTTCTAGTGGTCCTGGTTCACCCAGGGTAGAAAGAATAATTACCCAAAATCTTCCTTCTGGACTTATAGCTATTGAAGAACTTGCTACTCCAGAAGAGGAAGTAGGCATCCCTATCCCCGAAAATCAACCTGTTATTGAACTTAGGGAGCATGAATCAATTTTTTACAGTCCACCTAGGAGCAGTACTTGGTATCTTTCATTGACTAATTTTTTGGAAAACCCAGGGTTAAGTTTTTCACCACCTCGTATTCCTTATCACCCAACACCTAGGGGTTACTATCCTCTGTTAAATATGTCAAGACAGTCGTCCATGTTTACTCAATCGCCAGAATCCTTTTTGTACAGCGGTCCTTCTGTTCCTTCTGGGTATCAGTCACTTTCTGGTACTTTTGCGGGAGCATCTCCTCAACCCATTGAACAAGGGTTATTAACTAGAAATAATGGTACTAAACCGTTGAGCGTAGAAGATTCTCTCATGATGTCTGGTACTACTCCTAATCCTCAACCTCAAGGTGGTCAGTTACCGCCTAGGGGCAGCCTCAAAATCCTCAAGTATTGCCTAGGGGGCAACCTCAAGGTACCTAATTTGCGCCTGGGGGACAACCTTAAGGACAGTACATACCTACGGGACAGTACGTTCCTCAAGGTCAACCCCAGACTCAATATGTTCCTCAAGGTCAACCCCAGACTCAATATGTACCTCAAGGTCAACCTTAGTATCAATATGTACCTCAAGGTCAACCCCAGTATCAGTACGTGCCTCAGGGTTATCAACCCCAGGGTCAATACCCAACTCAAGGTTACCAGCCACCTTCCTGTCAATCGTATGTTCAAGGATCTGGAAATGTACCATTGAATTATCAATCCTACCCTCAACCCGGTTATGGTCCTCCATATTCTCAACCTGTTATGGGTCCGTACCCAAGAATGAACTTAGTGTGGGATCCATCGCAAACTCAACAGGTCTTGCAACCAAATGTACAGTTGTCAACTCAAACTGGACAACCCTTAGTTTCTGGTTCACCCCAGCAACCTGTCCAGTCTACTATTCAAACTTCTGTACCTTCGGTAGTTTCTCAGCCTGGGCCTAGTACGCCTCGTACTCCATCTCAAACAGCTGCTGCAACATCTGTTCAATCTACCCCACCTACTTCTAGAGTATTGGCAGCTCTGGTTTCTACTGTTCCTGTATCAACTCCTCATACATCTTTACCTCAGTCTGGATCCACAATTCAAACTTCGGTTCAGATGCCTGTAGGACAACCTGGTTCAAGTACAGTTGTCACGAGTCAATCACAATTTACTTATCAACCATACCAGGGACAGTACCAATTCGGTCCTGCTGTGCAGCATCCAGTCTATCAGTATCAACCGTACCCTGGGTACACATATCAACAACCTCAACAACCCCAGTACGATCCGGTTAATCCTGGTTTTCCGGGAGGATACAATATCCCAAATGCAATTCCTATTCCTAGTTATCCTGGATATCCTCCTCCTAGGGCTGGTCTCAAGACCCAGAGTTTTAGGGACCCTAATCGTCAGTTACCGTTTATCGCAACTTTGGACTTGCCTGACTTGTCGCGCCTAACGAACGATCCCATTAATTATCTTCCGTTTTGGCCGCCAATGCCGAATAAGTTGCCTAGTGATATTCCTAAGTTTGAAGGCAAATCAGGAGAGGACCCATCGAACCATGTGATGACTTATCACCTCTGGTGTGGGTCTAACTCCATTTCAGATGATTCAATCCGTCTAAGGCTTTTCCACGGCCCTCTAATTGGTCTCGCGGCCAAGTGGTACATTGAGTTACCGCGAGGCACTTTTTATAATTTTAGTCAGTTAGCTACCTCGTTTTTAACTCATTTTCAGTTGCCAGTCAAATATGACAATGGCACGGAATTACTAACTTCATTAAAGCAATCGACGTCCACTTACATTTCAAATCACATTCATGAATGGAGACGTCGACGGCGTTTAGTGAAGGTTTTTATTCCGGATCAGATCTTGGCTGAATGGTTCGCAAAATCTTTGTTGCCAAAGATCACTGAGGATGTAGCTAAGGCCAGACTTGTTACTGAGGAGCAAGTAATTGCTCAAGCACAGTACCTTGACTTGGTTTATACTCAGTCGGGTACATTACACGAGAAAATCCTCGATCTTCCCAAGCAAAATCAAATCGTTGTAGCTCCTTCAGGGTCTCATGCCGCCGATGGTATGATTGGTACGGTTAACACTAAAAGTAAGAAGAAGTCTTCCAAGAATTCTTCTCCTATCATAACCTTGCCTGATTCCCCGACAGGAGATTCTTCCGCGGAGATTTCCGCCGATATTCATGTTGTAGAGTCATCTACAGCCAAATCAAAATCCGGTGGCAAGAAGAAAGGGAAGAAGAAAAATAAAACGGACAAAAATTCAAAAAGAGAAACCTGAAAAATCGGAATCCAATGATGAAAAACACAAACCTCGTTATCCTTGTCTCATTTGTGACGAAGAACATTTTACAAGAGACTGCCCTCATCGTGCAGAGGTTGCGAAGATTGTCAAAGGTTCCCAAACGCCTGCTGTTTTGAAGGATCCTTTTCCAAGTCAAGACAGTAAAATGATAGGTTCTTCCTCGAATGCCAATGAAGAACCCATATTGATGACGTCCCATGTTAGGATTGCGACTCGATCGCAAGATTATGGTAGTAAAATTCCTGTTGATGGTAAAGAAGCAGAATCTTCTCACTCTAACCCATCAACCTCAGCTCCTAGTTCCGATCTACTATAGATCGAGAAACCTAATCCACACTTAGTAATCAAACCGCCTGCCAAGGGTATACTTCGAAAGTCAGCTTTCAATCCACATGCGAGAGCGGCTCAGAACTATAACATTGTTGAGGACTTAGTTGTTTCACCTTCAGCAATGTCAGCTTTGGAAGTGCTGTAATCATGTCCAACACAGCGTAAATTACTTTTGTCGGCTATAGGAGTTGTTGACGTTCAGGACTCGAACCTAATAATTTTCGATCTAGAAAATAGTACACCACGCTTACCTCATCAAATGGCTTTCCAGATCCCAGTGATAGTCAAAAACAGGCCTATTCATAGGACTGTGATTGATGAGGGAGCCTCGACGTGTATTATGTCGATACAGTGTTGGAGATCGCTTGGTTCTCCTTCACTAAATCAATCCCCGACGATTCTGAAGGGCTTCAATGGCCATGAGTTTCATCCTTTTGGCATTCTACAGGATCTACCTATAGGGGTTGAAGGAAAAACTGTTAATCTAGATGTGGAGGTGGTTGATGCCCCTCTAGATTACAACCTTCTCTTGGGTCGTAGTTGGTCTTACGCTATGACAGCTATCGTTTCATCGGTCTTTCGGGTTATAAAGTTTCCTCACAACGGAAAGATCGTAACAATAGACCAGCTGGCTTACTTTTCATCCGATCCAGCCTCTGCTGAAAGCATTCAGCATCTCCGTAAAACGACTATCCCGTATAAGGATGTTGGAGTAGGACTAGTTAAAGATTCCGGTTTACTGGGAACTTTTCCTTTTCCTCCAATCAACGCATCGTCTTCTTTTGCAACCATTCATATGATTTCGTCAGACACCATTGTTTATGATGATCCTTGGATCGTACCTTTTGAATCTGAGATAGACTCATTTGGTGATGTTATGCCTTTGAGTCCATATGAAATTGCGTATGAGGCTGTGCAATCATTTACCGACCCATCTTCAACCAAAATTGACTTAATGAATGTGGTCCATGAGGAATCACTTTTCACATCAAACTCGGATTCAACAACGTTTTCCGAACTTGTTCACTCTGATGAGCAAATTCGTGAAATCCTATGTGTAGATGATTTACCATGGGAAGATCTCCATCACAGATCTTCGTTCTTACCCGAGAATGATCGTTTTGAAAATGATTTTTCATCAATTTTTATAACTGAATATGTCAAGGAACCTTAGAATCCAATGAAAAATCCTGATTCAGAGTTAAATTTGGGAAACATCTCTCGAACTATTCCTATTGACATTTCGGTTAAGCCTGGAATTGTTGAGAACATTCATATAGGTGTCTCGTGTACAGAAGATGAAATTCAAATACATAAGGCCCTATTTCAAGAATTTTGCGACGTGTTTTCCTGGTCATATGAGGAAATGCCAGGAATTGACCCCGCAATTGTTTTTCATGAAATCAAGACTTACTCGGACGCTAAACCCGTCCAGCAACGTTTGCGTTAGATTCACCCAAGAAAAGCTGCTGCTATAAAAGCAAAAGTTGAAAAATTACTCAAAGCAGGTTTCATTTATCTGATCTCGTTAACGGATTGGGTATCGAATATTGTTCCGGTTAACAAAAAGCAAGGGACAATAAGAATATGTATCGATTATAGGGACATTAATCAGCCTGTCCAAAGGACAATTACCCAACTCCCTATATCGATCAAATCATTGATGATTGTGCCGGCAGCGAAATATTCTCCTTCATGGATGGTTTTTCAGGATACAATCAAATCAATATTCTACCTGCCGATCAACCAAAAACGGCTTTCATTTGTCCATGGGGGACATTTGCTTATTGTAAATTACCTTTTGAGCTCAAGAATGCCGGGGCAACTTTTCAAAGGGCCATGTCTTATGCGTTTCATGACATCAATCACATTGTGCAACCCTATCTCGATGATTTTCCTACCCATTCGTTACATCGAGCTGATCATCTCATCCATTTACGAGCAATCTTTATGAGGTGTAGGCATTATCAGATTCGGTTGAATCCACACAAGTGTGTTTTCTGTATAGATATGGGTAGATTGTTGGGGTTTGTTGTTCCGAAAGCCGGCATTCGCGTCGATCCCTCGAAAGTTGAAGCTATTGTCAAATTGCCTCCTCCTTCGAGTCTTCGCCAACTCCAAAGTTTGCAAGGGAAAGCAAACTTTTTACGACAATTCATTCCTAACTACGCCGAGGTTACCAAGGGTTTTACCCGGTTGTTGAAACAGAATACTACGTTCTATTGGGAGGAGATAGCTCAGAAATCTTTTTATGCACCGAAACATGCGTTGACCCATGCACCGTTATTGCATCCTCCCAACTACAACCAGGACTACTTCTTTTATCTCGCCGCCTCTCATTCCACCATTGGAATGGTCTTAGTTCAGGAAGACGAATTCGGTACTGAACACATGATATATTACCTTAGTCGCACTTTAAATCCAACTGAGCTAAAATACTCACATGTGGAGAAATTGGCATTGGTAGCCGTTCAAGCTGTCCAACGTTTTCGTCACTACATTTTACTACGTAAAACTACAGTAATTTCTGATTGCAACCCTATGATCTAAAGTTTGACCAAGAAATTGCTAGGGGGCAAGTACTCTAAATGGATTGTCATCCTGCAAGAGTTCGACTTGGAATTTGAAAGATCTAAGTCTAAGAAATCTTTAGTTTTTGCGGAGTTAATGTGTGACTTCCCGCGTGCTGACACGGAAACTGTGGCGGAGGAGCCCATTGCAGACGAATCCTTGTTTCTAATCAGCACTTTAGATCCATGGTATGGGGATATCATCGTTTATCTCCAGACCCAATACTTTCGGCCAAAATTTTCAAGGTCAGAATGTCAGAAAATATGATTCCAGTCCCAACAATTCAGAATTATTGGAGATACTCTTTATCGCCGTGGGGCAGACTCTATTTTTTGACGTTGTTTAACTCACGAGGAAGCTGAAAGGGTTCTAAATGACTGTCACTCTGGAGCGTGTGGCGATCATATGTCTGGGTATGCCACAGCCCGAAAGATATTGCGCGCTGGCTACTTCTGGCCATCTTTATTTAAAGATTGTATTAACGCAGTCCGAAAATGCCACAACTGCCAAATTTTTGATCGGAAGATGCGCGCTCCACCTGCTCCTCTCCACCCTATAATTGTCGTTGGTCCTTTTGCCAAATGGGGTATCGATTTTATTACATGTAACCCTCACTCGGCCGGGGGGCATGCGTATATCATCCTTGCGGTAGATTATTTTACCAAGTGGGCCGAGGCGATGCCTACATTTGAGGCAGACGGCAAAACAGCTACAATTTTCGTGTTCAATCATATAATTGCTAGGTTTGGTCTTCCACAAGAAATCATCACTAATCATGGACGTCATTTTTGAAACGTTATGATGACCGAACTTACAGGCCAGCTTGGTTTGCGTCACGATAGTTCAACTCCTTATTATCCACAAGCTAATGGTCTGGTTGAATCCATCAACAAAGTTTTAGTCATCATGATCCGACGAATCATTGGGATTCATCGGTCGAATTGGCATAACATGTTATTTTCAGCGCTTTGGGCGTATCGTACCTCAGTAAAAACATCAACAAGGTTCACTCCTTTCCAACTAGTTTATCGTCTGGAAGCTGTGTTACCCATTGAATGCGAAATCCCATCATTGCAAATGGCCATCGAGTTACTTCCAGCCACTTCCGAAGAGGAAAAACATTTGTTATACTTGGCTCAATTAGATGAGAATCGACGTAATGTTGCATTGGCGATCGAAACTCACGCAAAACATATGAAAGCTCAGTATGATCGAAATGTGACCCCTCGAAATTTTTCGGAAGGAGACCTAGTCTTATTGTACAATCAAGCTAATGATAAATTAGGCGCTAGAAAATTCGTTCCTATGTGGCATGGTCCCTACGTTGTCAAGCGAAAGCTAGCAAAAGGGGCCTATGAATTGGTAGACTTTGACGGGGACTCTTTAGGTAAACCCAGAAATGGTCTTTACCTGAAGAGGTATTATGGTTAAAGAATGGGTATGGAGATTTTTTAGTTAGGATAGTTTTCTTTCTAGCTGGTGTGTTTTAGTTTAAAAAGTATGCTTAGCTTAGAGAGTGTTTTTCGTCATTATTCCTGCTTATCTTGGTTTTACTCTTGATATTGCAGATGTCGATGCCTCTCCAAACATACATTGGTTTCGCTGATGGTGCTTGTTGTAATACACAGAATATTTCTTCCGCAGCTTGGGTTATCTATTCGCCCTCTGACGAGTTGGTATCTATGCATAGGGTAAGCCTCGGTCAAACAACGAACAACATTGCCAAGTATAGTGTAGTGATTGAGTTATTATCTGAATCTATTTCATTTGGGATTCGGAGTTTGATAGTGAGGTTAGATTCTGAACTCGTTGTATTACAGCTTAATAAAGTATATGCCATTAGAAATCCAGTGTTATTGAGATTATTTTTTAGAGTGTGTCTCTTGGAACGTGAATTTGATTATATTGAATATCAGCATATTCCAAAATCTTTAAATACATTAGCAGATGCAATTGCTTCTCGAATGTTAAATAGACATTTGCAATAATCATACATGTAAATTTAAAACCATTCCATAACATGATTTACAAGATAAGCCGGTAATAGTGATATATATATAGGAGTGTGTCAAAAATACATCGTCCTCGATCATAGGTTGAAAAACACCTTATGATCGGCAAAAATGATAAGTACAAAAAGCAAAAATGTCATATGTGCCCACAATAGGCAATCATCCTATCACTGGTGATGATCTCGATAAGAAACCACTGCACGGGCCACCTTACAAAGGAACCTCCTAAAAGGTCCTGGGACCCCAATCACATAGTGCTGAAGTCGACGAGGAATGTCATCTATGCTGGTCTCCGGAATATCTCCTGTCAAGCACTCTAGATGACTCTCCAACTCGGCCAAAACCTCTGCTGATTCATCCTGTGGGGCTGGCGCAGCTGCAACTGGTTGTTTCCTCTCGTAAGGCCGGAGAGCGACTGGTCGTTGTGGACCCACATCTGCATTTGAAACTTTTACTATCAGTTTTTGGGACGATAGAAAAATAATAAAAAAAAATTAAAATAGGAAAATGTTGAAAATGATTTTACCTGAGTCATCCCATTTCTCTCCTGGTGGAAGAGCCATGTCTGGGTCACCGCGAAAATCTACCCCAGTGTAAGGGAAGTCCTAAATAGAAAAAACCTAGTTTTCCAACCAATGGAAATACTCAGGTTTGAATCGAACAACCTTTGTCCCCTCGTCCGAATGACGGGCCATAACTGCAACCCATCGCATTAATTTGGGCTCTCGAGGAAGTCCAGCTCCAACAGTAAGGTGCTGCGGGATCAACATCGGAACCCTCTCCAGACCAAAGCTCACAACCAAAGCCCCATAACCAAAGTTCTTCAGTTGTCTGTTTTTGGCTCTGGTCAGTTGGCCTTTTACATTAGCCAACACAGCATCGCACCAGTTGAATATGGTACCTCGAAAGCAGTCAACTGCCATCTGCATCTGGGATCTAGTGGCAACATGTAGTGCGGCACTCCCGCAAAGTCTAGTAACAGTAAACGCGATCACCATGAGTTCAAGACGGGATATGGTTTTAATGTCTATCCCTTTGTCTCTAGTCTGGTTGTTGCAGAACTCTAGCCGGAGGCTATCGATAGACTAGCCACCTGGCCTAGTCACGAATAGAGTCAAGTCTTCGCCTCTCTTAGGCAAACCAGTCAAAAATTATATGTCTGTCGGCTCGATTTCGAGCTGGTGACCACCAATGAAGAAGCACTGGTCCTGTATGCTCCACCTGTCTACCAACCATTCTAAGAAATCCACCTGGGCCCTCATGCCAGGTATGGCCCAGAATTTGTACAAGCTGCACGCCTTCAATGCATCAATCGAAGGTTGGTGATTCAATGCGGCAGCATCCACGTCCTCTTTCTCTCGTTCACGCGCAATCTAGCATGATGTACACTCTACATCCAACAAAAAGACAAATTAGAATGCTAGAAATTAAATTGTTTAGGTCAATTTGGAGAATTTTTGGGTTAAAAACCCTTGCCGCGGGGTCCACACTCTCTGTATTAGAGACAGTGCGTGGACCCGCGCCTTGCCTTCGTGGAAGGTGCGGGCCCCTGACTTTTTCCCCATTGAGAAAAAGTCAGGGTACGCGGGCTGCCAGTGTTACGCCTGCGGGCCCCCGCGCGTGGGTTTTTAGCCTAAAAACCCTCCAAAAAATGAAATAAAACCCTAAAACAAAAAATGAAACGGTTGAAATTGAAGAGTAGGATGATGTGGATTACCTGGAGAAGACGGCGTTCGATTCCGACGGTTGGATTTTCCGCAATCTTCACGGGAAGTTTCTGAACAAAAGCACTATTTTCTCACCCAAATCTCAAACGGTAAAAATGAATTGACAAAACCCCTTTTTATAAGTTTTTTGAATAAATAAATTGCAAATTTGTTTATGTTTCACTTTAGAAAGGTAATTTTTGCAGCATTTTTATCCATTTCAAACAGGTATGAGTAATGTTTGCATTTTTTCAGGATAACGGATTATTCAGGCGAAATCTATCATTTTCGACGAAAAATATTTAGAGTCACCTTTAAGCTCTTTTCTGACTCCTAAAACATGAAAAGATCGCCGAGTTTTTTCTTTTTAAACTCGTTAAACGAACTAAAAAGACAATCCACTTACAGCTCTTTCTGACCATAAAAAACATGAAAAGATTGCCGGATTTTTGTCGTTTCAAATTCGATATTGGTTATAAAACGACATGTCATTGATCGATTTTTTACTTTTTCGGATCAGGGGCACTAATTACGAAAAGTACTCCTTGGTCGTAAACGATCAAGCAGTTCTCTCAAGTATTATTTTATACCTTTTCGGGCTTGGGAGACACAAATTTACGAAAAAGGTAAACCCTGGAGTCTACTTAAGTTTTTTCAGACTCTCTAAAACTAAAAAACACCGAGTTTCTCCTATACTGGACTCGTTAAAATTTCATAGTAAAGGACCTGTTCAATTACAAACAGGAACGAACCACTCCTTCTTAGGGTTCGAATTTAAACTAAGTTGGACTCATCCGAAGGATGAGCTTATAATCAAGCAAATGTTATCCTCCTCAAGCTTGTCAAAAATAAAGAGGTACTTGCCAGAAATAGTGGGGGAAAAGAGAGAAAAATGAGCCTGTTTGTCATGCTTTGTAACCACTCTTGGACACAACACTTTTATTCACCTGGGTTGGGAAATCCTTTGCCTAACAGTTGATCAAACCACATTGAAAGTCTTCAGCCGGTTTCTGGGTATTAACTTTGGGTCAATTGTCACCAAACCATCTGTTGTGTCGTTATGTGTTCAAGAGGTCACTGCCAATAAGCCATTCATCTGAAAAATATGTGTCATCCATCTTGACCATCCCTGAGTCAGTCCTTGCAACAAAATTTCTTCAACTTGATCTATGATTTCGTGTTGTGAGCTTGCCTGCGATGGATCGCTTTCTATCAACTTCAGCTCATTATCTAGAAAGATGATCTAGAAATCGTCAGTACCTTGGGATTTGCATGCCTCAATGGCAGGTTTCTTGCCTTTGACGACAGGTTGCATCATTGACCTTCGATCAAAGGATTCCATGACATGTTCGACATCAACACATCTATTCACATCTCATGGATTGTACTGAGTACTTTGAGAGCCATTGACATCACTGGTGGTTTCTCTCACACTTGTTAATGGTTTACATCATTGACTGGTAATCAAGTGGTTTCTACCATGTTCGACTTCAACACATTCATTTGCATGGATAGAATTGTATTGTTTCGGGAAGTAGAAATGAAGACCCTGGATCTAGTTTCCGCCATCCAGGCTGCGAGGAATTTTGTATTCATTATATTGTGGACTATTCATAAACAGATGGCTGCGTCCATACTGTGTCTACATGTGTCTATACTTGTGATGTATTACAAGATCATTCTTGTATCAGAGCAGTAGTTAGTTTTCTAGTCAGTTTTGATCTGAGTATGGGAATGCCTACCTCAGTGACGATATGATCTCATATATATATCTTGCATTGAATGTTTTTACAGGTTCCGACCGGGCTCTCCACAAGATGATCCTCGAAATGATAAAGTACTTCACTCTTCCTAAATGATAAATGAAAATCCTCATCTACTACAGACTTCGCACTTTAGGGGGCAATCTGTTACACAAAAATATCGTCACCTGATTATTTGCAGTCAGTATGGGTCTATCATCACTTGTACTGTCCTCCTAAGCAAGCCTCACACCTCAGCTCTTCAATTCAAGCTTTGAAAATGAGAGAAAGACATTAAAAATCAACAAATCTTTGGTTCTGCACTTTCTCTCATTATTGCCTGCGGTCCCGCACCTTCTGTTTACAAAAACTGCGGACCTGCCCGCTCTGTCCCTAAAGGAGTGGGTGCGGACCCCTGTGAAACTCAAAAAGGCACAAGTTTATTATAAAAAACTCACTTTGGGTTAATTCTAGATGATTCTAGAAGGAATTTTGACGTGGATTGTTCGCTCTGAGGTGGTTCATGCATCCCAAAAGAGAAGGAGCTAATCCCTTGATGAGAGGAGCTATCCCTTTGAAGGAGGGCTTTATCCCTTTGAAGGAGGACCTAGTAACTTCCCTCCATTTCACCATAAATTAAGGCATTGGGGTGAGGACTAGGGAGGTTAGAAGCTGAACATTTTGAGGGTAAATGCTGGTGGAATTAGGACTTCTTAGTTGAGCTTGAGAGGAGAGATCACATACCTCTTGGTTCCATTGGGAAGTGAGTGAAGCTTGTCAAAGTAGAGGAGACCTCTTGCTGGACCCTGGGAGGAGCTTGTACAGCATCAAGGCACAGGTTGTAAAGTTCTTCTTTGATTTGAATTAATGCAATCAGATTCGTTTTTCTCAACAATGTGTCTTATGTCATTGTTTCATGAATTCCTTGATCTTCATGTTAAATATGTTTTATGATATTGGTTTTTCAGGTGCTATTTAATTTGTTTGCTTGTTTGTGTTTGTAGGTGTGCAACAAGGGAGCTCATCATTTGGATCAAAGGAGCAAGGCTTCCACAAACTAGCATTGGACCCAAGGTAGGCCTAAACACTTGATTGCCTTTGTTTATAAATGCATATTTAGAGAAAGATAGTTTTTGATTGGCTTGCTTGTCATTAGACATCCTTAGATTTCTAGGAAGGTCTATCTTGTCCGCAAGAATGACTCATTCCATGTGACGTAACATTTGCTTCCAAAAACTTTGAAGTAATTTACAGTAGGAGTCTTACCATACCAAAGTTCATGTGGAGTTTGAGTGTTGTTTACCCGAACATTTTCTTGGTTGAGAATAGTGACGGTGATGCATGCAGCTTCACCCCAGAAGGTTGCAGGAGTTCCAGATTCATCTAGCATAGCACAAGCCATTTGTTGAACAGTTATGTTCATCCTTTCTACCACTCCATTTTGTTGAGGAGTCTTTGCGGGGGAGAATTGACTTTTTATTCCATGTTGTTCACAAAAGTCGAAGAATTCATCTGAGGTAAATTCCCCTCCTCGATCAGATCTAAGGCATTTGATTTTGCGATCTGATTCATTTTCAACCAAAGCTTTGAAGGCTTCGAGCTTTTCAAATGCTTCATGTTTATGCTTTAGGAGACCTATCCAACACATTCTGGAAAAATCATCAATGAACAATATAAAGTATTCTTCTCCACGAGGTGATTTTTTCCTTGATGGTCCACATAAATCAGTATGAACAAGTTCAAGAGGTTTACTAGCTGACCCTTCCTTTTCGATAAAGTGAGATCTGGTTTGCTTACTGAATTGACATGATTTTCATATAATATTTTCAGGAATGTTGATATCTGGAAGATCGCGAACAGCCTAGAATCTGCATGCTTTTCTTATTTGAGAAAAGCTTAGATGTCCCAATCTTCTGTGCCATAGCCATTTTTCATCATTTTTGTTTAGATAGCACTGTTTTTGTCCTCCCTTGAGTATGTATAGGTTGTTTGGAATTCTTGTCCCTTTGATCATGGTTTCTCCTGTATCAAGCTCACGAACAACACATCCATTTGATCGAAACACTACTTCATTT
This sequence comes from Pinus tabuliformis, assembly GCA_031772625.1. NCBI lineage: Eukaryota > Viridiplantae > Streptophyta > Pinopsida > Pinales > Pinaceae > Pinus > Pinus tabuliformis. The sequence continues at coordinate 586,215,092 of CM062808.1, read as the reverse complement.
CCTTGATCACACATTTGACTCACACTCAACAAGTTATGCTTTAAGCCATCAACATACATAACATTCCCAGCTTTAACTTTTTCTTTCAAGAAAACAAATCCTTTACCTTTTATGACAGCAGGAGTGTCATTTCCAAATGAGACACTCTTTTCCTTTTCTAAGGCATTATATGAGTGTAGTTTTCTTTGTCACCTGTCATGTGTTTTGAGCATCCATTGTCGATGTACCACTAGTTTTCTTGTCCTTCTGCATACAAGGTTATACCACATCTTTCTGTTTGCGGTTCTTTCTTTCTCCATATTTTGGGATTTAATGGAGTTTTCTCCTTTTGATCTATTTGCCGAAATTTACTCCTGCATTCAGATTCTTCATGGCCAAAGTTGTTACAGATTGAGCATTCTATTTCATTTTCAAGAAGAGAAAAGTTATTATAGGAACTTTTCTTGATCCCTGTCACATTCCTTTGATTTCGTGCTTCTCTAGTCATGATAGTTTTGTAAGCAACACATTGAGCAGCTTTGTGTCCAAAATTATGACATGAGAAACATTGACCATTAAAGAAGTTCCTACGATTATCAAATCTATTGACCTGTTGATTGTAGTTTCTATTGATATTTATCTTTGAAGCAAATTGAGTACAATTTACCTGAGGTTGATTGTGTCTTATGTTAATCCTTGAAGTAAATTGACCCTGATTCACCTGGTGATCTCCTTTATGCCTTTGCTGACAATTGTCAAACTGTTCACTACTCTTTGTTGCATCAAGATAACTTTTAATGGAGGTTGACAACTTCTGTGATTGAGATGTTTCTTCAGCATATCCAAGACCTGCCTTTATCAGAGGAGAGTGCTGCACTTTGATAATTTCATTTAAGGTTTTTGATCCTTTAGCAAATCTAAGATTGAGAGCTTTTGTTTTCTCAAGATCCTTTCTTAGACCCACAATTTCACATTCTAGCTTTTCATTGTGTTTTTCTCTTTCACCAAGTTAGTATGTCAAGGTATCTATAATCATATTCTTTTCTTCTAAACAGATTTTGAGTTTAGAGATTTCTTCATAAAGGTCATGTTCATCTAAAGCATCCAAGAAATCATCATCTTCATAAGCCATCAGAAGTCTAAAGTCATTACTATTTTCATCTTCATCACTATTTGATAAACCATCGCTATCTTCATGAGTATAGTAGCTCATTTTACTTACACTTTGTTTTCTATTCCATTTTGCAGATCCCTTCTCTTTATCATATTTATCTTTATGAGGACATTTTGTAGCATAATGGCTGACTCTACCATAAGCAAAACATTTGAAAGGTAGTTTACCACTGAATCTTCTGGAACCCCGTTGAAGCTTCTTGACAAAGTTTGCTTCCTCTTATTCTTCTGAAATATGTCCTGATTCATTGAGTTTTTCTTTTCCTTTTGTTGAAGCTTTAAATGTGGCTTCTCTCATATCTAATGGACCTCCTTTTCTCATCTCAAAGGCAGTTAAGATGCCGTGAAGTTGTGACATAGTAATAGTCTGTAGATCTTGCTTTTCCTCTATGGCAAATATTTAGCAGATAAGGATCTTAAAACTTTTTCAACTAAGGTAACTTCCTTTATCTCTTCACCTAGATTCTTCATGCAATTAACAATCCCATCTATACGTAAGAAGTAAATAGCTATACTTTCATCATTGTACATCTTGAGAGTTTCATATTGAATTATGAGAGTTTGCAGTTTAGCACGTTTTACCTAAGAGTCTCCTTTGTAGCTTAGAATGATTGTGTCCCATATTTCTTTGGCTGATTTGAGCTGCATAACTTTGACAAAATTTGATTGTTACAGACTTCCTAATAATGTATTGACAGCCTTGGCATTGGTTTCATATTTCTTTTTACCTGTTGTATCTATAGGAATTGCTGATGGAAATGTATATCCTCCTTCCACGATTTCCCAGACATCTGTTCCAAGAGATTGAAGATAGGTTGTGGTTCTTACCTTCCAATAAACAAAGTTGCTCCCATCAAAGATTGGTGGTCTGATGGATCCCCTGCTTTCTTGATTACTCATGATGATGGATCTTCCTTCAAGCAATCAAGCTTCTTCTGAAGGACCTGCTCTGATACCAATTGTTGGAAATAATACTGAGGGGGGCGGGTGAATCAGTATTAATATATCAATAATTTAATTTTCAAAAACTGATTTGTATATGCTACTTCAGCTTAGTGAACTAGCGTGTACACGCAATTGTACTTAATGAAACCAGCGTATATGTAGAGATATTTTTTATTTACCCAAATTATCGTGCATTGAACTTTAACCAGTATATCAGGAATTCATTAGACAGTGCAGTAAAAACAGAATAAAGCATCACACATAAGCAACACACATGAACACCAAGATATAAGGTGGAAACCCAATGTGGGTGAAAACCACCTGCTGTAATCGTCTCTGTCTTCTTTTAATAATAAGAAAATTCTATTTACAATTTTTGTACTGGTGCAGTCTTATACCAGTACGCAGGCTTCTACCTATAGAAGGCTACAACCTTCTCTCGTTCTCCAACTTCTATTGGAAGGGAGCTACAACCCCCTAGCTCTTGTACTAGCTGATATGTTTACTAGTACGTAGGTGCTGGCCTACAGAAGGCTACAACCTTCTCTTTTCTTCCAGGGACCACGTTTCATAAATTTTCAGACTGGATCCATCAAAAACATCATTCAATCATCAAATATATCTGCATCAACCAATCTCCTTTTGAACCAACCACAATTGAATCAATCAATCACTTTGACAACCCATCAATTTGATCATTTAGAATGCTGTCACCAGAATACAGTGACCAGAACCCAAGCCAAAACCCAAAACACTGCAACAGCAATCAAAAGTAACTAAAACATATTTTATAAGGTATACGCTACTTCCATGTGTCGAACCTGTGTGCATACGCGCTTTCCTCAAAGTGAACCAGCGTACAGATATGCAAATAAAATTTATGATGTATATGCTGCTTTGATATGCAGAACCAGCGTGTATACGCTTCTTTTCTAAAGTGAACATGTGTACAGATCTGTAAAAGATGATTTAAACATTACAACTATTCCAGACTTCAGTCATACCTAGATCATCATATTTACATACTACAACATGCGTCAGTTATTCAGATACATGATCAAACCACATAAAGATAATTCACTTCAAGCCTTAAGATCTTGATACATCATTAGATCTTATCCTTCATCAAATGCTAAGGTTCATCCTTGGTTCAGATCAAGCACAGCACCATAAGCCAATAACCTGCATATTAGATCTCACACTTCATCAGATATTCGATACTTGCACACCTTGGCCTAATGATCTTCTCCTCCTTTTATAGTTTTAGGCCTTTCTCAATACCATGGGCCAAAACCACTTAGGACCAATACATTGGACCAAATACCTAGGGTCAATACCTCGAACCAGATACCTTGGAGCAATACGATGGATCAAAATACCATGGACCAAATACTTCGGACCAAAATTTAGTTTTCCAAGGTATACGCACTTTTCCTTCTGCGAAACTGCGTGTGTACGTATATGCGACTTGTATACAGTGAACCTGCATGTATACGCAGCTTGGTCACTAGTGAACCTGCGTATACCACTCTTTCTTCATTCTGTGAAGACTGATCTATAATTCTTTGTTGTTTACCTGCTATACTATGATCTTTCATCTGAGTGAGTTGTATTCTAAACTGATGCATTGAAGTTGCCCTACATTTCATCACATCTGTAAACACTACTGTCATGCATTCTGTCACATCTGATATCTCTTCTGTAGATTCATTTAGTTACCATATACAAGTGAGATGTTCTTCTACAAGTGGGTTGCCATCAAGTACAACACATACATCATAATGCCAACATAGATGTCCTCTTTGTTTTTCTTATCTTCTTCCTTTTGTTGTTCTTTCTTATCTCTATCAATTTCTTCTTTATTCATCTCATCCCATCTAGCTCTATATCTTCTTCTTGTTTTGCCTCCCCCTCACTAACAGAAGGACTAACATCATAAATGAGGGTTTTGATGTCATCCTCTGCTGGTAAGTCTTTGAAGACTGGCCATTTTATAGGGATCTTGAGGTTTTGGAGGGCATCCTTAATGAGGATTCTGATCAAATCATGGTGAGCCAACTATTGGGAATTCCCTTCCTTTACTTTGTTGTTGGAGTCTATGAGTGATTGCATCAAGAAATGGGGTATGCTGATTCTTTGGTGTTTTGGTGTTTCTACCCCAAATCTTAATTCTTCAAGCATTGTCAAATGGTTGCCATAATAATATTGTATCTATGGACTCTTGCATTTTGTAGAAATTTCTACAAATCAGCTAGCTCTGATACCATGTAAAAATTCTGCAAATTCTCTATAAATATACCTCTGAGATCTATGTAGAAATTCTGACTATAAATTAACCTGATTATGCAATATAACTAAAGCAAAATACTTAATCTACTTCTACAATCAAACTTGTGGAAGCTTAATAGATTTGTGCAAGATCAAACGAAACACATATAACCAGAAGAGGAAATAATACACATGAAACATAGAAGAATACTCTGGGGAAAGCCTCAGCTAAAAATCCCGCTATCTGTATTATCATACAAGGTGGAAATACATCAATATTATACAAACCCTTAGCTCTCACAACTAGCCAGCTCTCAGTACAATCCTCTTGGATGCTCACAGGAAAACTTGGCTTCTCACAAGCCTTCTCCTCTGCCCTCCAAGCTCCTATTTCCTTGCGTAGTTACCTTTCTTTGCACAGTTTCTCCTGGGTGATCTAGTTTTTACCAAGTGTAACACTGATCACACACCCTGTAAAACTGCGCAATCCTCAAGGAACCTTACCTTGACTGCATGGATGAGTTTCCTTTATAGGAAAACACATGCATCTGATAGTAACCTGTCCTTGACATTTAGCTCAACTGGGTCTTTCTCATAATAGACATGCAAAAGTTTCTGATGAGGGAATCTTCAGTTATGTGGAGTACACTAGTTGAGTGCATGCATGCATCAACTGACTGATAACTCACAATTAGTTCCTCAAACAGTTTGGAACTAATTTAATTGGACTTAACTCAGTAAAATGAGCTAACTAATTTCAACTCAAATATAACTCAATCTTATCTCCTTAATTAAGGGATAATCTCCTTAGTTTAAGGGATAACTGTTGCATAACTGCAGAAAGACTTCTAACTTGAATTTCTCCAACTAATTAATCCATAATGAATTAATTAATTATTTCCAAGTAGCTAGTGAGACTAAATTCGATTTTAATTCACAATTTTAATTCAAGGACAAATTAAAATTGGAATATTCTAGATTCTATTTTTATCATTTCTTGTTGCTATTTTCAACGCATTCCCTTTTGACTTATTAAAGAATTTTCTTTTTGCCACCTTTTCACTTATAAACCAACTACCTCTTAACCTTTACAACTTTCGATCAAATGGTGCATATGAATGAGTGAGTGGAATACTTACATGTGGTCTTGATGCCATGCTGCAATTGTCAAATATCAGAGGTGTTGTCGATGGTCATTCTTCTTCCTCCTCTACTGTCTATTGATGGTTTATTAGCTTTTGCAGTTATCTGTAACTGAAGATCTGATGTTGTTGCTGCTGTTGTGGAGCTCTTGGATATGATGTTGCTGCTGCTGTGGAGCTCCTGGATTTGATGTTGTTGCTGTTATGGAGCTCCTGGATTACCACTTGGCAATGTTTGGTGTCTCCCTTAGAATTTCTTGATTGTGTTGTTGGTTGGTGCTGTGAGGATGCTGTAATGAATGGACAGAGGGAGTAGGAGTGTATGTGGATGCAGGAATGATGGTAATGGTTGAGGTGATTCTGTTAGAAAACACAATCTTCACCTAAATTGAAGCAATGAAGTGAAAAAAAATGGAATTGATGGAGGGATGCATGGTAAGGAGTGGAGGAGATGAATATATGTGAGGCAGGGTTCCTTTTGGATCTTCTCTTTGCTCCTTGATTGTCTTTCTCACCCACCTGTAAAGAACAATTATGTATTTTTTCTTTTTCTTTTCTTCTATTATTATTATTATTATTTTGAAAAACACCTAGGCTGCCTCAGAGAGGTTTTCACCCTAGATATTATCTCTGGGTGCCTCAAGGAAGGTTTTCACCCAAGGATCTTCTTATTCCCATTTTTTTTCTACCCTACCCTACTTGAAAAACAAAATAACTTTCAAGTATAAGAATACTTCCAATGGAGCCAGGTGCACATCAAGATGACAGACAAGATGATGTGGAGGCTTGAAATGTATGCTTTGACATGTACCTGGATTTCAGAGACCAAATGATTTGACTTTGAAAGGATCAAGCATATTTGAGGAAGAGAGTGATGTTGCAACTTAGTGACTGTCTAGAACCATATTTCAATGTAGTTGTGATATCCCTGGTCCGCTTGCTGATTTGGATCATCTTGGATGTCTTCTTCTTTCATGACCTTCAAATATTCCTCTTTTTGTTGAGTGTTCTCTTGAACATATGGAGGATTTGATGGTAACCATGAGGGAGCTTTCTCAATCTCTGATTTTGTTGTCTTCTCTTCATCAAATGCAGCCCATGGTTCTTTGATCTTCTCTTTTGAATCTTCTTCTTTTGTATGTTGTCCTTCAATGATATCAGGAGAATCTCTTTTTTGCAATACTCTTCCTGAGCTATGGTGAATACTATTGACCTCAAGAGGAGATGTTTGGAAGTGTTGTATCTCAGCATTGTAAGTGGGCTGAGCTACTTCAATGTGTGGGTTTGGAAATGGTGGTATAGGTAGTTGAGTTGGAGTGTATATATGAAATGGATTTGGATGGGGTTGTGGTTGTGGTGGAGGTGAATGGTAAGGATAACATGGAGTTTGGTATGGAGGATATTGAGGAAAATACTGAGGATATTGTGGATATTGTGGATGGCTCCCATAAGTTCCTTTCCAACCTTGTTGCCAAGATTGGTTTTGGGGTTGTGATAGCCAATGTTTCCAAGGAAAAGGTGTGTTCCAACTACTTGGAGGTGGATGTGCATAAGCTTGAAATTCTGAATTAGGCTCTTTCATCGTATCAGACTGAATAAGCTTCCATGGTCCTCTTGGAGCTACATAACATTGTTGCATTGGCAATGGACTTAGTCCATTGTTCTTCTTGTGAACTTTCTTCAACCTTGGTAATGATGGACAATGTCTAACATCGTGTGATTCTGCAACACAAATATTAGCATTTTCTTTTCCTTCATCTTTCATTCTTAACATTTCTACCTATTTTGTTAGATTGCTAAGAATTTCTGCTTTAAAATCATCAAACAAATTTACAAGTTTAGCTTGACTTACTGATCTTGATGCTGATTTACCTACTCTTGTTTTTCCTCTTGATATGTGTTTGCATGTTTCACATATTTCCTCAAATGATAATTGGTATACATCACCTTTACTCATGATATTAAGGATATCAATCCATTCATCCCTAATTGTTCTAAGTAAGAGGGTTTTTAGTGTGTCAGATCCTAAACGATGTAGTTTTGCCCTCTTAACATTGTCCATGAACCTCTCTATTAGATCCTCTAGACTCTCATCTTCTCTTTGATTCATTCTAAATATTTCTTCTTTAAGATCATGATCTTTATATTTGTCTAGAAATATATTTTGCATATCATTCCATGATCTTATTGAATTAGTCCCTAAACTCATGAACCATCTAAGAGCTCTATCCTTTAAAGTTGTTGGAAACAATCTCAGTTTTTGAGTTTTTGATAGGTAACCATAAGATCTACAAATAATTTTAAATTCAAAGAGAAAGGTTTCTGGATCCTCTGTCCTTAGACCATGAAATTTTGGAAGAAAAGATGGAGGGATGTTCTTCATGTGCACACTACCATCAGTATCTTGAATGGGAAATCCAAGAGGATCTTCCTCATTGTCATCATCTCCATCCATTTCTTCTACATTCTTTGCCATTTTCTTCTTCTACCTGCAAGAGTGAATGGTGATGTGGCTCTTACTGCACCACATGATCAAATGGGGGGTTGGGTTGGTATTTGGAAAAAAAAATGTTTTTTTTTTTAATGATTGAAATCCTACGTGCAGAATGGAAAGGAAAGTAGATAATGACAACTGAAAGAAAGGAGGAAACTAGATTACTTTTGCAGAAATAAACTAATGGAAGAAAGTTGGAAACTAGAAAATAGAAGAAAAGAGAAGTAATCACTCCAACTCTAACACCTCCCCAGCAATGATGCCAAAAAGTGATGAGCCTAGGTATTGCAACAATAATGCCGCAACTCCCAGGGCTACCAACTTTTCTTATCAACTTGGGTTTGTACAAACTTAGAGGTGGCAGTGCTATATGCACAAGTAGAAGTGAAGGTTTTTCCTGTTGTCACTGTTTGTCTAGCAAGACACCCCAGGGGTTCCAAGCCAAACTTCTATAGGGTCAGAAGAAGCTTAATTCTTTGATGGGAGGAGAGAAAACCAATTCTAAGAGAGAGCTACTCTACTGCAGTAATGAAGAAAACAGCATGAAATGCTAAACTTATCGCAAAGGCTTAAGTGAATGGATGGACGAACAAGGGAACAAAGTAGATGAATGGTGGAGATCCTGCTGTGAGGGATTAGGTGAGTCGATGGATGAACGAGGTTAACAAGAGTGATGAACGGCTAAGATCTTATCGTGTGGGTGAAGTCAAGATATGGACGGCGGAGATCATATTACAGGGAACAGAAATGTGCGGAAATGAGGGAGCGGGTTCCTAAGACAGTAAGTAGTTTCTCGCGTGCCCTTCAGGCTGTAAGCAGTATTTGAAAATTTCACGCGATTATACTTACTGCACGACACGTAGCACGAGAAAACCACTTTTCTCACGTGCTCTCGGGCGGATAACGTTCGTGAACTAATTCGCGCGAGATTGTGCGATGGCCATTGGATCAGACGAGGTTGATCAATGGGGGAGATCAGCCAAACTAGTTGGTGATCGAGTGAAGAGACAACCGTCGGATCACGCAAGGCAAATCGATGGTGGGGACTTAAAGTTCATAAAGTAAGTGGTGGACTCCATGCGAGACAGCAGTTCGAGAAAATAGTGAATCGAATGGTGATTGTGAAGGTTTGTTGGTGATCGAACGACGAGGAAGCAATGCATGAGGAACGTGCTGGAGGTGGTTTCAAATGAAAATGACAGAGAAAACCAGTGCGGGTGAACAAATAACTGCATTAAACAGCGAACTCCATAGCCCATGTGAGAACTAGAGACCTGTGTTTTTGGGGCTGTTGAAGGGTCCCTTCCTCAAGTCATGGTCCCAGAGGGAGGAGATGAGGTCGAGACACCTACACACAACCTGATAGTGATATTTTTCCTCTAACTATCCTGTGAACTAAAAGAAGGCATAAATGAAAGTAAACTACAGCAAATGCAGCTACTGAAGCAAATGACCAAAAAACCCTGAAACTACTTAAGAAAATAAAAAGAACAGAACTCTATGCTAGCATACATGGACAGTAAAGAGGAGTTGTGGCTGCTTGGGTCGGGCCCTAACCCAAGATATTTAGCCCTCGAAGTTATCTCAGAGCTGGCTTAAACAGAACTCATTCTTATTAGAAAAGCCATGGATTACAGAGCAAACTGTCACAAGTCTTTGCAGCTCAGAAATAAAACAGAGTTTTACAATAGAAGTCTAAATTCTACTGAGGTCTTAAGCCTCTCTATTTATACATTTGAAGTCTCTAACGACTTCCTTCCCATTAAGGAGGCTTGGCCTCCAACTCAAGAAAAAATGGTTTCTGTCCTTTTCCTTTTCTTAGTTGTCTTTTCGAGCTGATCGTGGAATATCTGAATGGAGGGGTAGTAAATGAGGAGGATTTACCTCCTATAGTTACTCTCCCTTGTCCCATTCTAGTTTTACCCAAGGTCTTTGCCATAGTTCCTTGCATTTATCCTTTTATCCTTTATCTTTGCCATAGTTCCTTGCATTCATCCTTTATTCCTGCATTACATGCACATTAGACCACAAAGCCAAATATCCAACTCTAACTCATCTCATAAACAAAATATAATCAAAAGTATGAAATAAGTTGTGAGAATAATTGGTTTGACTAAGCTAGGAGGTGAATTAAGGCCAATTAAGGCCCATATTATTACTCAATAATGAGGCTCATCAATGCCCATAGCATGGGAGCGTCTAGAGGTCAAGTAGTGTAAAAACTCAATAGGCTCAGGGGTTGGTTAGCATAAGGGTTGGGATGGCTCTTATGGGTCCTATTGCTGATGTTGAAGGCATGTATGGTGTGTTTCCATCAGTTTCACTTCCTTAAAGTGACTTAGGAGGTCGAATCATATTATAGTAACTTCTCGTCACATGTTTACCCCGATTGGCTCATTACTTGGGTAAATGTGGGAGGAGGGTGTACAAAATCATAAGGAAAACAAATTTCTGGGTCTGGGAAATGATCTTACTACATTGCTTCACAGTGATCACATAGATGGTGGTAGGTGGTGTTACCTCTGGTATCTTATACAACTTATTACCCAAAGTAATAATAATAGTGTGAGGCCTAGACTCATACACAACATGTCACTTCCACAAGTATGGTTTTCATAATAATACATCAAAAACTTCAAGAGGAGAAACATCACACAGTATCTCATCCATGAACGGCTTGATGTTGTAGGGAAGGCGACATTGATGCTAACACAGAGATCTCGTTCTTGGTAAAGCCACCCGATGGTGTACAGGTGCGGGTGTGTTGTGGTCAGTAGGCCCAGCCACTTCATGACCTCTGTTGAAATGAGATTCTTTTGGCTCCCGCTATCGACAATGAACTGTAGCAAATAATCCTTCACCCACATCTATGAGTGGAAGATGCATCTCCCCTCCTCTGGATCTTCGATCTCATTCTTCTAGATCTTGGTGGTGGCACTAGGCTTTGTGTCAATAATCTGCTTCCCTTTGTTATTCCCCTTGTTGGGTTCTGACTTAGATTCGGAAGCCTTCAGCTCGTCCACCAATGACTGCTTGGCTCGAAACTCACTTGTGTTGTGAGTAGGGATCTTATGGAACTCACACTATTTTCCCATGTCCTTCTTTGTCTTCATGGTGTTGTTCTTTACTTAATGCTTCGGTGGGTTGTCCTAGGTTGCCCCGCCTTGGCTTTGTCCTTTTCTTTATGGTTTGGGGGTGCCTTTCCCTTGCTTCATATTTTCATATCAAAAGTCTCGCTACTTCTGTTTAAATTTTTTCTCGATCTTGACACCATATCTATAGGTTGTGTCAAGCCAGGAGATGTCCAGGAACTCCATCTCGTCCTGGATGTACTTGTGTAGATAGTGGCGATACTTGAGTACCAAATGTCATTAAGAATCCTTGATACCCAACTTCGTGCGAAGGGTATGAAAAATATTTGTGAACTTCAGCACGTCTTGGTCCCTTCCCTGCTACAGCATGGTCCACTTTATGTATTTATCATCGTATCTCCCGAAAGGGTAATACTACTCCTTTATGGCATACCAGAAAGAATTCCAAGTGGGTGTAGCTAAAAATAGTGAATGGGAACTCTTTTCCCTCTTCTCACAGTAGGTTTCCCATCAATCCTTGACATGGGGGGCAGCTTTGAGGAGTGCAAAAGTGATCTTTTCCCAGTTGGAAAAATCATGAACCGAAAAATATCCTTTTAGCATATTTAACCATTTATCTACGACATCCACATCTATCTGACCTTCAAATATGGGGATATTAAATTTAACTTGTACCTTAAAGGGTGTGGCACTTCCAGAGTGGCTGTTGTAACGAGATGTTTCTCATGTGGATAGCCGTCGAAGGATCTATACAAAGTTGTCCATCATTGCTTTCCTCTATCGCTCGATAGATTCTTCAAGCAATATTTTGAAAGGATCTCCTACCCCTCATCTTTTTTTTCTTCTGCCATGGGAGGTCGTCTGGGTTTGTGAGGTTGGTCTTGCAAAGTTTCAACCAATTCGAGCCCTAACTCCTTATACCCTGACCTCGTTGGAGACATGCAAAGAAAAACAGAGAAAGAGCATACCACTCTGATACCACTGAAATGAACTTAAATAGGAACATAAAAAAATACATATATAACCATAAATACAGAGTTGCAGTATAAATAACACTTCATTTCATTAATATCAAAGAACTGAAATATGCTTACATACATAATGGAAATAAACTAGCTCGGGCGATGGTAGTTTATCTGTGAGAAGAGATGTGGCAGCTACATGCCTTTAAACTATGTTATAATGAGGCTCAAAGGCCTATTTATTATTGAGAAACAATGGAAAACCCTAAACATCCAAAAACCTAACCCTAAGAGATAAAGCGCCAAAATTGTGGGCCCCGTTTGGGTAAATTGGTACATCAACTTCCCTAGGTCGTAAATTTGGCATACGAGATCTGTTTCACGTGCACAATACTTTGTTAGAAATATTTATCTGAGGAATACAAATTACGACGACAAACATGAGTCAAAGTCTCTTATTTGCACGTTTTCCAAAAAAAAGTCATTTAGGGCCTCAAAACGGCTCCGGAAGTTCAGGACCCAAAAATTGCCAAAAATAGTAAATTGTGCTACAATTAAGGACACTGAAAAAATTGAAAGAAACAGTGGTGGGGGTACAAGTGGAATAGGCAGGTGGCGGCCAATATCCATCGAGATCATGCAAGGTATGTGGTATGAAATTCTCATGTGTGAGAGACATAGAGATATTGTATTGCATTTTAATTTTTACCTAAAGGTTCATACTAATTTAGTATTCTTATATTTGGTGGGTGACATCCAAGGCAATCCATGAATGTGAAGAGCCAAAATGGAAGAACGAAATTGTAGAAAGTGTATGTGTCTTTGAGAAGGAGCTCTCTACAAGTTTCATGGACCTACAACTCCATTTACTTATACACCTAGTCAATGACATTGAATTCGCGGGTGCCGTGTCAACGAGGTGGATGTCTTTCTTTGAGAGGTATATGAAAATTCTAAAAAGATATGTCTGACAAAAGGCACATCCATATGGTTTCATGGTTGAATGGTATGTATTGAATGAAGCATTTTTCTTCCTATGTGAATTGCTTGGTAAGGATTTCGAAGATGGGCCACACTTTTGGGATGAAGAACGAGCATTAGATATTATTGATGGAGAAAAACCACAATCCAATGGTGTTCAAGTAGAAATTAGTAATTAAACTCATTACCATTATGGTTGTTTTTATTAAGACCATTAATTTACTCTATAATTTATTTGTCAAATTAACATGTCCTTTGGAGTTTAAAATAACCATGTTGACATGAAATAAGTGTAGACGAAAGTGTTATACTCGACAAGTTCATTTTGTACCACATGGACTTTATGAACAAATGGATTGATTTGTATGATAAAAAGAGAGAAGGTGTTAGAAGCAAGGAGACACTTTAAGAGATTGAACCCAAGGCATACCCCATTTCCTATTGATCTGCAAGGGGAATGGGCCAAATATTGCATACTAGAATGGGTTACTGAACAAATTCAAAATCAAATAGAAGATGCAGGTATAGATTCAAACATAATAGAAGATGAAATCAACATGTCTAGAGGATGTAAAATAAAGGTACAGTTGGAATTTTACAGAATGTTGTTTCCTTACAGTTTTGACATTATTAACTATTTTAATATTCATCATTATATTTGTTTTAATCGAAATAAATGGTCTTTCACAGGTAAGGAAATATCCAGCAATGTGGGCATATGGTCTACATTATCGTGTATAACGTGTATATGTAAAGAAATAATCCTTCGATTGTGGCATCATGGTTGGCTTCAAGAAATCCACTCAATCAAGATCAAAAGATAAGAATATTATTGAAGGGAATCTACAATATGTTGGGAAAATACACGAAATTATTGAGTTGTATTACAAGTCTTTTAATTGTTGTATTTTTAAGTGTAGATGGTATGAAGCATTTGAGAGGACACGACATGATACCCATAGTGGATTGTTTTCTATATTTTCCTCAAATTTCCTACTAGAAGATAAGAAGCCTTATGTTCTACTAATTCATTGTGAACCGATATTTCTTTAACTCAAAGAATTAGAAGTGATAGTGATCAATGATTTAGTAATGCATTGTTTATTACGAATATATACATATGTTTATTAATTAATAAAATTGTTATAACATATGCCTAATATATGTATGTACTCATTCATGTGTAGTTATTTTTTTGTGAAGATATTCTGGACCCAAAATTGATATTTGTCATACATTATGATCCAAGATTAAGGAATGTATTTGATGAAGCATTAGTGGATACTAGAAAAAAAACAATGATGGCCAACAAAATGAGAGAGAGGGATTAGAGAACATTGAAGAAATTGACATCCATGATGATGTTGAAGATGGTTATGTTCAGGCATAAGAAGACAACATTAATACATAGTTACATGATGTTACAGAAGACAACAATATGGATGGTATAAAAAAATGATGATCTAAATACATCTAATAACAATATGGATGGTCTACAGTCAAATTTCAATGATGATGAAGATGATGCAAGTCAAAACGAGGATGATGATAATATTAACTACTTGAAAGATCATATGGACATTGACAATGATACACTAAATGACGTTGTTGCAAACAATGATGTTAATGACCAAGACCTCTAAATTTTCAGAATTATTTGTAATCTATGTTTAAAACATGATTAGTCTTATAGCCTAAACTTTCAAATGCTTCAGTATTATTTGTGTCAATACAAATTACCTATTGCAATATCATTAAAGTGTTCAAGATATGGTATGAATTGTTTGGCAGAAAAAATTAGGATTACTTGAATGTTTCTTCCATTCATTTTGTATCAACATATGTTCATGAAGACATAAAAGTTAATAAAATATTAATGCATGTATCTCACAATGATTTGAATAAGCAACTTTGTTAACTTCATTATTTTTATATTGTTTGCATTTTAATGTTGGTCAACCCACTCTTACATTTAATTATCAATCCAGGTAGGCTTTAATTTTTATAAGACTATTGCACAAAGTCTATGCTAAGGCAGATTATGACTAGTACAAAATAATCTCAATCCAAAGTCGTTGCACTCATAATCTCAACAATGAACAAAGTTGTTACACACTCCACATAGATTCAATGCGAATAAATATAGCAAAATAAGCTATTATGTCATTAACCACTCTCACAACACTCCTACAAACCATCCCTCATTCATTTTTCACACATAAAAGGAAGTGAAATCCAAACTGTAACAAGAAAGCAAATAATTCCTACCACACTAAACTGAGGGACCCGTCTAGGACTTAAGTTGTCACAACATCCAAAGCTTACTGTAATTAATTAAATTACACACAATTAACTATAACAGCAGCAGACCCACGAATCTAGGTGACCTAAGGGCGACCACCCTGGTAGATTGACAGCTACATGCATGTGCAAGGCGTCCTTCATCTCATGGAAAATAGGTCGTCAGTACTCCACTTGTCCCATCTCCTCGAAATGTGTGAACTACCCTGTCGATCGAAGCTCTTTATCTAGTAGTGGCTTAGCCTCCATGCTATTATTCCTTTGGTTTGCTACCCCTGTGATCCTCGTCGCTACCTCTGACCTCATCCCTACACTTCTCTTCCCCTGCATCACACTCATGATCAGTGACAGAGGGAGAGGTCGTCGCTCAGGTTGGGGCAGAGATCATGGACGACACCTCCATAGCCACTATGTTTGACCACAACATACTTGATCGCATTTGTAGAAAGGTGGTGGCCATGGAAGAAGAGGAGACCCTCCGTGGACATTCGACCGTCTGGGCCCTCCGCAACCTCCTGACCAGGTATTTGAAGGACAAGGAAGTAGCCAAAACCAAGGCCACCAACTGAATTGTTGAGATCTTCACGCTCTTTAGCCACTCGTCCTCCTCCCTGAAGCGTTTGTCCAGATGCCTAGATATCGATTATCCTCCCAACATCACTTCCCCTATTGTGTCTCCCCCGCACTCCCATCTAGATAGTTTTTCCCCTCCCCCCTCTCGAAAGGCTTCTCTACCTCCCTCCATGACCCTCGCTCCCCCGTCGATGATTAAAGCTCCCCACCTTCTCCCCCTCGACCCAGATCATACAGGTGTTTCATTGTGGAAGAGATTCCAGAGGCTAATAGTTTAGTGCAGCCTCGTGGCAGCTCTTAGGAATGTGGTAGATCCAATTCAACATCAGTTTGGCTTCACGTCGACCCACATTATCCCCCAACCACTTAATCAACACAAAGTTGGTTCTGTCTCCTCCTTTTTGTTCGATGGCTTGCAAAAAAGTCTCGTTTTGGCTTAGTGGTGATCAATATGATAACATCCCACTTGCTCGGCCCATAAGTGCCAAGTTTTCAACTAAGGCACCCCCATTTTTGTTGCAATTCACATTTGCTACCACTCCTTAGGCTACTATCCTGACATCGCGAGGCTCATCCATCCTATGTAATTTGTATGGCCTCACATTTTTTAAAAATAATTTGAAAGTTGTAAGCTTTGGTTTTCCCCTTTAGGGGAAGAGAACTTTTGATTTTTCTCTTTGGTTTCCTCGTTCTAAGGTAGAGATGAACCTCATGCTTGTAAATATTGTATATTTTGTTCAGATATAATGTTGAATATATGGTATGAATTGTTGGCTGGAAAAATTAAGATTACTTGAATGCGTCTTCCATTCATTTTGTATCAACATATGTTCGTGAAGACATAAAATTTAATAAAATATTAATGTATGTATCTCACAATGATTTGAATAAGAAACTTTGTTAACTTCATTATTTTTATATTGTTTTCATTTTAATGTTGGTCGACCTGCTCTTACATTTAATTATCGATCTAGGTAGGCTTTAATTTTTACAAGATTGTCATGCAAAGTCTATGTTAACACATATGATGACTAGTATAAAATAAAGTCTTTGCACACACATTCTCAGAAATAAACAAAGTTGTTACACACTCCACACAAATTCAATGTGAAGAAATACTGTAGAATAAGCTACTTTGTCATTCAACCACTCTCACAACACTCTTGAAAACCATCACTCATTCAATTTGCACACATAAAAGGAAGTGCAATCCAAAATATAACAACAAATCAAATAATTCACTGCCACACTAAATTGAGGGACCAGACTATGGCTTAAGTTGTCACACCATCCAAAGCTTACTACAATTAATTAAATTACACACATAATTAACTATAATAGCAGCAGTAACAACAATCACATAAATCAGAAATATTTATGCAATTTGTCATTCAACCACTCTCATAGCACTCCTGAAAACCATCATTCATTCAATCTACACACATAAAAGGAGGTGTCATCCAAAGTGTAACAACAAAGAAAATAATTCACTACCACACTAAACTGATGGAACAGTCCAGGACTTAAGTTGTCACACCATCCAAAGCTTATTGCAATTAATTAAATTACACACAAAATTAATTGTAGCAACAATAGTAATAGCAATCACATAACTGAGAAATATCTATGCAGTTTGTCATTCAATCAATCTCACAACAATCCTGAAAACCATCACTCATTCAATATGTACACATAAAAGGAAGTGCATTCTAAACTGTAACAACAAAGCAAATAATTCACTGCCACACTAAAATGAGGGACCGGTCCATGACTTAAGTTGTCACACCATCCAAAGCTTACTGCAATTAAATAAATTACACACATAACGGTCTAATCATGCAGTATTATGGCAAGGTAAGTTATGTATTAATTAGACAAATAATTGGATTTCCTAGATTTGTTTTGATTAGGAAAGGAAACACGTGCTTAAGCAATTGTATGTGTAACAACAACAACCCTTGGAACCTTACTTAATCCAAATCAGTAAAGGAACTGAAATGTAATAATGTAACAACAACCTTCGTCAGACCATCCAAACCTGAAACAACCCAGCCCTTAACCATTAAACCAGCTAACACGTAACCACAAAATCCCTTAGCTCTTAACCCCAAATTCTTTAAACCCTAACCCCTAATCCCTTAATCCTTAATCCCTAAATCCGATAGTCCTCAAATTCCTTATCCACTTAACCCCCAACACCTCAATTAATTAACTATTTGGGCACATCTGACGCTAATTTCGGGGCTAAAAAGGGAGCTAACAAAGGAGGTAATGTAGGTGCAAAAAAAGGAGCTAAACTCGACGCTATCACTAGCGCTATTTCTGGGAAAATTGATGGCGTTATTTCTGCCACAATTTATGATGCTACTTCTGTCATTAATTTCAGGCGCAATTTATGATGCTACTTCTGGTTTTAATTTCAGGCGCTATTTCCGGTGCTATTTCTATTGATATTTACGGCGTTGTTATTTCTTGAATTAGCGCCTAAATTTTTTGGTCGGCGAAATCAATGAAAAAAATTGTGACATCCCGATAAATAACACCGACTTTTTGAAAAAAAAATTGGAGAAAAATACACTAAAACAATCCTTAGAAAGAAAAACGAGGGAGCTAATCATAAGGATTTGTTGTAGTGGCATAAAGATATGGCAACAAACAGTTATCATGAGGCGTACTTCTCATCCCTATCACCCTATGTAGGGGATATGTCATTGCACACCTTTGTTTGTTAGTTTAGTTAAAAATCCATTTGGTAGGGGAAGTTTGAAGTAAAAAAATGGGTGTCAAAACAACAATGTACTAAAAAAATTAAGTTTAAAAGAACCAATAGGATTCAAGGTGATGATGTCATCCTTTGGGGTAAATATTTTGAAGGGAAAAGAATAAAACTACTTTTTCTAATTGTACTTTCATCTTACATCCCTATAGATTTACTCAAATGTCAATTGTAGGCACCCACTAGATGCAGAATTAAATTCCACATCCAACGAGTACCCAATTTGCATACTAATGAGTATACCCACATCGGAAAAAATGGAAATAGATGAAAAGAATGTATTGGATGTGGAATTTGATTTTGCATCCAACGGGTGCCCACACTTGACATTTGAGTAAACCTATAGGGATGTAAGCGGAAGATACAATAAAAAAGTAATTTTCTCTTCTTTTTTTTAAAACATAATTGTTATTTAATTATTTTAACTATTATTTTGTTATTTTTCTTAGGACGCCCATTTTAAACCTCAAAATTTCGTTAATGGATTAGAGTGATCATTCTAACACTTTATTGATACAATTAAACATCTTGAATATTAGCACTCGCTATTCGATACCTTCAAACCTTGGAACATTACATTTCCAATTGGATTTTAGTCAATATCATCTGCTCTTGCACTTATCGATCTACAAGTTGTGACCTTATACAACATCTTTCTAGTTGACTATAAGCTTGTATAAATTGAACCTTTGTTAGTGTGAACCTTCTATAATGCACCACACTTCTTCATTCAATTTTTCTTATTCAATTTCTTATAATTTTGTCGCAGTGTAACCTTCCCCACTCAATTTTAGTTAATATCACATGCTCTTGTATTTATTTATCTACAAGTTATGGTGAGTGGTCAATATATTTCTGTGTTTGCTACTAAAAACTACTTATATAGATAACGATTTCATTCTTACAAATAGGAAATTACTTAGATTGGATTAAAATAATATTGTGAATTAAGGTTCATTGAAGGATTTGTTAAAGAAGGGTATTGTGTGGCTCTTCCTTGGTCTTGGAAAGATGTTGCCATATAATTTATTATGAAATGTAATGAGGACCAGTGAGATTGGAAAAAGTTTATAGGGGAAGCTAGGCATATGTAGCGAGCCTTGAGGATAGGTTTCATGAGACTTGCATGAAAGTGGATCATACCTAGCCTTTTAGGCCTTTGCAAACAAAGTATGTGACCACAACTGGATGAGTTTTTATTTTCTTTGTTGTGTTACATCAATCACTTGTAAGAGTTTCTTTCTCACCCTTTTGTAATTCATATGTAAAGTTTCAGAGATGTCCGTTGATTTAAGATTTTGGGATAATGATTTCTAGTGCATGTGTCATGGTTTTGGTTATTACTTTACTTTTCAATTCAAACTATATATTGCACTACATCTATTTTGCTTAATTTGTTGGAAATTGCTTTACTCTTACTCTTGTATGTTTGGAGTGCTCTTGTTTTGCGTTTCCTATTACTTTCATCTAAATATAGGTCATATATATTGTTGTTGATTTAAATAGTATAACTATCCAAGGAAACCATTAATATTGGAAAGGCTAAATGTTAACCTTCACGTCAATTCACATATCACACCAATAACAAGATTATGAATATTGCCTCCTTATATTTGAACACTATGAAAAAATGAAGGAAAATACATATGCCACATTGAGAAAGAAATAAGAATCATGTCTTAGATTCTTGTCAATTTGACACATTTTAACACCTAACGTCAATAAACTTCTTCCATATATCATTGAAATGGCTATGTACTTTGTAAGTGATTACTATGCATTGTGGATTCCTCTTATGTTTTTCTCCATTACTTTATTTAAACCGAAATAGAATTTATATATATTCAATAAAAGGTTGTCACTAAAGCAAGCAACAAATTACATCATGTTGATTCCTTTAGCCTTCCACGATAAATAACAAGTTTCTGAAATTACATCAAAAGGTTTTAGAGAAACTACCAAACTAGGATTGCAAGTTGGCCTACAAGTGTCATGTTTTACATATACAACCAAAATGTAGATTACATGAAATTACATATAACTAGCGACAGATATGGGCACTTCCTTCTTCTTCTTTCCCCTCATTATATGGAGGGAATCTCCTGCCTTCTACCTTCATTGGATCTCTAAACTAGTGAACCATCCCATCCTCCTTTGGCATAGCTTGGGTAAGATTCTCTATACCTTATTTATTGGATGCCATAAATAGAGATTCCATGTGCTTGGTGAGAGAGAGATTTCACAACCTACTACATTCAATTTCAAAAGAGTCCAACCTATGTATTTGGAGTAACAATATACTCATTATGTTGGCATGTTGAGTGATGCAGGCTTGCTCTAGTTTTGAAATTTTGGAGGAAACAAACTAACAGTGCACTACACTTTGCATGGATAATCTCCTCATGGCAACCTAAAACTCTATGGAGCTCTCAAACATCAATATTATCCATACCAATTATTCCCTTGATACCTACAGGGTCAAGCTCAGTAGAACTAATGAAATGTTTAAGATTAAGAGTTGATTTATCAATATAAGATACACGAGACTTGAATACCATGGACACTATCAAGAGGTATTCAAACCAAAATAAATGCAAAACTTTATTTCCAAAGACAAAGCATGCAATGAATTCGGTAGAAAAAATTACCAAGATCTTGATTTTTATTCCATTCACAAAAATATAAATTATTTTGACCAACACATGAGAAATGTGAAAGTAAAAAGCAAGAATTTCATTTTTTTCATAATCCATTTGTTGAAATATGAGATGAAATGAATAATTACAAATTGATGAGGTAGGAAAGTTCCCCAAATTTCACGCACTTCCTATAGAATATCCCCAAAATTAGATGATGCTAGAACTTTCACACACCACACCTTCTTGATTTGTATCCTTCAGTTGTGAGTGCCTTAACAAAGAAAAGAGCATGACATAAAAAGGAAAAATGAAGGAGAAGTAAAGCCAAATTCTCATAAATACATAAAATTGCAAGAAATGTAAACTAGAGAACACCAAGACACCCCCCAAAACCAAGTACAAGGAGACTCTGTACAATAGACCATTAGGTTGAAATACTCCTCTATGAACCTTAGCTTTTCCATAGTCCCACATTGATTGTTCTATAGCATTGAGTGGCATTCAATAGCCACAAGTTCGCTATTACATCGCATAAGGGCCAGATTGTTAAAGTTCCTCGGGCCACCTTTCCCAAGGTCAAGTCAACTTGCTAACAATGAATGTTTCATGTCAAAAATAGTGTTGATTAATGCCCACTTATTCATGAATTTATGAGATTGACCTATAACCATAAATCCCACTTTTAAATAAGGTTCTAGGACTAATCTTAGAAGCGAATTTAGCCCAATGATCGCTACCTCACTCAAGTCTTGTTTTATGTGAAAGAAGGAAACTCTTTTAAAGAGAGAAAGTTCTCACTTGATTCTAGAAATGATTATTTTAAATTAGATCCTTTAGGATTGGACTGATTGATCATAACTTTAATGATAATTACTAAATATCCAATGGTCTACTGCCTCACTCAAGTCTCATTTTATGTGAAAGAAGGAAACTCTTTTAAAGAGATAAAGTTCTCACTTGATTCTAAAAATGATTATTTTAACTTAGATCCTTTAGGATTGGACTAATTGATCATAACTTTAATGATAATTACTAAATATCCAAAGACTAATAAAATTCTTACACCTACTTCATTAGGTTCTTACACCTACTTCTTTATCTATAAAGAAGCAACACCATAAGACATGTTTTAGATTATTTGAAACATTCCATAATCCATAAAAGAAAAAAGTTATTGAATTTCCTCTCCAATTGTGAAAACTCCCCATCACATCTCAATTTCTCTTCTTTCTTACATGCTTTTAATGATGATCATTTATAATTTTACTACTCTATTAATGCAAAGCACAAAAAATATCTGCCCTAATTCATGTTATCATAAATACTTACCAAAAATTTTTATATATTTCATTCTTTACCATAAACATTTCTAAAATTCTATTTTACTTCACATTTCTATATAAATTTTAATTTCTAAAATTTTAGATACATCTATCCTATCCTTGAACATATGAGGATATGCCCTCCCTATAATCAATGTGGAAGATAAATATTCAATAATCATGGTATAGTTTGCCAAAACTAACAAATTTGGTTGTTTGTTTTTTTGGTGGTCAATTCAACTTTTATTTATTTGTAAACTTTAACTTAAAAAAACAATCCACCGTGCACAACAACTTCATATTAATGTTGTCTCCATCATCGAATGAAGAAAAAGGCCACTCACATGAGGACGTGGTTTTATATAATATCTCCAACCATGGTATAAATTTGATGAGCATTTTTGTTTGTTAAGTGATCTTTTTTAAATGTTTAATATTTATTTGTGTTCATCATTTCACTAATATATAAGAGATGTATTTTGATTATTGTTATTTGGAAGTATCATCGAACAGGTTCAATATATTTCTAATTTTTTAATGAAGTTGGAATATAAGGAAAACGGTGGAAAGTTGGAACATAAGGAAAAACGGTGGATTGTATGAGTATTTCCTAATTGCAAGCTAACCAAAATTTAATAGGAAATTTGTGGATTGCATGAATCATCACATTTTACCATACACAATTTAATCAATCACTATCGATTAGCCACAAAGACCAAAGAATTTCTTCACTAGATTGATCTATGGGCATTACCCTATAACACCAATATGACTATCCTTAAAATGTCACCTCTATAGAGAATTTTTCAATTACATTTTTGGTATTTTATAATTGAAGAATTGTAAAAAATATATCTTAAGTATTTAGGAATTTTATAAATTTTACTTTCTAAAATTTTAGATAGATATAATTAATTAAAGTGATCAGAGAATTGTTTTATATATATATTAAAACAAGAGGTATGTGAGGTAAAGTTCTTTTATTAGTTAATTATGCTTTATTTTTTGGTGTTTATGGTGTTTCTCAACTTTCTTACAAACTAGGAAACTCTTAAATGTGTAGGTAAAGAGCTTTTAAAGAGAAAATCTTATTCTTCTCTCCTTTGGCTACAACTTTTCCATTGAGCAACTTGGTAACTCTATAGTCAACCTGCGAACAATAAATATAATTTATTAATATCAATTCGAATCAAAATAGATAAATCTATGTAAAAACATATAAATATTGATTAACAGAGTAAAAAATTAGTAAATTAGTAACATGTAGATTTTAATAACAGTGCAAATACCCATCAAATTTAAGAATTGCCTCTAGATTATCCATTATTTCTTGTTCGAATAGTCTTGAAGAACTACCTCTAGATTATGCATTATTTCTTGTTCGAATAGTCTTGAAATGGGAGTCGTCAGAGGAATTGACTGGACGACCAAAAGTGGCCGGAATCCGGGGGAAAAAAATTCAAAAAATCTTGTAGATGCAGTGTTTGAATCATGTTTTTGATGGTGGAAATGGATTCAGCCCCATAAAAAACTTCTAGGGCACCTAAAACTATGAATTTACAAAAATCACTCCCTGATTTTTTCAAATTTCAGGGCAAAAAAACATAATCATTAGACTACGGCCTTGAAATGTGTCTTTTGGAAAAGTTTTATGGTTTATTTTCCAATGTAATGCCTAGAATCCCCCAAATTCATTGAAATCACAAGTTTGACGGTGAACTCTTCACAATCTAAGTGCCCCAGAGATTTTTGAAAGTTCTAAATCCATATATGTAGTAAAAAAATCAATTTAAACAACACAAATCAAGATTTTACCATAAATTTCTTGCCAAATACAAACCAAAATTCCATTAAAAAAAACATCCAAAAAAAAATTGTGCTTAAAGTCTATTCCGTTTGCTATTTGAACCAACATATACAAAAGGGAGAACTAAAGTTAGATTTTTATATAGGATTGGGGTTTGTGAAGCTTGAGGGACTCCCTATGTCACGCCCCTACACCTGCGGTAGTCTTCCAACCGCTTATAGCGAGGTGCGGCACCACCGAATGCTTTCTTTTCACCAATACTAACATTCATGGACTACGCCTAATTCACTTGTCCTTAGTTTGTGTTTCGCAACCAAGTAAAATTATGTTTATCCTTTATACTAATGAACACCCATATTCATTCATTATCCACAGCAATTATAAAAGACAACAACAATTGCACAGTATAAAGGGAGGGGCAACTCCCTAAACAATGAGTCTGTCCGACAATATATATTAATCAATCTTTCTTCATAATAATACAATCATCACAAGTAATGCTTGGCAAACTCAAAGCCAATACTTAGCTTCTTTTACAATATAGACAAATCAGCCTTTTACAATAACCATGTGCACGCCTTGCACGAAGGATGGGTGCTCACCCGAGTCACCAAGACATCCTTGTCAATCCTGGCACAATTCTGCACACAAGACAACCTTGGGCACACCTTGCCCAACCCTCGACCGGCTCCAAGTAATACCCAAAACTGCGCCCTCAAGACATGCGCATGAGCTATGCGCACTCCCTCCAAATCTGCGCACTTTTCTTGAAGCTATGCGAAGTTTTCAAGCTGCGTTCGTTGATGCCAAATGAGGCTTAATGCCTTGCAATATATATGCTTCTCTGCGTGGGTGGTGGCTCTCCAGCCGACCCCCAAAATAACCTTAACACACCCCTGCATGCGCCCAAGTTCATGTCGGCCTGCCCACGTCCTCAAGTCGGCCGCGCCCATGCTTCTCCACGCACAATGGGTATAAGTCGCCATCGCTTTATGCCTTAGCCATTTTTCCATGTCGCATTCTATCGTCGCATTGTCGCAGTGCGTGCCTGCCCGTGCGCCCGCGCCCGTCCGTGCGCTCATCGTCCGCCCGCGCGCCCATCGTGCACGCCGACTCGCCCGGCGCCCAACCGCGTTCGCGCCCGAAGGCCTTACATCCTCCTCCACCTGAAGTCGTTGTCGTCCTCGACAACATATCATCCTCCAAGCATCAATATCCATGATGTCAACTCCTCCACATAAGGCAAACATCCCTGCACATATGTAGAACTACATCTCCATCATGTCTCACCTTAGTGACCAACTGCCACCAAGTACTCCATACCAAGGTATACACCTCTACGGTATGTCCTCCATTAGATATCATCTCGATCCATGATCATCGACCCCTCTGCCACAATCTCCACTACAACATCTCGTGTCGACCTTATCATGTGTCATCCCTCCATGTAGTCTCTCATCAGATGCCAACACATTCATATCATGTGTTACCATGTCTCGACTAATGCCAACATATCTCTACACATTGGTACCCCTCATGACTCGAACTAGTCGGGTGATCAGTCCAACCATACGCCCAAACCATAAGAATGCACATCCTTATGCCACCACAGTCTTCTCCTGACTTCTGCTACATCTCGGACTCACCAAGAATCTATCAATCCATGTTCAGGTCCATGGAAACTCCATCGCATCTGCAACATGTCCAAGCCATGGTTTTGTTGCACAAGAGTGTACAACCTCTCCACTAGCTCCTACATCTCCACAACAGCATCTGCACAACATCCTTTGCTTCGACATTCCCCCATAGAATGTCCATAAATGACACTTCCACACATGCACCTGCTTCATGTCCCTACATAACTGTCATGCTCCATACCTCCAACCTGATGTTCATGACTCTAGTTTTCCATGATGTCCAACCCATGTAGACTTCATCCCAACATCTGGTCATCTGCATCCAAGTCCGCAATCTGTCATAAAGAAGCCTCCTTCAAGGCCCCTTGTAAAGTTGATGTGGTTCCTCCCTACCAAGGCCTCCACACCAACCTTTCTCCAAGGTTGTTTATAGAGAAAGGAGGGCCAGGAAGTTTCCTCCCTGACTCTCATCCACCCATGTGTCAGATTGATGTTGTGTCCTCAAGTATCTATGCACAGCTTCAATCTCCTCACATGTACATCCAAGCTCACCTAGCTTGTCCTTCGTCAACTGAAAGTCATATATGCCCATAGCATACCTGCAAAAGTCCACTATCCCAGCAGGATCCCTACCTCCATAATCCTCATCAACCACTGCCTCTGAAGTAGTACTCGGACTCCCTTCACTTGCAACTCCATTGTGAAGATCATTAGTAGAAGATGCTCCTAATAAGTGTCTCCATGTTCGTGAGGTTGTCTTCTCACTTCCATCATCCTTCTTTCTAGCTCTTGCAACGAAGTCAGTCAACTTCCTTTCCTTCGTTGTTTGAGTCACACTCCCAAGTCCTCTTTGCTCCACATCCTCATGCTTCACATTCGGATCTTTGGGATACAAAACCATAGAAGTCATCCTTGGTCTATACCCCAAGCAACTCCTTCTATTCATCGGTACCATCATGGTCTTCCCTTCAGCTATGATCAAGAGGATGTCCCTATCCATCATTGGTATGGCTTGTGCAAGCTCCATAAAGTCCAGCCCCAACACAATAGAATGATCATCCATGTCCACAACCCTCAAGTCCAACTTTCCAAACCACGATCCTACTTTCACCTAAGTGTCCTTCAACACCCCATCAACAGCTCTAATGGTAGAGTTGACTGCTTTGAAAGCACTCCATTCCCTCTCCATCTTTGCTTTCTTCCCAAAAGACTTTGTTGCCTTCCTGCTTAAGAAGCTATGAGTAGCCTCTGTATCCACCAAAGCTGCAAATCTCTTGCCCTTCACGGTTACCTACACAAAACTTAGCTTCAAGGAATCACCTCCCTCTGTTGGCTTTGTCTTGTGCCTCACATCAGCAACCTTCTTCAAGAATTCGGCCTTAGAAGTGTCAATTGGTTCATGCTCCACCTTGACATTCCTCCTAAGGTACTTCACCTCCCTGCTTGGCTCCTCTAAGCAATTCGATCTTGGTCCAACTTGACTCTCCTCAAGCTTTCCCTTCATCGCATCTTGCTCAAGTGCACCAACCAAGTGTCCACTGACCAAGTTCATAGAACTAAAATTCTGAATGTCCTCTGGATGCTCTCGGTAGTGAGTTCCCAACTTGTCAATGTAGTCGAGCTCTTTCTGCTCAATCACAACAACCTTCTTACCAAGAAGCTTCTTCTTTATCTCCTCCTCAACTTGCTTGATTTCGGCTTCCACCCTGGCACTTTCCTTCCTCAACCGAGCTCTTTCATCAAAGAGCTCTTGAAGATCAAGACCACTCTGTTGGATCTCCTCATCAAGTTCCTTGAGTTCAACATCTATCGTACTTCCGCATTGGCTCTTGAGTTCTTCAAGTTCCCTCCTTAGTTCCGAACAGCTCTCCCGAATCTTCATGTTCTCAGCTTTCATCGCAACCCAGTCAGAACTCCATTGACTCATTTGTTCCAACACTTTGTACCGGAAAGCTTCAACTGCACCATGGCTAGACTCACCTATCGTAGGTTCATCTACCATCTCTACCTTTTCAGCCTTCTCCATGTTCACCAAGTCCCTGCAACCTGAACCAACCCTTGTTCCACTTGTGTGAAACGGTTTCCTTCACCTGCAAGTACCCTTTCCACTGTCATGAGCAACCCTGCTCAACGGCTTCAAACCGAAGTCTTGTTCTCACCTGTCAAGTGTGTACCAGCTTCAATGCTTCAACACCTGAACCTATTCACAAGCTTCAAACCTGTCACGAGCAACCCTGCTCTAACACCAGCTCAAACCGAGCTCTGATACCACCTGTCACGCCCCTACACCTACGGTAGTCTTCCAACCGCTTATAGCGAGGTGCGGCACCACCGAATGCTTTCTTTTCACCAATACTAACATTCATGGACTATGCCTAATTCACTTGTCCTTACTTAGTTTGTGTTTCACAACCAAGTAAAATTATGTTTATCCTTTATACTAATGAACACCCATACTCATTCATTATCCACAGCAATTATAAAAGACAACAACAATTGCACAGTATAAAGGGAGGGGCAACTCCCTAAACAATGAGTCTGCCTGACAATATATATTAATCAATCTTTCTTCATAATAATACAATCATCACAAGTAATGCTTGGAAAACTCCAAGCCAATACTTAGCTTCTTTTACAATATAGGCAAATCAGCCTTTTACAATAACCATGTGCACGCCTTGCACGAAGGATGGGTGCTCACCCGAGTCACTAAGACATCCTTGTCAATCCCGGCACAATTCTGCATACAAGAAAACCTTGGGCACACCTTTCCAAACCCTCGACCAACTCCAAGTAATACCCAAAACTGCACCCTCAAGACATGCGCATGAGCTATGCGCACTCCCTCCAAATCTGCGCACTTTTCTTGAAGCTATGCGAAGTTGTCAAGCTGCGTTCGTTGATGTCAAATGAGGCTTAACGCCTTGCAATATATATGCTTCCCTACGTGGGTGGTGGCTCTCCAGCCGACCCCAAAAATAACCTTAACACACCCCTGTGTGCGCCCAAGTTCATGTCGGCCTGCCCATGCCTCAAGTCGACCGCGCCCATGCTTCTCCATGCACAATGGGTATAAGTCGCCATCGTTTTATGCCTTAGCCATTTTTCCATGTCGCACTTCGTCGCATTCTATCGTCTCACTTCCGTCGCATTGTCGAGCGCGCGCCCACCCGTGCGCCCGCGCCCACCCGTGCGCTCATCATCCACCCGCGCGCCCATCGTGCATGCCGACTCGCCCGAAGCCCAACCGCGTTCGCGCCCAAAGGCCTTACACCCTATATATTGACCTTCGCTATATTCATTATTTCATGCAGAAATGCGCAAATTGGGTTGAGCTCTCGAGAGAATGGAGGTATCTTAGGATAGGGTGGAAATGGATAAGAGGGTCTGTGAATTATGTTTATTGAGGCTTATGCGAGTAGTGGAACATAAGGTGGAAATGGATAAGAAAGCCTGTGCCTGATGCTTAGTTAGTCTTATGGGAGTAGTGGACATGGGTAGTGTTATCACTGAAAATTCCAATGCCAAAATTTCAAAACCCCTCACATTAGTTTGATGCGCATAAAGCCTTTTTCAGCAGTTTCGCAGCGCAACATGCTTCAAGTGATTTCGTAGCGCATAATTCATATTTTGCATTGGCTGCGCTACGAAATTGGGAATTTGTTTGAATACATAGCAAATCTCACCCAGCTGTCAGACTTATCAGAATCCACTGTGTTTTAGATCGTTAGGTGTCGTGATACTGGCGCGTGTTGCAATTATTGCTGAGAAGGGAACAAAAGGTAGACATGTTTCAACATGTTAAATGGAATGGATTGTCAAGCTCAAAAGATAAGCATATTTGCCAATATGGAATTGAGAAGGTTGATAATGTCTTAATATCAGTATTCAAAAAACCAAACACGGTGCCCGTATAAAAATCAGTGTTGTTCCAACTTCATCATTAACACACTAATCCTGTGACTTTTGAAAAAGGTGCCAATCATAAGAAGGAAAGCACACAGGTGTATTATAGAAGAAAGGTTTCCAGTTTGAGAGTGAACGGTCTCATGCCAAGGATGACTGTCAGTTAAAAGCCTATAGGAAAATGCCCCTTGCAGAATATATTGGCTTTGGTTTGAATTTGTCTAACTCTTCAAGAAGCTGGACTGGCATGAATGGTTATGAAAGAGTTTACACCTTCAGAGTTCCTTTCGTGCAGTTCATAAAATGGTCTTTAATGGTTCTGAAAAGTCGTATTCTGCTATCATTATGGATCATCATGATACCTGTTTCATCATACTCTTGTTTCATCTTCTGGTGGTAGTCCCTTTACAGGTTCCTGTGGATGAAAACCCTTGTTTCTTCTCTATCAAGATTGTGCTTTTGGGCTTATATTTCTCAAGATATGGAAAAAATTGGTATTGCCGGGTCAAATGGATTCAAATTGCGCCAGGGGTGTGAAATTGTAATAGCAACACCTGGTCGTCTGCTTGACTGTCTTGAAAGAAGATATGCTGTCCTGAATCAATGTAACTATGTTGTTCTGGATGAAGAAGACCGCTGATTCTTTAGCAAAGCATTTTGATAAAGTGGGCTACAGAGTGACCACTCTTCATGAAGGGAAGACCCAGGAACAATGTGAGATAAGTTTGAAAGGATTTCGGAATAAACGCTACAATATTCTCGTAGAAACAGATGTTGTTGGTCATGGTATAGATATTCCAGATGTTGCCCATGTGATAAATTTTGACATGCCTTCAAACATTGAGATGTACACACATCGAGTTGGGCGTACTGGACGTGCTGGCAAGACCGGGGTGACAACAACGGCCCCTTACAGATGACAGCTGGTGGATAAAGATCCTCACTAGTCAATGAGCATGATATGGAACAATTGAACAGAAAGGGCCTTGTAGAAGATGATGGAAAGCGGACAATTTATGGCTACCTTGCCAAACCATCAGATATGATCCGGATTAAGCCATCCATAAGTAAATTGTCAATTGAGAGCTACATGAAAAAGGTTTTGGAACCCATGAAGAGGAGACACAAGTTCATCTATATGTTCAGTTAGTGTGAGATGATAAATGCTTTATTTAGTTCGACTGATGAAGGAAAGATTCACCAATCAAATTGAATTAGAAGAAGGTGAACTAGTTGAGCAGAGTTGGGAATGTTGGTCAGATGATCCAAATCATGGCCAAAAGACTGCAATTGATATTAACAAGGACGGAAAAGATAGCTAATGATAGATATAGTCGCCATATGGAGCGTGTGCATAGCTATTTGGATGCACCTAGCCATCCTTATGGTGGAGTTTCTGGTTCAAAACGTCCATATTCTGCTCTGGATGATGTTCCAAGGTATGCAGAACCAGATTTAAGGCACTCGAGGGCACGCCTAGACTACGACGTTAGTGCTGGTGCTCCGCTCTATGGAGGCACCGGTTATGGCCGGCTTGGCAGAGCGCCCCAATCAGGTTACAGTGGTCAGCAATCTTATGGCTTATATGACACTCATCAAGCTGGCGCACTTGGAGGTGCGGCAGTTGGTGGAATTTACTCTCCGGGCTACGGCACCAGTTCTTTGCCAGGCAGGACTGATATTGGAGGTGGTTCGTATTCTTCTCTGTATGAAAGCCGGAGATCAGGCAGTGGATATCTGTCGGGCCGTGGCTCAAGAGGATATTACTAGAATATGAGTTTTTATGAAAAGAGGCACTAGTCGGCCTAGGCTGGAGTAGATCTATATGCCTCTAGATCAATTATTTGGGTATCTTATGACCGGGCACAAGGAGAGATTATGCCTCATTGCATGGAGCTTCAACTATCTGCCTTGAGTGGCATCTTTGCCATACGAGATTTTATATCTCATGGCTATGACAGATATCTTAAGATTGCGATAGTAATGCAGTATTAGATTGAATATGTCTGATTTATGATATTAAGGATAGTTCTTTTGGAAGTGAGGGAGAATCTAGAGAAGATTCAACAAATGATTTTTGTTATAAGCTGGGATTTGTGTTAAACCTTCTTCAAAGTTCATTGTTGGATGTAAAGGAAACAAAAGTGAACATGTCATTGTGCGAAAGGATGTACAACCCCATCAAAGCTGGAAAAGACGGAGGTATGATGATCTTGACCATATTCAAAGAGACGCAAGTAAACCCAGGAAAGCTAGAGAGGCGACTGCAGAGTTCGCTTTTTCTCAGGGTAAGTCATCTGAGCAAATCGGGACAAAACAAAGTTTTAATGATTCTGCTGTTAGAAGAAAAGATGCAAATGATCTCAACAAAGATGGATATGAAACTAGAAATATGCGTGGAACTCTTAAGACTGGATCAGTTCAACTGCAAAAGAACATCCTATTGTTTGGCCTCCAGTTGTAATTATTGAAAATATAAGAACTGGGTTTGACAAGACTAGGAATCTGTGGGATGGTCTTAAGAATAATGAGATCAAGAGTTGCTTGAAATTAATAAAGGATCTTGAATATAAGAAAGTGAGTGCAATATGTGGTTGTGTTAAACGTCCTGGATCAAAGGCTTTCGATTTGAACAGTCGGTATATGTGTGAGGAAGCGAAGGGCACCTTTTTGGACAGGTCTCAAGTCACAGACAGAGTCATTTCTGTCATTAAGGCATCTCAGAAGGTCGATCCTGCCAAGGTTTCTATGGCTGCTGATTTTCAAAAGGATTTGAGATTAGATAGTTTAGATACTGTTGTTGGCTCTGCTTCGAGCAGCAGATAAATATGGCATCGGTGATTTGAAGGATGCATGTAAAGAAAACCTGCTCAGCGATATCAACTGTAAAAATGTTCTTGACAGGCTCCAAGATACATCATTGTATCGGTTACCAAAGTCTTTTAGAAGTCTGGATGTTTGAAAAAATATTGCGAATGTTTCCAAGCAAATATTTTATGCTCAGAAGATTGCAAATGCATGGATTGTAAGAACTATGAAGCCAGAGAGAGGAATTGCGGGCATGGTTTCCTGGTATACCTGGAAATTTGATTAACTTTTTCTTGTATGTTGCAGAAGAGGTTAGAAGTATTCTTGCATAGCTGGGTTATGCGTAGTTGGAGGATATTATTGGAAGAACAGTTTTGCTAAGACCAAGGCGCATATCCCTCATGAAGAATTAACAACTGGATATCAGTTATTTGCCTTCTAGTGTTGGACGACCAAAATGGAGCAGCACATCAAAGACCGACAAACAGGGGCCTATGTTTCAGGGTAACAGAAAAGATGTGTCATTGAAGACAAACATGGAGCATTAAAGGTTCATCACAGCTATCTCAGCCAAACTCCAGATGTCAGAAAACGAAAATGATTGAAGATCAAGGCTGTTATGGAATTTGAGTCCTATTTGATTTAGAAGTCTAGAAGATCTAGTAGAATTAGAATTTTAATTGTTTTAGGATTCCAGCGCTGTCAATTAGTAATTAGCTGTAATTATTAGTTAGTTAAAAGTTAGTAGGTGTCATCATTGGCAGTCATCGAGCTCCCCTCATGCTGGAGGAGGAAGCTCAAAGTAGTTAGAGTTATGTTTCTATATATGGCTGAAACTTTTATGTAATGAGGTTTGGATATTTGGAAAAAACAGAGTATTATTTTGGCTTGTGTACAAACTCATTTTCAGTAATACAAGTGACTGCTTTTCTTCTCAGGATTCATACGGTGTTTCAAATGCTCAAGATATGTGGTTTTGTTTTCTCCTTTATGTTTTTACAGTTGTATAGATACACAATCACTCAGAATTCACTTTGCTGCTCTGATTTCCTGTGTGTATTTGTAAGCTGAGGTTTCTATGAGATGTGTTTTGAGTATTTAAACATTACATGCCCTGACTTCTATGAATGAGTAGTGTTATAGTTTACTGAAGGATGATTAACTCCATAAGCCCAATGGAAGTCTTTGTAATGTCTGTCCAGCCATCATGTTTGTTAAATTCACCTTGCAAGAGTTAGCCATCTTATCAATATTCAAAATCAATAACCTTTTTGAGAGAGCCCTCTCAGGCTAAGGAGGCTAAGCCTTAGTCAAAAGATTGGTCTGAAACAGTTACACAGAGTCTACTGATCAGCAGCCCTTCAGTGCTTGATTTTGTGATAACAGGTAGATTGAAAAGACCTTTCCAATTCTTCTTTTCTTACATGGTTATAGCGGTCTTTTCTGTTCCATCCATTTCTGCTATTCTACTGAGTAAACAAACGAAATTGTTTTTCAGGGCCACCGTTGATAGAGCGGCTGGGGTCTAGAAGCGTTTTGTAAATCATGAGCATATTTCATAACATGTTGGAGAATGAAAGGTCCGCTACTGTGGTTTTTTAAAGTTGTATTGGGAACGAAATAATTAGGGTTTTAAAAGTTTTGTTAAGGTAGAATGCATGGGATAAGAGTTTTCTCTTTATTATTATGTGGGAGATTTGTCTTTTTAATGAAGGGCGCAACAGTGATTTAAGAGACTTGGTTTGGATGCCAATTATATGTGAAATTGGATCTCTACAGGTTCCTTGAAAATTAGACTCTACCAATTGTAAGTATTTTTGTGCATTAGTTGTGTATAAAGTGTGTTTCTGTGTGAGATTTATCAGCAAAGTATATGCAGTTAATTTGCTTAAACAAAGCTTGGAAGGTATTTATATTCAAGATTTGGAATGTGGTTTATGGGTTCGAGTCAGAGGGTTATCAACGGGTGTTTCATGCCCCAGGTTTAAACCCTTCAGGATACCTGTTTTAGCTCATTGGTTTCTTCACAACTGGTGCATGCCTTTGGGTACCTTCTTGTGGTAGAGGTACCAATTCTTGTTTCTTGGCTATAGGTATATTTTGAGTGAAAGAGATATTTCTAGAGCAGTCCACATTTCATTGGTATAGTTAGAAGCAAGGGCCCCAGCCTATGGAAGTTATCTGTTCTATGCAGTCCGGTCCAGGTGCAATTTTTGTTGGATTGGTAGAATAGGTACTGATATATACAACAACCTTTTGATCACTCGCTGTTTTTAAGCTGTAGGTATAGTTTGAGTGTAAGAGATCTTCTTAGAGTGGTCTACATTTCATTGGTATACATACTTAGAGTACGGGTAAGGGCACGACCTTTTGACCACTTGTTGTTTTTAAGTTGTAGGTATAGTTTGAGTGTAAGAGATCTTTCTAGAGTGGTCTACATTTCATTGGTATATTTAGAGAGAACGGGAAAGGGCAAAGGGCCCTGACCTATGGTCCTGTCAGGTGCATGTTTTGTTGAATTTTGGTAGAATAGGTACTGATATATACAACCTCCTTTTGTTGTTGTTAGTAGTCAGCTTCAGGTGCATTACCTGGTGAATTTTGGTCAAATAGATACCGATTATATACACACCTTTTTCCTCTCGTCAGGGCTATTTCCCAGGTGATAGTGCATGTCTACCTCTCAGTTATAACTAATTGTGTGTTGTTTTGTTGAATATGGTTCATTTTATACACACAATCAATCATGTGTGCCATTATAGGTTTAATGTTGCACTGGGAGATACAGTGAGGGTTCCATTATTCTGAAGGTTTGATTATTCGCTGCATGGTTTTGGTGTTTGTACATTAAGCTTATGTTAGCTTGTGGTGAAAAAGTGCTAGAATTGACCTGTCAAGTCATCAGCGTGTGGTGAGGAAAGGTTAGAACTGACCTATCAGCTGTCATCTCCTACTTTGTGGCAGGATGAGCAGCACTCAAAGGTCTTTATATATTTCATTTTCTTTCATTATTTTAAATATTGTTCACAGATATTTTCATATATTTTCACAGACCTACTTTGAGAACATAACTTCTGCAGATATTCAAGAAAATCAATCCTCTACCGTCCTGTCTTTTCCCAGAAGATCAACAATAGACTGCAGAAGAATTGAACAGTCATGCAGAAGCTCATCAGCTTATCAAGATCCAAGCATTATAGATACCGTTTGCTCTAGTTCTGTTTTTAATCCTTGCCGCCATATTTCTTTATTCGAATTTGCACAGATTGTAAATCTTTCTTCATTAGAAGTAAAATGTCCCGAGTGTCATTCAGCTGTAAATTTGAGCTTTCTTGCTGAGTTTGTCATACATGAGAATCACCATCTTCGGACTGGGGAAGTGGTGGGCTCCAGTATTGTAGCAATAATGCTACGACTCCTGGAGCTTCCTATCTCTAATTTTATCAACCCGGTAGTTCGTAACAAACTTGGAAGCGACGGTGCTGTATGCACAAGTACTAGCTCTTGTCGCAGCTGTCACTTGGTCAGCTGGCACAAGTCCGCTAGGGCTCAAGCCAACTTCTATATGTTCTCAGAAGAAGCTTTCTAAATGATGGACGAAGGCTATCTCAAAGGAAATTAACCTACTTTGCAATAATGACCTGAAAGCCAACAAAACAGGTAAACCCTAGTAAACCCTAATCTGACTAGTCTAATCTCTATGATGCAATGGTGGGAGTGCAAACTTCTAGAAATGATGCCATTACTTCGAGTGATATGAGATGCATGAATTTAAGCTACTTCTACTGAAAAGAACATTGTTTTTGTATTTTTGCTTAAGTGGTTGGAGTTATTATGATTTTGTTTCTTATTAGGGTTTGACTGTGCAGGGGTAGTTCGAAGGGAAAGAAAGCTTGGGAAAGGTCAGGAGGGCTAGGAGAGGTTCCAGGGGATCCCTAACGTCGTTCCACAGAAGTCCACAACCTTTAGGTGCTCGGCAACCGAGTTTGCAGGCTTCTACAGGATGTTTGCAGGGGATCCTACAGGAAGCTCAGGATTTCTACAGGATGTCTGCAGGGGATCCTACAAGAAGCTCAGGATTTCTACAGGAAGTCTGCTAACTTCTACAGGATGTTCTGTGGTTGGAGTTTTGGGTGATGGAGGAGTGGAGGAGTTGTATGGGTGGATAGGTAGAATGGAAAGGAAGCTTATGATGGCTCAGGGACAGAGATATGAGATGGAGAAAGAGTGGGTAAAGTTGGTTGGTGGATAGAAGGGTGGAAGCAACGAAAAGTCCAAAAAGATGGAGCTACGTGAACAGTAGAAGTGTTGGAAGGCAAAAGAGCTGAACAGAGGTTGGGTAGGTGGCTTTAGGCGCGGTTGAGAAGAAGAAGAAGATAACAGAGTGATGTAACGCAGTGTAAAGGAAACAAATCTGCACAAAACCGAGAATTCATCAACCTATCCTAACTGTGTTATTCAATCAACGAACAGCAATATAAACTTCAGAGAAGAATCGTGCATGGAGTTGGAATGAAGAAGTACTGCTCAAGATCAGAATGCATGGATGGATCTACAATTGAAATGACTGTGTTGCAGCTTGAATGAAAGTATAAGACTGCGTTTTTTTGGTGGTTGGTACGGTCTTCACCCCCAATCTCTAAACAGAGATGGCAGTGAGTGCATTGTCAACCTTTTCTTGGAGCTCTAATGAATGTTGATCCTCCTACTCTAATCTAAGCAACTAAAAGCACTTGAACCGTAAACTAATCCTACTCAATCACATAAAAGAAATCAAATCAGCAGACTGTAATTTCCAAATGCATGTCAAAACAGAGGAATAAAGTACTGAAAGGAAAGACAAGTAACAATACAAGGAAGAGGAGGTCTATTGCTCTCAGGTTGGGCCCTAACCTGAGAGCTATAGCTCCCTTAAAAACTCAGAATTGAATCCAAACCTGCCTGCCTTTATTGAATAATCATGAGTCTAACATCATGCCAAAACTGGCTTACAAAAAGCAAAAACTGAGCTGTAGCTCGTGCTTAGAAATTGCAACAGTAGTTCAAAAGTTCAAAAAGCTCCTATCAAAGGCTACGACCTTAATATTTATACATGATGAGGATCAAGCTGGCTTCCTCAATACGTGGAGCTTGGCTGTCCAACTGAAAGTTAAACTGTTGTTCCTGTAGAATCCGTTGGCTGCCTTTAAGCTCGGTGGGGAGAGCTGTTGGAGCTCGGAGTTAGGGTGGAGATCACGAGGGAGGTCATTTAAGGCTGTAGACAACCTCCCTATAAACCTGCAATGCCACCTTTGTTGTCTCCTTGTCTCCTTCTGCGTGGTCTTTGCTCCCTTTAATGCCAAAAAACCTGAAATCATCATGTATTAGCCACATAGATATAATGCCTACCCTTCTTCCTACAAATAACACGAATATACCAAGAAATGAATGCATAAGTGATAAAAGATGAAGGGTTGAGCAAGGTAAGTAGGCCAAATGAGCCCAAATTGTTACCAAAAATTGGGGCTCATCATCACCCCCCAGCTAAAATATTTGCTCATCCTTGAGCAACTTAATCCAACTCTTCATCCTTC
This sequence comes from Pinus tabuliformis, assembly GCA_031772625.1. NCBI lineage: Eukaryota > Viridiplantae > Streptophyta > Pinopsida > Pinales > Pinaceae > Pinus > Pinus tabuliformis. Next base: position 586,176,714 of record CM062808.1, on the reverse strand, counting down.
ATTGCTTTTACTGCTACCCTTACATCCCAAGCCTCTGTGGTAGTGTCCTCCTTGTTGATATGAAATCCAGCTTTCCTGTTCACCTCTTCCCATTGTTCACTGTCATCCTCCTCTGTGCTTCCCTCAGTCAATCCTAGCAGCAGTGGTGGGCTGAGTTTAAGGCCAATCCAGCTGGCCTGGAGTTTTTTCATGGATTTCTTGTAAATGGCTACCCTTACCAGAGCTTCCCTCATCCGAGTTGGGGTATGGTACTCTCGGATTTTCAAACTATGTGCCAATGTATTCCATCTGCGTGTGCATGCTTGGACAGCATTTTCTCCTAACAGTCTTTCCATGTCTTCAAAATGAGCTATGGCTTGGGCCTGTTGATCCATATATCTCAAGGAAGCTGTGGGATCAGTAGACAAGTGTTGGTGTGCTGAGATGAGTGCAACTGGATCCTCTGGTTCTGCTCGAATGAACAATGGCTCGTTCAATTCTCGGTTCATGACCGATTTTGCTTCAGCTGCTCTTTGATCTTCATGGTTCAACCATGAAGCGAACGCCATCAATTGCATATCACCCAAGGCAGTATTGGGATCCCAGGAAACTTCATTAGGCAAGGCCAAATTGTGGAGGTAGAACTCTGCTAATTTGGCTTTATCTTCTGACGAACTAGTACTGCACAACTCAGAAAATTGTTGTGGGTCTTGGATCTGAGAAATACCTCTTTGTGCCATGGTATTTATTTGGAACTGCAGCCATTGGTCTTTCAAGTACAAACCATAGGATTTTGCAGGTTGTCTGCACTGTATTGCCTCCATGGCCCAACTGGCCATGCAGGCCAATTGTGCTTCCTTTTGCTGCAGCTGTTCTTTTAGAGCCTGCACTTCAATTTGTGCTTGCTTTTCTGCTTCCTGTAGAAGTGTCATTGGCTCTTCAAGATCGGTGGTCAGCTCATTTTTGCCTTGTTGTTCTTCTGTGGTGTCTTTGGAGGATGTACCTGCCCCTGCCCTCAGCTCCTGTAGCTGCAATCTTAGCTTCTGGTTTTCTTCCTGTAGGTACACTCTTTGGCAATTAGCTACATGTTTAGCCATGGCTAATTCACTCCTGACCTCCTTGAGTTGCTCTTGTAAGGAACCTATGCCCACCACACCCTTTGACTTGGCGATCTTCATCCACGTGTGTGTACGGACTCTTTCTTCCTCTAATGCAAAAAACAGGGGTACAGTAAATTTCTGCGGTATGATTTTGCCCGCCTCTAAAAAGGTGTAGTATGAACTCAGACTAGGTTGAGGGCTAGGCTCTGGTATATGTTCTTTTTCAGCCTCTTTAGGTGGCTCTACCTCGCCTTCCCCTGGTGGTGATGAGGGTCCTTCTCCTTCCATCTTCTCTGTTTCCTGTAGCCGGGCCAGAGTGTCTTGTAGAACATTTTCAGCCTCCTGTAGCCGAGCTTTTTCAGTCAACAGGTCTAACTTTTCTTGCCACATAGTTTTCTTTGGGCTCCCCCTCTCATAGGTGACTGATATCCTCGAGGGGGACGTTTCCTTGGGTGATGTAGGGGCATCTTCAATAATAATCGGGCTGTTGGACGAAGGCTGTGGCTTGCCCGTCTTTATCCTAACACTTCTTCGAGCTTTAAAGTATAGAGGGGTATCCCTCTTTCTCTTCTCTTTTGGCTTAGGTGGCGTGCTGAGGGCGGCCAGCACAGCTGCTGCCTCCCTTTCACGAATATCAGCTTTCTTCTCCTTGGGTTTCACTTTTTCAGGGCTTCCTGTAGAAGATCCTGTTTTAGTCAATTGCGGGCTTCCTGTAGAAGACCATGTTTTAGTAATTTTCGGGCTTCCTGTAGAAGACCATTTTTCTGTTAATTTTGGGCTTCCTGTAGAAGCCTGTTTCTGCTTTCCTGTAGACACAGGTGTCACCACCTTGGCTTGCTTTGCTGCATGGGTTTTGCTTTTTGGTTTGGTTGCGGATGCTGATGAGGTACTTGTGCTGATGTGGACCTTCTCAGCTTTGTCCGTTCTGCTCTGCAACCTTTTCTCTCTTGCTGACAAGATGGGTGTGTCACCTTTTTCCTCAGCATCATTTTTCTTTTGTTTCTTCTCTTGCTTTTTCTTCTGCACTGTGGTCGAGATCTTCTGGCCTGTTTCTTTCTTTCCCGTGGCCACTGTTTCTTTCTCCTCACTGCTGGAGGAACCACTTTCCTCGGTCAACATCCTTATGTCTCCATCTCTTGTCAAATTTCTGAATGCTTCCCATGAGAGGGGAACCTTATATGAATGAAGCGCATCCTCCACGAGAAGTTTGATCAATCCATGGTGGGCTACCTGATCTGGTATGCCTTCTTTTAACTTTGTGGCACACTCAATTAGAGACTGTAGCAGGAAATAAGGGATGCTCAGTTTATTTTCTACAGGAAGATCAATCTGGTGCCTCAATTCAGTGAGCAACCGAAAGTGATACCCATACACAATGCTAAAACGACCTTCACAGGTTATATACTTCATGATCTGTAGGCTAACTTCATTCCATGGTGGCAGCAAACTGGTTCTATGCACCCCATTTTTGTCCTCCGAGAATTCCTCCTCAGGTGGAAAGAATTCTTTCTTTGCCTGCTGGCTCAACTTCCTTTCTTCCTTATCCCATGGCAAACCCATTGGAAGTTCAGTAATTCGACTGATATATTGTGGGGTGAGCTTGAGGCTTAGGCCCCTGAAGTTCACGGTGGCCAATGTTTTGGATTTCGGCCTCAAAGCTTGTAAAAATTCTTCTGCCACTTCGTCGTCATAACCCTGCAATTTGTCACAGAAGGATATCCATTGTGCTTGTGTGAAGAGCTCCACCACCTCCTGGTTTTCTCTTAACTTTGATGAATCAGTGGGTTCCCATCTAATAAACCCACCCGGCATGATAAAAACTGTTGCTAGAGGTGGCGAATGCGGAAGAAGTTTAGCTTATTGGGACAGAGCGTAGAATTACGCTTCCGTCGTGCAAATAATCCACAAAACTTATCCCTGAGGACCTTAACACAGTTTAATTACACTGACATCCTGTAGAACGACAGTCTATGCACAGCAGACAACACTTGCAACAACTTTCTACGACCAGACTGTAGACGACGATTCTGCCACCTTTAAAAACCAATTGCATGGAGAGTTCAGGGTTACCTTTTTATCTTCCACCTTTTTACGTGAGGAACCCGCCTTCCTATAGAAACAGCTTTCCTGTAGGAGCAACGCGTGATTCCTGGGGAAGATTGCAGTTGGTCTGCGCTCTCGGTGTTGCTTCACAGCCGTTCTGATAGCCAAAGGCTCGGAGCTTCGAACTGCAGAGGGATCTGAATGTTCACTCGAGTTTCAAACGGTGGATGATAAATGCATGCGGGCAATCTAGCCGATTAGATTTGAATCGACGGAATCCGTGGCGCGGGGGTGAGCTGTCCCCGCCGGACCGTTGGATGACGTTGTTCCATCATTTTTCTGCGAGTTCACTTACTACCACGTAACCGCATCATCCCTCCAGCAGATCCGCCACCGTTTCTTCTGCTAAATCCGTTTTTCCCGACGGGGATTGTTCTCACGTGTGTGCTGCCCATTCCTTTTGTCACGGCCGCCACCCAAACATCTGACTGGACCATTAACCGGTCGACGTGGCCAGTCAACTAGCCATACAGCCGCTCAACCCATTCACTTCACACTTTGCAAGCAATTCAAAGTAAAATTCATGCAATCTGACGGAAGAAAGGGTCGAGACACTTACCTGCGCGGCTGCAACACAATTTTTCGGGTTTTGGACGATGATGAATGGATCTAGCTGCTGCTGGTGAATTTGCACAGGCCCGGAGGTTCACGTTTACAGGCTGCCGACGATGGAGTCGATGCTTGGCTGCATGCGTCCGCATTTCCATTGCATATGGCCAGCACTGTGAATAGTATACACTCTAGCGGGCTTAACTATTACAGGACTCCCACGGGATGTCTTGTAACAGTTCTTCCTCCTTGGATGCATGCTGCACGACGAAGGATCTGGCCTCCCGATCACGCTCCCAGGGCTTCTGGATGACTGGGATGGATATGGTATGAGATCTCAGCGTTTTTTTCATTTAAAAATTGCTTTTTCTTGATAACTCATCGATCTGCTTTGCTGGTGTAGGTAACTTCGTTGCATGTCGACAAGGATGGCAGGACGAGGTGACAACAATGTGCCAGGGAGATAACAATAGCTTGCATGCGTCCAAACCGATCCTTAGTAGTTGGATCTCCTCATAAAATGGATTCTGGGTCGTCCTGAACTTCTACAGGAAGTTCCCTGTAGAGATACAGAGCTTCCTGTAGAAAGGTTGCGTTTCCTGTAGAGAGTCTGCACCTTCCTGTAGAAAATCTACATCTTCCTGTAGAAAATCTGCGTCTTCCTGTAGAAAATCTGTGTCTTCCTGTAGAAGACTCAAGCTGACATAAAATTGCACATACCTTGGAGAAAATGAGTATTCTTGGAGGAGGTGCTGGTGAGGTCTCCTGACAGCATGATAAGGATCCTTAGCTTTGAGTTGAGAGGCTTCCTCTCCTCCATAGTACACCTGCAACCTGCATGCAACTTTACATTATGAATTTGCTGACCTTGTTTTTTTCTTATTGTTTTTTTCTTTTTTCTTTTTTCTTTTTTTTGAAAGATAACAGGGGCGCCTCAATGAGGTTTTCACCCTTGCCATCTGCCTTAAGCGCCTCAGATAGGTTTTCACTCAAGGATCTTTTTTCAAATCTCTTTTCCTTTTTTTTTTTGAAAGACAATAGGGGCGCCTCAATGAGGTTTTCACCCCTACCACCTGCCTTGGGCACCTCAGAAAGGTTTTCACCCAAGGATCTTTATTATTTTTTCCTTTTTTTTTTTTTTTTTAGATCTTTCAGGGTATGCCCAAAGGAGAGGCAGAACCCTTCTCTATGACCAACACTGATTTCTCCATAGTTTTGATGAACTCTTGTCTTGAGAGAGGCTTCCTGTAGATCTTCAATCGATGCCCATTGACAAGCATGGGGATGGCTTCCTCATCAATGGTCCGAATAAGAACAGATCCATTGTCATGACATTTTTCCACTGCATATGGTCCTAGCCATCTGGTTCTCAGCTTCCCCTTGAAATCTTTGTATCTGGAGTCATACAACAAGGCCCAATCTCCCGGCTGAAATTGTTTGTCATGGAGATGTTGGTCATGCCACACCTTTCTCTGAAGTTGAACCACTTCCGAGTGAAGGAGGGCCTGCATCCGGTGCTCGTCCAGTCCATTCAGCTGCAATAACCTTTCTTGTTGTGCATGGCTGAGATCTAGATCTAGTTGAGCTGCCATCCTCAAAGTGTTGTACTCGAACTCAATGGACAGCAAATCTTTCTTCCCATAGACCAGCTCATAAGGTGTGAAGCCGGTGGTGGTCTTCCAGGTTGTGTTGTAAGCCCATGTGGCCTCAACCAGGCAATCTGCCCAGTCTTTTCTGCTGCTGCTCACCACCTTAGTCAAGATCCCTTCTAATGCTCTATTGGTGACTTCCACCTACCCATTTGCTTGAGGGTGATAGGGGGTGGAAGTCCTATGCTTGATCTTGTGATGAGCTAGTAGGTCTTCAACTAGGTTGGATGTGAACTGGCTCCCCTGATCGGTGACTAGCTCTCTTGGGTAGCCAAACTTGTAGAAGATGTTTTCTCTTAAGAACTCGGCCACCTTTTCTTCTGTTGCTGCCTTGATTGCTTTAGTCTCTGCCCACTTTGTCACGTAGTCAGTACACACAATGATGTAGGACCTTTGCCTTGAAGGAGGGTTGATTGGACCCACAAAGTCCATACCCCACTTCTCAAATGGCTCAAGAGTCACTTGAGGTTGGAGAGGCATCTCATCCCTTTGAGTCGGTTTCCCCATTCTTTGGCATTAGTCACATTGGCTGATATATCTTCTAACATCTTGATGAAGTGTGGGCCAATAGTAGCCTGCCTGCAGGATTTTGAAGGCAGTCCTCTTTGCTACAAAATGTCCTCCACAAGGCCCATCATGACAGGTGAGGAGGATATCAAAAACTTCCTCCTCCCTTACACAACGCCTTAAGATCTGATCGGGGCCAATCTTGAACAGATTGCCCCCAATCCAAGTAAATGAGGCACTTTTTCTGATGATTCTGCTCTTCTCTCTTGAAGATAGGTGCGGAGGGAACTGTGCTGAAACAAGGTAGTTTGCTATATCAGCAAACCATGGAGAGAGTGCTGAGATGGCAAACAGATGTTCATCTGGCATCTGGTCATCCACTGTCCCATCCTCATCTGCAGACAAATCCAATCTAGATAAAAAGTCAGCAACAACATTTTCTTTACCTGGTCTGTCAACAATGGTCAAATCAAACTGCTGCAACAAAAGTAACCATCTAATAATACGAGCATTCACATCTGGTTTATTCATTAAATATCTAATTGCAGCATGGTCTGTATGTACAAATGTTTGATATCCAGTAATATAATGTCGGAACTTGTTCAGTGCATGGACCACAGCCAAAAACTCTTTCTCAGTTACAGTGTAATTCAGCTCAGCTTTGGACAAGTTTTTGCTAACAAAGTAAATGGCATATGGAAGTTTTTGTTCGACTTGTCCTAAAGCTGCACCTATGGCTTTGTTCGAGGCATCAGTGTGGATGTGGAAAGGTAAGGCCCAGTTTGGACCTCTCAAGATTGGGGCTGACACCAACTTGTCCTTCAATTCATTCAAAGCCCTCTGACAATCGTCAGTCCATTTAAACTCCACATCTTTTGCCAACAGGCCAAACAATGGCGAGGCTAGCTTGCTGAAGTCCTTAATGAATCTCCTGTAATACCCTGTTAATCCTAAGAAACTCCGAACATCCCTTACCTTTTGAGGAGGTGGAACCTTCTTGATGAGAGCAATTTTGTTAGGATCCACCTATAACCCTTGGCAAGAAATGTTATGGCCTAGCACAGTCCCTTCAGTCATCAGGAATTCACATTTTTCAGGACTAAGGGACAGGTTCATCTCAATGCATTTGGTTAGGACTTTTCCCAGATTGGACAATGCTTCCTGGAAGTTGGCCCCATAAGGAGTGAAGTCATCCATATAGATTTCCACTGCATCATGGACCAGCTCCGAGAAGATGCTCAAGACAACTCTTTGGAAGGTAGCAAGAGCATTGCATAGCCCAAAGGGAAGAACTCGGTAGGCAAAGGTACCCCAAGGACAAGTGAAGGTGGTCTTATCTTGGTCTTCTGGGCTGATTTGGATTTGGTTGTACCCGCTAAACCCATCCAGGAAAGAGAAGAACTTCTTTCCTGCCAGTCCATCCAACACTTGATCTATGAAAGGTAGAGGGAAATGGTCTTTCTTGGTAGCTTTGTTTAGTTCTCGGTAGTCCACACAGATTCTCCATTTCCCATTCTTCTTGGGAACCAACACCAGAGGGGACACCCATTCACTATCTGAGATGGGGTAAATGAATCCGGCATCCAACAGTTTTTGCAATTCTTCCTTAACAATGTCTTTAAGGGCTGGATTCATTCTCCTCTGAGGTTGCCTAACCGGTTTACAACCCTCTTTGATGTATATGTGATGGGTACAAACCGAGGGATGGACTCCTTTCATTTCCTTATAGCTCCAAGCAAAAGCATCTAGGTGACTGGCCAACAGGCGACACAACTCCTTTTCCTGGGAAAGAGATAGGGAGGAGCTGATCTTTAACGTTCTCTCAGGGCCGAACTCCCCATTCTTGACTCTGGGAGTGACCGGGTTGGTCGTACAAAGATCCACTAAGGTGCTGGATTGGGCATCCTCCACCAATTTTTCTAAGGATAGTGCACTGGAAGGTGGATTCTGGATCAAGGTCTCAATCAAGTCATCCTCGGTTGGGGGGTCTCTTCTAGTGGTATCTAGGGTGCACAAAGGTGCTGAGTACACTTCATCCTCTTCTCCTTCCTCCAACCAAAGTGGTAAGTCATGCTCTAAGGAAGGTTGGGCAGGAGGGTATAGGACTAGCTGCTTGGACATAGGACCATTTTTGATGGTCATATTTCCTGCACGACAACTTATGTAAGCATCTGCAGTGGCTAACTAAGGCCTTCCCAAAATAAGAGGATATCCAGTAAGCTTTGCCTTGGGTTGCAGAACCAAGAAATCTGCAGGGTATTCCAAAGAGTCGACAGAGACCAAGACATCCTCCACAATCCCTTCGGGAGTCACAGTGGAGCGATCTGCTAGTTGCAGAACTGTCGAGGTCTTCCTCAAGGAACCCTGAAGATTGAGTTTGAGCATGGTATCCCTGGTCATCACATTAATGGCGGCCCCCAAATCAATCAAAGTGTGAGGTATGATGATGCCATTGATGTGGACATCTACTACAGGACTCCCAGGATCTAGATACTTTGGGCAGATGACTTGTCCTAACATAAGGTCAGACAGTTGTCCTAAAACATTGATGGTTGAAGCATCTTTCTTTCGCCTGCCTGGGTGTTTAAAACACTTTTCCTTAACCAGTTTGTTGTATATTGGCACATCCTTGATGGCTTGGAGAAGTGGTATTTTCACACACAACTGTTTGAGCTCACCCAGGAGCTCATCCTCCTCTGGGTTGGGTTGTGTGGTGGCTGCTAGTCTCTCAGGAAAGGGTGGAATAGCCTTTGGTTCACTTTCCTGTTTATCTTCCTCATCCTCTGGGGGAGGAGGTTGGCGATCCGGAAGAGTCTTTCCAGATCGAAGATTGATCTCCTGGATCTCCACAGCATAAGTAGGGCATGATGTTTCCCCAGTGTATACTTGCTGGGCCTGTTTATTGTTGGGGTTCGGGTTCGGTTGAGCAGGTATTTGAGGTTGCCTCAGAGGAGCAGGAGGTAAGGGTTGAGGTTGAACTGGTGGTGGAGGCAAAATGGCAGGAGGAGTATTGTACTGGGGCCTCCACCCCGACTGAGGTTCATTCCACTGAGGCTATGGCTGGGCATGTGAGTGATATGAATGAGTAGTGGGTTGAGTAGGGTACTGAGGTGGGTAAGACCATGGAGGAGGCATAGACCAGGAAGGATGAGCAGGGGGACCCCAGGAAGGCATAGGAGTCGATTGGTTGGTGTTGTAATAAGCTTGAGGTGCCCCTTGCATCCCCTGCTGGTAAGGTCTAGGTCCTTGTGGCCTCCTTTGGTTGAGGTAATAGAGGGGTTCAGTGGGAGCTTATGTCCCTTGGTACATGGCTTTAAATCCAGGTAAGGTTGGACATTGGTTTGTGGGATGGTCCTCCTCACAAACGAAACACACTTCAACCAAATGCAATGGACATCCATTCTTAGGGTGTCTCCTGGTACATCTAGGGCAGAAGATAGCCAAGGCTCTCTCAGCTTCTTCCTTCTTCTGCTGGATCTTGAATGTGTCCAGCTGCATGGCAATAGTCTGTCTCACCTCACTCTTAAGATCTTCCAATTGATTTGCAAACTCATGTTTGGAGAAAGGGACACCACTTGAGAGGAGGTTTCCTCTACCTCGTTTCCGAGCTGCCCTGGAGTGGTTTCTAAACACAGTCTTGATGTCCTCATAAGGCAGTTGGTAAATATCCCCCCCAGCTAACATGTGAAGGGTATCTAAGAGGTCTTCAGGGACTCCTCGGAGCAAGACCAACTTGAGGGATTCAGGGTCAAGTGTGCACCTGGCCCGCTTATATCTAAGTTGGAACCTCTCCTCATAATCCTCTAAGGACTCATCATTTCCCATGGTCATCTGAAAGATTTCTCCCTTGGTTTCCTTAGACCTACAGTAGTCCCAGTACTTGGTATTGAAAGCTTGCTGCATCTGAGCCCAAGTAGTGATACTATTCCCAGGTAAACCCATGAACCAGCGTAATGCTGCATTCTTAAGAGTGGAAGGGAAGAGTTTCAGCTTCTGCTCATCTTCAATATAGTCATAGGTTCTACAAAGGACAGAAAACTCAAACAGGAAGGTATCAGGATCTTCAGTAGTCAGTCCATGGAAGTGAGGTAAAGCGGAGGGGCTAATGTTCTTCATTTTCATCTCTCCATTGGTCTCTCGGATGGGGAAGGCACCTTCTATTCTCTCATCTTCTCCTCTATTGTCAACCATAGCTTCAGATGGGATGGTCTCTAATTCTTCTTCTGCTATAGGATCTTCGTATATCTCAGGAGGTTCACCTATAGGTTCTTCTGGATCAATGTCACCGAAGAAGAGAGAAGGGTGACTCAGTGATGTGGTGGGGGTGTTGGGTAAGAATTTGCCTATTTTATCTCGATTCCTACGAGGCATGAAATGGAAAGACTTTTTTTTTTTTTATTGCTTTTGTCTTTTTTCTTTGGTACCTGCAAAAATGAAACAGATTGATCTACAACTAACTATCTTACTGAAATAAAGATGCAGAATTAAATTGAAAGCAGGAAAGAACTAATCTACTTTGCTCAAATGAAATTGCAGGAATGGAAACACTAATCTACGCTTGCAGAAATGAAATGGCAGAACGGAAATGCTAATCTATGAAAGCAGGAAATGCTAATCTATGAAAGCAGGAAATGTCTATGCTACTTTTGCAGAATGGAAATGAAATAAACTACTTAGCAGAAGGCAAGAGTAAGAAAATAGAAGAAAAGCAACAATTACTAATACTCTGACGCTTCCCCGGCAATGGCGCCAAAAAGATGGTGGGCTCCAGTATTGTAGCAATAATGCTACAACTCCTGGAGCTTCCTATCTCTAACTTTATCAACCCGGTAGTTCGTAACAAACTTGGAAGCGACGGTGTTGTATGCACAAGTACTAGCTCTTGTCGCAGCTGTCACTTGGTCAGCTGGCACAAGTCCGCTAGGGCTCAAGCCAACTTCTATATGTTCTCAAAAGAAGCTTTCTAAATGATGGACGAAGGCTATCTCAAAGGAAATTAACCTACTTTGCAATAATGACCTGAAAGCCAACAAAACAGGTAAACCCTAGTAAACCCTAATCTGACTAGTCTAATCTCTATGATGCAATGGTGGGAGTGCAAACTTCTAGAAATGATGCCATTACTTCTAGTGATATGAGATGCATGAATTCAAGCTACTTCTACTGAAAAGAACATTGTTTTTGTATTTTTGCTTAAGTGGTTGGAGTTATTATGATTTTGTTTCTTATTAGGGTTTGACTGTGCAGGGGTAGTTCGAAGGGAAAGAAAGCTTGGGAAAGGTCAGGAGGGCTAGGAGAGGTTCCAGGGGATCCCTAACGTCGTTCCATAGAAGTCCACAACATTCAGGTGCTCGGCAACCGAGTTTGCAGGCTTCTACAGGATGTCTGCAGGGGATCCTACAGGAAGCTCGGGATTTCTACAGGAAGTCTGCTAACTTCTACAGGATGTTCTGTAGTTGGAGTTTTGAGTGATGGAGGAGTGGAGGAGTTGTATGGGTGGATAGGTAGAATGGAAAGGAAGCTTATGATGGCTTAGGGACAGAGATATGATATGGAGAAAGAGTGGGCAAAGTTGGTTGGTGGATAGAAGGGTGGAAGCAACGAAAAGTCCAAAAAGATGGAGCTACGTGAACAGTAGAAGTGTTGGAAGGCAAACGAGCTGAACAGAGGTTGGGTAGGTGGCTTTAGGCGCGGTTGAGAAGAAGAAGAAGATAACAGAGTGATGCAACGCAGTGTAAAGGAAACAAATCTTCACAAAACCGAGAATTCATCAACCTATCCTAACTGTGTTATTCAATCAACGAACAGCAATGTAAACTTCAGAGAAGAATCGTGCATGGAGTTGGAATGAAGAAGTACTGATCAAGATCAGAATGCATGGATGGATCTACAATTGAAATGACTGTGTTGCAGCTTGAATGAAAGTATAAGACTGCGTTTTTTTGGTGGTTGGTACAGTCTTCAACCCCAATCTCTAAACAGAGATGGCAGTGAGTGCACTGTCAACCTTTTCTTGGAGCTCTAATGAATGTTGATCCTCCTACTCTAATCTAAGCAACTAAAAGCACTTGAACCGTAAACTAATCCTACTCAATCACATAAAAGAAATCAAATCAGCAGACTGTAATTTCCAAATGCATGTCAAAACAGAGGAATAAAGTACTGAAAGGAAAGACAAGTAACAATACAAGGAAGAGGAGGTCTATTGCTCTCAGGTTGGGCCCTAACCTGAGAGCTATAGCTCCCTTAAAAACTCAGAATTGAATCCAAAGCTGCCTGCCTTTCTTGAATAATCATGAATCTAACATCATGCCAAAACTGGCTTACAAAAAGCAAAAACCGAGCTGTAGCTCGTGCTTAGAAATTGCAACAGTAGTTCAAAAGTTCAAAAAGCTCCTATCAAAGGCTATGGCCTTAATATTTATACATGATGAGGATCAAGCTGGCTTCCTCAATACGTGGAGCTTGGCTGTCCAACTGAAAGTTAAACTGTTGTTCCTGTAGAATCCGTTGGCTGCCTTTAAGCTCGGTGGGGAGAGCTGTTGGAGCTCGGAGTTAGGGTGGAGATCACGAGGGAAGTCATTTAAGGCTGTAGACAACCTCCCTATAAACCTGCAATGCCACCTTTGCTGTCTCCTTGTCTCCTTCTGCGTGGTCTTTACTCCCTGTTGGTGAGGTAAATCCCCTCTGCGGACAGAGGCGATCCCACTAGCCTAAAACAGAACTAGCCACAATCAAACCACGCTGCTACGCAAGTTCCTAGTTATGCATCAAAGGTGAATTAAGAAGACCAACCTGGAGTCCAACGCTATGATTGAAGCAGAGTTGATATTCCCGCTCCCTCGCTCCAGCAGATCATAAACGAACACCTGCACATGCAAAGGGAGAGACAGATACCAACATAAAATCTACCAAGGCACAACTATATTTCAGTCAGAAAGGAAATAAATCAACACATCACCATAATAGACAATGAGATTGGAACTATAATAGCAGTCGCTCATTAATTAATAATAAACAGGAAAAGTTACAACCATGGTTCTGACGTTGAACCTCTCCTGGCTGGGCGAGTAACTATATGTGTCTTGCAATGCATCTCCTCTCCGGCAGCATAACCTCTCTAGCACTCACTAGCATTCCTCCAAGAACTCAAGAACTCAACATCTAGCACTCCATGACTAACCATTATCACTAGCTTGTCAAATGCATAAGGACAAGCTTATATAGATGAAGAAGGGAGGAGGATACGATGAACCGGGACACCTATTGTGGATTAACATTATCCCCAAAAGCCATTAAAGATGGAAATAGGATAGAGCTCGACATAAGACTGATTTTTTATCCTCAAAAAGCTCCATGTAATGAAGGAAACAACAGTCGGACGTGCGTTAAGGCAAAAAGCATGACCAAACTTGGTTGGCGCGACTGCTGCTCTAAGACAGAGCGCCAATGGTCGCGCCCTCTTTTGAGGATCTCCATGATTGGCGCTGGTAAGATACTGTGGACCTGTGCCAATGGAAAAAGAGCACTTTTCAGGGATAATCTGTAGAAGGTGTCTTCAGGGAACATGAAGTACATACTCAAGGGAACATAATGCAAGTGTTTTTAGACTTTGTCACTTCTTATAACTCCCGGAATGAGTCCTCCAAGGTACGACAAGAGGAGTAACAGGGATGGTGACAAATTACTGTGTAACAGATGCCCCCTAAAGCATGAAGTCCGAGAGGTGGAGAGGGGTGAAATGCTTTACAAGAACACACAAGAACACATAAGAACACATATAGTTACTTCCGCCGAGGATCTGTGTTAAGAGATATTACTGATAGTTCAATTACATGATGTACGTGGTATGGTCGCAGCCATCCATAAGAGAGTACATAAATAATCTAGATCCATAGTATGGACGCAACCATCTGGTTAGGATCAATGAATTGACTCAGGTATGGTCGCAGCCATCCAGTGAATGAGTCAAGTATCAAGAATCACGCCTGGATTACAACAGACACAATCCAGGGTCTTGCGCTCCGTCTCGACCCGAACAAGAGTACAAATTCAAGCATGTGAATATATGAGCTGAAGTCGAACATGCATGAACATCGTCTGATTACCAGTCAATAGTGGAAACTATTAACAGACGCGAGAGGTACCATCAATAATGACAATGGTCCTCAAGGTACTATAGGTACAATCTACGGCGCGTGAATTAATGATCTGAAGTCGAACGCCCGTAGAATCATTCGATCAGAGGCCAATGATGAAAACCTCACGTCGAACACGAAGAACCTGCCATTGAGGCATGCAGGCTCCAAGGCACCGGAAAGGAGTCTCTAGATCAACTTCCTGGATAATGTGTTGAAGTCGACAAGAAGTGACCTTGATCGAAGGTGGGCCATAATGTTTCCCACATCATTGACATGAGACAGAGAGATAATGTTGTGAATCAAGATTGTGTGAACTATCAGAGGGAGGTTGTTTCTTTGCAGAAGTCAACTTCTCTTGAACATATCGGCGGCACATTAATGGAATTGGCAGTATTCGACATCAATGTATCAAAGGTCATGATGACAAGGCAATGAGCGGATGAGAGGTCAAATAAGGTACCCAAGCCCATGGAAGCAAGTGAAAGATATGAGATGAGATATCCCCACCCCGGACACGAAAGCAGAAAAGTGCCATGTTCAAGAGCGACATACTGCCGTCACGGTAATAATTATGGTTCAAAAATTTTCTTTTCCCCCCGCCATTTCTGGCGAGTACCCCAGTTATTTTTAACAAGCTTGATGGGGATAGCATATGCTTGTGTTGTGACAAAATCCGATGTCATTAAGTTTTAACGAGTCTGACAAAGGAAGAACTCGGCGTCTTTTCATATTTAGAGAGTTTGAAAAGACAGCAGAAAAGGAAACTCCAGGGATGCCCTTTTTCGTAAAGTTGTGTCTCTCGGGCCCGAAAAAGTATAAAATAATACCCGAAAGAACCGCTCGATCATTATGATCGAGGAGTACTTTTCATAATTAGTGATTTCGACCTGAAAAAGTAAAAAAGCGGTCAAAACCACGTCGTTTCGTAACCATTAACGAGTTTGGAACGACAAAAACCCGGTAATCTTTTTATGTTTTAACGGTCGACAAAAAGAACTTAAAACGACCGCCCCTTATTACCATTTAACGAGTCAAGAGGAGCGACTCGGCAATCTTTTCCTCTTTAAATGGTCAGAAAAGAGCTGAAAGCAGACCTTGAAGTAACCTTTTCTCGTGTTTTACCGAGCTCGAAAAAGTCAAAAAGGGAGCTCGTCATGTTGCTTGAGTGGCATTAAACCCTGTCAACATTCAAAAACAGCGTAAAACTCTACTTTGACATAAAAATATTTCACAAAAACGCTATTTTAATGTATTTTTAAGCCAAAAGAAGTTATAAATAGTGAAATGGTAAAAAATAAAATTACTTTTCACTTTTTACCTTGTGAGTTTACCGTTGGAGGGTTTTGGGTGCAAATTTCAACTGCTGATTGCGACCAATCCAGGAGACCATTCGAGCCGCCGTTTGAAACAGGTAAGAGGCCTCATCTTTAGCTCCATTTCTATTCCATTTATTTAGTTTTTCTTCCACAGAATGATCCTCTGCAAGGAGGATTGCAAAAATTAGGGTTGCGCCCATTGGCGCGAGTTTTCTTCACGGGACCGCGCCAATGGGCAATTTTCTCTAAAGGAGACGCGCCATTGGCGCGACTATTTTGAAAACAGTCGCGCCAATCGCGCGAACTAAAATTTTACCCTCTTTTCACCGTTGGATTTGCAATTTCCTCTGATATTTGATTTCATCATTGATTTATTGCTGACATCTTCGGTTTTTGGTTGCAAGTATTGGTCAAAATGTCAATAGAATGGAGAGAAAGAGAACACGAGGCCATAGATGCCATGGCGATGGAAGATGATGCATGCATGGATGCGTTGCGAGAATGTGGCTTGAAAAAATTCTTCCTTACCTCATACCTACGTGCACAGCCCGAGTTACTAAGGTTTATCGTGGACGCCTGGGATATTGAGGATCAGGTATTCCGCCTGAAGGACCAGACATTGGAGTTGGATGTCTCTGATGTCTATTTTATTACTGGACTATCTCGGCGGGGTGCACGGCCCATCTTGTCCGGTAGCAGGCCTTCCGGGGAAAAGATGGGTGAGGTCATGGAAAGGGTTTGTCCTGGGGCCCATTTTGGATCCAACAGTGCCAAGGTGGACATTGTCACTATCCCAGATTTGGTGCTACGAGTGGTATTATTTACTATCACCCGGACGGCTGGGATACAGGCACCCCACGAGGCCAGCAAGAATCTCTTACTGCTGGCAACTAAGTGTCTGCAACCGACACTGTTTGATTGGGCATCGGCAGTGACAACAAATATAAAGAGGCAACTTACCAAGTGTAAGCGTGATGGCAATAAGCAGTTTGGATATGGATCTATTATAGTGTCGTTTTTCCTAGAGCGGTTACCAATATTCCGGATCCCGGGAGGCATAGTGGCAGACCCAGTGCCATGGGAGCCGAGGTTGGCTCGATGGGCACCACTTATGCCTAGAGGAGGTGGGGGCCAGCAGATGGCCTGGAGGCCTGAGTTCTTCATTTGGCTCCAACACCAGTTGATCGTCGTGGAGGACTGGCCCTATGCGGGCACTGATTTTACTGGAGATCCAGACCTCCCGTTGCCTGAGGGAGAGGACTGGGACGAGGAGCTAAGTAAGGACCCTTTATGTTTTTAATATTTTAACATATTCAAGTTTTTGTAATTCATGTCTGTTTCTTACAGCACCTATATGTATGCAGATGTTGGTGCAGAGCGACCAGCCGACTTGCCTCATAACGTGCGGAGAGCGCAACCTGCAACAGACCCTCAGGTGGAGGGTGAGGATGATCTAGTTCAGAACCTTGAGGCCCTTACTCGAGGAATACCAGATTATGGCAGATTGGCTGACGTGCCTAGAGCGTATCAGAGACACACGGTGGGAGTATCTACTCGCGTCCATCGTCTGTTGAGACGTTTGGTGCGGGCGGTGACATGCTATCATGAGCATCACCGTGCTTAGATGCCTAGGTTTCATTTTTTGTACATTTTGAGAGACATGTTGTCAGCGGCTGTATGGGACTTGGACATGTATTATTTTTGGGTTATGTAATGCGCGCGGCGCAAACATTATGACACACACGTATATATATATACATATGTTTATGATTCATTATTGTGTTTTCATGTGCTTGCTTATATACTGTTTTAATTACAAATTATGCAAATGTCTATCTAATACATGATTGGCTAATGCATCAGATAATGTATTTAATTGTCTTGGAACATGTTGATATGTAATAAAATCAAAATGCCTTTCTAACAACCTTACACGTAAATACAACCTTAGAATATGATGGTTTCTGACGGAATATTGCCCGTTGAGTTGGTGGACAACAAGTTGAGAGTCCAGGTTCACTATCAACGCGCGAATACCGAAATGAATTGCTCTAGCAAGTAGCTCGATTACAGCACAGTATTCGGCGACATTGTTAGTAGTACGGCCTAGACACACACCCTGGCAATCTATTAGCTCGCTATGAGGATCGTAGATTACCCATGCCGCAGAAGACAAATCGCGGGTACTGCGGCAGGCACCATCAGCGAAACCAACATAAGGTGCATCCGGCATCTGCACAAGAAGCGAAAAACACAATAAGTGGTAGCTGTGTCTCGAAAACCGACACACAATACACTAAAGTACATGTATGTACATAATAAAATGTACCAGCATCACGCATAGTACTTATTCAAGTAAAGCCCATTTCGGGGCTTCCCAAGAGGGTTTCCTTCATAATCAATCAGCTCGTAGGCCCCTTTCTGCAAGACCTTCTTGACAATATAAGGGCCAAGCCACATAGACTCAAGCTTTCCTGCGCCTAGCTTATCTTTTGCTTGATCATAGAGTAGGACTAAGTCTCCCTCAACGAAAGAACGTGGATGGATGGTCTGATCGAAGTGAGTCTTGACTCGCTTCTTTTGCGTTTCGATGGCCAAAGAGGCCAGGCGACGAGTCTCATCTAACCGTTCTAAGTAAAGAAGGCGTTCTTCTAACGGAGTGGTGTTGGGAAGCAGCTCGATGGCTAATTTCAATGAAGGGATCTCACACTCAATTGGAAGGGTGGCCTCTAGTCCATAAACTAGTTGAAATGGAGTGAAACCAGTGGCATCCTTCACGGAGGTTCGGTAAGCCCATAAGGCAGGGAATAACATCAAATGCCAGTTAGATTTATGCACACCAACGATACGTTGAAGCATTGTAACCAAGATTTTATTGACAGATTCAACTTGACCATTGGACTGAGGGTAGTATGGAGTTGAACTATCGTGTTGCAAGCCTAGCTGGGTTGTTAATTCCGACATCATATGATTACGGAAATGCTTTCCATGATCAGTGACAATGGCTTGAGGGACGCAAAATCGCGAAATAACATGATTGAATAAAAATTGTGCCGCAGTGTGACCGTCTTCAGTTAATGTAGGCATCGCCTCGACCCATTTAGTAAAGTAATCGACGGCAACGATGACACACCCATGCCCCCCGGCCGAGCGAGGGTTACAGGTCATATAATCAATGCCCCATTTTGCAAAAGGGCCGACGAAAACCACAGGGTGCAACGGAGCAGAAGGCGCTCGCATTTTCCACTGGTATATCTGGCACTCATGACAAGAGCGGACGGCAAGGATGCAATCCTTGAAAATAGAGGGCCAAAAATAGCCAGCACGAAGGATTTTTTGGGCTGTAGCATATCCGGACATATGTCCGCCACAAGCACCAGAGTGGCAATCATTTAGAACCCGTTCAGCTTCCTCTAGAGTAAGACAACGGCAGAGAACAGAGTCTGCACCAAGACGATATAATGTGTCTCCAATGATACGGTATGGTTGAGATTGATGACGAATCCTCCGCCGAGCGTCTTTAGACACACCCGGGCGGAAGGAGGACGTTTGCAGATATGTGATTATATCTCCGTACCATGGATCGAGGGTGCTAATGAGGAACAGGGTTTCATCTGGAATTTGATCTTCTACAGGCGAGGTCGAGGGAGAAGATGGCAAAGAGCAAATTAACTCAGCAAACACAAGGGATTTCTTAGACTTGGCAGTGGTAAATTCCAAGTCAAACTCTTGGAGGATAACAATCCACTTTGAGTATTTGCCCCCCAGTAACTGGCGTGACAATATATACGTCATGGGGTTGCAATCAGAAATCACAGTAGTAGTACGCAAAAGAATATAATGACGGAAGCATTGTACAGCACAAACTGCGGCTAGTGCCAACTTTTCGATATAAGCATATCGAGTTTCCGTGTCTAACAGGTTGCGGCTGAGATAATAAATAACATGTTCAGTGTTATCATCATCAGTTTGAACAAGAACCATGCCGATAGTGGTATTGGCGGCGGCTAAATACAATGTGTAGTCGCGATAATAATTCGGAGGACGAAGCAATGGAGCAGAAACAAGGAGACTCTTGAGACGCTCAAAAGATTCCTGAGCTGTGGCATCCCAATGAAAAGGGATATCACGCTTCAGTAATCGTGTAAAACCTTTAGCCACCTCGGCATAGTTGGGAACAAAACGACGTAAAAAATTGGCTTTCCCCTGTAAACTCTGCAACTGATGCAAAGAAGTTGGGGGAGGGAGATTGACGATAGCTTCGACTTTAATGGGATCCAAACGGATGCCCTCTCTAGAAACGATAAACCCGCGAAGTCTACCAGATTCAACACAGAGGACACATTTGTGAGGATTTAGCCTGATTCTGTAGTATCGGCAGCGAAGAAAGATTTCGCGAAGGTGTTTAGGGTGGTCCTGACATTTAGCTGAATGAGCAGGAAGATCATCCAGATAAGGTTGCACAATATGCCGAATGTCATGAAATGCATAAGACATTGCACGCTGGAAGGTAGCACCGGCATTTTTAAGGCCGAAAGGGAGCTTCTTATAGGCAAAAGTCCCCCATGGGCAAATAAAAGCAGTTTTGTGTTGATCAGCGGGAGCAATATTAATCTGGTTATAACCAGAGAAACCGTCCATAAAAGAATACATTTCACTGCCGGCGCACTCGTCAATGATCTGATCAATGAATGGTGTGGGAAAGTTATCTTTAGGACAGGCTTTGTTTATATCACGGTAATCGACACAAACTCGGATCGTACCCTGTTTTTTAGTTACAGGCACAATGTTAGAAACCCAATCTGTAAGAGGAATAGGGTAAATAAAACCGGCGTTAAGAAGCTTTTCTACTTCGGCCTTAATCGCTGCAGCCTTCCGGGGGTGTACAGGGCGTAAACGTTGACGAACAGGCTTAGCATCTGGGTACGTGATTATTTCATGCATCACTATACTAGAATCAATGCCGGGCATTTCTTCATAGGACCATGCGAAAACATCACGAAATTCGCGAAAAAGTTTGGAATAAAGTTGAATCTCCTCTGGAGTACAAGTGACTCCGATGTGAAGATGCTCGACTATCCCGGGTTTAACAGAGATGTCGAGGGGTTGGGTTCGCGTAATGTTTGCCATATTTCCTTCAGAAAAAACCTGATTAATTTGAATAGGCGTTTGAAGGATTTGTGATGGGAGACAAGGAGCAAACCGCTCGAGGCATGTCAGAAAACGCTGCGAGGCAGGGAGAAAT
Organism: Pinus tabuliformis; assembly: GCA_031772625.1. Classification (NCBI taxonomy): domain Eukaryota; kingdom Viridiplantae; phylum Streptophyta; class Pinopsida; order Pinales; family Pinaceae; genus Pinus; species Pinus tabuliformis. The sequence continues at coordinate 586,156,125 of CM062808.1, read as the reverse complement.
GAGGAACGATGGTGAGAACTATACCAAGGAGGTTCCTCCAGAGACATAGTCTCAATAATAGCTTCGTCGGAGAGGAATGTTTCTTTTAGAGAATCCGAAGAAGTCTCATCCAGAAGTCCTGAGGATGGAGTAAGCGCAGAAGGGGGAGCCGAGGCAACAATGATTTCAACATAATTAAACTCGGCAGGACTTAACGGCATCCGGTCGCCCCAGGAATCTACTTGGTCTATGGGGGGTACGAGCCACGGATCAGAGCCAGTAGCGATCATATTGACAGAGGCGATATTTAGAGGAGGGAGTGGAAAAACACCCATAAGATCAGGATCTTTAAAAAGTCCAGCTCCCAGACTCTTAGGTAATTTGGAGGTATGCTCCACAAACGGGATGGTGCCTTCGGAAGAAGAAGCAAAAAAGGAGAGCTGGTCAACGGTAACGATCTTCCCTTGATGAGGGAAACGGATAATTCGGAAAAAAGGTGAAGCAACAGCTTGCATCGCGTATATCCAGCTACATCCGAGAAGGAGGTTGTAGGTTAGAGTAGCATCAACGACTTCAACTTCCATCTCGACCGTCTTCCCTTCCAAAGAGATTGGTAAACGTTGGAGTATACCGTAAGGACGGGACGCTCTTCCATCAAAAGCTTCCAAGGTAGTGGGAGATTGGCTCAACGTTGGAGATCCAATAGCTTTCCAACAGGCAACAGACATGATGCAAGTTGAGGCACCTTCATCAATAAATGTATGATGAATCGTCTTGGAATCAATAATTACCTGTATGAGGAAGGCGATTTGGGGAGGCAGTCTTTGAGTGTGGCGTTCTAAGTCAAAAGTTATTAAATCCGAATCGGCCGGGTCTATGCCACCAATGGCAGATAGCATGGACTTCCTCTGAGAAGGGCAGCTCTGGAGAACCTCTAAAGCGGACATAGCCGACGGAGTCTGTGCTAAGTCCTCAACGATGTTATAGTCCTGTGCAGCACGAGCATTCGGATTGTATGAGGATTTATGGAGTACTCCTTTTGGAGGGGGTCGAAGAGGCATTTCAGTGGTAGGTCTCTCGATGTGGAGTGGACCTGAACTAAACGGGGGAGCACTTGGGGGAACCTCAGGCTCCTTCCCGGCAGATGACGGATAATCTTTCGTTCGAGTACTGATATTAATGGGTACTGTACCAGCCATAAACACTTGAGAACCAAAGGAAGAGGGAGGCTGAGTAGGGTCAGCCACCATTTGAGTTTTTTGAGTGTGTTGGGTGGGAAAGGGCTCTTTGAGCACCGCAGGAGTCCCAGAGGTGCCTTTTAACAGACGACTAACTTCGGACCACCTCGGGCAATCCTTGGTATAGTGATCCTCATCGCAGATAAGACAAGGATATTTGGGTTTGCGTTTAGTGCCGTCCTCAAGTTGAGGTTTTGGGGTTTCCTGCTTAGGTTGTTCTGGCTTATTTTTCGCTTTCCCTTTTTTCTTCTCTTTCGAAGCTTTGTTTGCCGTATTAGATTGGACGGCATTAACCTCAGAAGTAACATTCGACCCAGGCGATGCCTGGGAAGGTTGTCCATTCGAAGCAGATGTCTTTTTCTTCGCAAGGTTCGCCGGATTTTTCTTTGAGGATGAATTAACCGAACCAATGATACCGTCAACAGTGGGTGTTGGCGGGGCTTTAGACGTTCCTTGTCTTGGGACATCAGGCAAATAATCATATAACGTACCTGACTGAGAATAAACCAAGTAAAGGTACTGAGCTCGAGCAATAGCTTGCTCTTCAGTGACACACGCCCCCATGGCGATATCCCGAGCTATCGGAGGCACGAACGAAGTTGTAAACCAATCGGTAAGAAGCTGGTCGGGAATCCAAAATTTGATCATGTGTCTGCACCGTCTCCATTCATGGATATGATCAAAGATATGTGTAGCCGTCATTTGTCTTAAGGAAGTGACGAGGTGTGTACCCGTTTCGTATCGAATGGGTAACTGGAAATGGGTGAGAAACGCCATGGCCAAAGAATTGAAATCTTGAAAGGACCCGCGATGAAGTTCAATATACCACTTAGCGGCAGAGCCAGTGAGAGTCCTTTGAAAAAGGCGAAGTCGAATTGAATCGTCAAGCCATGAATTAGATGAACACCACAAATGATAAGTCATAACATGGGCTTGTGGGTCTTCATTGGCTTTACCATCGAATTTTGGACAGTCACCAGGTATTTTAGTTGGGACTGGAGGCCAATAAGGATTATGAAGAATAGGATCATTGGTTAATTTGGATACATCCGGTAATTCTAAAGTTGCTAAGAATGGTAATTGAGGATTGAAAGACATCTGGGGCTGCTGGTAGGGTGAAGCACCAGGGTTCCAACCAGGTGGTGGTTGCCCCCATGGATTTTGTCCGGACGGATTTGGTCCCATAGTGGATTGGCCATAGGGATTTGTATATTTCCCCCAGCATAAGGATTACCAAACGCTGTTGTAGATGCGCCGTATGGCTGTTGATAAGTTTGCGAAGGATTCGCTTGCTGTTGTTGGTAGTTCTGGTACGGGGCAAACGAAAATTGCCCTGGAGGTTGTTGGTAGCCATACGGTGGTGGGGCTCCAAATTGAGTTTGAGGACCAGGCTGGGTTGGATAAAAAGTTTGTGATTGAGACCCAGCCTGCATTTGAAGACCAGATGGGTATTGGGGTCCCATTTGGGGCCACGGACCGGATTGAGCAGCGCCAGTAGGCTGTCCGATAGGTTGGGTTATCTGGCCAGAAGGAAAACCTTGTTGATAGTGAGGTTGGCCGATCTGTCCAGAAGGTTGTACCTGCTGATACTGAGGTTGGCCTACCTGTAGGGATTGGAAGTGTTGTTGCGCAGCTGAAGGTTGTCCCAACAGACTAGATGGCTGAGAAGGCTGGGCAATTAGTTGGCCCAACTGTGTTTGAGGCTGACCAACTTGTCCAAAGGGTTGTGAATACTGGACAGTAGGTTGACCAAGTGGTTGAGTAACTTGTCCAGACATTGGACTATACTGGACATTGGATTGGCTTGGGTTAATAGTTTGTTGACCAATTTGTCCAGCAGGATAACCTTGCTGGGTACCAGGTTGGACTTGTTGAAAAGATGATTGACCTGAGTTGCCAGAAGGTTGCATATAAGAAGAGGAAAAAGGAGCACCAGTAGCGAAAGGGTTTCCACGAAAGGATTGCTCTGGTTGGTATTGAGGGGGTTGTTTTGGAGATTGCGCAGATGAAACTTGACCACCATGGAAAGAGGTGGAGGTCCAATCAATTGACAATGGAACTAATACCTCAACAACCAGTTGAGATGACAAATATGGATCATATGGCCCCTGTATTGGGACATTTGTCATGGAATCAAAGACTCCAAACAAGGAAGCCGAGGAACGACAAACCGTTGGAGTGGTCGCGACAGAGGTAACAGATAGACTGCGACTTTGTGGAGTAAAAGGCTCCGTAGTAGGGAAAGTGTGTGATGGCCAAATGGGACTTGTAAACGGAGTTCCAGAAGGCATAGCATCTCTTAAATCTTTATATCCTGGAGGTAAATTTGTGGTAGTAGGTGTACTACTAACAGGTATAGTGTCCGTGGGGGTGGGAATTTCACCGCTTGTTACAACGGACTCATCGGTCGTTGTAGGGGACAAATCATCCATGTTAGAGGAAGCAGGTGGGACTGACACACGAGGAGAAGTATGGTCCCAGAAAGGGACACCGTCCTCAAAAGGTTCCCACGTAGGGTTCCAATGAAACTAATAAGTCTCGTCACTTGGGGGACGAGAACTAAGTGGTTGTATACTTAGAACCACAGGAAGACTCACAACCAGTGTTTCGGTAGAAGACGAAACTGGTAACTCCGCCAGGATGAAACTTACGAAGTCTACCGAGACAACCCCTACTTCGAACTAACAGAAACAAAAGCTAATTTGGGTGGATGTTGTCGTGGCCAATAAATTTTAAGACATTGAACTTAACCTTTTCATTTTTTAAGAGTCGAGAAAAGGATAAAAGATGACTCTAGTCTCCTTCGAATATTTAATGAGCACGAAGTGACAAGACGCTCACAGGCACCTTTTCGTTTAAGGAGTCCGAAAAGGATCAAAAGTGACTGCTCTGGAATTCTAGGTAGAGGGTGTGCCAAACTTTTCGCAAAACCACAGAATACTTTTTAGGATACGGGTGGTCGATCTTCGTGAATGCTGTGTTCACTGCATTGCGAATCGTAGGGCGACTGACACGGCTTCCTATGGATAAAGGCTTTATTCCTATAGGGGTCTCCCAATATATACGCGACGGTACGTGGGAGCACAGTCCGTATTGGCACCTATCGTTTCACCGTGGAGGAATCACCCAACCACTCGACAATAAACTACCAGGTTTAAAGACGCCGGAACACGTCTCTAACCTAGACCTCTAGAGTATTTGTGTTATGTTCCAATGCGTTGTTATGTTCATTGAGTTTATTTTAAAGTTTATCTTCGATTATGTTTCAGTTTTTGGTCCTACCGTATGTGATATCTCAAAACTTCTTAAATGCAAACTATATGCCAAACTTATATCATTTGATTCGATGAATTCTATTTACAGGAGGGTTGAGATCTTTACAAACAAAATGATCACTCAACCAACAACAAAGATCCTAATGCAGCTAATAACAAGAAATGAAATATTTTTCTTTTTCTTTTTTTAATAGCAACAAATAACAACAAATGTTAACTAATATGATGCAGAAGATTTTTTGTTTTTCTTTCCTTTAAGATGGCATGATGCATTTAAACAAATTTTAAGAGATATGCACAATCCAAGTTCACTCAATGAAATAGAACCAATTCTGAAACACCAAAATGAACTATGCAAGCAAGGAAAAACACAAAGACTTTCACTGAACCATGTAATCTAAGTTCGAATGAAGTCAAGTGAAATCCAAAGAGGCTAGAAGTGAATCACCCAGAGTATAGAAGATCAAGCTTTAACAAATCACTGGATAGGTGCAGAACACAACCAACAAGTTGACTGGATAATCAAGAGATCAAAACTTCCCACAGAAGGCTAGACATGCAAAGTCACTAGATGTCCTAGGGCTGAGACGAAAATCAATAGAAATAAGCAAACAGCTGAAGGATAAAGGCTAAGACCAGTCAAGCAGAGATTCAACACACTTCCAAAGGCTGTAAGAGATATAAAAAGAGACTGAAAGAGCTTTCCACGCACACACAGGCAAAATTTACAGGGTTGACGCGACTGTCAGCCTGCAACTTGCGCTACCACAGGATTGGAGCGAGTTGCTTTTGAGCAACATGCGCCAACTGGCGCGACTGTCAGAGTAATAACCGCGCCAATTAAGCTTGCCGGCTAGAAAAATAAATGATACGACCTCAGGTCGGGTTGACAGTGCTCAGATGGGTCAAACAGTAAAGAATAAACTCAAAACTGACTCAGGAAGCTCATTCACTCAAGCAAGCAGAAGAAAATTGACATGCAAGACAAATTCCAAATAGCTTCTCCCCAGCGGAGTCACCAAATTGTTGGTGAGGTAAATCCCCTCTGCGGACAGAGGCGATCCCACTAGCCTAAAACAGAACTAGCCACAATCAAACCACGCTGCTACGCAAGTTCCTAGTTATGCATCAAAGGTGAATTAAGAAGACCAACCTGGAGTCCAACGCTATGATTGAAGCAGAGTTGATATTCCCGCTCCCTCGCTCCAGCAGATCATAAACGAACACCTACACATGCAAAGGGAGAGACAGATACCAACATAAATCTACCAAGGCACAACTATATTTCATGCAGAAAGGAAATAAATCAACACATCACCATAATAGACAATGAGATTGGAACTATAATAGTAGTCGCTCATTAATTAATAATAAACAGGAAAAGTTACAACCATGGTTCTGACGTTGAACCTCTCCTGGCTGGGCGAGTAACTATATGTGTCTTGCAATGCATCTCCTCTTCGGCAGCATAACCTCTCTAGCACTCACTAGCATTCCTCCAAGAACTCAAGAACTCAACATCTAGCACTCCATGACTAACCATTATCACTAGCTTGTCAAATGCATAAGGACAAGCTTATATAGATGAAGAAGGGAGGAGGATACGATGAACCGGGACACCTATTGTGGATTAACATTATCCCCAAAAGCCATTAAAGATGAAAATAGGATAGAGCTCGACATAAGACTGATTTTTTATCCTCAAAAAGCTCCATGTAATGAAGGAAACAACAGTCGGACGTGCGTTAAGGCAAAAAGCATGACCAAACTTGGTTGGCACGACTGCTGCTCTAAGACAGAGCGCCAATGGTCGCGCCCTCTTTTGAGGATCTCCATGATCGGCGCTGGTAAGATACTGTGGACCTGCGCCAATGGAAAAAGAGCACTTTTCAGGGATAATCTGTTGAAGGTGTCTTCAGGGAACATGAAGTACATACTCAAGGGAACATAATGCAAGTGTTTTTAGACTTTGTCACTTCTTATAACTCCCGGAATGAGTCCTCCAAGGTACGACAAGAGGAGTAACAGGGATGGTGACAAATTACTGTGTAACACTCCCTTTAATGCCAAAAAACCTGAAATCATCATGTATTAGCCACATAGATATAATGCCTGCCCTTCTTCCTACAAATAACACGAATATACCAAGAAATGAATGCATAAGTGATAAAAGATGAAGGGTTGAGCAAGGTAAGTAGGCCAAATGAGCCCAAATTGTTACCAAAAATTGGGGCTCATCAGGAAGCACCTCCTTCCACCTCCATAAATCCATGTCCCAATCCGAAATGTTCAGACATCCCATTTCCACACGAGTCTGACCATGTTCTCATGATGCATGAACTACCCACTTTAGAAGATCCAAGGCTGACAAAAATGTTCAGCAAGATGAGGCCAAGCAATATGCCCAGATATAGCCTAGGGTATCTAGAACAAATGAACGACCTCATTCCAGATTCTAGATTTTGCTCTCTACCATCTGACTGTAAAAAGCCCTCTGTACCAGAGATGCATAAAATTTTTACCATAATGGATGGCTGCAGAAGACCAAAATAGAGTCCCGGAGGATGAAAGAGATGTTAAATTGGGACATCTACACTCACCCTGAGGCAACAATTTGGCCTCAGTCATATAGTTGAGGAAAAAATCAAGCTATCCCAGGAGTGGAAAAAGTATATGGATAAAACAAGTTTCTGGATTTATTTCTATGTCTGGAAAAGAAATACTCAGTCAGAAAACGATGACTGGTACAGCATCCTCCTCATCAGCCAAACATTCTTGGACTACTGTAGATGGTAATAAAGTAGAAACATCGTCTACCTTCCCTCCCTATAAAGGCATCATCCTTGGAGAGAATCAAAACACTATAAAGGCTATTCCCTTGGTTCTCAAAGATGACAATGCACTGGGTATAGATGGAAGAATACAAAGAGCCAATGAACAGATAAATTGGACTAACACTGCAATGAAAGGGCTTGAAATGAGTACAGAAAAATCAGTTGAAATTAAAGAACAGTTTGACACTGTCCAAGTACTCAAAGATGAAGTGACTTATTATAGTAAAGGGAGTGAGCGTGAGTTGGGAGGTAGGAAGCGGACAGCGGAGGGCGAACAGCGATCAGCACAGACAGAGGCAGACAGAGAGCCCTATGAAGGGCGGTAGAGGAGGGGGCTCCACTCCCTCCTACAAGGAGGCCATGGCCAGCAGAGGCAAGAAGCCTCTAGAAAATGCTAGGGGAACAGGGGTGGAAGGAAAAAGAATTACGGAAGAGGAAACAGAAGAACCCATAGATAAGGATCAATATGGCACAAAAGACAAAGAGGTAGAAGACAAAAAATAGGGAACTAAAGACAAGAAAAGCAAGGGACCCTGCAAACCCAAAGCAGAAATAACTCCCAGGGTTATTTTAAATAATCCAGAGCTATAGGCGCACAGGGAGCACATGGGGATGTATGCCATCATCTGTAAGTTCATGGGACTATGGCCCATTGAAAAAGCTTTACAGTCGTGGATTAAATACCACTGGAAACCTAAAGGGAGCATAGATCTTCATCTCGGGTCTAAGGGATTCTTTACGGTGGTGTTCACAAATATTGAAGACAAGGATAAAATATTTGAAGGAGGGCCTTACTTCTATGCTGTTGCGGGGCTCTACATGAGACCATGGATGATGAACTTTGTTCCAGAAAGGGAAACTTTTACTTCAGTACCGGTCTGGGTAAGGCTCTATTCTCTACCTCTTGATTACTGGCAAAATGAATCGTTAGCAGCCATAGGCAATAAATTAGGTCGCTATGTTAAAGCCTCTGAAGCCACTAGAAGGGGGAAATATACTTCCTTTGCTAGAATATGTGTGGAAATGGATCTATCAGGAGCTCTACCGGATGAGGTCATCTTGGAAGTTTTTGATGAAGAATGGGTGCAAACAGTAGATTATGAGCACATTCCGTTCAGATGTCGAAAATGCCATGAACATGGACATCTTTTCAGAGACTGTCCGCTCAACAAAGAAATAAACAAAAGCAAAATCAACACAATGAAAGAATCAGATAGCTTCCAGAAAGAGGTTAATCGAAGTAAAGGAGGTAAAAGAGGACCGAAAAATCAGCAACGCAAAGGACAACAACTCAGGCAGAACAGTTTCCAGGTGCTTCAGGAAGAGGAAGAGATTACTAAAGAAGATCAAGCAATGGAAGGGAGTACTGTAGAAAAGGAGAAGGAAGAAAACCTGGAACAAACACATAATATTGAGTTCCAGAAAGAAGCCACTATGAGCAATGTTGAACAAGAAATGGATCAGGAAATGACCTAGAATGATACAGACCCAGAGGACCATGAACTACTAGAAATTCTTGACAAAGAAAACCTAGACCTAGAAGGATTCTTGAGGCAGGGAACTACGGGGGGAGTGGATTCGCTACCTCAAGAAGAACTCAGCAGAATACAACAGTTGTTTCTATGGAAAACGCAGACTGAGGAGCTAGAGCAAGGGAACAACATAGATAAGCAGGACAACTGAGGAGTGAAAACAATGAAAACTACTATGGGACTAGCTACTAGAAACCCAGGCAAGAAAAGAGGTAGGAAAAAGCAGAATGAACTCTTGATGGAGTGTGGAAAGCTGATGATTGATTCAGGTAAGATGAAAGATCTAGCCAGCTACTCCTTTACAAATCTTTTATAATGAAGTGGATATCTTGGAATATTAGAGGTCTAGGGAGTAAGAGAAAGCAGAGAATGCTTAGTAATAGAATGAAACAAGAAACATCGGATATAATTTTCATCCAAGAAACAAAATGTTCCATTCAAAAGGTAAGACAAATTCACAGTAAATGGCTCAGCAGCTATGAGTTTCTTGAAGTAAAAGCAGAGAATACAGCAGGGGGCATACTCACTCTATGGAATCCCCACAAAATAGGCATTCTGGATGCTGAGGCTTCCAAAAATTATTTATCGGTTGTTATTCAACCGGTTGGAGAAAGGGACACCTTTCTGGTCACAAATGTTTATGGTCCTCAGAGATTAGATGACAAACTTAGGTTTCTAGACACCCTAGTGGATCTCAGGGATAGACATGCAGATATACCCTGGATCATGGGAGGGGATTTCAACATGATCAAATCTCTTTCAGAGAAAAAAGGAGGAACAAGATCTCTAAGTAAAGACTCCATGGCTTTCCAAACCTTTTCTGATAATATAAAGCTTGTTGACACTAATTGGAATACTGGCCTCTTTACTTGGAATAACAGGAGGGGAGGAGATTCCCTTGTTGCCTCAATGCTAGACAGATTCTTCATCTCTGAAAATCTTATGCTGAATGGTAAAGAGGTAACAGCGCGAGTTCTTCCCTTTGCAGGCTCAGACCACTGGCCAATTCAATTGGAAATCAAGGGTATTGGCACTCCTAGGAACAAACCTTTCAGATTTGAAAATATCTGGCTATCACACCCAGACTTCACAAGCAACATTGAAAAATGGTGGTCAGAAGACTTGCAGATTCAAGGGACCAAAATGTATCTTCTTCACAAAAGACTAAAGCACATCAAGCTCCGACTTAAGGAATGGAACAAGAAGGATTTTGGTAATATTTTTGAAGAAAAGAGAGTAGTTGAAAACAAAATGCAGGTTCTCAACCAAGCTCTAATCAAGGAAGGCTTTGATAAAGATATCAGTGATCAAGCGGATAAACATTATCAAGAATGGGAGAATCTATGTAAACAAGAGGAAATATTTTGGAGACAAAAGTCCAGAGTTCAATGGCTCAAAGAAGGAGAGCGTAACACCAAGTTTTTTCATAGAACCACCATGGCCAATAGAGCTCACAACAGAATCTCTTCGATCAAGAATGAAGCAGGGGAACTTCAGACCTCCCATGATGCTATCGAATCTGTGTTAATCCACCACTTCCAAGGTATAACACAGGAGAATAATTCAGATAGAGAACAATCCATCAAGGAAGTTACTAGTAATGTACTGAAACTGGTGTCTAGAGAGGACAACTTCAACCTTAATAGACCAGTAACGGAAGGGGAGCTAAGTGAAGTCCTCAAAGACATGCAAAATGGCAAAGCACCGGGCCCGAACGGTTTCAATGTGGACTTTTTCAAAGCTTGCTGGAATATTGTTAAGCAGGACATTTTGAATGTTGTGGAGGACTCCAGGTCAAACAAAACCATTCTGAAAGCGCTTAATACATCCTTCATAGCCCTGATCCCCAAACAGGAGATTGCTCATACACCAGATAAATACAGACCCATAGCCCTATGCAATGTAATCTATAAGATTATATCCAAGATTGTTGCTAACAGACTCAAGCCTTTGCTTCCAGTTCTTGTTTCAAGGGAGCAATCAGGTTATGTGGAAGGCAGACAAATTCTTGATAACATCATTCAAGCGCAAGAAGTGGTGCACTCTTTAACTAGCAAGAAGCAGGCGGGTATGATCATGCAATTAGATATTGCCAAAGCTTATGACAAGGTAAATTGGGTCTACCTCAAGAAAATGCTAATTGCATTTGGATTTGATCATAACTGGGTCAGATGGGTAATGGCACTGGTGACCTCCTCCAATTTTTCTATATTGGTTAATGGCTCTCCCTCAGAGATTTTCAGTCCCTCAAGAGGCCTCAGACAAGGTGACCCGCTCTCCCCCTTTCTTTTTATCATCATGATGGAAGGACTGGGTAGAGCTATAAAGCAGGCGAAATCATCAGGAAAGATCAAAGGTCTGCAGCTTACTGATAATGGTAAGGCCCTGACTCACCAACAATTTGTAGATGATACCATGTTACAGGGAATCCCCACAGTCCAAGAAGCTTCAAACTACAAAAAAATCTGAATCTTTTTGCCTCGGCTTCAGGTATGGAAGTTAATCTCTCTAAATCTAAAATCTTTTTCTTCAATACCAATATTGCTATTCAGAAAAACATCTCCAGAATTCTTGGCTTTCAAAGGGATTCCCTTCCTTCAAAATATTTGGGAGTCCCTCTAACTACAAAACCAATGCTCAAAAGTATATGGGAACCTTTGATCAACAAGTTGCAGGACAAAGTCAGTAAATGGACCATCAGATCTTTAAACCTTGCTGGCAGGTTAGTTCTTACAAAAGCAGTTCTTCAAGCAATCCCTATTTTCATGTTATCAACCCTCCCAACTCCAAAAGGAGTCCTTCAGCAAATTAGAAATATTCAAAGAAACTTCCTTTGGGGCAGGGATGAGACTAAGAGGAAATGGGCCTTGGTGTCTTGGAAAAAAATTTGTAAACCCAAGAACCACGGAGGGCTAGGATTAGATGATCAGGAGATTCTCAGCAAGGTTCTAGGGGCCAAAATTTGGTGGCGCTGGGTTCAACATCCAGAGACTCAATGGGAAAATATTTGGAAAGAAAAATATGCTAGTTCCTAGCAGAACCGTGATCTTATAAGAATGTCAGGAAATATAAAGGGTTCATATATTTGGAACAAAGCCTGGGAGAATAGAAGACTAGTACAAGAGAATAGCTTCTGGGAAATTAGAGAAGGAAATCTTGCTCTTTTCTGGGAAGACAAGTGGCAACAAGAATCAATTCTGTTAAAAGAAGACTTCCTTGATCTTAAACAGGAGTCAGATTCCCAAGGTTTAATAAAGGTTAAGGATTTCTGGAATCATTCTCATCTTACGGATAAGTGGAGAATTTGGAGAAACATAGATTGCAGAAATAACAATCTCCTAAAGACAAAAGCAGAGGAGCTTAGGAAAATAGTAGAGCAAAGAAAAATCTTAGTGGCAGAGGGACAAAACCAACTGAGATGGGGAAATAATAAAGAGGGCAACTTTAATCTTAGGAAGCAAAAAAGCATTCTCCTTGAGTTGGATCCCCTGGTTCCGGACAAAATCTAGCAAAACCTTTGGAGGCACCAAGGGTGGATGAAAATCAAACTCTTCATGTGGGTAGTATACCACAAGAAAATTCTAACTTGGGATAACATAAGGAAGAGAGGTGTTTAGGGGCCTTCAAGATGCCTGCTCTGTGAGGCTCAAGAAGAAACTTTGGAACATTTACTCAACAACTCCATTTTCACATCCTGGTTATTGGACTTATTTGTTACAATCTTTCAATAATCTGATAGAGACAGAGGAAGCATCATTAGTACCCTCATCAATTGGAGGAAAAAAATTTCGAATAATGAAATTCTAAACTCGGCGTGGGCTCTTACACCAAGCTTCATTATATGGAACGTTTGGAAGGAGAGGAACAAAAGAATTTTTAAGGAGGAAAAAAAGCCCCCACAACACCTGCTAGAGATAATCCTGAAACAGCTCAAGGAGACTGTGAGAACCATTGTTCGCAACTTCCCTAAAAAACCTCCCTCTGATGAAGATTTAAATATTCTCAGGCAGTTGGGGATGTAGGGGCTCACCCTCCTTGGCCCAGACAGGAAGGTGATTTCTTTGGATACGGAGAAGGAATTTTGGCATCCTCCTCCGGATGGCTATTTAAAATACAACATTGATGGGGCTTCAAAAGGGAACCCGGGAACAGCAGGGTATGGAGGTGTCCTCAGAAATGCAGAGGGAAGTATTGTTTTTATCTTCCATTGCCACCTAGGTACAGCCACCAACAACATGGCTGAACTAATGGCTATGGAACAATGCCTGGATTTACTGAAGCAGGACAACTGTCTCAATGTCATGATAGAGGCAGATTCGGAGTTAATTATCAACTCAGTGCAAAAAATACATAATGGAACTGCGCCGGATAAAGTCTCTAAGCATTGGAAATTAATTCGGGTCTTCCAAAGAATTCAAAGCCATCTTCAGGACCTGCACACTGTCAATTTCCACCATGTTCGCAGAAAGGCAAATAAGCTGGCGGATCTTCTGGCCAACCAGGGAGTTAGCTGCATAGAGAATAATGTGTTGATGAAGTGGCAGGAGTTGCGGCCAAGCAGACTGAAAGCTCTATGCTGTGAGCAGGCGGAAGAAGATAGGGAAGTGTTTAGACTCAAAACCATGGAGACTAGCTCGATTTGATTTTCCCCTGCATGTGTCTTCATTTTCTGAGTTGTTGGTCTCTGAAGAGAAGAGATCCAAGTCTGGTCGCCCAAACTCAAGGAGTAAGCATGATGAAGAGCTCAGTTCATCATGGGCAACGCTTTGATTCCCACAAGTCTTTGCTCGATGGAAAGACTCTTACCCTCACAACATCCCAAATCATGGCGAGGAAGTTTAACATTTGCCAGAGGATCCCGGTTATTCGGCAATTGGATTTTTTCAGATTTCGGGGTCCAGATTTGTAAAACTGTCTCCTAGGTGGTTAACAACTGATCGTGTTGCTCTCAAGTGGTAATGGTTTTGGCATTTTCACAGTGATCCCTTTCATCCTGCAACACGTGGTAGGGTGGGGTTCCGAAAACCGCCCTTCATCGCTGACTAAAGTTGCTCCTTCTTGTCCTGCGCAAAATCATTCTCATCCGTTGGATTCAGTTGTAGTGAATCAACAGTTGACCTGGTTTGAAAAACTTGGTGGGGTAGGACCGTTAATCATCGGTCTCTTTCGCTTCTGTCGTCGATCTTCTTGATTTGATGGGACGATTCTATTGGTTTGGGTTTTCTCGGGCTTTCCAAGGAATAGACTTTAGTTTTTTTTTTTTAGTTAATTCTTAGGCTCGAACTTTTAGATGTAAAGTTGTGAGGTTTTTCCCTGGGTGGCTTAAGCTTCTATTTCTTTTCTTTTTCTTTGACGTCGGGTGGACGTTTGTATATACTGTACACTATTTTTTGACTCAATGATATAGAATGATCCATACTTGCTTCAGCAAAAAAAAAAGTACTCAAAGATGAAGCAGGGGATATTATACATAATTCAGATGGGACAACTCAGAGCAATATGATTGGAGCTCTGACTTCAATGATCTTAGAGCACTGGTGTGGCTCTGAGACAGAGATTGCTGATAAACACGAGGTCATACTAATGAACCTCAAATGTAATAAGATGTCACAGTTTGAAGATTTTCACCGAGATTGGATGCAGAGAATCTACGAGGTGAAAGATTCAAAAAATTTGCTATGGAAACAGGTATATCTTGCAGCTTTGCCTTCTAGATTTGTTGATTATATCAGACTGCAAGAAGTATTTCAATTACCATTTGAATCATATACTTGGGGAGAAATTTATTCTCTCATCACAAAAGCATTGGTCAGTCTGTGTACCAGCTCTAAGGTAAACAGGTCCTTAGAAAAATTGTCAAGGCTTCCAGATAGTAAATCTATCTGTAGTAAATATGGTCTAACCATTGATGATCCCCTGGTAAGAAGGAGAAAAGCTAAAAAGAAAGCCAAGAAAGAATATAGACAGACTACCAAATATCACAAAGGCAAAAGACAGGTCTCCAACGGACCCAAGGCCCAGAAAGGGATATTACAGGTATGTCCCTAGAACACATTACTACAAGCCTTCTGATATACATTTGCATACCTCCAAACAGGAGAAATGGAACAAGCTTACTTGTTGGCTTTGTGGTAAGACTGGACACACTTCCAATAAATGTCCAGTAGGAGAAGAATCGAAGAAAAATAGAGGTAAGAAATCTCAATCTCTGTTCAGACGAGGTAAAACTGTCAAAACTGAGACCCAAATACAGTGTATGAAATGTGGGTCAAAAAGTCATGCAACAGATCATTGTCCTCATGTAGTGATCAGAGAACAAATTCAGCAGCAACAGTGAGAAGAATCATCTGCTGATTCATATAGCTCCTCTTCTAATTCTTCATCTATTGAAGAATTAAAATACTTATATGCAACCTTGTGATTGTTTAGAATCAGAAAATTGTAAATGCCAAGTTTGTGCTAACTCTGATTCTGATGACTACAGTGAATCCTCCATTGAGGAAATTTATGCAGCACCACAGAAAAAAAAGGTGTTGATGGCCCAGACAGAAGAAGAGGATGAGGGTGAGTGTTGATCCAATTTCTTGCAGGGGCTTCTCACACAAGCTTGCTCGTCCATTGGCCTTGCTGCGTCTCTTCGATTGCCTTCAACTATCTTCCTTTACATGAACCCAACATGAACCCATACACGAACCTACTTGGATATTTCTCGCTGTGTCGAACTTTCACACGGCTTCCCTCGCCTTTTAACGGTCTGGCGTCCCTTCTATCCTTTGGCGAAATTTTGGCGAACTTCAAGGCAAAGATAATTTGAAAACAACTACTACACAACAGACATTTACTCAAGCACACAAGTACTCAAATGCGGAATGAACAACAACACTCTTCTCATATTATTTTAGAAAATGGAATTGATTACAATGTATCCCTTCCAGAGATCGACTGTGTTTGCATTTATCGGACTTTTAGCTTCTCATAGGAGAGAGAGCGTTACCGAAGGCTTCCTGGCAAAACACAGACTCTGTCTCAGAATATACAGACTCAAGACTTTAAACTCTACTAGATCCGGCCACTTTAGATTCTTACCAGTGCCGAGCACACTGATACGCAGGCTTCTCAGATCTCTAAGACTCTAAGACTCTCAAACTCTGAATGCCCCGAATGAGCCTTACCCCTTTCTTATATAGGAAAAGGAGGGGACAAACATCCAGTCATTGGGCCGACAAACCTTGTCCTAATATTCTGTCAGTCATTGAGATGTGGCTCAAAGCACACCAAAAGTCGGAGAAGTGCTCCGAGTCTCGTGACTGAAGAATCTTTGTACAGAAATACACTGTGGATGATTTATCAAATCCCACGGAAATTATTCTGACTAGATATTTACATAGTGGATGCTTTTGTACAGAAAAGCCCACGAGAAAACTGGTCACAAATAGTCCTTGTGACTGGACATCATTATTACAAAGTGGAGGCTTTAAGGACAAGCCCACGAGAACCCTTTTTTAAAAAACAGTGATTTCGGGAAACCGAAACTTTTTGTACAAATTTTCATCCCATGCTTTGGTAAATATTCTTCTAACAATCATGGGTTTATTTAAAACAATTTGATGCTTGATCTTGGTCAAAACAAGCCACTCATAGTGCTTAATCATGTACTCCTTTAATATTTCATTGTTGGAAAGTGGCAACATATCTTTAACAGTGTTGTAAAGGGAGTGAAAACAATCAGGAATATTATGTTCAAAACAAATGTCACATCCCAATCTGCTGTAGGATTCATGGTAGATTGGATCAATAGTTGTTCTATTAACTCCATAATCTGCCCACCAAGCTTGTAACCAATCGCACTATTGGTTCCTTTGCATGATTCCAGTTGTTCCAAATTTTAATTTGATATAGTGGGTTTCATCCTTTCCATCAATATTTAGAAAACCCCACCAAAGTTTTTTATAGCCTGCAAGATCATAGATTGTATCGGGGAAAATAAGCTTGGGATCATTTCCAGGCCATAAGGCTGCATTGTGGGTCATCATTGGCCAGGAAATATTCCTAGTGCGATTAATACAAAAGTATATGTGATAAATCCCTCTTTGATTTCCTCCATGAGACCAAATCATAGTGATGTCATGGAAATCGCTTTTAAGGGCATCTTCTGCCAAGAGTGCATCTGTTCTGCTTTTTGTGTAGCCCATATCATGGATCCATCTGCTGCCTTTAGGGTACACTCTTCATTCTGGTAGTAGGTGAAAAATATCAGTATGTGCTTGCAGGTTTGCATCTAATACTTTAGTATTTCTTAATTTCCAGGTTGGTTTCCAATTTTCTTTATATTCGGACCAACTCTTGTTTTCTGGGATTGTTCTCAGAATTCCCTGTTTTTGACTTTGATCCCATTCTGTAACAATTAGCAGCACATGTTCTTGTTGCTGGATGTATTCCCTGCTAAGGAAATCTGGTAAACAATTTTCTACTCCTTTGATGTGCTCAACTTCAAAATCGTAGTTAGCAAAGAGGGTCTGCCATCTGGAAAACTTAGCTTCTCCATGCTTTTTAATATCTTTGGTTAATGCCTTTTTCAAAGCCGAGGCGTCGGTTCTTAGTAGAAACTTCTTGTTTACTAGATGAAATTCGAACTTATCTATACAATTCCACGCAGCTTTGACTTCTTTTTCTATGGTGGAATAATTTTGTTCCGCAGGGTTCCAAGTCCCTGAGGTGAACTGAACAATCTGTTCAATCCCATCCTTTCTTTGCTTAAGGATGCCTCCCCATCCAATATCGCTGGCATCTAACTCAACAATTTTAAAAGCATTATCATCAGCTACATATAGAATAGGGAGTGTTTTTACCTTGGCCTTAATTTGCTGGACAACTCTTGTGTGCGCCTCTGACCACTGAGGTGGTTCCTTCTTCAATCTTTGATTTAGCAGACTTCTGTCTTTTGCACAATCTTGATAGAAGTTGCTAACATAGTTGAGACATCCTAGAAATCTTTGAAGTTGGGTCTTATCTATGATGACATCTGGAAATTTATCAGAAAATTCCAGGGCATGTTTTTGCAGAGATATCTGACCATTAAAGATAGTGTGGCCAAGGAATTTTATAGAAGTTTGAAATACTTCTATCTTTTTCTTGCTCAAGACCAATCCATTTCTTTTTACTAATTGTACAAATGTCTGTACATGTTTAAAATGGTCTTGGATATTTTTTGAAAAGATCAAAATATCATCAATATAAACCAAAAGCCAGTCAAAATATGGCTTAAAGATGGAATCCATTACCTTTTGGAATTTGGAGGGAGCATGCTTCAAACCAAAAGGCATTACATTCCATTCATAATGTCCTGCAGGAATGCTGAAAGCAGTCTTGAATTTGTCTTTCTCAGAAATGGCGACCTGCCAGAAACCTGATTTTAAATCAAATTTTGAAAATACTTTTGCTCCTGCTATCCTTCCTATAAGATCTCCTTTGTGAGGAATAGGATAGGTGTTATCAGCAAGGACAGAGTTTAAAGGTTTATAATTTATCACAAGTCTTGGAATACCCCTGATTTGCTCTGACCTTTTATTCACATAAAATCCATAGCAGTTCCATGGACTATCAGATTCTCTGATAAGCTTCTTGTCTAGTAACTGCTTGATTTCTTGTTCACACAGTTCTCTATACTCTTTATTCATTGGGATAGCTCTGCTTTTACAAGGCTTTCCAATGTATTCTGCTTTATAGGGTAGTTCAACTGTGTGTTGCATTCAATGCCAGAAGGCATTTGGCTCTTCTGAACAACAATCATCTTCTATCCTCTTTTTGAGATCAGCTATTTTCTTTTTGATCAGAGGATTTTTCAGCTGTTCTTCTACCTGTATCGTAGATTTCAGATCTTTGAGATCTGTCAATTTAGCTTCAGCTTTGTCCAGTTCTTTGATTGTCTGGACCATGGTAGAAACTCTTGGATTTGAGATGTATGGCATCTCAATTCTTTTTGAACTTCCTTTAGAAGTTGGAACAGTAATGAAATAGCCAGCTCTATTTCCTTTCAGTCTTACTGAACCATGTGGTTCAACTGCAGCCAAAAAGATATTACCCAAAATACAATCTACTGGAATGTCTGCAACTGCAAATTTTAATTTTATACAATGTTGGTCAAAACAGATAGAAGCTTTTGGAACTTCATACTTGAGTGTTTTGTTTCCCAGACCAACTACCTTTCTGTCTGCAGAGATCCAGTATTTTGCTGGAATCACTTTAATATTTAATATATTCACATCTGCACCTGAATCCAGTAGTGCAGTTAATGAAAACATTTCACCTTGTATGCAAATATTTACCTATACATGATGTTGCTGATATTCAACAGCCAAAATTCGCATTTCTCTGAATCCTATAATAGGATCTTTCTTTCCTTCAATGATCTCAACTTTTGGCTCTTTGAAGTTAGCTACAACATTCCATTCATTTGCATTTGTGTCTACGGGCTGTTTTCCTTTTTCTAATTCTGCCATTTTAGACTTTAAAACAGAGATTTCAGTTTTGAGATTATGTATTTCTCTGCTTACCTCCCCCAAGGTGAGTGAGCGAACCTTATCTTGTAGTTGGTGCTTCTGAAAAGACCTGGTGTTTCGCTCAAAGGAGGCGTCTACGAACAATGGTTTTTTAGCAGAATTTTTAGAAGAGCTGGAAGAACGAAGTTGATCCATAAATGCTTCTGTGAGTCTGTTCTTCATTTCGCCTTCTTCCATGGCGCGAATTTGTGAAAGGATTTTCATCTCCTCTTCTTCTGTCTGGGCCATCAACACCTTTTCTTTCTGTGGTGCTGCATAAATTTCCTCAATGGAGGATTCACTGTAGTCATCAGAATCAGAGTCAGAACAAACTTGGCATTTACAATTTTCTGAATCTGAACAATCACAAGGTTGCATATAAGTATTTAATTCTTCAACAGATGAAGAATCAGAAGAGGAGCTATATGAATCAGCAGATGATTCTTCTAGCTGTTGCTGCTGAATTTGTTCTTTGATCACTACATTAGGACAGTGATCTATTGCATGAATTTTTGACCCACATTTCATACACTGTATTTGGGTCTCAATTTTGACAGTTTTACCTCGTCTGAACAGAGATTGAGATTTCTTACCTCTGTTTTTCTTCGATTCTTCTCCTACTAGACATTTATTGGAAGTGTGTCCAGTCTTACCACAAAGCCAACAAGTAAGCTTGTTCCATTTCTCCTGTTTGGAGGTATGCAAATGTATATTAGAAGGCTTGTAGTAATGTGTTCTAGGGACATACCTGTAATATCCCTTTCTGGGCCTTGAAGAGGCCTTGGGTCTATTGGAGACCTGTCTTTTGCCTTTGTGATATTTGGTAGTCTGTCTATATTCTTTCTTGGCTTTCTTTTTAGCTTTTCTCCTTCTTACCAAGGGACCATCAATGGCTAATCCATATTTAGTACAGATAGATTTACTATCTGGAAGCCTTGACAATTTTTCTAAGGACCTATTTACCTTAGAGCTGGTACACAGATTGACCAATGCTTTTGTGATGAGAGAATAAATTTCTCCCCATGTATATGATTCAAATGGTAATTGAAATACTTCTTGCAATCTGACATAATCAACAAATCTAGAAGGAAAAGCTGCAAGATATACCTGTTTCCATAGAAAAAAAATTGAATCTTTCACCTCGTAGATTCTCTGCATCCAATCTTGGTGAAAATCTTCAAACTGTGACATCTTATTACATTTGAGGTTCATTAGTATGACCTCGTGTTTATCAGCAATCTCTGTCTCAGAGCCACACCAATGCTCTAAGATCATTGAAGTCAAAGCTCCAATCATATTGCTCTGAGTTGTCCCATCTGAATTATGTATAATATCTCCTGCTTCATCTTTGAGTACTTCACTCTCCATTTTTACGAGTAGAGCTAGAGATGATTCAGTCTCCCACCATCTGAGAAGTGTTCCAGTAAAACACTGAATGATAGTCTTACATGCTTCAACTTCATTTTTTCCTTTGAGACACATTAACTTGTATTCTGTGAACATCATATCGATCATTTGTCTGATCTGGCCAACACTGAGATTATCAATGTTCCATTCTCTGTGTGAATCAGGGAAAAATGTGTGTGTTTCTGGAATTTTGCCTTTTCCATCCAAGTCAGGAGCTGGATATTTATTGAACCGACTTTCCAATGGTTCATAGATGGGAAGAATCTGAGATTCTAATTCTTTCTCTTCCTTAAATAAGGAGGCAATTGAAATCTGTTCTGTAGCTTCAGATTTATCTGAGGAGGTCTGAGCTACTTCTTTTGGAAATAAATTTGGGAATCTGTCAACAGGTTTGACAGGATTTTGTATCTGCGCATTTCTCTTACATAAGAAAGAAGTAGGGACTGGTTTATCTGTTTTTGACAGACTTATTTTGTCAATCTTTTCTGTTAAGTCTGTTAACAATCCCTTAGTAGTACCAATGTGGTCTACCATTTTTTCTTCTACTTCTTCAATCTTATTGAGAGATTCTTTAACATAAGATCTTACAACAGAAGATGAATATTGTACATCATTAAGACACTTATTTACATCATTAAGAGAAACTTGGACAGTGTCAAACTGTTCTTTTATTTCAACTGATTTTGCTGTACTCATTTCAAGCCCTTTCATTGCAGTGTTAGTCCAATTGATCTGTTCACTGGCTTTTTGTATTCTTCCATCTATACCCAGTGCATTGTCATCTTTGAGAACCAAAGGAATAGCCTTTGCAGTGTTATGATTTTCTCCAAGGATGATACCTTTGTATGGAGGGAAGGTAGATGGTGTTTCTACTTTATTGCCATCTAAAGTAGTCCAAGAATGTTTGGCTGATGAGGAGGATGTTGTACCAGTCATCAACACATTTTCTGACTGAGTATTTATTTTCTAGACATAGAAAGAAATCCAGGAACTTGTTTTATCCATATACTTTTTCCACTCCTGGGATAGCTTGATTTTTTCCTCAACTGTATGACTGAGGCCAAATTGTTCTGCCTCAGGGTGAGTGTAGATGTCCCAATTTAACATCTCTTTTTGTTGGGTGTGGAGCCTGATTATCTTCTGTATTCAAAGGTATCGTCGCATTGGACCCCAGTTCGAAATGGGGTGGCAACGCCGCCCGTAAAATATTCGCTGCAGGGGGGGTCCAGGGGGGGCGGCTGCGACCTTTTGGGACCCCCCGCCTAGCGAGGGTTTTCAGGGGCAGCGCCCCCGAAGCTAAGAATATATGTAGAACTACCTTGTAAAATGTTGTAATTTCGTAGTCAATCTGGGACATTCATTACGCGGAGATCTGACGATAAAAGCTATGTTTAATTTAGGGTTTTTTGCCCTAGAAGGCAACCCCTCACTATATATGAAGGAATTGTATTGTGTCTATGTAGATCTGTATTCTGAGTGAAGAAAAGAAAAGAGATTGAGAGTGAAGAGGGAGTTACAACGGATCTACTGTAGGTTGTATCTCTTCAGTTTGCTAGATAATATAATAAAAGAAGGACTGGGTATTTCTCTGTAGATGTAGCCCAAACTTGGTGAACCACATATATCTGTGTCTCTCTTGTTTTATGCGTTTTCTGTGTTTATATTTCTGCAATATTTTATTTGTTCCATTGCTCTGTAATATATAATTTTCTAACAACCGGTATCGGATCCAAAGGTCTATTTGGCTGATAAACTCGCAGGAGAGAAGGGTTCCTGGTTCGAGTGGGAGCAATGGCGAAATATGGTAGGTTTAGGGTCGAAAAATTCAACGGCCAAAACTACCAGTTGTGGAAGATGCAGATGGAAGATTATCTGTATCAGAGAGATCTGTACCTACCATTGAGCAGAAAGACAAAGAAGCCGACGAGTATGACAGACACAAAATGGAATATTCTCGACAGAAAGGCACTTGGAACAATACGGTTGTGCCTAGCGGTGTCGGTAGCATTTAATATTTCAAAGGAAACAACAACAGAAGCTTTAATGTCGACATTGGCCAAACTATATGAATAACCCTCGGCCTCAAATAAGGTATTTCTTATGAAACGTTTATTTAATATGAAGATGTCAAAAGGTGGATCTGTTGCAGACCATTTAAATGATTTTAATACAGTTACAAGTCAGTTAAGTTCTGTAGGGGTAACTTTTGATGATGAAGTTAGGGCTCTGTTATTTCTGTGCTCATTGCCAGAAGGTTGGAATGGTTTAGTTTTGGCCATTAGTAACTCTGTCTCCGGATCTAGTACTTTAAAGTTTGATGTTGTTGTCGATGCAATCCTTTGCGACGGAAAAGCTCCGGTGAGACATCAAGTAATGCTTTAACTGCAGAGACTAGGGGAAGAAAAATGGAAAGAGGAAAGAGCGCAGGATATCGCAGTAAGTCAAGAAAGGGCAGATCCAAGTCCAGGTCAGGATAGTGTGCTGGAAATGCGGGAAGAAAGGATACCTGAAGAAAGATTGCAAGTCTCGGAAGGGAAAAGAAGGAGACACACAGTAAGAAACTAATCATGAAGCGAATGTAACAGGTGATGTGTTGCAAGACGCTTTGATTCTTTCATTAGAAAATATTATTGATGCCTGGGTGGTAGATTCAAGGGCCTCATTCCATGCCACACCTGATAAGAAACATTTTCATGATTATGTTCAAGGAGATTTTGGACAGGTTCGATTGGGTAATGATAAACCCTATAAAATTGTTGGAATGGGTACAATTTTCATAAAATAGCAGAATGGAAATCAATGGCTATTGAAGGAGGTAGGGCATGTCTCAGATCTAAAGAAAAATTTGATTGCAACAAGGCAGTTGGGAGGTGAAGGTTGCATAACTACTTTCACAGATAAAACCTGGAAGGTCACTAAAGGATCCCTGGTAATAGCAAAAGGAGGAAAGGTTGGTACATTGTATTTATGCAATGGTATTTCTAATTCTGTTAATGCTTTAACCTCTACAGGAGAAGATACGGCATTGTGGCATCATAGGCTCGGGCACATGAGTGAGAAGGGGATGCAGATTCTTCACTCAAGAAATTTGTTGCCAGGTTTGAAGCATGTTGATTTAAAATTCTGTGAGAATTGTGTTTATGGAAAACAGAAGAGAGTCAGATTCCTTAGAGTTGGGAAAGAAAAGAAGAGCGAAAAATTAGAGCTTGTGCATACAGATGTATGGGGACCTGCTCAGGTATCATCTCTTGGTGGCTCTCGTTATTATGTTACTTTTATTGATGATGCAACCAGAAAAACCTGGATTTATTGTATTCGAAATAAATCTGATGTATTTGATACTTTCAAGAAATGGAAATCTTTGGTTGAGAATGAGATAGGAAAAAGGTTGAAGTGTCTCAGATCAGACAATGGAGGTGAATATTGCAGCAAAGAGTTTGATAGGTATTATTCTGAGAATGGAATTCATAGAGAGAAGATAGTTCCAAGAACACCACAAGAAAATGGTGTGTAAGAAAGGATGAACAGGACAATCATGGAGCATGCAAGGTGCATGAGATTGCATGCAGGATTGTCTTTACAATTTTGGGCAGATGCTGTAGATACTGATGTTTATCTAATAAATAGAGGACCTTCAAGATCCTTGGATGATGGTATTCTGGAGGAGGCATGGACAGGTAAAAAGGTAAACTACTCTTTTTTAAAGACTTTTGGTTGTGAAGCATTTGTCCACATTAATAAAAAAAAATAGAACAAAGCTTGAGACAAAATCAAAGAAATGTACCTTTATTGGATATGGTGTTAATGATTTTGGTTATCGCTTTTATGATTGTGAAAAACATAAAATCATTAGGAGCAGAAATGTCATATTCAATGAAAAGGTTTTGTATAAGGATCAGTTGCAGGAAAAGAAACAGGAAAAAGAAAACAGAGAATACACAGTGCTTGACGATATCACAGGAAAAGTGATGGTGCCTGAAAATCATAATGATCAACATCCAGAACAACAACCACAATAGCGACAAGCACTTCAAACACCTGAAAGTGGTGTTAGAAGATCTACTAGGATAGGTAGACCCCCTGAACGATACTCTCCTTCATTATATTATGTATTGTTGACTGATTCTGGTGAACCAGAATGTTATGAAGAAGCAGTACAGGTAGAAACCAGGAAGAAGTAGGAGCAAGCCATGAAAGAAAAGATTGACTCCTTAGCACATAACCAGACTTGGGACTTAATCGGGTTGCATGCAGGTAAAACAACATTGCAGAATAAATTGGTTTACAAGTTGAAGGAAGAATATGGAGGTAGAAAAAGGTATAATGCTAGAATTTGGTGAAAGGGTTTGCACAGAAAAAGGGTATAGACTTTGATGAGATATTTTCTCTTGTTGTGAAAATGACTTCAATCAGAACTATTCTAAGTCTAGTAGCAGATGAAGATTTGCATCTTGAGCAGTTAGATGTAAAGACAACCTTTCTCCATGGGGATTTGGAGGAAGAGATATATATGCAACAACCACAAGGATATGAGGTAAAAGGGAAGGAGAAACTAGTGTGTAGGTTGAAGAAGAGCTTGTATGGATTAAAACAGGCTCCAAGGCAGTGGTATCTAAAATTTGACAGGTTTATGTCTGAACAAGGTTATACTAGATGTCACTCTGATCATTGTGTTTAGATTAAAAGGCAAAATGATGGCAGCTATATTATATTGTTATTGTATGTAGATGATATGCTTGTTGCAGGTTCTAACATGCAAGAAATAAATGTGCTCAAAAGGAAATTGGCAAACTCATTTGCAATGAAGGATTTGGGTGTTGCAAAACAAATCCTTAGTATGAGAATAACTAGAGATAGGAAGAATCACAAATTAACATGGTCTCATAGTGAGTACATAGAAAAGGTGTTGAAAAGGTTTAATATGCAGAATGCAAAACCAGTTAGTATACCTTTGGCTAGCCATTTCAAATTAAGTAAGGAGGAGTGTCCCAAGACTCAGGAAGAAATGGCTCATATGTCTAAAGTTCCATATGCATCAGTAGTTGGAAGCTTAATGTATGCAATGGTCTGCACAAGGCCTGATATTGCACATGCAGTGGGATTTGTAAGCAAGTACATGAACAATACAGGAAAAGAACATTGGATGGCGGTGAAGTGGATTCTCGGGTATTTGAGAGGTACCACAAATCAAGCATTATGCTTTGGTGGTTCAAACATTTCTCTACAGGGATATGTTGATGCAGATATGGCGGGTGATAGAGATAACAGGAGGAGCACAACAGGGTATGTGTTTACTGTAGGTGGAATAGCTGTCAGTTGGGTCTCAAAACTGCAAAGTGTTGTTGCACTCTCAACAACAGAAGCAGAGTATGTCGCTGCTACAGAGGCTAGTAAATAAATGATTTGGTTACAAAGTTTTCTTGATGAATTGGGTAAGAAGCAGGAGTTGGGTGGGTTATACAGTGACAGCCATAGTGCCATACATCTTGCAAAGAACTCTGCATTTCATTCCAGGACTAAGCATATACAGCTCAAGTACCATTTCATACGGTCGGCGTTGGAAGATGGACAGTTGAAGCTGGAAAAGATACACACTAGCCAGAATCCTGCAGATATGTTAACAAAAGTTGTAACCAAGGAGAAACTGAGATTCTGCTCAATTTCAATTGGTCTTCAAGTATGATGAAGAAGATGAGAAACAGCCAGGTCCAAAGTGGAGTCATTGTCTATCAAATGAAGCAGCAGTGGAGTTGCTATAATCAGTCTCCAAGTGGGAGATTGTTGGTTGTGGAGCCTGATTATCTTCTGTATTCAAAGGTATCGCCGCCTTGGACCCTAGTTCGCGTTGCCGCCGTAAAATATTCGCTGCAGGGGGGGGGGGGGGGGGGGGGGGGGCGCTGCGACCTTTTGGGAGCCCCCCCCTGGCGGGGGGTTTCAAGGGCAGTGCCCTGGAAGCTAAGAATAGATGTAAAATTACCTTGTAAAATGTTGTAATTTCGTAGTCAATCTGGATCGTTCATTAGGCGGAGATCTGACGGTAGAAGTTATGTTTAATTTAGGGTCTTTTGCCCTAGAAGGCAACCCCTCGCTATATATGAGGGAATTTTATTTCGTCTATGTAGATCCATATTCTGAGTGAAGAGAAGAGAGGAGATTAAGAGCGAAGAGGGAGTTACAGCGGATCTGCTGTAGGTTGTATCTCTTCAGTTTGTTGGATAATATAATAAAAGAAGGATTGGGTATTTCTTCGTGGACGTAGCCCAAACTGGGTGAACCACGTATATCTGTGTCTCTCTTGTCTTATATGTTTTCTGTGTTTATATTTATGCAATATTTTATGTGTTTCGTTGCTCTGTAATATATAATTTTCTAACACTTTCATCCACTGGGACTCTATTTTGGTGTTTCTGCAGTCATCCATTATGGTAAAAAATTTATGCATCTCTGGTACAGAGGGCTTTTTACAGTCAGGTGGTAGAGAGCAAAATCTAGATTCTGGAATGAGGTCGTTCATCTGTTCTAAATACCCTAGGCCATATCTGGGCATATTGCTTGGCCTCATCTTGCTGAACATTTCTGTCAGCCTTGGATCTTCTAAAGTGGGTAGTTCATGCATCATGAGAACATGGTCAGACTCGTGTGGAAATGGGATTTCGGATTGGGACATGGATTTATGGATGTGGAAGGAGGTGCTTCACCAGTCCGAAGATGATGATTCTCATGTATGACAGACTCAACAAGAATGCTCAAATTTACAGATGAATGACACTCGGGACATTTTACTTCTAATGAAGAAAAATTTACAATCTGTGCAAATTCAAATAATGAAATATGGCGGCAAGGATTAAAAATAGAACTAGAGCAAGCGGTATCTATAATGCTTGGATCTTGATAAGATGATGAGCTTCTGCAGGCTTGTTCTATTCTTCTGCGGTCTATTGTTGATCTTCTAGGAAAAGACAGGACGACAGAGGATTGATTTTCTTGGATATCTGCAGAAGTTATTTTTCTCAAAGCAGGAGGTTTGGGATTAGAAATGACCCAGTGTTCTAGGAAAGTGAGATCTTCCCAACGAATAGTCTGGTGTTCAATTTTCTGATTTTTTGAGTCAGTCAAAACAACGACACTAGACTTAGAATCTTTACTGGGCACATGGAGGACGGCTGGATACAAAGTATTAGTATGCCGGAAACAACCTCTTGTCTGGATAGCAATGTTATGCCTCTTTTTATGCATATCAAATCCGGTGGTCTGGATTTGTAGTTGTAGGATTTGATCAATGGTTTCATCAAAGACATAAACTGAGAAATTTGGATAACAGTCAAAATAGACTGGGCCATTAGACAAAGGAGAAACTATTCCTCCTATCAATGAATCGGTATATTTGTTATGGGTTAAGTCTCTGACAGTGGCTAACACAAAAGTATTCAGGCCTTGATGGGTCAGAGGATTTATGCCGATTCTAATACATCCCAAATGCAAATATTTGGTTTTAAGCCTCTTTGCTTCAACTTGTAATTGTTTTGGATCAAGAAGAGGGATAGACTGTACACTATCGGAGTTTTCTTGGATCTGGCTTATTGACTCTTTAATACTGATTCTAGTAGCAACTTTTAAGTGAAATACAGACAAATCTGAATAAACTTCAGTTGTATTTCCATTTGTTTATAAATACTATCGACATTTACATTTATTGTAAATAATGTTCACAGGTTTCTTCCATTTATTTAAAATGTTGTTATAAATAATTAAAGAACTGTTTACCCTTCTCTCTAGAAGGGAAGTCTTTGTAAATGTTAATATCTATGTTTTTTAATATGCACTTTTTTTTGCAGATTACCTGGCCATACTATTATTTTTGTAAGTTATCTTGTGGGCTATCAATATTCCTGGAGCTATAGTTTCATTAATGCACTGAAGCAGTGTATGTCAACCCTTGGATTTAGACAAATACAAAATCCAAGGGTTGACATATACTGCCCCAGTACATTAATAAAACTATAGCTCCAGAAATATTGGGCACTTATCTTGAGCTCCAATTCTTACAAAAATTAAATAACATTGTATTCTCAGTTCTTACAGAAATTAAATAACATTGTGGGCTATAACCCTCAGAAAAATTGATCCTTATAGTGGTTCAGTATGTGTCAGTAAGTCAACTCATTCTTCTCCCTATTGAAGATCAGCAGTCTTGGACATCCTATCAGCCAACTCATGCCCTAGCCTCAGCTAATCTCCCAGATTTCTCAACTGATCAGCCAATTCATTTGTCTCTTGACAGACATGATTAAAAGAGAGAATTAAATGTAGCTCTAAAATTATGTTTTGGAAATTGTGAAAGTCTTAACAATTCCATACATAAGGACTATTTTTTAGCAACATGTGGGTTATGGAAACACTTTTATTAGATGAAAGAAATACCTGTCTGGCAATTTTTTTGTTTTTAGTTGGTTGGGTTTTGGTAACACTTTTTATAAGATGAAAAAAATATTTGTCTAGCTAATTTTATGTTTATAGTTGATTGGAAAACAGAGTTATTAGTCTTCAAAACAAATAGCATTCCTCACGAACCAAACTCTTAGCAATTAGTGGCAAGGTTTTAAACCAATTCCCAAGCATTCTTACTTTTTCTCGAAAATTATGCCCTTTCAAGTTCTTACTCTTTCCTGATAATTATTCCATTTCATTTTGGACATCTTTTCAAATTATACCAGGTTTCTACCTGGTAAATGTGAAACCAAATACAGAAGTTGTCGCCGACACTCCGCTATCCACAACCAACTGCCACTGACTGTTGTCCATCCACATCGTGATTTACTTCTAGTTTTCATTGTGCTTTCATGTATTTCATATGAGAGAATTGGAGAATTCTAGTGCTTCTCTCCTTATCTATAAATTTGTAATCTAGCATCTGCCTGAGCAATCCAATCAAGGCCAAGGCATGTGTGTAATGGAAGTGTGATTTTTGTTCTCCATTGAGTAATGTCTTCATGTTTTTAAGATCTCTGGTGGTGTCTTTCAATTTAGTGTTTTTAAGATATTTGTTGTGTGCTCTGTAACCCCATCAACTGGTATCAAAGCTATCTTGCTAATGTGTTTTATGCTAGACAACTGGGAAAATTTAATTGTAGCTATGAGCACTTCAACACCTGCAGGAACCCTGAAGTTTGATGATGTTAGCAGTAGTTTAATGAATGACGAGTTGTGACACAAGTAAATTGCGGAAAACTAGGGAGGAGAAGCTCTAACTCTAGTTGATCGTGGTAAGAGAATTAATAGAGTCCGACAAGGGCGATCAAGATCGAGAGGTCGACCGAAATCAAGGAGGGGCATAATCATCTATTTTCATTGTGGCAAACTCGGGCACACAAAGAAAAATGTTGAGTCTGGAAGAAAGGAAAAAAGGATCAGAGATCGGTCGGTACAAATCACAAGTCATCCAGCACAAATAAAGGTGAGACTATTGTTGTAGTCACAGATGGTGATGTATTATTTACTGTTTTAGTAGAAGATGCATGTTTATATACATCTAGCAGTAGATTTGATTGGATCCTTGACTCTAGGGCATCTCACCATGTAACCCCATGAAAATATAGTTTTGTTGCATATAATTTTGGTGATTATGGTAGAGTGCATTTGGGGAATAATCACTTTTGCAATATTATTGGAGCGAGAAATGTCCATATCAAGATGAAGGATGGAGAAGATGTATTGTTGAAACAAGTCAAGCATGTACTAGAAATGTGCATGAGTTTGATCACTATGGGACGACTGGA
Organism: Pinus tabuliformis; assembly: GCA_031772625.1. Lineage (NCBI taxonomy): Eukaryota > Viridiplantae > Streptophyta > Pinopsida > Pinales > Pinaceae > Pinus > Pinus tabuliformis. The sequence goes on along the minus strand of CM062808.1, from coordinate 586,125,546 downwards.
TGATGAAGGCTATTCCACAAGCTTTGGAAAACGAGGCTGGAAAATTAGCAAAGGAGCATTGGTCGTGGCCAGAGGACCCAAGACAAGAACATTGAAGGCAATGATAAGAAAATCAGATTTTGGCTGCTAACACAAAAGAAGGAAATTTAGCATGTCTGTGGCATAAGCGTTTGGGTCACATGTGCAAGAAGGGCTTAAAAATTCTTGTTGGTAAAAATTTACTACTAGGTTTGAAATACTATAACCTTGATCTTTGTGAGCATTGTATATATGGTAGACAAAAAAGGGTTTCATTCCTTAGAGGTGGCCATGACAGAAAGAAACAATTGTTATAATTGATACACTCATATGTGTTTGGGCCTGTTAACATCAAGTCATTAGGAATAACATCATATTTTGTAACATTTATAGATGATGCATCCAGAAAGGTTTGGGCCTACCCTATGAAAAGTAAAAGTGAGGTGTTTGAAATATTTGAAAGTTTTCATGTTGTTGTTGAAAGAGAGACTAACAAATTTCTCAAGTTCCTAAGAACATATAATGGTGGAGAATATTGCTCAAATGCATTCAAGGAATATTGCAACGGGTTTGGCATAAAGCATAAGAAGATTGTCACAGGTACTCCTCAACAGAATGGTGTCACAGAAAAGATGAATCACGCATTATGGAGAAAGTGAGGAGTAAGTTGTCAAATTTTGGTTTGGAGAAGCATTTTTGGGCAGAGGTTGTAAGGACAACTTGTTATCTTATAAATCAATTTCCAACTACAACCTTGGATGGTAGCATCCTTGAAGAAGTTTGGACTGGCAAGAAGTTGAATTATTCTCATTTGAAAATCTTTGGATGTGAAGCATTTGTACATCTTTCCAAAGAAAATAGAGCTAAACTAGATGATAAATCTATGAAATGCATTTTTCTCGGATATGCAGATGAAGAATTTGGTTATCATCTATGGGATTCAATGAAACATAAAGTTATTAGAAGCATAGATGTTATATTTAATGAGACAAAAATGTTTAAGAAGACTGTAGGTGAGCTGGAGGTCAAGAAAGTTATTGACATGTTTGAAGAGTAACATGAAAACATCCCACCAATGCAAGAAAATGGACAGCAAAATCCAAGAGCAGGAAAGACAACAAGTGGAAAGCGATGAACCTTAGGAAGAAGGAATCTTACAGGAACCTTTACAGGGGATTCAACCTGATAATGCACCATTGCAACTAGTTCACAAATCTTCTAGGTCTCATAAGCCTTCACAAAGGTATCCTCCTTCAAACTATATCCTATTAACTAATGAAGGTGAGCCTAATTGTTTTCAAGAGGCTTGTAAAGTTGAGCACAGTAAAGAATGGAAGAAAGCAATGGAGGAAGAAATGAACTCCTTGTTGGAAAATAAAACTTGTGAGTTGGTAAAGCTTCCAAAAGATAGAAAGGCCTTACAAAACAAATGGGTGTACACGGTTAAGCATGAAGGTGGTGAAAAGGAGAGGTACAAAGCAAGGTTGATGGTGAAGGGATTTGCCCAAAAGAAGGTATTGAGTTCACTGAAATTTTCTAACCTGTTTTTAAAATGTCATCCCTCGGAATCATTCTTGGTCTTGTTGTTGCTTTAGACTTAGAATGTGAACAGTTAGATGTAAAAACTTATTTCTTTCATGGTGAATTTGAGGAAGAAAATTATATGGAACAGTTAGAAGACTTCATAGAAAAAGGCACAAAAAAGATCTAGTTTGCAGGTTGAAGAAGAGCCTCTATGGGTTGAAACAGGCACCTCGACAATGGTATAAGAAATTTGATTCATTCATGTTGGAACATGGTTTTCACAAGTTGGAAGCTGACCATTGTATTTATATCAAGAGGTATGATCAAGGAAAGTATATTATATTATTGTTATATGTGAATGACATGTTGATTGTTGGGCATGATAAGAATATGATCAATAGGTTGAAGAAGGATTTGGGAAGCAAATTTGCAATGAATGATTTGGGTCCAGCACAACAGATATTGGGCATGAGGATCATGCGTGACAGGAAAAACAAAAGGTTGTGGTTGTCACAAGAAAAATATATCAAGAAGGTGCTTGACAGGTTTAATATGAAGGATGTCAAGCCAGTTGGTACACCCCTTGCAGCCCACTTCAAGTTGAGTACTGAGTTATGTCCTAGTGATGACAAGGAGAAGGAAGAAATGAGCAAGATTCCTTATGCTTCAACAGTTGGCAGATTGATGTATGCCATGGTATGCACATGATTAGACATTGCATATTCAGTGGGAGTAGTGAGTAGGTTCCTTGTTAGTCCAAGGAAACAATATTGGCAAGCAGTAAAATGGATTTTGAGGTATCTCAAGGGAACTAGTCATTATTGTTTATGTTTTGGTCAAAATGAGACTATGCTTGAAGGATTTATAGATGCAGATATGGCTAGAGATATGGACACCAAAAATTCCACTACAAGTTATTTGTACACATTTGTAGGGGCAGCGGTATCTTGGGTGTCAAGGCTACAAAGAATAGTAGCTCTCTCTACAACAGAGGCAGAGTACATAGCTGCAACAGAAGCTTATAAAGAGATGTTGTGGATGCAATGATTCCTAGGAGAGACGTGAATAAAGCAGGGCAAGTAAGTGCTATATTGTGATAGTCAAAGTGCCATTTACTTAGCAAAAAACCCAACATTTCACTCAAAAACCAAGCACATTAACTTAAAGTACCATTGGATCCGACATGTATTGGAGGAAGGACAATTATCCTTGGAAAATATCCATATAGATAGGAACCCTGCTGATATGCTCACTAAGGTTCTACCAAGAAATAAACATGAGCTATGTAGAGGCATGGTAGGACTCAGTGTGACTTGATTCAGGACTCTTATTTGGCTTCAAGTGGGAGAATGTTAAATGTGAAACCAAATACAAAAGCTGACATCGACTCTCCGACACTCCGCCACCCACAACCAACTACCACTGACTGCCACCCACTGTGATTGACTTCTAGATTTCACTGTGCAGTCATGTATTTCATGTGAGAGAATTAGATAATTCTAGAGCTTCTCTCCTCATCTATAAATTGTAATCTTGCCTATGCCCAAGCAAACCAAGCAAGGTCAAGCCCTGTGTCTCTCAATTTAGTATTTTTAAGATATCCATTGTGTTATTTGTAACCCCATCACCACCTTCCAATTTCCAAGTATCTCCACTCTTTATGGAAATTATTCCATTTTAGGTTAGACACCTTTGCGAATTATACCAAGTTGTCACCTTCCCATTCCCCGACCATTCCCACTATCCTCTGCGAATTATTATCTCCACTCTTTATGCAAATTATTCCATTTCAGGTTAAACACCTTTGTGAATTATCCCAAGTTGCCACCTTCTCATTCCCCAACCATTCCCACTATCCTCTGCAAATTATTCCAGGTTGACAGTTTTACAAACTAGCAATTGCACCGAGAGGTGCAAAGGAACGTCAAAGGAATAGAAGATACAAAGGAAAATTATATTTTCTTTTTTCGAATTTTATAATTTACATAATAAAAAAAATTATTTTTAAATATTAATATTTTCAAAATTTTAACTTGATTTCAATAATATCTATTTTAATATTATTTAACTATTGATTTTTTTTTTAAATCTATGTCCTTACAATATTTATGGAAAATATGTGATTTTCTTTTGTGAAAAAATCTATATTGGATTAAGGAAGATCTACTCACTTATGTGTTGCTTATGTGTTGGTATAAAAATAATGTATTTAAACAATATTTTTACATTATTATTTTTTGAAAACTTGAACAGTAACATGGTTATTTTTAAATCACTCATGTGATTTGTGGTCTCTGCATTAATTTGTAGATTTTATTTTCTCTCTTAAAAATATAAAAAAAAATCTTGTTTTTCTCACAATATACAAGCTAAACAAAATATGATTGAGCCATTTTATGTAGATTATAAATATTAAAAATATTCCAAAATTTAATAGACAAGAGTTAAGGTTTATTGACCTTGTTTTTGTCAATCAAATTTCAAAAATAATTAACCTTCTAACTCTCAAAAATCCAGCATATTTTCAAAATCCAATGCAACCATTTTTTAAAAAATGAAAAAATCACAAACAAATGCACTAAGGTCAAACCATTTGAAGACTAACCATACCACTCTCACTAAAGCTAAAAACACAACGGAAATGATTAAAATAAAGAAAACTTCCAGCAACCACTCACACCTTATTTGCTTTCATGTTTTAAATAATAAGAGCGACACAATCTTACTGTCGTTCTTATTTGCTTTCATGTTTTCAATAATAAGAGCGACGCAATCTTACTGTTGTTTTCAATGATAAGAGCAACACAATCCTACTATTTTCATAGGCTCATGAGAAGAGCTTCCTTTTCATAATAAACTTTAGATTCAATTATAAATATAACCAAAAAATCTCTATTCAGTTTTATATATATATATTGACAAGAGATGAAGCAAGGAATTACAACCAATATATCATTTTACTCACTCATAGTACAAAAAATCTATGAGACAAACAAATATGACAAATTCTTTTATTTCATGGTGTTTTAGGGATAATCTACCGCATTATTAGATTATGAAATTTGTAAGGGTTTATACTTATTTTAGCAATGCCAAATTTCTTTCTTAAATTACCATAACAAAACAAAACAAAACAAAATATTTTTGATCTTTTAGGTTGGGATCAATCACCTCCTTAAAATATCTTCATTTTCTCTTATCCTCTTGTTTTAAGCACACCAGAATTTCTCATTAAACTTAAATTTGATAATATTTTCATGGTATAATTAGTTGTAAAATGATCTCCTTTACTTTCCAATAATTTATCCAACTCTTAACATCTTTATTCCAAACTTTTTTCAAGTCAAAGTGACTGTTATTAGAGTTTGAAGCAATCTTAGGAATAGTTTGAATAAGGCATCACAGAGTATTCTTACCGTGCGCTGAATAAGGCATCACAGAGTATTTTTACTGTGCGCTGAAAAAGGCATCACAGAGTATTCTTACTGTGCGCTGAAAAAGGCCAAAAAAAAATATGAGAAGAAAGAGTTGTATTTTTTGTTTTTTTGGAAAAGTAAAAACACAAAAATATTTCAATGTGAAGCGTTTAAAAATAACAGGAAAAATTATGCACATACATTTCCGATAATTTATTTAGTTAAAAATTTCTCTCTTACAAATTATTTAAAATACATCTTCGCAAATTATCTGACGTTGCTACCTTTTTACTGTCCACATGATTAGACCACACATGTTTCTTGGTTTCGCGAATTTAATGATTCTAGCTTGCCAGATCATTTTTTCTACGTGCCATTTGAACTCTCATGAGTCATAACCATTTCTTGTTTTCTCTTTTCAAAATTGATATGTGAGAATATTTTTTTAGATCTTGAGTTCTCCAACTCATATGAACGTCGTAATTGTTGCCGGCTGTCGTTTATTTTGTTTTACATGTGACTGTGGTCACATGTATTGTGATGCCTTATTTGTTGAAACCTCAAATTCGTAAGCTTCGTGATTTGAAAAAATGGACCAAGAAAATGGCGAAACACGGAGAAAAGAGTGAAAAACTCATTAGTAAAATTGTGAGACATTGAAGAAAGTGATTAAAAAATTGAGTAAAGAAATTGATAAAGAAAAATAAAAAATTTAAGTTATATATTTATAACATTTAAAAAAAATAATAATATTTAGTATATGCAATTGTGAAGTATCAAGAGGAATGTAATAAATGTTAGAATATATATATATATATATAAAAAGTGAAGGAGTTAGAGGAATATAATAAAGGTGAGAATATATATATATAAAAGGTGAGGAGTTATATTATTATAAAGAAGAAGTATATATTTATTTTTTCTCTCTTATTGATTTGTTGTGTTTGACTATAAGATAAGCTAAATCAATAGCAGAAATTTAATGTTTTAAGATTGTATATTAAAAAGAGAATAAATCAACTACTTTTCATATAATTATAGAAATTTGAGAAGCTTATAGATTGCACAGATTTATTGTATCTTTAAAAAAAACAGTGTAGGTAACATAAATGGACATGAAGCTTATAGATTGCATAGACCTATTGTATCTTTAAAAAAACAGGGCAAGTAGCCTAGTAGTTGAGGGACAAAAGTAGACATGTAGCTATGGGTCATGCGAATTAGACAAGGAGCCTACTTGTATGGGAGGAGAGGGATCTGTATTTATGCCTAGAGGAGTGACTCAAAAAGTAATTATCTTTTTTATCAGATTTGAGACTTGGATTTCTAGTATGTGCATTTTTTTAGAATGTCATTAATATCTAAAAGGATTTCCCTTTGTGTCTCTAGGTGCTCCACTAGAACATGTTCCAAGAGAGTTTTGATATGAGAATATAAATCTATAGTTTGCAAATAGTTAGTTTGCTTGGATCCTAAGTCACCGTGTTCAGTGAACATAATCCTTTGTATTCGAAGTTCGCGTAACTTAAATGCAATTTGAACTTGTTTGATTTGGTTCGCCAAACATGAAGACGAACTTGAACCTCTATCAAACTTGAACCCGAACATGATCACGAACTCAATCAAAATCAAAAAGTTCGCCATGCATTCAATTAAATTTGGGGTAGGGTTCAGTTTTTTTGGTGGTTGGGGTTATTTTCACGGTATATAATTAAAACTAGCAATTGTCCCAAAAAGTGCAAGGGGATGCCAATAGAATTTTTAAATTGGAAAAAATTGCGGACGCCAATAGGATTTTTAAATTGGAAAAAATTGTATGGACATAAAAAGTATTTAGAAGTATAATTATATTGTTGTACATCAAATTAAATATATTTGATATTTGTATACATCTAATAAATACATTGAACAAAAGTCATAGTGTGCACTCTGGAGAAAAAATATAAGGGAAAACATTTTTGCCCTTAAAAAATGTTGAATTTTGTTGAATGAAAATATGGACATTACATTTCTCAATTTATAATTTTCAATTGAGAATTTCTACACTAGGAACTTAACAAATTTTGAAAAGTGAAGGCATTTATGTGATATAAAGTGTTAAAAACTGAAAATCCAAATCATAAAGATGAGATATCACAATTAAAATAATAATTGAAATAATGAGATGATGAAGGTTGACCGAGATATAATTTACCACTTATTTTACTAATGAAAGATTTAAAATCATTGTGAAGAAATATTGATTTTCTAGAATGGACAATTTCTACTAAGAGGAAACTGCAAGTACATATTACTTTTGCCTCATTTTAGGCGTTCTATGAGCGAAAGGATGACAACTTAGAAGAATCCTACTATTGTTGTATATTGGTTGCTTCAACAGTAGGTTTTGGATGACATTGTTTGCTTAAAGAGATCTCTGCTTAATGTACCACAACCAATTGCCATAGGTTCTTTCATAGTGCATCGCATTCTACATATGCATGTGTGGAGTAACTCAAAAACAATACAGTGCCCCATCTCCATGGAGTCCCATAGTTTGTCTATACATATCAAAGAGGTCGTGGTGCCATATGCACACTTTTCTTAGCAATGAGAAATGAGGTCTTCTTGTCACCTACAAAATAAGATGTTTGATTTCTTGAAAGAGATGCACCTACTGTTGATGCAAGTTGAGGATCTCGGGTTGGATTTCTTGAAAGAGATGCACCTACTACTGATGCAAATGTTTGTGAAGATTGTGTGCCAAGGTCCTGGACTCTCGCAAGACTTGGAGTTGTTGAACAAGAGTGCAAGCCTTCAACTAATTTTCTTTTTGGAATCCATAAAATATTCAAATGTTCTCCAAAAAACCATCTAGCAATTTGAATTTTAAACATGATACATCCTACATGATTCATGCCAATGACAATTCATGATTCCTTTAATATGAAAAAAAAAAATTAAAATTTAAAACAATAATAACCTAAAATAACGAAATGCCTAATGTTGTATATAGTTGACAGTGGTTAAATTCCCCTAATATATGTTGATCTAAACTTTCAGTTATGGTTTTTTGCAGCATTTGATTTATTTGTTCTGAACAGGTGCATGTCTTCATTGCATGCCAAGGTTTACCTAAATTTCAAAAATTGATAATTCTCCAGTGTGGGTACTCGTAAAATGATGGCCAAGAAGATTGTGTAGCCATCCCTTGTAACCCTATTTCCAATGTTGACTCTTGTTGCATATAGTAGCAAGGGTTTGTTCACAATCCCCCTTCCATTAGGTAAAGGGTAGAAGGTTTTCAATCAAAATGAAAACAACTTTAAACTAACAAGGTACATCATACATGATACACACATGAAAAATGAGGATTTGAGGGGCTTTTGTACATCTACTTTGCCTGTTTCCCTACACTATCCTCCAACGACGAATGCTTGTCCCATTTTTTCTATGGGGAAGATGTCAGCAATGTAGTGGGCTTTTGGATAGGAGCACCTTTGCCCAGATTTCATGTTCAACAAAGTTTGTTCGACATATCAAGTATAACATCCACATATACTTCACATATTTCTTTTTCATTTTGGGTAGCAGTGGCATAAATGTAAGATAATGTCCTCTCTATTGCTCTCATAGGAAAAAATAGGGAACTTAATATTTTATTTTGAAGTGGCTCAAATGTAACTCCATGCCATATTCTCACCATGGCTTGAGAGGTCTAGGGCCATGCAACATAACTTGTGGGTTGAATACTTATTTATAACATAAGTCACTGCACTCCTTTTTCTTTAGAGAAAGGATTTGTATTTTGGGGAGCAGGGACTTAAATGTAAGATATTGTCTTCTCTATTGCTTTCATAGGCAAAAATGACGTCCAGGGTTACACAATATCAATTGCAAGCTAAATACATTTTTGTAACATAAGAAGTCACTGCACTCTCTTTTTCTTTAGAGATGATTTGTGATATTATTTTATGGACTGAAGGATCAACACTAATTAGTTGTCATAACACAAAATGGTTGAACTCTCAAGGCCAACGAGCCTTGATTCATAAATACCCTTAAAAGGCCATATCAACAACCAAATTGTGTTGTGGTTATTATCTCTATTTTGAAATACATTTTTTTACTTGAAATTGAGTTGAGTGGAGATGTTTGAATTAAACTTGGACTCCATCAGTGGTAAGGAAGACCTTAGGAAATATTTGAGGTGTGTATGTAAGGTCCAACAACACTTGTAATGCCACAAAGACCCTAAAGTGGTGGCAACCCTTACATTGGTGACCATATTCCTCAACATGACCAAAATTTAAGAGGAAATACTTATACATTTATTGTGATATTATTTTAACAATTCTTATCTCATAGTTAAATGAGAAATTTTTATTTTTAGATTATTTTTTAATGCAACAACTATAATCTATAAACAATTAAATAAGTTTAAAAATGTAAAATTTATATTTTTATTAAAATTTATAATAACAAAAAACAAAATTTTATTAAAATCAAAATTTAATATATAAATATATAAATATTTATTTTTAAAAATTTTAGCATTTTAAATTAATTATAGAAATATTAAATTTATTTACCCATTGAATTATTCTACATATTTAAATAACATTTTTTTAATTTTTTATTAATATTAATATTGTTGAATTGGGGTTTCTGTGATCCATGTCAAGATTAAGAGAATTCTTCTGCTAAAATCACATGATAGAATTTTTGTTGACGCGTTTCGAACCAACTAGTGTGATTCTATCATGTGATTTTAGCCGAAGAATTCTCTTAATATTAATATTTTTATTCATTTTCTTTATTACTTACTATTAATATTTTATTTAAACTTTCTATTAAATTCAGCAGAAAGCACAATTTTAATTTGCAGAAATTATTCGGTTCAAGCCTTGACAATACCTTATATGTGTTTCCCTGCAGATCCGGAGCTGATCTAGAAAATTTGTGCACCTATACCAGAATAATGAAATTAATGTCGAGGGCATAATGGTATTGAATTTTAATATGTCAATCTAGTAATGTTATGGTTTGTTGCCAGTGATAAACGACCAATTTAATTTCATAATAATATTAATGTTAAACTCAATTTATTCTTTTGAAAGCTTTGTATTAATGTTAATATCTTGTTCAAAGGTAACCATGCCAAATTTACTTTTATAGGTAACCATGCCAGATTTACTTTTATAGAATTAAATGCTCATTTGAATAATACGACTCTCTAATAAGTTGGAGATAAGAGATCTCTTCAACACCTCTTTGCGAGGGATGTTGGAGTCACGATTGTTGTTACACTAAAACCCGCAGGTGTTAGTAAACAAACACATCGCTAGATTTAAGCACATGCCACGAAACACACAGGGAGCATTGACCTTCTACACTGCCATTAACGGGGAGCCAACAATCTCCCCCCCCAACACGAGCCCAGTGTGTTTCAAACTCGAGACCTCTGGCTCTGATACCACTTGTTGGAGTCACAATTGCCGTTACACCAAAACCCGCAGGTGTTAGTAAACAGACACATCGCTAGATTTAAGCACATGCCACGAAACACACGGGGAGCATTGACCTTCTACACCACCATTAACGGGGAGCCAACAATCTCTTTCGAACTCTGGGAGATTGTTGGCTCCCCGTTAATGGTGGTGTAGAAGGTCAATGCCCCCGTGTGTTTCGTGGCATGTGCTTAAATCTAGCGATGTGTCTGTTTACTAACACCTGCAGGTTTTGGTGTAACGGCAATCGTGACTCCAACAAGTGGTATCAGAGCCAGAGGTCTCGAGTTCGAAACACATTGGGCTCGCGTTGGGGGGGAGATTGTTGGCTCCCCGTTAATGGCGGTGTAGAAGGTCAACGCTCCCCATGTGTTTCGTGGCATGTGCTTAAATCTAGCGATGTGTCTATTTACTAACACCTGCGGGTTTTGGTGTAACGGAAATCGTGACTCCAGCAAGAGTTGTTAGACCAGAGCATACATAACACACAACGGATTTATACTCAGAGACAAACAAATGGAGAAACAACAAGATTACTCAATCAGAAACAACGGAATAGTTAAAACAATCACTGGAGAACAGAAATCACTTTGCATTACATAATAGGCTTGGGCCTTGGCTTGCTTGCTTAACCAGAGAAATTAAAAATTTATAGAGGTAAAAGAAGGATCTAGAATCTTGTATGTGATTAAGATGGAGATCTGGAATGATCTAGAAACTAATGGCGATGTAAAAAGATCTAGAATCCTAGAGATGTAGAAAGATCTGATCTAGAAACTACTGGCGGTGTAGAAGGATCTAGAATCTTGCATGTGATTCTAGAAACTAGTGGCGGTGTATAAGAATCCAGAATCCTGCATGAATTTGGCTTCACACTTAACAAGGGAGAGGCTTCAAGCACAATGCCCTTCAATGCAGGGCTCATGTTTGATCTCCAAAATAGAACAGTTAGTCGATTCTTGAAATATAGATTAAATCCCATGATATTTGTGCTTCTTTCACGAATCCCACTTTGGCTGTCACGGAGGGTTTCCTGTTCGTTCCGTCTAGTACTTTAGCAGATTACAGACCTATTTTTTAACAAATTTCATGTCGCTAACAAAATTGTAATGTTTCACAGGCTTCCCACGCAGACTGATCGAAAAATGATTGTTTGGTCAGCGGAGATATAAAATGGACAAAGTTGTAGATAACAATATGAGTGCCATGTTCTCCAATTTTATCGAACACGTCAAGTAAGTCTTGTTCCGTTGAATACGACAACCATTCAAGAATGATATTTAAATGATTATTCCAATTATCTGTATTTCTCTTATTCTGCATCCATTGCAGAGTTAGCTTGCCAGATGTTGTTGGCGGTCAAGGATGAAGGGAAAATGGTGAAGACCACATCGTCTACTCCTAACAACATTGTGGTCACCTTCAAGCCTCATAGATAGCCATGGAGGTTGGCTAACAATAAATAGCCGTAGTGGGTCCCAATTGTGGAGGCTAAATTTTGCACGAGCTAGGTATAAGTAGCCCTAGATAGGCTACTCAAGAGCAGGTTGTCACATTGGCATTACACTCTTGGTCTTGGTAGAAGAAAAAAAATCAATCATTTTATGATGTTTATAAGTGAGGAAAGTCCTCACAATGCATCTAAAATTAATTTATAAATGAAATCAATATTGAACTTATAGACTTTGTGAATTTTGGTTTTGAGGATTGACTAGGCAAATTTATAGAGCCTTACTTCATAATTTTCCTAGTATAGCCATATGACTTAACATAGCTGGAACATACTATGTGTTGGAATAAGAAAACTAGGCTCCTCAAGATATTCCATGTTTTTTTTCTTGTCTATAAATTAGCTATAAAGATTGTCCAAGTTGTGGGGTCGTTGTGTAGCATAGTTCCAAGCTAACGGAAAGCACGAGAATAATCAAGGATTGATATCATTTTGGAATCATATATGGGTGTTGTCTTTTAGTTTGAACTAATGAGAAAAATTGTAAGACCAAATTCTTCATGAAGAGGCCTTGGTTTTGACCCTTTTTCTCTAAAGTGTATGAGCCTGAGAATAATCAAGGATTGATATCATTTTGGAATCATATATGGGTGTTGTCTTTTAGTTTGAACTAATGAAAAAAATTGTAAGATCAAATTCTTCATGAAGAGGCCTTGGTTTTGACCCTTTTTCTCTAAAGTGTATGAGCCTATGAAGTTTTAAATCCATTTTAATTAAACTAAGTGATATACATTAATCAAACCTTGTTATCCATATGACCTTAGTAAATTCTTCAATAGTTATTTTTGTTATATTTATGCATAAATAAATAATGTACTAATAATGCCATTATAAAATTTATAATACTCTAATCGATAGCAATTATATATGTGTGTGTTTTTCTCGGATTATATGTATATGAGGTTGTAGATTAAAAAAATAAATTGTGTTTCGAATTCCAAGAAACAATGAATTTTGTTGAGAGAACAATAACAATAAAGGAAATCCTGTAAAGTTCAACATCCAAAAGGACATTTCTATAGTTGTTATTTGGGCGTTAAAAAAGTTGGCTAAACAACAACAATCTATGTATATTAAACTATAAGTCAAAGCCCTAGTTTTCGTTACACTCCAGAGCAAAAGAGATTTTTCGGTCGTGAGAATTTCATGTCATCGACACTAATGGATAGGCTTAAACAAGCTATTGAATCGTGCATGAGAGCTTCCAAAAACCTTGTGCATATACCCATGTAAAGGTTATACGAAACATTTTGGCTGCATGCGTGGAGAGGTATGAAATTAATATATATATATACCACGACGGAAATAAACTCTCAAAGCTTATGGAAGTAAACCAAATTGAATTTTACCATGGTCAAAACGGGATATGTATTTTTGGCTTATAATTCATTCTCCATTACAGAGTTTAACACACATATATGTGGTATACCAATGACTTCTTACCAGCATCAATTCCAAAGCTGCATCTGTGGGAAGGGAAAATTCCAGAGTCGTTAGTTTATGTGGACACATACGCAGGTATGCCAAACCGACCCCAAGGTCAGGACTACTGTGGCCATAAATGGACCTCTCACTTTGTGTACCTAATGGATCTTAGGCAGATGGTTTGAGGTGTGGAAGATGGTTTGAGGGATGTTTGAGGGATGCGCAGGGGCATGTCATTATCCTGTAACAATGCACCACGAGAAACGAATAGTGAAAACCCTCGTGGCGCAGATACGGAGGAGGAAAACCACGTAAGTGCTCAAAAGCGGAAATCAAGCGCGAAGCGAAATGGTTTTGGCTAATGAAACTGAACCCGACATCCGATGGGAAAGTACCACATCACCCATGGTATTGGGCCATACTGCGTAAATATGAGAGCACGAGGACATAAGTTGCGTGTTTCTACCGACTTAAAAATATGCGCGTAGCTTAATGAGGTGGAGGAGTTGCCCGGAAAGTTATGGACATTTCGGTCATATTTAAAGAAAATCTGGTAATGATTTTTGTAAATCCAAGTTATAATTGTTAAACTTCAAAATTTTAGGTGTCTTAAACGTTTTGATGGTGCTTAATCCATTTCCACCATCAAAAACACTAATCAAACAGTTCCTCTACAAAAAAATTTGAAATTTTTCTGCCTAGATTCCGACCACTTTTAACCATCCGGGCAATTCTCATTACACCACTCCAAAAATATGTAGAGGCCCCAATGCGTTCTATGGGCATAAAAATGCATGGAAAAGGACAAATGTCGTTGAGACAGATGTCATCCCAAATGCAAAAGTAGAAGGTTGGCCTGACCATTTTCAAAAAGAGATTTTCAAAAAAACGCTTATCGGGTTAAAAAATAAAAATGGAAACCCTAAAACTTATGTGAGCGCCTCAAGGCTCACTCTCTGAACTATGTCCCTGCACACTCAACCCCCGCGTGAGGTGTCCACAATCACATTCGACTCATGCATTTTGTTTTGGTCTCTCACTACACAGTGCATGCTCGTCTTGAGCCTTAGCTCGCAGGTATTTACTTCACGGCATTTATTTCATAGAACAAGATTATGAATTCCAATGCAACAAAGGTTGGCGGGATACCGTCGATGGCGACTCCTATATCCAACCCTATAGCAAAGTTAATGCGGCCTGACATGGCCGCTCGATACCCAAATATAACACGCGCGCGGTGATGACTAAGGGAAAAAAAAAACGGCGTGTTATATTGGGGTATCGAGCGGCCATGTCAGGCCACATTAACTTTGCTATAGGGTTGGAAATAGCATTTCCCTACCGTCGATAGGTGAAAATCGACGCAGGGTCAGTCCATAGAATCTGATGGTCATGGAAGTTGATGGAACCCGCCATAGATGTCAACTCAGAGTTTAAAAGGGCCAAATTATTGACAAACCCTGCGACAACACGTGACATGACGACCCAAGTTTCGGATTTTCATAGTCATGTAAGAAAAAAGTGGATGCCTTAAATTCGGCATTGATCTTCCCAACGAATGACTGCAGAGAGATATTTTTATTTTTATTTCTATTTCTATTTCTATTTCTATTTCTATTTTTAGTAATGTCAAATTTTATGTGGAATTTTTATCACCAATATTTGAAGCGTCGAACTTAAATTGAATTTCAAAGTCGTTGAATTCATGAACACAAACACGATGACTTAGCCTCAATCTAGTGTTGCTAATTTTTGGAATCTAGTGTTTAGTTTCCATTTTGTTATAATGATTTAGAATAAAGTGATGATTAAAGTGCACTTCATCCTCCATATTAGAGATAATTTTGTGAATTTTTGTGGGTGTTGTGTTATTATGTATGGTCATAGATCTTCTAGCTTCCATAGGTGCTTTAGGTCGTGTGGGAGGACGACCTTTCTTAGCTCTATTGTTGCTCAAGGGAGCTCTTTGTTGAGCCATAATGAGAGGGAAGCAACATAGAATATTTTTTACTTGATTGGAGTAAGAACTAAGTTCTTTCCTCATAGGAACCCATAGACTAGGAGAGGAAATGTCAGCAAGAACCATTAACTAATTTAGCTAAAAGTCTTAAAAAATCCTCCCAGTAATCTCGGTAAACAAGAGAATTTGTTGAGGAGAAGGCTAGTACAACCTTAAACCCATGAATTTACAAATTATAGAAACCCCAGTTCTTTATGTTGTTGAAGAAAAATTGACATGTCCCCTTAAAATTGATGTACAAGATTCAACTAAAGAGTCGGTCACATGCCACCCTAGAACCCAAAAGCCACTCAGTAAACTACTTGGCCCGACCACTGAGAAAGGATAACCCAAATCTTGACAAAGAATCCACAATAAAGTAGAGAAATTACCACCCCGTACTTTAAACTAAAAGAACCAGTTAAACATACAAAATCTCCAAGCCTACTAGAAATAAGAGGTAACACAACATGAAGTCCAAAATATAAAGAAGTATCTAGCACTAGAGACAATTGAAGCCACCTAATGCCATTGAACTTGAATGAGGAGAAAGAGAAATCCCCCAAAATACATTGAGGATGCAAACTCAAAGGGAGGACCACATCTAGGCGAGTGGAACGCGCCTTGTAGTGGAGTAGCAGAGAGCCCAACCAAATAACCCATTGCAAGTGCATAATAACAACACTAATTAAGTTGAGCACAAAGACCTAGAGGTGATGAAAATAACCCCTTGAGCTCCAAACCAAACCATTTGACAAACTACCCCACTCCCAGAAACACAGAGGCCAACCAATCTCTTGTTGCAATCTCAACTGAGAAATTAGACCAAGTATAAATGGATTAAAGAAGAAAATCCATAATAGACCATTGTAATCCAGAAAAATCTCTCACCAAAATGAAAATTCTTGTAAATAAGACTAGTAAATTCAATGAGGAAAACTCGAATATGGCATAAAAGTGGCACCAAACTAGATAGTAAACCATGCTAGAGTAACAAGGCAACCTAACCTCATTTTAAACTTGTGGATGTAAACCTCCACCGCCTTTCTACATGATGCATCCATGTCTTCTCTCACCTTCCATATTTTTCATTCTGTTGAATAAATCAAAGCATTGAACCATGTCATAGGTTGTCACGACAATATATTTATCTGTTTGGTCGGTAAATTCTTCTTTCAATCTATCACTCATTTTTTATCCTGAAGATGGATCCCCCTTGGGATTCGAAACGTCGACAAGATGAACATAGTATTGTGGATGATCCGAGTCATAATTCCAAAAAATGACCACAAAAGCTTAAAGTCTAACGTAATTTCCCTGTACGGAGGGGATACTTGGGATGAGATCTGTTCTCTCAAAATTTCAAGGATAAAAATTGAAAGAAGAGCTTCCGACCTACAATTTCTGAAAGATTGTCACGACAATATATTTATTTGTTTTGGTCGGTAAATTCTTCTTTCAATCTATCACTCATTTTCTGTCCTGAAGAGGGATCCCCTTTGGGATTCGAAATATTGACAAGATGAACATAGTATTGTGGATGATCCAAGTCATATTTCCAAAAAATGACCACAGAAGCTTAAAGTCTAACATAATTTCCCTGTACGGAGGAAATACTTGAGATGAGATTTGTTCTCTTGAAATTTCAAGGATAAAGATTGAAAGAAGTGTTTCTGACCTGCAATTTCTGAAAGATTGTCACGACAATATATTTATTTGTTTTGGTCGGTAAATTCTTCTTTCAATCTATCACTCATTTTTTGTCCTGAAGATGGATCCCCTTTGGGATTCAAAACGTCGACAAGATGAACATAGTACTGTGGATGATCCGAGTCATAATTTTCCAAAAAATGACCACAGAAGCTTAAAGTCTAACATAATTTCCCTGTACAGAGGGGATATATGGAATGAGATCTATTCTCTCGAAATTTCAAGGATAAAGATTGAAAGAAGAGCTTCCGACCTGCAATTTCTAAAAGATTATCGCGACAATATATTTATCTGTTTTGGTCGGTAAATTCTTCTTTCAATCTATCACTCATTTTATGTCCTAAAGATGGATCCCCTTTTGGATTTGAAACATCGACAAGATGAACATAGTACTTTGGATGATCTGAGTCATAATTTTCCAAAAAATGACCACAAAAGCTTAAAGTCTAACAGAAAACCCACTTCTTGTGCCATGTACAAGCATTCATCACCCACATCACACCATGGTAACCTACCTTGTGCCACTTGTGGGCAGGGCCAAGCCCCTCTTAAATTCCTTCATACACACCCTGGGGCAAGGGCTAATATCCCCCTAATTAACACCCATGTGTAGGGAGGTTAATGTAGTTATTTTATATAATATTCAATTTTTAATTTACCTATGATATTAATATCCACCCAAATTTCCAAAGGATCTTTGAAATGGAAAAAAGAATTCAATATATTCAAAGAAAAGCATAATTTGAAATGTTGTTTGATTGTATCATGGAAATATTGGTAATTAGAGAATGGATAAAAATTAAATCTAGAAAAACAACAATAACATCTTGACCATATGAGTTTTTACGTGGGAAAATCTTGATAATGTCTCAATGAAACATTCACAGGGCAATGTATGATATTTTATTATTTGAGGAATAAGGTATTACAGTTAGGAGTACAATTCCAAAATCAAAACAAATTGCCACCTGTTTCATAAGTCAATATTGTTATACAAACCATCAAAAATTTACAGGGCAATGTATGATATTTTATTATTTGAGGAATAAGGTATTACAGTTAGGCATGCAATTCCAAAATCAAAACAAATTGCCACCTGTTTCATAAGTCAATATTGTTATACAAACCATCAAAAATTTACATGAAGTAAATTTTGGTTTTACAATATATTATTTTTATTTATTATTCATTGTTGTCATGAATTATATTAATCTCCATATTGACAACAATTTACTTGATATTTTGTTGAAGTTTGTTTCTCATCTCTTTTGTAAGTCAAAAAAAGTTAAACACCATAACAACTTCTTTAATAGTATTGGTTTGATCAACAATGTTTGCACAATTTTTTTTAGTGTAGATCTTTTTAAATTTTACTCTATTTCCATATATAACTTGTTTTACAAAATGGTATTTAATACCAATATGCTTAGTCTTACTATGATAAATTGGATTAGTAGCCAAATGAATAGCACTTTGAATATCACATAACACAATTGCATTTGTTGTGTTCTTCCAAACTCACGTAAAAGACCCTTAATGAAATTGCCTCTTGCCTCTTTGCATGTATGTGAGACAATGATATATTCTTCATCAGTAGTGGATAAAGAAATTATTTCTTGAAGCTTTGACATCAAACTAATAGATCCTACTGCAAGAGTAAAGACATCACCTGAATTAGATGTACTTCTGTCCAAATCAATTACAAAATTTGAATCAACATAACCTGAGAGAGAATCACTGCAATCGTTAAAAGTGATGTAATAATAATTTGTGCCTCTAAGATATCAAGCATCCATTTCACTGCATTCCAACACTCTCTTCCCGAATTTGTCATGTATCTAGTGACAACACTCATTGCTTGTGGAATATTTGGTCTAGTACATATCATTGCACATATTAAACTTTATATACATTAGTGTATGGTGCATGAGACATATAATATTTTTATTACTCACTAAATGGGTATTAATAAGTTTCACATTATTCATCCCAAATTTTGGGAGCATTTTCTCCACATACTTTTGATGTGGTAATCTGAGCACTACCATTTTGCATATTTTAGTGTATTTCTATGCCCAAAATTTATTTTGTTGCACCTAAATCCTTCATATCAATGGTCATAGCCAATTGAGCTTTTTCAATAACTTGATCTCATCTATGTTTGCAACAAGTATATTGTCAAATATATATCGGTGAGATAATGAATACCATTAAAAAAATTTAAGTAAACAGAAGGGTCATACTTTTAGTGTAATTCTAGCTCTAAAGGAATTAAACTTCTTTTACCATTTCCTGATAGACTACTTTAGGCCATGCAATGACTTCTTGAGCTTGCAAACTACCTTTTTTTTATTAAATGAAATCTTCTAAATGTACCATGTATATCTCCCTTAAAATGTTGTTTTAATATCTAATTTCTCTAACTCTAAATCAAGTAAAACAACTAGTGTCAATATAATACAAATAGAAACAATCTTAAAATTGTGAAAAGATTTCATGGAAATCTATATCATCCATCTAAGAGTAAGCCTTTGCAACCAATATAACTTTATATCTTTCAAGTTTATTATCAATGCCTTTTTTAATTTGTATACCCACTTACACGACAATTTTTTTGTTTTTTCTAGGGCATTAATCTATTTTTTCATTTCCATCTTCCATTTAACATTATTGATATCATCTATTGGTTCCTAATAACAAGAGGGTTTCCCGTTGTCAATAATCAAAGCAATAAATGGAATAAAATCAATATTGCCTTTAAGGAGGATTTGCATCTTGTGTAAATATTGGTGTTATTTGTGGAACTTCCACATTTTCTTGAATATCTTTAGCATCCATAGATTCTTTATCTTCATAATATTTTTTCTACTTTCTAGTTTCTGTAGATGGTTAAGTCTTCAATTGACTTTGTTGATTTAATTTCACTTGTTCTCATTTCAACTGTTACAATATTTGATTTAATGAGGGGGGATTCTATTGATAAGAAACCAACTATTACAGTGCACTTCAAAGAAGAAACCTCCTTTTACAATGAATACAATGTATAAGATAATATTTTATAATCCTAAGACGAATTCTCCTTGGTCTCTCTAGGCAACAAAGGGTACAATTAAAATGAAATGGTACAATGAAAAGTTATGGCTGACATAAACAATATAAATGTAGTAACTCAATATCTAGGCCTTAACAATGGGTTTTAGGGTTAATATGGGGCTTGGATTAACATGATCCTCCCCTTCGAACAAGTTTTTTCCTCAACACTTAAGTAATGGTGGGTGTTTCTGCATGAACAAATTACCTTCCCATGTCTCTTCCACTGGTAGGTCCTTCCATTTAATGAGGTACTTAGTAATTTCTCATTCTCTTAGCTGTTCAATTATTGTTTCTAGGATTGTTTTTGGTTCTAGTATGATTTTATCTTCTTCATTAATCTATAATAAAATAGTTTGGACTAGGATCTTGTGACTAACTACTTTCTTTAAGTGAGAAACATGGAATACTTGCAACATCGTATAGGGGCCATAATACCTCAGTGCTAATTTATTGTCCTCCTTTTGTTGTTTAAGAAACATTTGTTTATATGGTTGTAGTCTCACAAATACTTAATCCCCCACTTCAAATTCACTTTCATTATGATGTTGATCTATTTGTTGTTTCATCCTACTTTGTGTTATAACCAAGTTGTCCAAAAATTCAAGAACCTCTTCTTCGTGCTTTATGTAGTCCTCCGTTGATTGAGCATTTACAATCACTTTCAAGGGTGATGTGATAGGGACATTTTAGATGAATCATGGACATAAGTGTTGTACCATCACTCTGCCAAGGGAAACCACTTGGCCCATTGTGTTGTTTATCACATGCAAAGCAACAAAAATATCCCTCTAAATATTTATTCATAATCTTAGTTTTTCAATCAGATTGAGGATGGTAAGGTGAGCTATGAGGTAATTGAATACCCAAATAAGAAAAAAAATAGTTCAAAATTTTCTAGTGAATATTGGATTTCTATCATTTACAATAATCTTCAGGATTCCATGTAGCTTTTTCATTATTCCCATAAATGTTTCTACAATTGTACTTGCTTTAAGAGGATGAGAAATAAAACAAAAATGGACATACTTTGTCAGTGGATCTATTACTACCAAATGACATTGTTTCCATTGGATTGGGGAAAATTGTAATAATATACATTGAAACTATTTCCCAATGTTGATTTGGTATAGCCAATGGTTGTAGGAGCCTTGGGGTCTTGATTGTATCTCCCATATTTTGTTGGTATACAACACATTTAACAACAAGCTTGTGCACATTTTCTTTAAGACCTCTCCCAAAAAAATCTTTATTGATCCTATGATATGTTTTCAAGAATTTTGAATGTCTTCCTATAGGAGAAGTGTTTAGTTCCAAAATAACCTTCTATTTGAGTTGATATTTTTACATAAGCATAAATGATTTTGATACAACAACAAATCATTCTTCCACATAAATTTTTCTACTACACTAGGGTCCTCCTGCAGTGGTTGAATAACCTTGCATACCCTCTTATCTTGCTTCCATTTAATCTTTGCTTCTTCTGCTCGATCAAATTGTAAAATGGAAATAACACATAGTAAACTCTTTATGTCTTACATTTTCCTTGAGAGTGCATTTGCCACAATATTTTGTTTTCCGTTTTTGTAGATAATTTCAAAGTTATAACCTAACGCCTTTGTAACCCATTTTTGTTTTTTTCAAAAGGTACTCCAAACTATCATGATCTATTTTAACTTTGAAGTGTCTTGTTATTAGGTATGGGCTCCATTTCTTAATTGCATGTGGTATGTTCAACATTTATTTTTCATAAATGGGTTTGTATAAGTTCCTTCCTTTAAGTTGGCTACTTTCAAAGGAAAGGGACCTTCCTTCTTGCATCAAAACTACATCAATGTCATGGCTTGAGGCATCACACTCCACAATGAAAGTTTTTGTGAAATCAGGTGTTGTCGGGACAAGAGTTGCTTACACAACCTCTTTAAGTTTTTCACAAGATTTGTTTCCTTCTTGAGTCCGGAAAAAGGCTTCCTTCTTTAGTGATGTTGTTAGAGGTGCCGCTATTTGAGCATAATTAGTCACAAACTTGCAGTAATATTATGTCAATCCAAAATATACTTTGAGTTTCTTTAAGGATTTGAGGAATGGTCATTCATCATAGCTTTAATTTTGTTAGATTCCACTTCAACACCTTCATGAGATACAATATGAGCCAAAGATTCCACTTCTTGAACCACAAAGACACACTTGAAAGGTTTTGCATATAGTTTTTTCTCTTCTAATAATATTAAGACCTTGTCAACAATTGTACATTCTCTCCTCAAGATTTGTTGTAGATTAATATGTCATTAAAAATACTAACACAAATTTTCTAAGGAATGGATTAAAAATAAAGTCACTAAGATATGAAATATTGAAGGTGCATTAGTAAGTCCAAATGGCATAATCAAAAACTCATAATGGCTTTCATGTGTTCTAAAACATGTTTTGGGAATGTCATTTTTCCTCATTACGGAATGAAGATCCAACTTAGTAAACAAAATTTCTCTATGAATTTTTTCTAATAATTCATCAATGATATGAATAGGAAACTTATCTTTGATTTTCATTTTGTTGAGTTATTTGTAATGTGCACACATATGCCATTAACCATCATTTTTTATAACCATCATCATTTGTGAAGAGAAAGAACTTTCACTAGGTTAAATAATGACAATCTCTAACATTTATTTAACCATATGCTCAATCTACTCTTCTATGCATACATGTACTTGTAAGGTCTAATGTTAGGTGGTACACTTCTAGCCTGCAAATGAATAGCATGATCATGATCTCAAGTAGGTGGAAAACCCATAACCATCACTCCAATTACCTTGGAATGGTTGTCAATGACAGTTTGGAAATCCATTGGAGAAGAGGATATTGATGTTTGAACATCTAATGAACACAATTGTTAAATTGCATCATGGTGTCATGTTTTTAGTAAGTTTATCGTGTTATTAGAGCTTATCACCTTAGAGGGCTTTCTCAGATATCTCTAAGCTTTTAGCTTCTTCTCTTCTTTTTTTCTTTTTTCTGAGGAAAATCTCATGAAAAGATCTTTAAAATTATGGGCCACTATTCCCAATGATTGTAACTATCAAACCCCTAATACAACATCAACAACACCCATTTTGATTGCAATCATGGGACTATTCAATAAATACCCCCCCATATTCAACTTAATACTATGGCACTTCCTTGAACAAATTATTGTACCATCATATGCAATCATACTTGAAATTCTAATGCTAGATATACAAAGCTATTGAGAAGTTTTGCTAGTTTGTAATTGATGAAGTTATGGGTGCTATGTGAATCAATCAACATTGTTCCCTTTTTCTTTTTTATATATCCTTCTATGTTGAGGGTTTTTGCAGTATTGATACTAGCCAATTTCTTGAAGTAGTCTCTTATAGCCCTAGATCTTGTGATGATTCTAATTCTTGATCTTCTTCCACTTCATAGTCTATGTAGAATCATTTTTTCTCATGACATTTATGCCCCATATTGTATTTGTTGTCACAATTGAAACATAATACCTTTTCTCTTCCTTCATCTATTTTTTAAGTTGTCAACCTTGTTGGTTGAGTGAGGTTAGATGAGAAAGTATGTTTTTCTCTATAGTTGTTAGCGACAACTCTTCTACTATCCATAGTTTAACTTTTAACTTTTCTTTCCAGGCTAAAAACATGCATTGTGGATTTAGATCAAAGATATGTACTTCACGTTGTATGCTTTCCTTTAGAGTTCCCATAAACAGGTCTAACAAATTATAATTTGAAATGTTTTTTACCTTGAAACTTAACTTTTGAAATTGTTGTATATGTTATATAATTGGACCTTTTTGTCAAAGATTTACCAATTGAATAAATAATGCATTGCATTAATATCCCCATAATGTGCTATCAATTCCTCTATAAAAATGGACCAAGATACAATATAATTATTTTTCCATTTGCAAATCCATTGTACAATATAAGAGTGGCGAGGTACCGTGCGATGTGTGGCGATGGTCGGTCAAGCAATATGTGATCTACCTGCAGGTGAAGTAGAGTCGTTGGCGCGAGATCTGTCGGACAATGACTAGATTCAAGGACATGTGGGTCCCTTTGATTGTGATTTTTGTAACATGCTATGGGCATGTCGGATGTATTTAGAGCTATGGCTCCAAACACTTTTATGATACAAAATATGATTATGCATTTGATATGACGATGACGGTTCGCCATTTGTTTTGTTTATGGTATTTACATAGTGATTTTGGGCTCTAGGAACATGACCGTAAGTAATGGTTTCAAATTCACGTGCCAACAGCTTAACTTGTAGATATTTTCTAAATAGGACTTGGTTATGCACATGATACACACCATTCAATTGCATGACAAGTAGCAAGGAATATAAACGAACATGAAGATGAAGGATATGATGAGCAAGGGCATCGACTAACAAACCTATCACTGCATCATATTCGGCCTTTTTATTGGTGGCAAATCCAATGCACACGCCATTTGCAAAGGTCTAACATATGCAAGGGGGTAAAAATGGCTAAAGATAGATTCCGGGAGAAGCGACTTGCACCGTCGGCATGACCGATATACGGTGTGGATGATGGATCCATCTGAAAGGTGCAAAAGACAATAGATGAGATGATGCAATCTACCTAACTACATGGCAGAAATAAAGACATGCAAATCAAAGGGATGTGTTGTGAGCAACATTTCTGGAGGTAGAGCGCATTGGGAGAATTAGGAAGGAGATGGCCTTCGAAATCCTCTTGAAGGAATGCCCCCTTACTCAAGTGTAGGGGTAATCAGGGGTAGACATAGCTTCCATGGTGTCCTCATCAGGCTGGGAGATGGGCGAACAGGAGGAAGATTGACTACATGATGCGACGACATTACTTGGTGCATCAACCTGAGAGAGAAGATTGACATACGCATCGTATTGAATGGTAGATGACGGATGGGTAGACGGAGGGTCTACTGATGTTGAGACCTGGGATTCTGTCGAAAAAGGTTCGATAGAAATGCATGCAGCAACCTTAGGAATGTTTGTTGACGAGGAACTCAAGGATGACGATAGGTAAAGCATGGGGCCTGTGGTTTCCATCATCTCGACATCGATTGGGAGGGATCATAATAGTAGGGCCATAGTTTCCATGTTC
The DNA here is from genome assembly GCA_031772625.1 of Pinus tabuliformis. NCBI lineage: Eukaryota > Viridiplantae > Streptophyta > Pinopsida > Pinales > Pinaceae > Pinus > Pinus tabuliformis. Next base: position 586,100,219 of record CM062808.1, on the reverse strand, counting down.
TGGTTGACTGGTGGTACCAGAATCCATAGGTAGGGGAGTAGAGGCTCCACTATGAGTGGCCTCGTATTCACGAATTTCCCAAGGCAATCGCGAAATTCATCAAGACAAGGGAAACAATGGGAATAGTGACCATGAAGGTCACACAGGGTACAAGGATGGTTTGTGCGAAGAATTTTGAGTTTCTTAGGTGGGACTGGTATGTTAACATGGACTTCTGGAATATTCGACTCAGGGAATGCTTCATGAACCAACGGTTTAAGTTGAGGAAGTTCAGGACAATTGTTGGTGGCGTGCCCAATAACTTCACACAAAGTGCACGAGGGTGTCAACTTTGGGGCCTTAGGGGATGGAGGAGGTTGGGGAGCCTTGTCCTTCGAATCTTTCCTTTTGGCTTTGCCCCCCTAGCCAGATGCTTTCGCAATAGGAGTTTGTTCCTATTGAGGTTGTGATGGTACTGAAGTAGCAGCAGGGGTCATGGGGATCAGTTGAACCAAGGTCAAAGCATGATAAGGTCTTGGCTGAACAGGCGAAATGTTTGCAGGGGGGTCGATGTACCATACTGGGATCCCAAGAGTCATGTTAGGAAGGACCAGCAAAGCCATGACAGGTACATAAAAAACTCTCGGAGTGGGGAATAAGAAAGGTATTTGGCCAACAGGATAATGTACCAGTGGAATTGCTCCTAGATGGCTGAGGCCTGGAAGAACAATTCCTAGTGGGAACATAGGAGAGGCACCCACAAATGGAGAAGGTCATGTGGGAGTGGGTCCAGAGGGTACAGTTGGAAGAGAAACAATAGGATGTTGCAGAGCTAACTGTTGATCAGGTGTAACAGACTATTTAAGGGAAGCCCATGACGCTTGTAACATGCAAACACTCATGGAAGTAGGTTCTGAAATGGGAGGGGGAGGACCAGGGAAGGCACCTAACAATGAGGAATCCTTATAGGCTCCGGGTGAGACACTAGTGCAAGGAGTTGAAGACTATTTGTCAAACATTGACGAGATATTGGACTCGGGGGAGGTCACAGATGTTGGCTTGTAGTATGTCAATTGATCGATGGTAACGATCTTCCCTTCATGGTGGAAGCACATCTTGTGGAACACCACAGAAGAGACAGCTGACATGGCATATGTGTAACTACGACCTAAGAGAATGTTATAATCCAACGGGGCATCAATGACTTCAATGTCAACCTGGACAGTCTTGCCCGCAAGGGTCACTGGAGAATTGTGGTACATACAAAGGGGCTGGGAGGAGTGTCCATCCCAAGCCCGCAAAGTGATGGTGGAGGGAGACAACTCAGGTGACTTTAGTTGTTTCCAAACAGCAGCGGACATCACACAGGTGGATGCACCTTCATCAGTAATGCATCTGGAGATGGTGGCATTATGGATTCTGATTGGTATCTGGAAAGCAACTGATGAAGGTAATGGGGGGGGCTCTGATGTATCAACCGGGAAGACAATCAAATGATCGTTAGAAGGATCCACTGCACCCAAGACAGTTAGTAGAGCTTTGTTTTGGGAAGGGCATGACTAGAGGACTTCTACTGTCGACATGGCAGCAGGCGATTACTCCAAGTCATCTATTATACTGTATGTATGGGCAACTATGTTAGAAGTCGCATTGCGACGTAATGGTCCCTTTGGGATCTTGGGAATGGCCTCAACTTTGGGTTGAGGGATCTGTAAAGGATCATTTGGTGTCGTAAGAGGCTCAGCAGATACTTTGGTTTTGGGCTCAGTAGCTGACGAAGTGGAGGGCTTGTCATACTGGCGTGACCGAGTTTGTAGGTTGATATTGGAGGGGTTAACCTCATCAAAGTTAATCATCGGGATCTGGTAGTCACCAGGACCAGAAGGTTGGGGGAGGTGGGCTACTTGACCTGGCTGGGATTGAGAAACAACAAATCCTTGCTAAGGGAAAGGATTTGTGAGCATAGCCGTTGAGATGGCACAGGATTTTGAGGCAATTGTTGACCTCAAGAGGATGCTTGAGCTTCCCACATTTGACACATCTAGGGTAAAAGAGGACACTCATGTGTGTAATGGCCATGTTCACCACAACATGCATAAGGCTTGTTCGTACGAATAGCCTTGTTTTGCTTGGGTTGACCGCCTTGTTGCTGGTTGTTAGTGTCAGGTTGGTTCCCCTGGGGTTCACTAGGTTGGTTACCTTGATTATTCTGGTTCCCCTTATTACCCTTCCCCTTATTCTTTTTCTTCGAATTTTGGGGATTGGTAGCACTCTGTTGCGCAAACACTTGTCCCTAAGGGGGAAGTGGTTGCTAGGGCTAAGGATGCATGGGAGGCTATGACGCTAATGCTTGAGGGGCTGGAGTGTCAGGCTATGCATAAGAAGGAGCGACGGTTTGGTAGACGGCTTGGGACCCTGGAAACATGTTGCTTGCAGGAGGGGCATAAATGTTGGAGGAACAGGTGCCCCCCTGTGGGTAGCCATAACTCTCTTGAGTATATCGTGAAGAGTGTGAAAGAGATCCAACGATACCATCGGTGGTGTGAGATGCCCCCAGTGCATTAGCACTTCCAAGACGAGGGAGGTCTGGAATGATGGTATAGACATAACTAGATTGAGCATAAATCAGATCATATCTCAAAGTGGTCTGGAGAGCTTCTTCCTCGGTCTGAGGAAAATGGGATGCGACATCTTTCCCGATGGGGGATAAAAGGCTCTTGAGAAACCAATCTAGATAGACACGGTCTTCGAAAGGCAGGGCACGACATGTGCTCCTCCTTCGACGCCACTCTTGAACATGGTCAGAAAGGTGAGTGGCAGAGGACTGACGAAATGTGGTCAATAACTCAGTACCAGTGTCGTACCAGAGAGGTAACTAGAAATATGAAAGGAACGCTTTAGCAAGCATCACGAAAATGAAATGAGAGGCGGAGGGCTGGTCTACATACCATTTTGTAGCATCTCCAGTGAGCGTGCGTTGGAAGAGTCGAAGATGAATGGAGTCATCGGTTATGGAGTTGGACGAACACCACATGTGGAAGGATCGAACATGGTTTTTAGGATTCTCTCCAGCAATACCTTCAAACTTTGGGATGTCGGAGGGAAGCTTAGTCGGCATAGAGGGCCAACCAGCATCATGGTGTATGGGGTCGTTTATCAACTGGTTAAGATCCAGTATACTTAACCCAGCCATAAAGGGGAGCATGGGGACTGCCAGAACATTTCCTTACACTGTTCCGCCTTATGTGATCACCGGTGTAGAACCGGAGCCACCACCAAGTTGGGTTCTTGCACTAGTAGTGGGTCTAGACATGGTGACAATATGCGGTGAAGGAGGCTCGAATCAGATGAGGAACCAGAAGGACTAGGAGAAGAGTCGATATGGGGAGTCAGAGGGCTATGAACTCGAATCTGACGAGGAGGAGTAATACGCCCAAGCGGAAACTGGGGGTGAAGGCCTAATAGTCTCTGTGACACATGCCTTGGTGGCGCAATGATGAAAATACACACAAAACACAGAAATGGTGAAGGGAGATCAACAATATATCTTTTGTCTCGAATGCGGTGAGATAAATTTACTATGTTAAGTCTTAGCTTGGCAATGTAAACAAGCACCCTTCGCTTAAGGTGTGCTTATGTGTGCAAGTGTATTAATTGATTAAGCCCAGATCGTGTTTGTAAAAAAGAAAAAAACTTGCTGCAAATAAACTGAAATAAATAACAGAAAATGAATAGCAAAACAATTAACTAAACCCCTCCTAAACTGGGTTTGCAAACACTGTACTACTTGGTGGCTAAACCGATGGGAAATACACTGAAACGATCAAGAGATCTGAATGGCGGTGTGACTGGGATAAAGTGACACTAAGCTGCTGGAAAGTGGTGCAGCAATAGCAAAAACTTAGAGGGAAGATTGCTGCAAAAGATAGGGAGATGGGTGAAACACCTAAGGAAACCGATGGGACCCTAAGGGAATGACCAAACAAGTTTAAATGTGAAACTATGGATGGTAGCAACCTATCTTAACAGATCTGAAACAAAAGATTACAGATCTGGAAAATGTGGTTGAAAGTGCTGCAGAAACTCAGACTTCTCACTCAGCTAAACTCCTCCTAGAAAGGTGGAAGTGTACTAGAAGCCTTAGGGGAGGCTAAATTCGAATTTGACGCGTAAATTAGAGTGGATCAAGGCCTAAGCAGGATGATGCATAGGTCAGACACCCAACAGACAGCTCTCAGAAAAACCTAGAAACAGAACTGAGAAAAACCCTAAAACCCAAAAATCGTAGGTACTCACCTGTTTTCTGCTAAAATCAGACTTTTTGGGCTTAAAGGTCCATTCTTAAGCCCAGATCGCACTTTTTGGGCTAAAAACTATGATTTATGTTCTGAGGATCCCAATCTGCAAATTTTAAAAAAACAAATGTTGTCTTTGTCGCGGCTGGGTCCTGTGACCTGTGAAAACAACCAGAAAGCTTGCGGAAGTCAAAAATTTATCAGATCTAGGGTTAAAAACTAGGAAACATTAAGAGAATTGAAAAAAGAAGAAACCCTAAGCTGAAAACCAAAGGTCACCCAGGTTTCTGGATCTGAAGTATAAAACCCAACGGAGTCGCCAATTTGTTGTAGTGTTTTCTTCTCAATGATGTACGAAAAGAACCCACTTAAGATTGTGGATGACAAACAATCTCAACAATAGAAATGACTGCTAAACATTATATATCTGCAGCTATTGATAGAAACAAAACCTGCCAAAATTCTGATCTATGCTATGATCATAGTTAAACAGTGAAAGAAAGAGTAATAACCCCAAACATCCAATGGAAACCAGATATGTAAAGAATAATTTTATAATAACACCCATGAAGAGAATAGAGAATTGTTACGAGTCTCCCTATATGGGATGGGTTCTTGGCTATCCTCAAACGTTTTCAGCTTCTGTAGAGTCTCTCTCCTCTATAATGTATAAACCCAGCAAAAATATGGTGTGCGACAATGAAAATAATCATATTTATAACAGTGAGTGCAATAATGAAAATAATCAAAAGTGAATAATGAATGGAAAACCCTTCTATTTATAACAAAATATTGAGTTATCCTCAAATAATGAGCAATAATAAAATATTATTGATCTCATTCTTGGAATAACCACCTCAAATATTTTATTATATTTGTTTAGGAGGGAAAAAGTATTTAAACTTTTATTTAGAAATAATAAATAAATAAATAATTTATTTATTATCTCAAGGAATTAGTTAAGGAATAATAAACAAATAATGATTTATTTAATTATTCCTAAGGGATTTAGTCAAATTTAACAAAGAATAGTAATTAATTAATGATTAATTAGTTATTCTTAGAGAAAACAAGATAAATAATGATTTATCTGTTTATTTTTCATGATTGGGTCAAATTTGACAAGGAATAATAATAAAACAATGGTTTAATTAATTATTCCTAGAAGAAAATCAAATAAATAGTTATTTATTTAATTATTCTTCATGGGTTTAATTATAAATTACTTAATAAAGGTGGTTTATTAGGTAATTTCTCATAGTGAAAGCAATTTTACTAGGGTAAAGTTGGCTTTACATGGTATACTTCGATCCATCTAGTAAATTAGGCTAGATGATCAATTTTTTGGTGATAACACCATCAAATACCTCACGCATTGGAGAGTATTTAATGTTGCAGCTCCTTGTATTACCAATATCTAGTATCCAATCCTCAAGCTTGTCATTGATTACTTCATCCAGGATGAATTTGTGCTCTAGGTGGCTCTCCTCCTCTGCAGAGGTGATTTCCTATTGTGCCACTATAAAAATCTATTTGTTTTAATTCCACTATTGATGACTCAACACCAAGTTTAGCATGTGAGACAGGTGGTCGAGTGTGTGCCTCATATCCTTTGTAGCTGGAACCTCTTCTAGCCATTGTCCTAAGTGAAGAAGTGAAATGTTTGATCAAAGATCAGATATGGTAAGTGAACAAACTTCTAAGATTGGTCTCTATCAACAAGAAAAACCAAGAAACAACTGATACAAATGTAGATATCAGAAAGCAAGGAATTCTTGGGTTGGGTGTCCTAGGTTTGGAAGTAAGAAAGGGCTACCAATAAGCATGCAAACCAACAAGTAGGAGACTTATTAAGTTTCTAATTTTGTTGCAATGTAACCTTGGCCATTGGGTTTTAGTTAATAACACATGCCCTTGCATTTATTAATCTACAAGTTATGGTGAGTAGTCAACAGGTTTTTGTGTCTACTACTAAAAACTACTTAATTAGATCGTGTTTTAATTTACCAAATAGGAAATTAGTTAGTTTGAGTTAAAACAATGTTGTGAATATAGGGTTCATTGAAGGATTTGTTAAAGAAGGATTTTTTGTGGCTCTTTCATTGTCTTGGAAAGATGTTGTCATAGAATTTATTGTCATTGTAATAAGGACTAGTGAGATTGGCAAAATTTTATAGGGGATGTAACACCCTCCTTAGACATCTACCCAAGTAACTAGCCAAGCGAGGTAAACATGCGACGAGAGGCTACTATGATTGGATTCGACCTCCTATGTGGCCTTAAGGAAGTGGAATCGACGGAACACATCAACCAACCTATCCACATCAGCAACAGAAACCTCAGGAGACATGTCAGCCACTCAAACATCATGTCCCTGGGTCCCACTAATGTTCTGGACATCTTAAGCCTCAATTGCTCTCATGCTATATGCATGACAACATCCAGAAACCCAAAGTCGCTCTCACAGGCTTGCTTTCCAGCGTCCAAAGACCCAATTTGCCAGTGTTATGCCAGCAACCCTTGGGATTTGAGCCACTTTTTTAGGCCCAGAGCCCAGGTCACTGCCCATAATGAAATGATAACTTAGGAGCAGTAAAAGAACAGGGAAACAATGATGCAAAAGCAATAAGTTAAACAAGACCTTAATCAGATCCATATTAGCCATGACAGGTATTTCATCAAACATGTCGCAAGCATGTAATCTACAGGTGTAACCAACATAATTAAACATAGGGATCTTGTACTTATCTGAGAATCGCTAAGAGCCATTGTTCCCTCATGCCATTTGCTACATTACCATCTATTAGGCCATAGATACATTATCCATTCATTTACAAGCAAAAACATATTGAGAGTCATACATAGCTATTGTCATAAAACACACATACAAGTAGCATAATAACAACATAAATACTCATGAAAGTACAACCATATAAACCACACATAATCCATAAAAATGCTCATAGAAATACAAGGATAAATAACCTTTTATTAACGATGCAAAAACCAAACCCGGGATGGGACTTCCACATTCCACCCGACCATAGAATGGCTGAACAAAATCTCTCTTTAGCCATTCACCCCCATGCCATACTCCAAGCATGAATGTAGGACTCAAACCAAAAGAACCAACCCAAGCATACCGAGGCTAAACCAACTCACCCTCATCAATAGAAACCATGCTTTATCGTAATCCATCCCGGATCACTAGGCCAACAGAATGAACACATCATTATTGGATTTACCGTGATCTCCATCCGATCACTATGCCAAACAAGCATGGATGCCACCAAATTTCTCCACCTACACTGTGAGGAATTTTCCTGTCTCCTAGTCTCTCAGTATTTACCGCAACCCAAACCTAGATCACTAGCCCCTAAACTAAGACCCACTCTCTAGGATTTACCGCATATCCCAAACTTTGGATTACTAGGCCCAACGAAGAGCAAACAACCTCTTGGATTTATCGTATATCCTTCCATTCATGAGCAAGGATTCCTAGGCCCACCAAGGAAACACAGTCCTATCTTCACCACAACCCACAGTCTGGATCAGGGGTCACTAGGCCAATGGCTTTACCATGATCCACAGTATGGTTTAAAGAGCACTTGGCCATGTGCTCTATCATTCGGACATCCACCCTAATCATCTTCAAATCCATCCAGCAACCCATCTCAACCAAAACATGAAAACCCCATCACACCATGGCCTTCCAGAAATGGAAAAGCTAGGCTGAAAACACTGTTACACCTGGCAAAACTCATGCCACAACAGTAAAGAACCACATGCAATACCATGCATTCCAAATCTAGCAAGGGAAATACACATGCAAATTGATACCTACAATGAATCTTGCTGTTTCATCCTTCCTTTCCATGCTTGATCTTTGCTTCCTCTTACCTTCTTTGCCTTTCTTGCTCCAATGCCAAAATGCTCCAAGAAAACTCTAAGTGTCCAAGAGTGAGAGAGAGAGAGAGAATAATGAGAGAGATCCAAAACTAAACTGACAAAAGGTTACCAACTGATCCTTAGAAGCATTTTTATGAATGAGGCCTATATTTTCTTCATTTTCCATTATTTTCCTTCAATTTCCTACTCACTTGCAACCTGTGACCTTTCACCTCCTTTTTCTCCTAATTTCCATTATTTTCATAAATAAATGTGCCAAAAATTCCATTTTTCCTTTCCAAAGCCTTAGCCATAATAACTCAAATGAACACCCCTTGGGATGCCTTGCCCAACATTTTGTTTGGAATAAGTGTCCCGTCAACCCTGGTTATTATTTTTGTCTTTATTACTTTTATTACATGGAATTTTCACCAGGGTTGTTACAAAACCCTCCCCCTTGGGGAATATTGTCCTTGGTGTTAGACCACACCGAGACCTCAGTAAAACCGCTAAAAAGCAAACATACTGCCCATGGATCTTTATGACATAGCTCGATGCAGTATTTACAATGATCACCCTGTTGAAAAGAAAACCAACATAAAAACATAACAACATGAAAAAATAATGACATGACACCCATACCACTTATTGGAGCTTTATAACATAGATCATGGATGTATTTACATCCATATACATACGTACATATAGAAAAATCATCAAAACATATATCGGAACATATACCAAAACACCATACCAAAACTGCTTTGCCTCAACCAGCAAACAAGGAAGGGTACATAGCTCGCATCTGATCCGCCATGTCCCATGTAGCTTCATCGGGCCCAAAGTGCTTGCACTGCACTTTAACTTGCTTAATTGCTCAGTTTTGGAGCATGAGCACCTTTTTCTGCAATAAACAATGAAGCTCCGCTGGAATTCTCCGTTTGGTTCCACCTACAATACATACTAGTCAATCACATGATCAACATCCTTAACATACTTCTTAAGCAATGATACATGGAAAACATCATGGAATTTCACTGTCGGAGGCAATGCAAGTTGATAGGCTACTGGCCCAATCCTCTCAACGATACTTAAGGGTCCAAAAAACCACAGTGACAGCTTGGCACATGATCCAATCCACAAGGAGCTCTTCTTCAATTTGGTGCGCAAGTACACATGTTCCCCATTCTAGAACTCCTTGAACAACCTATTCTTATTTGCATAGCTCTTTTGCTATCCTATGCTGCCTTTAGGTTCTTCTTGATCACCTGCATTTATTGTTCCATGTCTGCCAACATCTCTGGTCCAATCAACACCCTATTAACCAGATCACTCCAACTAATTGGAGTATTGCAACTCCGCCCATACAATGCCTCAAAAGGACTCATCCTCAATGATTCATGATAACCATTCTTGTATGTGAACTCTACGAAGGGGATATACTCTTCCCACTTCTGTTGTTGATGCATAACATACATCCTAAACATGTCCTCCAATATCCTGCTGACCCTCTCTGTCCGTCCATATGTTTGCAGATGATAAGTCATACTGAAGGCCAACTTTGTACCCAAACCTGTAAATAACTCCTTCCAAAACTTGGAAGTGAACTTTGCATCCATGTCCAACACAATCTTCTTTGGAACACCATGCAATCTGACCACATCTTGGATGAATACATGTTCTACATTGCTAGCTGAGAATGTAGACTTCACTGGAATGAAGTGTGCAACTTTCGTCAACCTATCCACAACAACCATGATGGAATCATGTTGTCTCACTGTCTTCGGCAACCCTGTGATGAAGTCCATGGAAATGACCTCCCATTTCCACTCTGGAATCACAATCGGTTGTAGCAGTCCAACTGGATGTTTACACTCTTCCTTCACTCGCTAACAGTCGAAACACCTAGCCACAAATTTTGCTACATCCTTCTTCAAATTCAACCAATAATAGAATTTCTTCACTGCAATCAATGTCTTCTGATAACCTGGGTGACTTGAATAAGGTTTCACATGAAACTCTCTCAATATCACCTTCTTGAGCTCGCTGCTATCTGGCACATATATCCTGTCTCTGAATCTAACCAATCCATTCATTGTAAGACGATAATCCATACCCTATGCACCTGCACCTGTACCTGTACATGTGTTTGTACATGTACTGCCACATGTACCTGTACATGTGTTTGTACATGTACTGCCACATGTACCTGTACCACTACATGTACATGTACCTGTACCTATACCTATACTACCACCTGTATCCCTACCAGCACCCTGTTACAACCTGTGCACAATATCCATATACCTGACATCTTGTTGAGCTGCCTGTAAGATCCTATCCTGTAAGTCTGTCCCATAGGAGCTCATAGTTGCCAAGTGATTTACCTGTACCCGCCTGCTGAGAGCATCTGCCACCCTGTTCTCTTTACCTTGGATGTACCTGATCTCAAAATCAAACTCACTAATCATAGCCAACCATCTAGCCTACCAGGCATTCAGATTCGTTGGTAAAACAAATACCTCAACCCAATGTGATCACTCATCGGTACAAACCTCCTGCCAAGAAGACAGTGCCTCTAGATCTTCAATACATTTATGATCGCTACTAACTCAAGATCATGTGTCAAGTAGTTCTACTTGTGCTCATTTAGTTTCTATGACTCATAGCATACCACATGTCCATCCTGCATAAGGACTCTACCAAGTCCTCTCTTGCAAGCATTTGTACATACTACAAACTCCTTGTCCAGATCTACAATCTGTAACACTGGTGCATGTGTCAAAAACTACTTAAGCTGCTCAAAACTAGCCTCACACTCCTCTATCCATTCGAACTTCTTACCTTTCCTCTACAATGATGTGATAGGATAAGTAATCTATGAGAAGTTCCTGATGAACCTCCTATAATAGCCTACCAACCCCATGAAAGATCTCACCTCATCTACATTCTTAGGAGCTACCCACTCCATGATGGCCCTTATATTTTCTGGATCTACTACAATTCCCTCCTTGGAGACAACATGTACAAAGTAATGTACCTCAGTCTGAAAGAAACTACAGTTGTTGAGCTTAGCATACAACTCATTCTCCCTCAACAACCTCAACATTGTTGCTAAATTATTGGGATGCTCTTCCCCATTTTTAGAATATACCAATACATCATCAATGAACACAATAACAAACTTATCCAAATATGGACGCAACACACTATTCATCAAACACATAAACGTAGTTGGAGCATTAGTTAAGCCAAATGGAACTACAAAAAACTCATAATGCCCATACTTGGTCCTAAACGCAGTCTTGTAAATGTCCTCCTCTTTGATGTGTACCTGATGGTATCAACATCTTAGATTGATCTTTGAGAACATTGTTGCTCCCTTAAGCTGATTGAACAAGTCATCAATCCTCGGCAATGGGTATCTATTCTTGATGGTCACTTTGTTCAACTGCCTGTAGTCAATGCATAACCTAAGAGTTCCATCTTTCTTCTTCACAAACAATATTGGTGCACCCCAAGGTGATACACTTGGCCTAATGTATCCCTTGTCCAACATTTCCTTCAACTATACTTTAACTCAACCAACTTAGGTGTGTTCATCTTGTAAGGTTTTTTTGATGCTGGAGTTGCCCCTGGCACTAACTCAATAGAAAATTCTACCTCCCTGTGCAGTGGCAACTCTGTAATGTCCTCAAGAGATACATCCTGAAACTACTGCAATATTGGGTATCTGCTCAACACATATGCATCCTCAACCTCCTCACCCTTATCACTAGAAATGTGTACTGCAATCAACATACACCCTTTCCTACGGTTATGCTTTGCTTGCATAGTTGTCACCATCCTAATTGATGTGGCTTTTTCTTACCCTACAAGACTCTTGGTTCCCCATTGTCATCAAAACACTCAATGGCTTTGTCATAATAGTCTACCTTGGTTCTATGAGAATACAACCAATCCATGCCCAACAACATCTTGTATGATTCCAACAATAATACATTTAGATGTGTTGCAGTGGGCATACCATTTAAATTAAATGCACAAGTTCTTTCCCAATGATGAACTCGCTTCTTTGTACCTATAGCCAACTACACTAACCAAGACACTGTGTGAAATTCCTTACTCAAACCACACTTATCCACCAAGTCAAGACTAACATAGCTATAATTAGATCCAAGGTCAATCAAAATATAAACAACTTGATCACAAAGCTTACCGACCATCTCAATGATAGATGCCTGGTGTTTTTCCTGTCTGTTGTCCACTGTTGCATAGATACGAGGAATGCTCTGCCCAATATGCCCAACAGTCTGTGCCTCCTGTGCACTATATATCTAAGGCCTACTACCCTTATTATGTGGACAATCTCTCTTAAGGTGTTCCTTGCCACACATCCAACACTCCAACCGACTAGTACCAACACCTCTATGTTGTTGATGCAACTCATGTCCCTATCTAGCTGCATTAAATATATTTTGCGGTGCCACATTCTCTTTCTCATCTGCATGCTGAGGCCTTATCCTCTTCGGTTGTCATTTACCTTTACCTTTGTCTTTCCCTTTCCATCCTTGCTTAGATTCATTCTTACGCTTTGATTTTTCATAGTAATGCTTCAGTTTCCTAATAACTTCCTCAAGTGATCGAGGCTCATCATACTCAATCTGATCTCTAAATGCTAATGGAAAACCATTGACAAATCGCTCAACTTTAGCCTTCTCATCAATAAGATATGGTACATACCTCAATAGTTCCAGAAACTTGGCCATGTACTCTTCATCTGTCATTGATCCCATCTTTAGCTCATATAATTCCTTGGCCTTACTGTCGTAGTACCTTTCGGACAAGTACCTCTTCCTGAAAAGCCTCTTGAACTCCCACCAACTCAAGTAATATGTCCTGATGTCTCTGACCCACTTAACATCTTCCCACCAAATGTATGCTTTACCTTTCAAACTGAAGATCGCTACTTAGGCCTTCATGTTATCTGTGTAATCATGCAACTCAAATAATTTGTTCATCCCAAGTATCCAGGCCTCTACGTCTTCTAGCTTCTTCACATCTCCATCAAAAGTGGGTGGTTTTTCTTTCTTAAATTCATTTGGTAAGTATCCCCTATCATTCCTCCTATAAGGATGATAACGATGATGAGAAAGATGTCTATTAGAACCAGAACTAAAATAGTACATGTACTCATCGCCCCTCTTATCAGAGTGTCCAACAACCTGCCATCTCTCACTGTATCATATCTATCCAACCTGTGTCTACTAGGAGAGCTACTGCCATATGCCCCATTAGTTTTATCCTCATGTCCATGGTTGATCTGAAGTGGCCCTTTTCGTTGCAAGTCTGACAAACTCTGAAGAAGTATAACATTAACCTCTACTTGTTTCTCTTGTGCTTATATGATCCACTCATTATCTGCCTTACAACTCCTTATTTCTTCCTTCAAGCTTCTCAAAGTGTCTACCAAATCTGAAGAGCTCTCCACACCACGCTACCCATTTGATTCATAGGGAGATTCTATGCAGTCTACTAACTTGCTATCCATTTGGTCTCTTTCCTGCAGTGCACAATATGTTAGATAAACCAAATCACAATAAATCAACGTACCTTAGCATAATTCGAGGAGGATACCTTGTCTGCAAGATCAAAAAATCAACGTGATACATGTATATCATAAACATAACAACATATAGACATACGCAAATAGATGTATCAACACATAAACATCACTCTAGTTAGGGTCTAATCATCAATGCAAGGCCATATCAAAAATTCATTCTATGACCTCATGCATGACAACAACCATTACTCCATTGTACACATTACCACATGCAACCATCAACATGCATAAGCAATGCCTAATCAACTACACATAAGCATAAACACATATAGTCAATCATAAGTGATCAATTCTTGCAATCAACCTACAAGACTGATACATGTAATCAAAAAATTCAAGAATGCACCTGATATACAAGGATGTAGTCAAGAGACATATAATCAACATGTAAGCGACATATAACCATATTCAACCAATCATGTACTCATGACGATGCATTCCACAAGATCAACATCAAATTCTCCATGACTACCTTACTTCAACCATAATCAACCATCAAGCAAATGTAACAAGCACGTGGAATGCAAGTGTAAGAGATACACATGCAACTGACATGCATGCATGACCAACACACAATGCCCATCCAGTCTAAGGGGTGAACCATGCTCTGATACCACTCTGTAACACCGTACTCACACATCTATCCAAGTAACCAGCCAACTGGGGTAAACATGAGACGAGAGTCTACAATGATTGGATTCGACCTCCTATGTGACCTTAAGGAAGTGGAATCGATGGAACACATCAGCCAACCTATCCACATCAGCAACAGAAACCTTGGGAGACATGTCAGTCACTCAGACATCTTGTCCCTAGGTGCCACTGATGTTCTAGACATCTTAAGCCTCAGTCACTCTCATGTTGTTGGAAATAATACTGAGAGGGGGGGGGGGGGGGGGGGGGTGAATCAGTATTAGCAACTCAAACACTTTTCATTTTCATACTCAGATTCATATACGCTACTTCAGTTCATGATATCCACGTATATACGCGACTGTGTTAAATGCAACTAGCGTAGATACAGTAATCTTATGATTCAGTTAGTTTATCTTCAGTGAATGCATCAGAACATTATTAACCATATTAACAGTGTACAGGAGCAGTATAACATCACACATAAGTCACACACATGAACACCGTGATATAAGGTGGAAACCCAATGTGGGTGAAAACCACCTGCTGCAATTTGTTTCTATCTTCCTTTAATAAGAAACTTCTTATACAATGTATTGGTGCAGTCCTTTACCAGCACGCAGACTGCAACCTGCAGAGGGCTACAACCCTCTCTTGTTTTCCAGCTTCTTCTCGAAGGGAGCTACAACCCCCTTAGCTCTTGTACTAGCTGATATACTAGTACGTAGGTGCTGACCTACAGAAGGCTACAACCTTCTTTTCTTCCAGGGACCACGTTTCATACATTTTCAGACTGGATCCATAAGTACAAAACAATCACTGCTGCAATACAATCATCAACTTATACTTGCATCATAAATCTCTAAATCACCCAATATTGAATCATTGAAACCCTGTCATCAAAAACACAGAATGCAGACCAGAGCCCAAAACTCTGCAACAACCACTAGAATCAACAGCAACCTGAAACACCAAATCTCATAATGCATACGCTACTTGACTATATCGAAACCGCGTGTATACGCGCTTTAACCAAAGACAACCCGCGTACAGATCTAAAGATAATTACTTATACCTTCACTGTCATATCCAACCTGAGCCAAGCATCACAAACCCATAAACTAGATCTTCCCACTTCGTCAGACATCCATTCCTTGCTCCTACTTTGCCTAATGATCTTCTCCTTATATAGGTTAGACTTCTCTCAATACCATGGTCCAAAACCATGTAGAAACAATACCATGGACCCAATACTTGGGATCAACACTTCTGATGAGATACCATGGTCCACAACCATAGGTTCAAATACCAAGGACTAAATACCATGGACCAAAACATAAGTTCTCCCACATGTACGCGCTTTTCCTTGCGTGAAAGTGCGTGTATACGCATACGCGTCTTCAGAACGTCTAACCCGCGTGTATACGCGGCTTTGTCACAATGAACCTGTGTATATCTCTCTCTTGACCTGTTGTACTAAGATCTGTCCTCTGATTAAGTTGCCATCACCTGTATCAAACCTCTGAGTGAGTTGCCATCAAGGACAACACTTGTATCATAATGCCAACAATCTCCCCCTTTGGACTTGATGGCAACCACCACACCAAGTCACTCTCCCCCTTTGACATCAAGGGCAAAGGGCAGACCAAGAAGTTCTTTCCCTCTGCTGTTCATACTCCCCCTGAGTACTTGTTGAAATCTCTGATTGGGCTCCCCTTTGTATATGCCAAGTTGTATCAATCCATCCATGCTCCCCCTGAGCAGATGCAAGTTCTAAGACTAGCAATCCATTCAAGACCATGACTATCATACATCATATATGATCTGCACCATAAGCATCAGCATCCAAACCTGCAATACCATTCCTTTGATCAAACAGCAAGATGTATCATTTAGCTTTATAAACTTCATCAACAACTTCTAACCATAATGCCAACAATGCATTATTTGAAGTATATGCTCCCCCTGAGCCTGTGCCAACCATTACATATCATGACCGAACCATTTCCTGAGTCTGTTCTGTTGCCTTTTCTTCTGATCTCCATATACGCGACTCTGCATCCTGTAACTTGCGTATATACGCGACTTATCTTCATTATATCAGCGTATGCAAGATGGAATACTGAATTTCTTCACTTTCAGTTTCCCCTGTGTCTGTTATGTCAGCTAACTGAGTTATGTCACACCTTTCTGTCTCTAATTCTGTCTTCTTCAATTCCTGGAACTATGATGATGTATGGTCCTCTTGTTTTGAATTTTGAAATTTTCTCCTGCATTCCCTTGCTTTATGTCCAAGTTTGTTGCATGTATAACATCTTACATATTTCATGTTCCTTCTATTGCAATCAATTGCTTTGTGTCCAAACGCATTGCAGGCAAAACAATATCCTCTGAAATACCTGGAATGTGATGATCTTTTGTGATGGTCTTGAACCATTCTACTTCTACATCTGGCTGCAACATGTCCAAGATTATGACATACATAACATTCAACATTATTCAGTGGAGGAAATAATCGTCTATCACTTCCATAGTTAGGAGCAAAGGATTTTCTTTGAGGAATTTCTTTCCTTGGCTGTTCCTTGTTGAGCATTTCAGATTTCTCATTAGAGTTTCTTGCCTCACCTTGTGAGCTAGATTCACCTTCAACAGATTCATAAAAGCCAAGACCAGTTTTGATAATAGGGGATCTTTGACTACCAAGAATGTCATCCAAAATCTTAGTACTATCTTGAAATCGCAACAATTTATCCTTTTCTTCTAATTTACCTTTTAAGATATTTACCTCAACCTGATGTTGTTCTTCCTTTTCCAGATACTGTTTCCTTAGGTCTTCTTCAGCTTTTCTTCCTTCTTCCACTTGCTGCTTTAATTTGATCACTTCATGTTCTTGTTCTTCAAGAGCTTCTCTGTTCTGCTTCTTTGATTTTTCAAGATCTTCTTTTAGAGAGAGGATCTTTGATTCAAGTCCCTGAATTGTTATGCTCTGATCTTTTACTATATCCTACAATTTCTCCCTTACCCTGGTTACTGACTCCAATTGTTCGTTTAATTTGGTAACTTCTTCAGTTTCTGCATCCTTCTTTTCATATGCCATGAGACTTCTAATGTCTTCACTACCATTGAATGAGTCATTACTTTTAACATGGGTATAATAGCTTCTATTACCTTCTTCAGACATCTTTCCTTTGTTATGGGGGCATCTAGCAGCGTAGTGACCAACTCTACCACATGAAAAGCATTTGAAAGGTAGCTTACCTTTGAACCGTCCAGTTCCCCGTTCAAGATTCTTGACAAAATTTACCTCATCTTCTTCTTCTGACATGTATCCTGATGCTTCGAATGCGGCTTCTGATGGTCCCTCTTTTCTCATCTCAAAAGCAGTTAAGATTCCGTGAAGTTGTGACATGGTGATTTTCTGCAGATTCTCCTTTTCTTCTATGGCAGACACTTTGGAATCAAATTTAGCAGACAGGGATCTCAAAACCTTTTCAACGAAGACAACTTCCTTAAATTCTTCACCCAAATTCCTCATACAATTCACAATCTCATCTATACACATGAAGTAATTAGCTATGCTTTCATTACTATGCATCTTAAGATTTTCATACCGGATTCTGAGAGTTTGAAGCTTTGCTCTTTTTACCTGTTCATCTCCTTCATAGCTTAGAATGATTTTGTCCCATATTTCCTTAGCTTATTTGAAATGCATGACCTTCATAAATTCTGATTGTGTCAAACTTCCCAATAAGACAGTAACAACTTTGGCATTGAGCTCATATTGCTTTTTCTCTGCTGTATCTGTAGGAATTGTTGATGGGTATTTGTATCCTCCTTCCACGATTCCCAAAACTTCTGCTCCAAGCGATTGTAGATATGTCGTGGTTCTTATCTTCCAGTGGGTAAAGTTTTTCCCGTCAAAGATTGGTGGCCTGATGTGTGCCTCCCTTTCTAGATTAGCCATTGTGATGGATCTTTCCTTCAAGTGATCAAGCTTCTTCAGAAGGACCTGCTCTGATACCAATTGTTGGAAATAATACTTAGAGGGGGGGGTGAATCAGTATTAGCAACTCAAACACTTTTCATTTTCATACTCAGATTCATATACGCTACTTCAGTTCATGATATCCGCGTATATACGCGACTGTGTTAAATGCAACTAACGTACATACAATAATCTTATGATTCAGTTAGTTTATCTTCAGTGAATGCATAAGAGCATTATTAACCATATTAACAGTGTACAGGAGTAGTATAACATCACACATAAGTCACACACATGAACACCATGATATAAGGTGGAAACCCAATGTGGGTGAAAACCACCTGCTGCAATTTGTTTATATCTTCCTTTAATAAGAAACTTCTTTTACAATGTACTAGTGCAGTCCTTTACCAGCACGCAGGCTGCAACCTACAGAGGGCTACAACCCTCTCTCGTTTTCCAGCTTCTTCTGGAAGGGAGCTACAACCCCCTTAGCTCTTGTACTAGCTGATATACTAGTACGTAGGTGCTGACCTACAGAAGGCTACAACCTTCTTTTCTTCCAAGGACCACGTTTCATACATTTTCAGACTGGACCCATAAGTACAAAACAATCACTGCTGCAATACAATCATCAACTTATACTTGCATCATAAATCTCTAAATCACCCAATACTGAATCATTGAAACCCTGTCAACAAAAACACAGAATGCAGAACAGAGCCCAGAACTCTGCAACAACCACTAGAATCAACAGCAACCTAAAACACCAAATCTCATAATGCATATGCTACTTGACTATATCAAAACCGCGTGTATACGCGCTTTAACCAGAGACAACCCGCGTACAGATCTAAAGATAATTACTTATACCTTCGTTGTCATATCCAACCTGAGCCAAGCATCACAAACCCATAAACTAGATCTTCTCACTTCATCAGACGTCCATTCCTTGCTCCTACCTTTGCCTAATGATCTTCTCCTTATATAGGTTAGGCTTCTCTCAATACCATGGTCCAAAACCATGTAGAAACAATACCATGGACCCAATACTTGGGATCAACACTTCTGACGAGATACCATGGTCCACAACCATAGGTTCAAATACCAAGGACTAAATACCATGGACCAAAACATAAGTTCTCCCACATGTACGCGCTTTTCCTTGCGTGAAAGTGCGTGTATACGCATACACGTCTTCGGAACGTCTAACCCGCGTGTATACGTGGCTTTGTCATAATGAACCTGCATATATCTCTCTCTTGACCTACTGTACTAAGATCTGTCCTCTGATTAAGTTGCCATTACCTGTATCAAACCTTTGAGTGAGTTGCCATCAAGGACAACACTTGTATCATAATGCCAACACATGCTATAGACATGACAATGTCCAGAAACCCAAATTCGCTCTCACGAGCTTACCTGCCAACGTCCAGAGACCTAATTTGCCAGCGTTATGCCAGTGACCCGGGATTTGAGCCACTTTTTAGGCCCAGAGCCTAAGTCACTGCCCAGAATGGAATGATAACTTAGGAGCACTAAAAGAAAAGGGAAACAATGATGCAAAAGAATTAAGTTAAACAAGACCTTAATCAGATCCCTACTAGCCATGACAAACATTTTGTCAAACATGTCGCAAGCATGTAATCTATAGGTGTAACCAACAGAATTAAACATAGGGATCTTTTACTTATCTGAGAATCGCTAAGAGCCATTGTTCCCTCATGCCATTTGCTGAATTACCATCTATTATGCCATAGATACATTATTCATTCATTTACAAGCAAAAACATGCTGAGAGTCATATATAGTTGCTATCATAAAACACACATATAACCATCATAATAATAACATAAATACTCATGAAAGTACAACCATATAAACCACATATAATCCATCAAAATTCTCATAGAAATACAAGGATAAATAACCTTTCATTAACGATACAAAAACCAAACCTGGGATGGGACTTCCACATTCCACCCGACCATAGAATGGCTAAGAAAAATATGTCTTCAATCATTCACCCCTATGCCATATTCCAAGCATCAATGTGGGACTCAAACAAAAAGAACCAACCGGGGCATACCGAGGCTAAACCACCTCACCCTCATCAATGGAAACCAAGCTTTACCGTAATCCATCCCGGATCACTAGGCCAACACAATGAACACATCATAATAGGCTTTTCCATGATGTCCACCCGATCACTAGGCCAAACAAGCATGGATACCACCGGATTTCTCCACCTACACCATGAGGAATTTTCTTGTCTCCTAGTCTCTCAGGCTTTACAGCAATCCAAACCTGGATCACTAGGCCCTAAACTGAGACCCACTCTCCAAGCTTTACCGCATATCCCAAACTCGAGATTACTAGGCCCAACGGAGAGAAAACCACCTCTTGTCTTTACCATATATCCTGTCATTCACCAGCAAGGATTCCTAGGCCCATTGAGGCAACACAATCCTAGATTTACCGCAACCCACAGTTTGGCTCAGGGGTCACTCGGCCAGTGGCTTTACCATGATCCAAAGTCTGGTTCAAGGACCGCTAGGCCATGTGCTCTATCATTTTGATATCCACCCCACTTAGCCTCGTATCCATCCGACAATCTAGCTCAACCAGAACATGAGAACCCAATCACACCATGGCTATCCGGAAACGGCAAGGCTAGGCTGAAAACATTGTTACACCTGGGAAAACACATGCCATAACAACAAAGAACCACATGGAATACCATGCATGCCAAATCTAGCAAGGAAAATACACATGCAAATTGATACCTGAAATGAATCCTACTGTAGTTGCTTGATCATGCATTTCCCTGCTTGATATTTTGCTTCCTCTTTCCTTCTTTGCCTTTCTTGCTCCAATGCCAAAATGCTCCAAGAAAACTCTGTGTCCAAGAGTGAGAGAGAGAGAGAGAGAGAATAATGAGAGAGCTCCAAAATTGAACTGACAAAAGGTTACAAACTGATCCTCATAAGCCTTTTTATGAATGAGGCTTATATTTTCTTCATTTTCCATTATTTTCCTTCAATTTCTTTCTCACATGCAACATGTGAGTTTTCACCTCCCTTTTCTCCTAATTTCCATTATTTTCATAAATAAATGTGCCAAAAATGCCACTTTGCCTTTCCAAAGCTTTAGCCATTGCCTTTGCCAATTTCCTTAGCCATAATAAACCAAATGAACACCCCCTAAGATGTCTTGTCAAACATTTAGCTTGTAATAAGTGTCCAATCAGCCATGGTTATTATTTTTTCCTTTATTACGTTTATTACATGGATTTTTCACCAAGGTTGTTACAGGGGAAGCTAGGCATATGCAATGAGCCTTGAGGATAAGGTTCTTTAGACTTGCATGAAGGTGGGACATACTAAGCATTTTAGGCATTTGCAAACAAAGTACCCACCATAAATGGATGGGTTTTTATTTTCTTAGTTGTGCCACATCAATCATTTGGATGAGTTTTTTTTCTCACCTTTTTTGTAAACCAAATGTGAACTTTTATAGAATTTTTTTTTTTAGGTTTTTTGGATAAGGTTCTTTAGACTTGCAAAAAAGGTGGGGCATACCAAGCCTTTTAGGCATTTGCAAACAAAGTACCCACCACAAATGGATGCATTTTTATTTTCTTTGTTGTGCCACATCAATCATTTGGATGAGTTTTTTTTTTTTCTCACCCTTTTGTAAACCAAATGTGAACTTTTATAGAATATTTTTATTTAGGTTTCTAGTGCATATGTCATGGTTTTGGTTATTATTCTATATCTCAAATCAAAATATATATTGCATTGCATCTATATTGCTTAATTTGTTGGGAATCACTTTACTCTTGTTCTTGTTCATCTGGAGTGCTCTTGTTGTGCATTTTCCTATTACTTTCATCTAGATATAGGTCATGTATATTGTTGGTGATTTAAATAGTATAACTATCCAAGGAAACCATTAATATTTGAAAGGCTAAATGTTAACCTTCACAATCAAATCACACATCAAACCACTAACAAGATTATGAATATTGCCTACTCATTTGAACATTATGAAGAAATGAACGAAAATACATATGTTGCATTGAGAAAGAAAGAAGAAAGGTGTATTAGATACTTTGCCAATTTGACACATTTTAACACCTAACATCAATAAATTATTTCCATGTATCCTTGAAATGACTATGTACTTCGTAAGTGAATAAACACTTTGTGGATTACTCTTGTATTTTTCTTGTTTACTTTATTTAAACCAAAATAAAATTTATATTTTTTCAAGAAAGAGTTGTCACTGAAGCAAGAAACATATTGCATCATGTTGGTTCCTTTCACTAGGGAAATTTTGAGATCTAAAATGGGCCTCCTAAGGAAATTATAAAATAGTAGTTGAAATAATAAAATAAGATTAGATTACATCATCAAATTTTAGAGGGAAAAAAGAAAAAACTATTTTTTCAACTCGTATTTTCAACTTATCTCCTTATGGGTTTATTCAAATTTCGAGTGGAAACACTCGTTGGATGTAAAATGCGATTCCTCATCTAAGGAGTACCTTGCTACTTTCGATGGACCCTGCTACTTTCGATTGCAATCACATTTTTAATGTATTTCTCATTTTTCGTGTAGCAGGGTCCATCGAAAGTATGTAACATGGGTACTCCTTAGACGAGAAATTAAATTTTGCGTCCAACGAGTACTCCTGCTCGAAATTTGAGTAAAACCTTAGAGTGATAAGTTGAAAATACGAGTTGAAAAAATAGTTTTATTATTTTATTATTTTTTAATCTTTACTTTTTTACTCCAAAAATGGTGAATCATCCCCCATGGTTGACATCATCATCTTGAATCCTATTGGTTCTTATAAAGTTTATTTTGGTTGTACATTTTTCTTAGGAGGCCCATTTTAGACCTCAAAATTTCCCTAATGAGCCTTCCACAAGAAATAACGAGTTTTTGAAATTACATCAAAAGATTCTAGAGAAACTACCAAACTAGAATTGCAAGTCGGCCCACAAGTGGCATGTTTTTTTGACATATACACCCAAAATTTAGATTGCATGAAAACATATCTCTAGCGGCAAATGTGGGCACTTCCTTCATCTTGCTCCTCATATGGATGAGAGCTTGGGCCTTCCACCTCCATTGGATCTTTGAACTAGTGAACCATCCCATATTTCTTTGACACGACTTGGGCTAGATTCTCTATACCTTAGTTAGTGGATGCCATAGGTAGATATTACATGTGCTTGGTGAGAGAGACTTCACAACCTATTATATTCAATTTCAGGAGAGTCCAACTTATGTTTCTGGAGCAACAATATGCTCATTATGTTGGGATGTTGAGTGATACAGGTTTGTCTAGTTTTGAAATTTTGGAGGAAATAAACTAATAATGCACTACAATTTGCATGGATTATCCCCTCGTGGAAACCCAAAAATTTATGGAGCTCTCAAACATCAACATTATCCATATGAAATATTCCCTTGATACCTAGATGACCAAGTTTAGTAGAACTTGTTAAAAGTTGAGATTAAGAGTTGATTTCTCAGTATAGGACACACCATACCTTAATACCATGGACACTACGAAGAGGTATTGAAACCAAAATAAAATAAAAACTATATTTCCAAAGAAAAATAATGTAATTAACTTGGTAGAAGAATGTACTAAGATCTTGATTTCTATTCCATTCACACAAAATATAAAACTCTTGGACCAACACATTAGAAAAGTGAAAGTAAAAAAATAAGAATTTCATTTTGTATATTTAATCCATTTGTTGAGAGATAATGTGAAATGAGTAATTAGGAATTGTTGAGTTGGGTAAGCTCCCTAATTCTCACATACTTCCTATAGAATATCCCCCAAATTAGATGATGCTAGAGCCTTCACATATTGCCACCTTCTTGATTTTTATCCATCACTTGTAGGTGCCTTAACAAATAAAAGAGCATGACCCAAAAAGGAAAAATGAAGGATAATTAAAGAGACCAACTTCTCATAAACAGAGAAATTTGCAAGAAATATAAACCAGAGAACACCAAGACACCCACCAAAACAACATACAAGGAGACTCAATACAACATGCCATCAAGTTGAAACACTGTAGAAAATCCATGAAATTCTGATATGCTAATATGAGCAATCTGAAATAAAATTTCTTCTCACATAAATATAGAATTTCTCTACTAGATGCAGTGAAATAGTAACTGAAAGAAAAGCACAGCCACACAATTCACAAACACAGAATTGTCTAGGGAACCCAGCCGGGAAAACCCTTTTCTTGTTTGAGAATTTTATTGATAGTGAAAAATGAGCTATTGATCTCTTACAAAATACAATTGTTTCAATCTGAAAGACACACTTGTCTTTCCTGCTTGATCTAAGCTTGAAACGTTTGCAAGACTGTTGATATTTGTTGCCCTCTGCCAAACTGTGCACAAGCTTCTCTTGCACACTCTTTCTCTCACAAGTTCCACGCACAAACTCATGTTTCCTATTGCTTGGTCTCACCAACTCGTGCTCACCAAAACAATGAATAACTTGTTCCTTCGTTCCTCCTTTTCAAGTCAATTCAAATGGTTAAAATTAGTGAGTTTTCTAATTAAGGAATGATTTTGTGATTGATTGAGTTAGCATGAGTTAACTACTCATGTAACTCATCTTATCTCAAACCAAAGACTTGAGACTCAAACACACGTTCTTTTACTTGATTAACTCAGAGTAGAAAATTAAGAACTCGACTTTCAATTTCAACACATCAGTTAAATGCATCCTAACACATCCTAATTTTTAGGGATTGATTCCTAAATTATAGGAACTCATCCTAATATATAGGGAATCCCTAATTTTTAGGAAATCGAGTATGGAAAAGAAGAAACTAGAATTTGACTCCTTGAATTAAGGCATAAATCAAGGAATCACTTTCTCACTACTATTTTCAACACTCCCTCTTAGCGAGGAAGGTGTTCCTAGAAAGAACCTCGTCCACCTGGATTTGTCTCCAACACTAACAAGTTCTCCACTGCTACAACTTCTCCCACTGAACTAGAATACTTCCCTTCTTTCTTTTGTGGAATTTGCTTTGAAGACTTGCTCTTTTCCACCATGCTCTGCGAGTCCACAACTTGCCACTATCAATGATCACAACTTCTTTTGTGTCACTGAACTGCCCACTAGCAGGCCTCTAGCTCCACTAAGAAGTTTGCTCATTGGGTCTTCTGGATCTGCCCTCTTATCAATGATTCGGTCATCTTTAACCCACTGAACTAGGGCTCCACAACTATGCCTCCTAATAGCTCATTAGTCCTTCAATGGTCATTGTACATGAGGACTTCAACAAGGATGGCTTCTCACAACAGATAAGTACATCTACCCAACAAGGATGGCTTCTCACAACAGATAAGTACATCTACCCACTGCATACTTTCCCATGAGAAACATTGTTCACAACTACGTTTGTGAACAATACTCTACTTCCTTCACGTAGTGTCTTAGTTGCTCCAAGATCACTGTCATAAGGCCTTCCAGATCTGCGCACTTGTCCACCTTCTATTCACTTCAAAATGTTGATCTAGGGCACACAAATCTTCCCTGCCACAGTGATACATCATCCCTATTGTCACTCTCCTCGGGGCCTCCAAAACTTCCCACACATAGTCAAGTCTTTGATTGATCTAGGGCTTGCAAATTAGCCACTAAAAGTCCATACACTCACTGTTCTTAGGTTGCTTCAAATCTGAAATCTGTGTGCTCATTGATTATGTTTACTGCTCTGATACCATGTAGAAAATCCATGAAATTCTGATCTTTTAATATGAGAAATCTAAAATAAAATTTCTTCTCACATAAACACAAAATTTCTCTACTAGATGCAGCAGAATAGGAACATAGATAAAAGCACAGTCACACAAGTCAACAATACAAAATTGTCTAGAGAACCCAACTGGGAAAACCCTTTTCTTATTTGAGAATTTTATTGATAACAAAAACTGAGCAATTGATCTCTTACAAAATACAATTGTTTTAATCCGAAAGGCACACTTGTATTTCCTGCTTGATCTAAGCTTGAAACCTTTGCAAGAATGTTAATCTTTGTTTCCCTCTACCAACCTGTGCACAAGCTTCTATTGCACACTCTTTCTCTTACATGTTCCACGCACAAACTTGTGTTTCCTATTACTTGGTCTTACCAACTCATGCTCACCAAAACAATGATAACTTGTTCCTTTGTTCCTCCTTTCAAAGGTAATTCGAATGGTTAAAATTAGTGAGTTTTCTAATTAAGGAATAATTTTGTGATTGATTGAGTTAGCATGAGTTAACTACTCATGCAACTCGTCTTATCTCAAATCAAGGACTTGAGACTCAAACACACATTCTTTTCCTCAATTAAATCACAATAGAAAATCAAGAACTTGACTTTCAATTTCAACACATCAATTAATTGCATCCTAACACGTCCCAATTTTTAGGGATTGATTCCTAAATTATAGGAACTTGTCCTAATTTATAGGGAATCTCCTAATTTTAGGAAATCGAGTATGACATCATAACAGACACAACAATAGCTACTAATTCTCATTCCCATTGAACACAAAAGAAAACATAGTGGGGTTCCCAGACTGCTTTAAACGGCGAAATTGGCATTTTCACCTTGACAGTCACTCTGATACCAGGATGGCAGTAGATGGGTCTTCTCTAAAATGTTTTGTGAATTTTACTGTTGAGGAAAAGACGAAGATAAAAGAATGGGTTTCAAATCCAGGGATTGGATCTATGCAACAAGACGGGTTGTGCCAAGATGACATGTTTAGCCTTGATGCAACAAGACAGGTTGTGCCAAGATGACATGTTTAGCCTTGTTGAATTATCAATTGTTGAAGACCATCCATAGCAAGTGGTAGTCAACCTGGCTGATATATCCATGGAGTCATATTTCTCATTCTAGATAGCCTAGGTAAAACAAATGTTGCGGAAAATGGAATTTCTTGAAACTGAAACCAAGCAGCTCCATTCAGAAATGCACACCCTCTCTACCATAGTTTTAGAGCTAGAGGGGGATAATTTATCTCTTAAGAATATGTTACATGAAAGCAAAGAGCAAGAAATTCTGCATCCTCCAAATGGTGCGTTGCATACAGAAATTCTCAACCTTAAAAGAAAGCAGGAAAAAAATGATCCCAACAGGCCACCTTCAAACAAGAAACTGAGACACACATCAATTCTTGGGTACAGGTGGTTCGAGGGAAGGATAAAACTCATACCCCTCTTGCAGCAGTTGAGGAGGTGATGCAAGAAAAACTTGTGGAAGAATGCAACATACGAGCAAGAGAATTAAATCTCAAGGTGAGAGGTATCCCCTTACCCCACCCCTCTCCGGATCCTATGGAAGTGGGGGCTAGGTTCCTTCAGGACACCCTTACCCTCCCCGATATAAATCTATACAGAGCTTGGCTGGGCTATGACTCCACTCTCTTCCTCAAGTTCCATACTACATCTGATTGACTCCACGCCCTCAAGGCTAAGAGAAAGTTGTTCTCTCTTCTCAACTAGATTTTCTTGGACAAGGACCTCACTTGAGCACAGGTTGTGGAACTTCAACAATCCAAATAACAGGTTATGGCAGCATGATAGGAGAGGAAATGGGCAGTTATCAAGAATCTTCGGGCAGTCATTTGGGAGTCCTTCCCACCTGGGTGGGAACCCTGAATTGGAGGTTCGAAATGACATGCCCTCTTAGGGAGACGACAAGGTAGATGCATTTCTATCTGCTGTTGGAATGTCAATGGATCTTTCTGGTCATCATTGGGACTCTTGTATGATGCTCTTGAATTAACATACATCCTCTTAGTGATCGAGACTCATATGAGCCCTGTTCGACCTCTCCTAGATATTGCAGGTAACCATTGGATCTCAGTTTGCAGGCAGGAGACGAGGAGCTCAGGAGGGATCATAGTATCAGGTGGGGTTGCTTGTTTGGCTATTGACTCACTTCGGAACAAGGTATCTTTGGTAGCCGAAGATGATTTTTCCAGGTTTATGTGGATTCAGATTAGCGTCAGAATCTCTCCTCCAAGGGACATCTACATTGCAGTTTGTTACTTCCCCCCAACCTCTTCACCATTTGCCATCCATAATGGCTCAAATGGGGACCCCTTTATAGAA
The DNA here is from genome assembly GCA_031772625.1 of Pinus tabuliformis. Classification (NCBI taxonomy): domain Eukaryota; kingdom Viridiplantae; phylum Streptophyta; class Pinopsida; order Pinales; family Pinaceae; genus Pinus; species Pinus tabuliformis. Next base: position 586,071,649 of record CM062808.1, on the reverse strand, counting down.
TTTTACACCGGAATCACCCAGTAATCTATTGGTGGGGAATTCATCATCCTAGGTGACTTCAATGCTCGTACTAGAGATCTCCATATCCCTCTCCACGATCGATCAAAGGATGTGTTTTGTACCAAGGGGATAGATCCAGATTCAGTAGGGTTTCACCGGATGTCAGATGATGCTTTGGGGCCCACTACAGTTTATGGTAAGAATCTATTGCAGTTGGGGGAATCCCAAGGGATTTTTATTCTAAATGGTGTCCCCTGTTTACCAAACTCTCAGTTTTTCACATGCCGGCCATATGGCGAGGGTGCGAGTGTAGTTGATTATTTCCTCGCTAGATAGAACTTTCTCCCGTTTATTCACCATTTCTCGGTCTCCCCCACCCCCTTTCCAATCATGCACTTCTTTCCTTGTCTCTCTGATTTGACCCTCCCCTTCCACCCTATCCTTCCCCTCAGGACCCACCCCGAACCACCGTTCGATTTGACGAAGGTGACCCTGACATCTTCTCCTCTACCCTAAGCAAGATGCTCCCATCGGAGACCCATTTATCCTGCCTGATTTTGATTCCACTAAATACACTTGTCTTTCATTTGCCATTTGGGAAGAAACGCTCAAATCCTTCCCCCACTCCACTTGTTCCACTTCCATCTCCCCTAAAGTTGGATCTTGCCCCTTGAACAAATGGTATGATGATGAATGCAAGACTTTACATAGAGAACTTCGATATGCTTTCACCCACTCTCAACCCTTCTACTCCGACCTCAAATATTCTTATCATCGTCTCCTCTGTCGCAAGAAACGACTCTTTATCTCTCATAGAAGACGAGAACTTTTTTCTCTCCTTGGCCACTCCCTTAAACAATTCTTGTGTACTATCCTTCCCCGACGCTCCCCTCTTCCATATGACCTCGACCTTACATCCATGTTCTCTCACACTTCCAACCTTTATGATATTCCTGGGCAGGCCCAAATTCATCTTACCTCCTCACCCTCCTCCTGTTACCTATTCTCAAACAGAGATATTAGAGAGGCCATTTGGGTGATGAACAACAACAAAGCAACCGGTGAGGAAGGCTACCAAGCAGAGTTTTTTAAGCACATTTTTTGTGCTTTGGTTTGCTACTTGGTTGATCTCTTCACCCATGTAGTTTGTGAAGGTTTTTTACTGACATGGTCACACCACATCATCCATCCGATCCAAAAATAAGGTTCCAACTCAAATCCCAATAACTTCAGAACGATCATGGTGGGCCACATGTTCTCGAAGTTGTATGCTACTTTTCTACATAGGAATCTCTCCAGTGACCTTGAGTAGAGACAACTCAGAGCTAGGGGACAGGAAGGGTTTCGATGGGCTCATGAGACCCTTAACCATATCTTCACCCTTTGCACCGTGATTGAGGAGGCACAACACTGCTCTTCGAAAGTCTATTGGTGTTTCATAGATTTTCAGAAAGCTTTTGACTTTGTTTCGAGGGAAGCCTTACTCCAGAGACTCAGAGATATTGGCATCTCTGCGACCCTATTGATAGCTATTATGTGCCTATATGATTCCTTCCTTGGTCATCTTTTCATGGCTCATGGGATGTCTAATTTCATCTGAAGCACTATTGGGTTAAACAAGGTTGTTTGTTGTCCCCTACCTTGTTTTGGATCTGTATTGATGAGTTGGAGACATTTATACATGAGCATATCCAGGACATCGATGGTTGCCTTCTTCACCAGGTTCTAATATCTATTCTACTCTTTATTGATGACGTGGTCCTCCTCTCCTCATTCCCAGAAGGATTACAAAGGCAGTTGGATGCCTTAACTTTGTTTTGTGATCTTCGACAGTTGACAGTCAACCTTGGTTTTATGATCTTCAATGGGGTGAATAAAACCTCGGACCTTCACTTCCTATTCAGAAGGGAGGAGATTGAGATCACCAGCACGTATACTTACTTAGGGGTGAAATTCTTAGGTCCCCGCTTCAGTTTGTGATCAGTGCTTCAGCCTCAGATCAACAAAGGATATGGATCCTTAACCCTTCTTAAGAGACAATGCTTTCGACATCACTTCTAGGACATCTTGTCTAAGATGAGCCTCATGGACATATTTATTTGTCCTATTGTTCTATATGGCTCAAAGATTTGGGGGCCATCTTTACTTGAGTTAGATTGGGCTTCAACTGAGGGAGTCCATATTCTTCTTCTCCGCCACTTCATTAGATGCAAACATACAGTACCGCGACACATCATCCTTGTAGAGTTTGGAGGTCATCCCTTCAGCTTGAGACAGTCTTCAGATTGGTTTCATTCTTGCATCGTGTCTCAGGATTTGTAGACTCGATAAAGAGTAGGGACCGATATCCTTACTTGGCATATTGCTCTTCTAAGACTATTAATCGTTCTACTCCCATGGGTCGGGCCAAATGTTGGTTTACAAAAGTTTCAGAACTCTTAGAGTTAGTGGGCATTCAGTTGGATTGTCTCCCTCCTTTCTGATATTCCTTAGATGCTCCTGGTCACCTTTTACCTATTAGACAAGATCTAAATAAGATCATCAGGGAGGACATCTACAGGCAGTTCATCTAGGTCACCTGGGTCAATCCTCCTAGAGGGTTGCGCCCAAAGATGGCCTTCTACGTTGAGCACTTCTTGGAGTTGAGAGACAGGCTCATTGTTCGACCCTAATATACATTTTTCCAGTGGATCCATGCTCTTCATATTCGTCTAAGCCAGTTTAGAGTAGGTTCTCATAGACTTCAATTAGAGACGGACCACTAGGTTGATAGACCAGACATAATCTTCTAGGTATGTCATTTACAGGAAGTGGAGACTGAGGTGCACTTCATTTTTGGATGCCTTGTCTATTATGAGATCAAAGGAAGGTTCCATTATTTGTTTAGAGATTTTCATACCCTCGCCAACTTTTTCAAGTATCCCTATTAGAGATGTTTGGCCCTATATATGCATGAGACTCTTAGGTTCCGAGCATATATTCTTCAGCCTCCCATAAGACTAGACCCCAAACAGAGAATCATGACAATTTCCAGGGTACTACCTTTCGACAGGGGCACCAAGAGACCAATTGATACCAGTACATATCCATACTCTAGATTAGTGAGGATCCATGGGACCTCACCCCACCACATGAGATCTCAGTAGTAGACATGTCTCAGATTCATCCCTAGGAGAAGGACTAGGTCCTTCAGACCTCAGCAACGCACGAACTCTCCCAAGCAACGCTTTAGTGGACAGTTTGCACTTTCCACCGGCTCTTCATCGAGCCAACAAACTTTGTTGATTTTCTTCAGTGTTCTTCATTGTAATGACCCTCCTACAATTACAAACAAAATATGAATATTAGAATGCATATGAGGCATGCTTATGATAGCTACATATGCATGCATCGCATGCACTGCACTAGTATACGTGTTAACTAATTATGAAAAGTCTAATGAATGAATTATTGAGAGACTGAGCAAATACCAAAACTCGACAGGATATAATGTATACATTAAAATGGGTTACTTGTAAACCACCATTAACATATTATCATGAATAAAATTAAATACAAAGTATCATACAAATAAAAAGGAACTATAATATTATGAATTACATTAACTAAATAAGAACTATAACATATTATTGTTAACTATTAATTATAATAATGAAATTTACAGTTTGCATTAATTATAATATAAAGGAATTTGAGGAAATATAACTGTGTCAATAAGAAGGAACCAAAATAATTAAAGGGACATGTATAATATGACATAGGTATAAGGAAATATATCATATATATTATAAAAGAGAATTAAATAAATATATTAATTTGGTATTTAACAAAATTATAATATAATAATTAAACGTAATAAAATACAAATAAATTAAAATAATCCATTAAGACATTCGTGAAGTCTTGTTGTCAAAAGGAAAGGTGATCGTACACTATGAATTCACTGTGACAAGAAAAGACGATGACCACTTCTGCAAATTTCCAAAAAAATACCTAATTGAAGGCGGTAGAGGAGGCAGTGAGGAACCTCAGAGATTTAAGGAGTGTAATGCCCCACTTAAATCTTATCCTACAAATTTTGTTAATGTTTACATTATCTGAAAATATTGAAAAATATTGGTCTAATATAAAATTCATTATTTCCATTATTCAAATTCCCCACTTACCTTCTCAAATTGAATATTAGGTAGGATATGGTCTCCTTCCATTATTTCAAAAATATATATGTATTCAACTCACATTCTCCAATGTACCTTCACATTTACTTGGGAGAAGACATAGTCCTCTCCAACTCATTATCAATATATATATTCATTTCACATTACCCAATGTACCCTCACATTTATTAAGGAGAAGACATGGTCCTTTCCATGTAATTACATCTCACATTCCCCAATGTACCCTCACATTTACTTGGAACAAGACATAGTCCTCTCCATCTCATTATCAATATATATATTCATTTCACATTCCCCAATGTACCCTCACATTTACTAAGGAGAAGACATGGTCCTTTCCATGTAATTACATCTCACATTCCCCAATGTACCCTCACATTTACGTGGGAGAATACATAGTCCTCTCCATTTAATTATCAATATATATATATATTCACTTCACATTCTTAAATGTACTTCTTAGATTTACTTGGGAGAAGACATGGTCATTTCTCATTAAATTCCCAATTTTATATTCATGTCACATTTTCAAATGTACTCCCAACTTACTTGGAAGAAGAGAAGTCAACTGTAAGGATGGATGAGAAGTTAATGACATTAATAAGAAGTGGTTGAGATGGAGAAGGAAAAGAGGGTATAAAAAGGGAAGGGGGAAGGGAGAAAAGGGGATGTTGGGTCTTGCTTATGATTGTGGGGTTGGTTGTGATTGTTTGGACTTGTTGTGTTTTTGGAGACCTTAGGAACCTCTGGAGGTTTGTTGGATTGTTGAGAGGAGGAAAGTATTGTTATCTTGGTCTAGATCATTCACACACACACACTACATCTGGTTGGACTTGGGCTCGGAGGGCTAGGGAACCTATGGAGGTTTCCTGGGCTAGGGATTATTTCCTAGTTGGCTGGGAGGTAAATCCAGTTGGGTCCGTCAAGAGGAGCGTTCAGCAGGAGCAACAGGACAAAGGTATCTCCATCAGCCACCTGTACAGGTATTTCCCCATAGACTACTCTTGTAAATTTTATCAAAATGAAATATTCACCTCAAATTATGCTGATTAGAATGAAATGATAGAATTGTATTTGTTTAAAAACCGTGTAAGTTATCGCCTCTGATCGCATTTAAAATAAAGAAGAAAGTAGATCTGCTAGCAGACCCTAGGGTAGGTCTCTTACAAGGAGGAATTTGACCGGAGTAAGGGGGGGAAAGTTTTCTTTAGAGAAGGGGATTTTGGTGAGTTTTACAGAGAGACGAGAAATTTCTAACAGAGTCACAGATATTGAGCTTGATTATTCTTGGGTTTTTAGGCACGATGCCAGAATATTTGTCTTCTAGATCTAGGGACCATACAGGTAGACCCCAGATAGGCTGAGAGGTAAAAAGGGTAGTTTGGTAACTGCAACAATGGGAGCAACCACAGTCCAAGACACCTTCAACTGATTTCAGGCATTCCTCTACAATTTAAATTTCAAATTCTATCTGGTTAAAATTTTAAAGGGTGTGATGCCATCCTTTCTCAAGTCGTTTACACTTAAGGTAGTTTCTCTCGGCAAAAGAGCTCTAAAGAGTAAAGGTGTTGAGTTGAATCTAAGTAAACTAACTGAAAAATTCAATTTGAATGAACTCACTGAAAATTAATAGTTTATTTTATTCAATTCGGTTAATCCTTTAAAATCCAGTAACAATAACTACGCAGGGAGGAACAATAACGAAGCCAAATAAATCCATCTTGATCAAGCTTAGCCACTCGATTTCACTATATAAGTCATATTGAATCAAAACTTTCCTCGTTAATTTTCATGCATGATTTAAAAAGTATTATGTCATATTGAATTCCCAAATAAATTTTACCTATGTGATATAATATTCTTTGGGAATATATCATATTCTATTGTATGTAATGATAGTAGGAGACATGAGTATTATACCACAAAATAGGGTTCCATTATTTTACCTAAATATTTGTATGAGTTGTCCATAGAGTTTGTAAAGGCATGGGCCTTCCATACTTTTTGGTGGGCAATGGTTTTTTGTTTTTATTTTATTTGTTCTTTAAAAATTCATACTCGATATCCAAATATGATGCCAAAGACTATAGGTTTTGCTTGATTATTAAAGTGAGGAATATTGTGATTTATTGGTGGTTGACTTCCGGCATTGCTCGATTATATTTGTTAACTTTTATTAAATAATAAGTTTTTACTTTTATTACCATTTTCATTTTCATTTTCATTTTTTCCGTGATATATTTTTTATACTTAAAATATTATTAGGTTAATTTGAATCTATATTTATTGGTTATTTATTATATAGTCACTTTGTATAATACGTTTTCCAAATATAGTAAAATATCACTTATTTGGTTTTGCAAGCAATGTTAGTTGTTGTAAATTTTTCTTGATATATTCAGAGTTTCTTTCTTTTTCAATTGATATGTTTAGAGTCTTAGTTTTTTCAATTGAAAGCGATTTATGAGTTTTAAAGATATTTCCTTCGTTTTCAACCAAAGAAATTTTTGATAACTTGTTGACTTTTATTTAGTTTGATGACATTATCCTTTTATTCTTTTTTATGTCAAATAAATCAAACACACAAAATTGGTATCTATCTCATTTAAACATTACATCTATTAAATATAACCATTTTTATATTACATTTTTTTTTTCTTGGTAAAATCTTATTCGTCATACATGAGCTCTCCAAGTTATTATGACTGAAGTTAAACTAAAATAGAGGAAATATAAGTAAACTAGATCATGAATTTATACGTCGTAAACATAAAAACTGGATAAAAACTAGAGAAGAAATGTCAAATAGAATGTAATCTTGATACTTGGGCAGTCTTTCAGACGCAGGGTCACTTATGTTTTATCTAATTTATTTAAAAAAAAAATTAATGTGATGTATTGATATGGATTTAAACATGAACGCAACAAATTACAGAGATAACCATAAATACAGAGATGTAGTAGAAATAATACTTCATTTCATTAATGTAAAACACTGAAATATGCTTACAAATAGAAATGGAAATAAACTAGCTCGGACGAGGGTAACTTATCTCTGAGGAGAGATGTGGCAGCTACATGCCTCTCAACTGTCTTACAATGAGGCTCGAAGGCCTATTTATTGTTGACAAACAATGGAAAACCCTAAATATCCAAAAAACTAACCCTAGGAGATGAAGCATCAAATTATGGGCCCTGTTTTGGGTAAATTGGTATATCAATTTCCCAGGGTCATAACTTTGGCATACAATCTACGTTTGACACGCACAATACTTCATTAGAAAGATCTATCCCATCACTGCAACTTTGGGATGAGCAACATTACTTCCAGTTTTCTCAAAAAAACACCGTTTAGGGCCTCAAAACGGCTCCAAAAGTTCAGGACCCGAAAAACTGCTAAAAACAGTAAACTGTGCTACAATTAAAGAAACTGAAAAACTGAAAGAAACAATGGTGGGGGTCCAAATGAAATTGACGAGTGGCAACCAATATCCACTTGAATCATGCATTGAATAAAGGAATTTACAATTCTATATATATAGCGAGAAACATAAACATCGATACATATATAGTTGACATTTCTTAAAATCAACAGAAGAAAAATCTATCTCAAAAATCATGATCATTGTCTCAATACAGTTTTGTTTGATTAAATTAATGTATCAAATATTAATTATTCTAATATGTTTTAATTAAATTAGTGTATCAAATATTAATTATTCTAATATGTTTTATTTATATTTAAATCTTTAATATATATTAATAGCAATAAATTATTTTATTATATTTTTAAAAATATTAATTTTACACATTTTGAGTAATTATTTAACTCAAAATACCCACGGGGCTTTGGATTGACGGTGAATGAGTGTGTTGTTAAGGCACTCCTTGCGATAGGTCACTGGTTCAATTCCCTGTGGGTACTTAGTTTAGTCTTAACCTAGAAAAAAAAATTATTTAACTCAAAATAATAATATATATAACCTTTTATCTTAATTTTAGGAAGTCAAAGTTTTCCAAATATTTATTTTAGTTCTTACATCTTAAAAATGACTTACAGCGTACACCGACCTAAATTTAATGAACCACGTCACCTAATGCGGTGGTATTAATATTAAAAAAAAATATACCAATAAAATATCCCCATGTAAGGTGTGTGTTTTTTTTTTTTCCTTATGATAGCTTGAAAAACTTGAACTATAATTGCATTTCGCACTTACAATATTCAGCCACGAACTCTCAAATATTGATTTTCTATAGCAATTAAATTCCCTGGTAGCTATCACTGTTTAATAATAATGTTAAAAGTTACTATAATTAATACGACACTTTTATGAAAGTGAACTATTAATATTTTTTGGGTTTTAGGGGGATGCCACTTTTAGAAAGAAATGCGATACTCCCTTATAAATAACCAAGCGCAACAGTGCGACTACAATGTCTCCATTAAATTTATGAACTCCTTACGATTGCGATATTCTAGTAACTATATAAATGTAATATAAGTATATATTTTTATTTATGGTAAGATATGTGTATATATTTTTATTTATGGTAAGATACTTGTATATCTTTTCATAGAAGTTACTTTTTAGTTGTTTCATTATTAATATTTAATTAAGATGAGAATTTATATATTACTCTATTAAAGTTGTTTTGAAAAAAAATAAAAAATCATCGAGTTAAAATTTTTAATAATCAATCTTTGATGAACTAAAAGGATTGATGTAGTAGGACCAGTATTGTTAGAATAATTTTTTTTTCAATTTAGGACAAGGAGGTAAAGATACTACTTCTGATCTCAATATTAGTAACACTCGCCTACAGGTAATAATAGTAGAAAACATATAACTACTCGCTATGTAGAGGAGCATTCAGAGATCAAAAGGGATGTCAGACTACCAACAACCAGGAAAAACATTAGTCTACTGTAGTGGAGTCCTCAAGTACTATTAATGACATAAAACTCAAAATCTTATTTGACATTGGTGTTACTGGTCTTATGCATTAAATAATTGTGGGTTGACAGCTTGTAAGCAAAATGATTTCAAACAGGTAGAAATGGCTTTTGGAGAACTTCAGTCCGTAAATTTAAGTGTTGAAGAATGCAAAGTTGATCTAGGGGTCTGTTCGACTAAGTTGAAAGTATATGTCACAACCCTATGAACTTATGATCTCGTCATAGGGATGGATTGGTTAGAAGCTCATCAAGCTTGGGTAGATTGTTATGGAAAAAGAATTCTCTACATAAATAATGAAGGAGAGACGATCCAAATCTAGGGTATTAAGAGGAAGGTATCTTTATGCTTCATCTCAACAATGCAAATGAATTGTTTCCGGATAAAAGTTTGTTAGATATATGCAGTAAAGGAAGTGAGCAAGCAAAAGGGGCATCCCTAGAGAAATATTTGGTGTTATCTGAATTTTCGGATGTTTTTCTTAAGGAACTACCAGGATTACCTCCTAAAAGGGAGCTTGATCTCACAATAGAATTGAAACCTGGTACAAAACCAATCTCTAAAACACCCTACAGAATGACGACTCTGAAACTTCAAGAGTTGCAAATTCAGTTGAAGGAACTATTGGATATAGGACACATCCGACCGAGTATTTCACCTTGGGGTGCACCTATAATTTTGTTAAGAAGGAAAGTTCCTTGCGACTATGAATAAACTATCGAGACTTAAACAAGGCTACAATAAAGAATAGGTATCCAATACCTTGGATTGATAACCTTTTCGACCAAATGAAAGGGGCTTCTATCTTTTCAAAAAATCGATCTACGATCGAGTTATCATCAATTAAGAATTAAGGGCAATGATATTTCCAAGGCTGCATTCCAAACACATTTTAGGCATTACAAGCTCATGGTGTTATCGTTTGGGTTGACCAATGCACCAATAATATTCATGAATATTATGAATAATGTTTTTCGTCAGTACCTCAACCACTTGTACAAGTCTTAGATGATATTCTCAAAGTGAGAAGGAGCATGAAGAACATTTGTGGATAGTATTATCTTGCCTTAGGGATCACCATTTATATGGAAAGTTACCCAAGTGTTCCTTCTTTCAAAAGAAGATTCATTACCTAGGTCATATCATATTTGGTGAAGGGATCTCAATAGATCTTGAGAAGGTAAAAGCAATCATGGAGTGGTCGATACCGAAGAATGCGCATGAAGTACAAAGTTTTATGGGTTTAGTTTGATACTATTGAAGGTTTGTAGAAGGGTTCTCAAAAATTGCAAAGCCTATCACAACCCTCCAACCCAAAGGAGTTAGGTACTAGTGGACCGAGGAATGTCACATTACGTTCCCTGAGCTTAAAAAATAAATTATTGACTAATGCACCAATCTTGCGAGTATCCAACATGGGCAAAGACTTTATTGTATGTACTTATACATCCAAGCATGGATCAGGTGTAATATCAATATAAGAAAAATAAGTAATAGTGTATGCCTGAAGGAAGCTAAAGCCCCATGAAGAACTATATGCCACACATGATTTAAAATTGGCTACGATAGTACTATCATTGGAGATGTGGAGACTCTACCTTGTAGGGAGAAGCTTTGTGCTCAAAAGTGACCATCAAGTTAGCAATACTTGTTTACCCAAAGGAAATTGAATGTCAGTTAAAGACGATGGAGTGAATTCTTAAGCGAGTATGACTTTGGAATTTCGTACATTAAATGGAAGGAGAATGTTGTGGCAGATGCTCTAAGTAGAAGACCACGTATATTTTCCCTTGTACCTATCAAAGTAGACTAGAGGAAGCAAGTACCAGAACATCTCTTGAAAGACAGTTGGTATTTAAAAGTGAGATCCAGGCTTGATAGTAAAAATCCAAAAGAACTTAAGTTTGAGGGATAAGAACTAGAGGATGATGGAATTTTGTGATTCCATAGAAGGATGTACAGTCATAATAATGGGGATTTCCAAAACACCATTCTTATGGAGCCCCACAGAGCATTGTATTTTGTGCATCAAGGTGTAAAGAAAATGTACGCTGATACAAATAAACTCTTCTTTTGGAAATACATGAAGTGTGATATTGTCCAATTTGTTGCAAAATGTCTTGAATGTCAACAAGTGAATGCTGACCATCGCCACCTAGCAAGTCTCCTACAACCTCATGACATTCCTATGACTAAATGGGAGGTGATTTCTATGGATTTTGTCATCGAGCTACATCTTACCCCACAAAGGCACAATGCCATTCTAGTTATGGTGGATAAACTAACATAAAATGCCCATTTTATTCCCGTAAGAGATACCTATGAAGTTGTTGACGTAGCTCGAGTATTTATAAATGAAATCGTTAGATTTCATGGAGGGATTCACGATTCACTTCAAGGTTTTAGACTTATATGCAGTCAACCTTAGAAACTCAACTAAATTTAAGTACAACTTATCATCCTGAGATTGATGGACAAACAGAAAGGGTGAACCAAGTACTAGAAGATATGCTAAGGATGTACGTTATACAAACACACTGGGAAAAATACTTGCCCTTGGTTGAATTTGCATACAATAACACCTACCACAACTCAAACAGAATGCCTCCATATAAAGTATGTTATATGTTTAACATTATTGGTACATGGATACTAATATGAAATATGTTATTTGCTTAACATGGTCGGTACATGGATACCAATATGAAGTCTATTATTTTCCTAACATTGCTAGTACATGTTACTAATATGAATTATGAATTATGATGTCTATAATTTTTATTTGTGATGAGATGGAAATAATCAAGAATGACTACTCATGACTACTTGATGTGAAAGCCAACTTATAAATATATTGGCTAGACATATTCAAATATGCTATATGAACTCAAGGATAAATATCATAGATAGCAACATATTTTGAATACACAAAAAATGTTATTTGAATATAATCGATTTTGAATATATTGATGCATATGTTATAATTTGTAGACAAGTATCATTACCAAACTGACTCACGTGATAACAAAACTCTAAGAACAATTAAGACCCAATGAGATTCCATGATAGGGTGTTGACCCTAGTCCCACTAGGAGGGGTGGGGGTATTGCATACCATTTATCCTCCAAAAACATGGAGTCATGGGATGACTGTACGAGTCACGCTCCTCTAGATGTGTAATGATGACTGTTAGATGCCTACTGGGAAATCAGGTTGATAAAGTCGACATTTTTATCCTTAGAGCCTATGAATGGTTAGGTCAGTATAACTGATGCCATGGCATACTCTAGTAGAGGACAGATAGGATGAGAGCAGAAGAGATTATGAAGGATAGGATGATTATAGAATAGCTTGGGAGCTCAGCTGGGGTAGGGTATAATTATTAACATTGTAGAACTATAAATGTTCAAAACAAAAATCCTACATAATTATACTAATCACTAAATAACTATTGATATACTACATAAACCCTAACTTCAGGACAAAGTTTTCTGAAGGGGGAATGTATGTAATGACCCTCCTACAATTACAAACAGAATGTGAATATTAGCATGCATATGATAGCTACATATACATGTATCACATGCATTGCACTAGTATACATGTTAACTAATTATGAAAAGTCTAATGAATGAATTATTGAGATATTGAGCAAACACCAAAACTCAACAAGACATAGTATATACGTTAAGATGGACTATTTACTATGTAAACCACCATTAACATACTATCCTAAATAAAAGTAAATACAAAGTATTATACAAATAAAATGGAACTATAATGTTATGAATTATATTAACTAAATAAGAACTATCACATATTATTGTTAACTATTAAGTATAATAATGAAATTATACATTTTGCATTAATTATAATATAAAGGAATTTGAGGAAATATAACTATGTGAGCAAGAAGAAACCAAAATAATTAAAGGGACATGTATAATATAACATAGGTATATGAAAATATACCATATATATTATAAAAGGGAATTAAATAAATACAATTTGGTATTCAACATAAATTATAATATAATAATTAAACATAATAAAATACAAACAAATTAAGACATTTGTGAAGTCTCGCTGTTAAAAGGAAAGGTGACCGTACACTATGAACTCACCGTGTCAAGAAAAGATGGTGACCGCCTCTGTAAATTTCCAAAAAAAATACCTATTTGAAGGCGGAAGAGGAGGGGGCAATGAGGAGCCTCAGAGATTTAAGGAGGAATTTGATCGGGGTAAGGGGGAGAAAGTTTTATTTGGAGAAAGGATTTTGGTGGGTTTTATAGAGAGACGAGAAATTTCTAAAAGAGTCACAGATATTGAGCTTGATTGTTCTTGGGGTTTTGCGCACGGGGGCCAAAAGATTTGTCTTCTGGATCTGGGGACCATACAGGTAGACCCCAGATAGGATCAGACGTAAAAAGGGCGGTTCGGTAACTACAACAACGGGAACAATCCCAGTCCAAGACATCTTCAACAGATTCCGGGTATTCCTCTGTAATTCAAATTTTGGTAATTACAGCAATGGGAACAACCACATTCCAAGACAACTTCAACTGATTCCAGGTATTCCTCTACAATTTAAATTTAAATTTCATTATCTATTTGGTTAATTATTTTTTAACCAGAATGAGTAGATTTTTTATATAAATAAAACACGCCCGCTCGCGAAAAAAACTGAGATTTTACAAGGTGTTTTCAAGCCTACTAAGGGCTGTTGATACATCATTTGTTCCACATTCCTTCTATAAGAGTATTCACTGTGATTTTCACAAAAAATCTTCATTCCAGAGCTCCTATAACTATATATTCGACAAAATTGGAACAATTAATATTTACATTTGTATTTTGCCATTCAAAAACAGTAAAGAAAACTAAAGAGGCAACATCCATTGGCCCTGGACTGTTTAGGTCCAGGCCTGTGGAGACTTGTTCATTGCTCTTATTCAGATCCAACCCGGTGGAGTTTTTGTCGTTACTCTTGTTGCTCTCCTCCACCTTGAACTTCAACTGCTCAATTTGTTGTTGTAGAGCGTCTACCTCATCCTCCAATTGGAAAATACATTCTTTCTTTTCCAACTGTCTCTCCTACATAGTTAGGTTCTCATGCTGCTGTTGTTGGATGATATGCTACAGAACAACCAATCCTTCCCGTAAATCCAAGTGGTCCTACACACAATTGATGCAGGTTTGTCGATTTCTACTTCCAACCAGAGAATTTCCCACCTGCGGCCCCCCTATCCTCGGCCTGCGACGACTCCATGAGCCCGACAGGGAGCTATCCTTAGCACTTTGCACACTCGTATCCATCTTCAGACTTCCCTCAGCCAACTTCTCCAAAATGGTACAAACCCCTTTATCTCGTCCACCCGAATCCAGGATACCCTTGACCCACTGCTCCAGGGCCCCACTGTCCTCCAAACCGTTCTGCACACTGGCCTCCAACAAAGCCTCGAGGCTCTAATCAATAACCCCCTCTCAATCGAGCATAATAACAACACTCCCACAAACGACTTTCTCAATTGCGACCTCTCTTAGATAGACACCCCCATGTGGAGCTACACTTCAATTATCCCTGAGGTTTTATTCCAGAACCCCCTCCCAATCATGCAAACTAACAACTCCCAACCCAACTACACTTAGACCGACACCTCCCTGAAGAATACCACTCGAATACTCAGGCACACTAGATGCCTTGAGATTTTTCCCTTCAACCTAGACCCAACCACTGACACGCAATGACCTCAGCTTCAGCCCCCAGGCCTTTGCAGAGGGCATGTCAACATAAAAGAACCTTAAATGATAAAAATTGAACATACCGTTATTCCTTAAATAGAAGATGTAGGATTGTGTGATGATGCAGTACTGTGGGGAGAAACTGTTGGAGCTATAATCCCGATGCACCTCCATAAATTTCTAGCAGTCAACCATTATTTCCCAGCTTTTCTCTTGGTCCGTCTTTCCCATCCTGAGCTTCCTCCCACGAGCGATAAATTCGTTTCTGAGCACGAGAATTAATTACTGCTTTGAATTCCCCATTATCTTGCAATCACCCAAGACGGTGTGTCCCCTTTGCACCATGATCCAGGGCGTGGGAGCTGGATACACATGCATTGAACTCTTCCATGTACAAGCGTTGTACCAGGGTGACGAACACAAACATGTCACGGTCGGAAGTAGAGGAAGCCCATGCCACGAGGCTCCAGGATAGGCCAAAACTCACATGGTATAATGTGACAGGGCCCAAGGTGCAGTGGGATGAAAATGACGGAAAGGAGGGGAGGAGTAACGAAACATAAGAGGGGAACAATGAGGAGGAAGATAGAAGAATGGGGAGGATATGGACGGGGGGGTACAATAGGAAATAAGGGAAAAGGGGGGAGGGGAAGGGCGGTTCAAAAAGAAAGGGAGGGCAAAGGGGGGAAGAGAAACCAATAAGCCAACTTTAAAAACTAAATTGCAAGGTCCCCATTTCTGATGTTTGTTAACTTCCTCGTTAGACCAAGAGTAGCATCCTCAACCTAGAACTTGAAGCTCATCAACACAATTAGGGGATTTTAGTCGTGTCATCGACCTCATTCACAATACTCTTTTCTTCCCTCCACTGGCAGGCTTGGTCTACCTGTTTGTCGGCTTCTTGGTTATTTCCTATGAGAATATGGAAAAATGACACGAAATCAAAGGAGGGGATCAACCCTTGGGATCTCTTGATAATTTGGTTTAATATAATGTTTTTAGCTCATGAAGTATAGATCATATGCGTAATGATTATCATAGAGTCCCCTAAGACCTGTATTTTTTAATGCCCTTCTTTTAAGCCAATGTGAGGCCCAGGAACAAGCCATACACTTTTGCTTGTTTGTTTGTCTTCCTTCCAAGCCCCCAAGCATATCTATCTTCAGTGATTCCTTCGGGATTAATGAGAATCCATCCCCCTCCTGCCACCCCTTATCTGGTTAAAATTTCATAGTTAAGGTTTTACTAGTTAAAATTTCACAATATGGGCACCATATTCATCCAGCCTCAAATGTTAGGAGAGATGGGTATGACCCTAAAACCTATTAGCTCCGAGATCTTCTCCGCTAGGGCCATATGTTGATTTACTTCATGCATTATATCTTTTATAGGAGATCGTTTGGTTCTCCTGCTTTGTATGGACATCATTGTACTCAACAGTCCCTTTGACCTACTTTGTGGTCATTAGTTGGACATAAATATAATTATCTTATCTTATCTTATATTATGACAAAGAAGAAACTAGGATTTGACTCGTTGAATTAAGGCACAAATCAAGGAATCACTTTCTCGCTACTATTTTCAACAAACACTCCTCTGTATGAGCCTTAACTTTCCCATAGTCCCACATTGATTGTTCTAAAGGGTTGAGTGGCATTCAATAGCCACAAGTTTGCTATTACATTGCATAAGGGCCAAATTGTTAGAGTTTGTCAATCTACCTTTCCTATGGCCAAGTTAACTTGCTAATAATGAATGCGAAGTGAATTTAGCCCAATGATCTACCTCCTCACTCAGGTCTCGTTTATGTGAAAGAAGGAAACTCTTTTAAGAGAGAGTTCTCACTTGATTCTGGAAATGATTATTTTAACTTAGATCCTTTAGGATTGGATTGATCGATCATAACTTTAATGATAATCATTAAATCTCCAAAGACTAAAGAAGAAAACTCTTTTAAGAGAGAGTTATCACTTGATTATGGAAATGATTATTTTAACTTAGATCCTTTAGGATTGGATTGATCGATCATAACTTTAATGATAATCATTAAATCTCCATAAACTAATAAAATACTTATGCTCACCTCCTTGACTATAGAAAAACAACACCATAAGACATATGCTTTAAAGTATCTAAAACATTCCCTAATCGCTAAAAAGGAGAAACTATTAAATTTCCTCTACCACTAAATACACCTCCATAGTTGATCATTGTATAACTTTAATGCACATCATTGAAAAAGTTTGGGAGAAAAAGGAAGAAGTCTTTTGTTGCTTTGTTGATTTCAGAAAAGCGTTCGAATTGGTTCCTAGGGATAAGCTCTGGCACAGAATGGAGGAACTTGGGGTTCCTAAACATTTGAGAGCAGCTGTGCATAGGCTGTATGAAGAGGTGAAAGTCAAAATTAGAACTTCAACAGGCATTTTTGAAAGTTTTAGAAGCGATATCGGGGTCTAGCAAGGTTGTCCACTGTCTCTTACCCTTTTTGGTTTATATATCAACAAGCTTGAGGAGTGGTTAAATTCGTAAGGGGGTGATGGTATCTATTTGGGCAAGTTTGTTATAATGCTTCTTTTGTATGCAGATGACCTTATTTTGATTGCTAAATCAGCTCTTGGTTTGCAAGAGCACTTACTATCCCTTGAGCATTTTTGTAGAACTGTGGGGATGCAAGTCAATATCAACAAAACGAAAGTAGTGGTCTTCTCTAAGAAAAGAAAACATAACCAGCATAAGTTCTACTTTCAAGGCAACATTCTAGAAGAAGTTGCGGATTACAAATACCTCGTAATTGACTTCAACAAAAATCTAAGCTGGAATGGTTGTAGAAAGAAAAGTACTTTGGGGGGTTGGAAAGCATTTTATGCTTTTCAAAATAGGTGTAGAAAGGCAGAGTTATGGGACTGGAAAACCACTCAAACTCTTTTTGGGCTTCTAGTGATTCCGGTGATTCTCTATGGTTGTGAACTATGGGTCAGCAGTACATTCGACATGCAGTGGAGACAAATTGAGAAAATTCTGAAGCGTTTGGTTACAAACAAATTTAAGATTAAAAGTGCAGTTCCTTATGATATCTTGTTAAGTAAAACATGAACTGCTCCTATTGAAGCAATTGCTATAGTGCGAGTCATAAGGTATTTAAAAAAAATTGAGCAAATGGAAGAGGGTAGATGGCCTAAGGTTGTCTTTAATGATAGATTGTGCAAGAGCAAAAAAACTTAGATGCAACAAAATAACAAATGGTTTAGTAAATGGGGTATTGGCTTGAATGCGTGTCCCATTAACAACAAAGAGATAAAAGCTTTTGTTATGGAAAAGTTCCACAAGCGTACTTGGGATAAGGAGTTTGGAAGAAAGAAAAATTACTATATTGAAGTGTTTAATCCCACTCATAGTCATCAACCAAAAGCATACATAGAGGCCAATATCTCTTGGAGAGCCAAAGTTCTTATTGCTCAGTTAATGACTAATTCTCATCAACTCCGTTGTGAAATAGGGCACTAGAAAAGACTAAAGGAAGTGTGGGAGGAAAGAGTATGCATTTTTTGTTATTCCAGAAAAGTGGAAACAAAAAAAATTTCATTTTAAGATGTAAGCCTTCAAAGACAACATGAAAAGTTATGCATAAATGCAGGCAGCGAGCTCTTGGAATAATCTATTTAGCGAGGGGTTTGTTGAGAAGTTGGGAGCATTTATTTTGAAGCTTCACAGAAAAAGGGCCGAATACATCAAGTAGATGAAAAAGCAATCTGTCCCATAGGCTATCTTTAGCCTCATGGACGTTAAAATAGTTTCTTTCTTTCTTTCTTTCTCCCACCACAACTCTTGCCCTTGATTTCTCTCTTCTTTCTTACCTACTTTTAATAATGCCCATTTACATTTTTTTCCATATTATTATAAATACTTGCCCAAAATAATAAAAAATAAAAATAACTTTAAAAAAAAAAAAACATACCGTATACCTTTCCTTCTTTACCCTAAACACTTATCCAAATTTTTGTTTAACTTCGTATTTCTATCTCAATTTTTGAATTCCCAAAATTTTCACGAGGATTTAGTCCCTCTATAATCAACGTGGAAGATATTATAGTTTGCCAAGGCTAGCAAACTTTTCATTTTTTTTGGGAATCAATTCACCTTCTAATTTATAAATTTTAATCTAAAAGAACAATCCATCACACGCAACAATTCTTCATCTTAGAGTTGTCTCCATCATTGAACGGACAAAAAAACGCCACGCATATGAGCACGGGCTTTTATGTAATACCTCCACTGCCCCATTACCCATTGTTTCCTGTGTGGACCAACACAAACAAAAGCGACAACTCGACAACTAATGTTAGGGTTTTGTGAAGCGTCGAGTTAGAGGGGCTCTCTATAAATTGGCCTTGGCTGTCTTCTTCATTCCATGCAGAAAGATCGAATTGGGTCGAGCTCTCGAGAAAGGAGGTCTCTGCCGGTGGTGGGAAATGGATAATTTAGCAATGCCTGTGCCTGATCATATAGGAGTCGAGTCTTATGGGAGTAGTGGAAATGGGTAAATTGAAAAGACCTCATTGATTCTTCTTTTCCTAGGCGGGAATGGCGGTCTTTTCAGTTCTGCCCATTTCTGCTATTCTACTAAGTAAACGAACAGCACTGTTTTAGCTTTCAGTGTCATCATTGATAGAGTGGCCGGGGTGCAGAGGGGTTTTGTAAACCATGAGCATATTACATAACCAAGTAAACGAACAGCACTGTTTTAGCTTTCAGTGTCATCATTGATAGAGTGGCCGGGGTGCAGAGGGGTTTTGTAAACCATGAGCATATTACATAACCATGATTGCATGTTGGAGAAGTAAACAGTGGCTGCTATGGTTTGATTGCATGTTGGAGAAGGAAAGAGCGGTTCCTGTGGTTTTTTAAACCTGTTTTTGAAATGTCTTTTTAAGGTTTTGTTAAGGTACAATGCATGGGGTAAGGGTTTTTTCATTCCTTTTCTCTATATTATGGGGGAGGCTTCTCTTTTTCAGGAAGGGGGCGGGATTGATTTAAAAGATTTGATTCGGAGACAAATTATATGTGAAATGGGGTTTCTACAGGTTCCTTGAAATTTAGACTGTGTACCAATTGTAAGCAAATTTTGCGCATTCTTTGTGTATGAACTTTGTGATTCTGTGTGAGATTTATAAGCACAGCATATGTAGATAGTTTGCTTAAACAGAGCTTGGAGGGTATTTATATTCAAGTTTTGAAATGCTGTTTATGGGTTCGAGTCAGAGGGTTATTAATGGGTGTTTCATGCCCCAGGTTTAAATACATGTTTTGGCTCATTGGTTTTTCACTCAGTGCAAGTCTTCGCGTAGCTTCTTGTCCTAAAGGTAATACTTGCTGTTCTTAGCTGTAGGTATATTTTGAGTGCAAGAAATCTTTCTAGAGCTGTTTACATTTCATTGGTATACTTATAGAACGGGCAAGGTCATCGACCTGTGGAAGTTGTCTGTTCTTTGCAGTCGGGTCCAAGTGCGACCTTTGCCGAGTTTTGGATAAATATGTACGGATATGTACAGCGGCCTTTTGTCTTTCACCCCAGAGATGTTGTTTGCAGTTAGGTTCAGGTGCAGTCACCGGTCAAATATACATACATCATACACCTAACTTTGTCCTCTAGCCAGGGCCTGTTTCCTGGGTGATATCTTCTTGTCCCAGAGGTAATACTTGCTGTTCTTCGCTGTAGGTGGTATATTTTGAGTGCAATAAATCTTTCCAGAGCTGTTTGCATTTCATTGGTATACTTATAGAACGGGCAAGGTCAAAGGGCCTCGACCTGTGCAAGTTGTCTGTTCTTTGCAATCGGGTCCAAGTGCGATCTTTGCCGAGTTTTGGATAAATAGTTACGGATATATACAGCTACCTTTTGTCCTTTACCCCAGAGATGTTGTTTGCAGTTAGGTCCAGGTGCAATCACCGGTCAAATATACATACATCATACACCCATCTACACCCACATTTGTCCTCTAGCCAGGGCTGTTTCTTGGGTGATGGTGCAGGTTTACCTCTCAGTTATGATGAATTGCGTGTTGTTTTGTGCGGGGGAGGAATTGTCTAGATGGTCGTTTATTTTGGAACTTGCGGTTTTTTGGTTTTTGTTTTGTTATAATGGTAATGTTTGAATCAAATTTAATTTGGGTAACTTTTTATTTTTATTTTTATTTTTTTTAATAGTGTTTGAATCTGGTCAAATTTGAAAATTCAATTTTTTGTTGTGTTTGGTTCTGTTTTTGATAGTGGAAAGTGGAAATTGATTTAGTACCATCAAAAACCTCTGAAGGAGATATTGTTTGATTTTGTTTTTGATGGTGGAAATTGATTTAGTACCATCAAAAACCTCTCAAGGCAACCAAAATATTGAAGTTTCACAACTATAATTTGGATTTAGAAAATATTGAAGTTTTGACAACTATAATTTGGATTTAGAAAAATTTCTGCCAAAAACTTAAGTTGATCAAAATATTAAAAAATTCCTGCCAAAAACCTCCAAAAACAACTAAAATGTTGAAGTTTGACACTATAATTTAACAACCAAAATATTGAAGTTTAAAGCTATACTTTAGATTAGGAAAATTCATTGAAGATTCGATCAAAACGACTGAAATTTCTAATGCCTTTTTCTCCCCCCAAAAAAAGGTAGTCTCATAAGAATACGGCGTTGTGTTGTTGCTTAAGATTTTGCTGGATATGCATCTTTATATGTACCATAAATCATGTGTGCCATTTGAGATTAATGTTGCATTGGGGGATTCAATATTAGTTTGTGGTGAATACATGCTAGAATTGTCCTGTCAGGTCATCAGCTTGCGGTGTATAAAGGTTAGAATTGACCTGTCAGGCTGTGATCTCTTTCTTTGTGGGAGGGTGTACATCTCTCAAATTCTTTATTGTTTGCTGCATGGTTTGGTGGTTGTAACTTGTATATTGAACTCGTGTGAGCTTGCGGTGAATATATGCTTTAATTGTTCTGTCATGTCATCAGCTTATGGTGAATAAGGTTTGAATTGACCTGTCAGGTTGTCATCTCCTACTTTATGGCAAGATGTACAGTATTCAAAGGTCTTTATATATATAAACTGTTCAGTGTTTCTTCCATTTATTAAAACACTATTTACGCTCTTCCCGAGAAGATTACGAAGTTCTCATTGTAAATCTTTATGCTTTTTCCTTGGCTGTACCCTTCTTGGAGATTACCCAGCCATATGATTATCCTTGGCCGTTGTCCACCAACGTGTTCTCATTGTAAATCTTTATGCTTTTTCCTTGGCTGTACCTAAACCTAGTTGTCCAAAACACCCGCCACCCTCCCCTCCCCAACAAATTCCCATGGACCAGGGTTGAAGTTGGAAATTCCCTTGTATGGTAGTTGGAATTTTAAAACAGATTTACTTGGGTTGGAGTTGGAATTTCAAAACAGATTTTTTAGTTAAAATAGACTCATTTGTTAAAACAGAGTGTTTTCAGGTCTCTTTGACCCATTTTCACAATTTCAAGCAAGGATTTTGATGTTTTTATAAATATTTTAACTATATTTGATCACCACAATTTGCCAGTCAAATTCCATCCTTGCCCCAGACAACGGATTTTTGAAGAGAAGATTTTAGTGAGAATCTCTAATTTTTTTTTTGTCAAAAAATTTGAATATTGGAGTGTTTGAATTATTTTTTGATAGTGAAAATTGATTCAGCACCATAAAGAATCCTGGAGCACCCAAAATGTTTAAGTGGACAGAATCTCATGTGTTGAAGTTGACAGAATATTGGAGTGTTTGAATCATTACCTTGGAGCATTTGAAACTTTGTTTTGAAGTT
Organism: Pinus tabuliformis; assembly: GCA_031772625.1. NCBI lineage: Eukaryota > Viridiplantae > Streptophyta > Pinopsida > Pinales > Pinaceae > Pinus > Pinus tabuliformis. Next base: position 586,048,930 of record CM062808.1, on the reverse strand, counting down.
GGCAGAATGTTGTAGTGTTTGAATCATTACCCTGGAGCACCCAACATGTTGAAGTCAACATAATATTGAAGTTGACAGAATGTTGTGGTGTTTGAATCATTTGAAGTTGGCAGAATGTTGGTCTTGAAGTTAATAAAGTGTTTGTATTATTTTTTTTGAAATTAATAGGGTGTTGGAGTGTGAATCATTTTTTTATATGGTGGAAATAGATTTAGCACCTAAAATTGTGTAGTAGAAATAGATTTAACACCTAAAATAACTCTTGGAACACCTAAAATTGAACGTTTCTAAAATCTTCAAATTTAACAACTGTAATTCCAAATCAATATAACTCAATATAACTGGATTTTAAATTTTATCGTAATCTTGCAATTATTTCTCTCCTTTCGGACATTATTGATAGCTAGAGCATTAAAGGTAGCTCTAAAATTATATGTAAAATTTTGGAAATTGTGAAAGTCTTGACAATTTCAGACACAAGGACTATTTTTAAGTACCATTCGAGTTTTGGAAACAATTTTATAAGATCACAAAAGAATCTGTGGCGATTATTTTCGTTTTTCGTTGATTGGAAATTTATGATTATAATTATGTGCTGTGTGGCACACTGGAACAGAGTAAATACTAAATAGGCTTCAAAACAAGCAGTATTCCTCGCAAACCGATCTCTGAGCAATTAGTACGGTTTCCTGAAAATTATTCCATTTCAGGTTGGGCGCATTTGCGAAGTATACCAGGTTGCCACCTTTCAGTTCCCAAAGCACTTCCGCTTTTCTCTGCAAATTATTCCATTTCAGGTTTGGAGACCTTTTCAAATTGTCCTAGGTTACTACCTTCCAAATTCCCGACCATTCACACTGTCTTTTGCAAATTATTCGACGTTGACACCTTTGCAAAATTATCCCATATTGCCGCCTTCCAGTTTCCCGAGAATTCTCACTATTAAAAGAAAATTAACGGTAGCCGGAGGAACTTAAAAGAAAGTTAATATTAGCAGATGGTAGAGGAGGAACCTGGAAGACAATAATCAAATAAAATATATGGATAATGAAATACATCAAAGGAGCTTCAATTTAAAAAAGGTATATTTGAGAAAATATTTAATTTTTTACTGTTATATTGTATTTAATTTTTTGCAATTTTTTTTTATCAAACTTTTAGTTGAAGTAATTTAATTTTTTTCACATATTTAAAAGAATAAATAATTTTAGATCATGGGGTGTAATTCAATTGGCAATCAGTTTTTTATTAAGTATTATGTAAAAATGTGAGATCCACACTTCAAATCCCCATAAGTTAGACCAACAAAAAATTAACAACTTTTATTTATTTATTTATTATATTTTTAGAACGTGGTATTTATATTGTAATTATTTTGAAATCAAATTATCTTTAATTTATTACTTTTATGTATTTTTTAATACAATTTTCAAATAAATATACCTTAAATTAAATACTAAAAAAAATTAGTTTGAATTTTCAAAATATTATATTTTAATTTTATAATTAATTAAAAAATTATTATAATTAAAATATTCTAATTTTATATTTAATTAAAAATGATTAATGAAAAAGAGAAAATATAATATAAATTAATGTTGTTTGAATATCTATTTTCAAAAATAAAAAAATATAATTATCCTTTTAATATCCACCCATGGAATTTCTGTGCAAACTTCTTGAATGCAACAACAGATAAGTCGTCTCTAATTGTATCTGCATAGATTGAAGAGACAAAAGCACAGATCGAAGAGACAAAAGAGGAACAGATGTTCTAGAAATCTTACCAGGAAAAGCTAGCCCACAAAACAAAGAGCCCAAAAGATTGTTCTCTTTATATAAGATAACGTGAATGGTAAGTGAAATGGCAGTTGGCGTAGGGGCACTGTGAGAGTCAATTTTGTAGGTATTAGATAATATTGTCTTAAATTGATAAGATTTTGTCTTAATTGTCAAGTTTCTTAAATCGATTTAGTCTTAATTACCATTGTCTTAAGAGGCCGTTGTCTTCAATATAAAATTTTATCTTAAAATATTTTTGTCTATTTTTATTTTAAATATAAAATTATGTTGAAATGTTTTTATCTCAAAATATTTTTGTAATTAAATTGATATTAAATTTTAATGTAAAATAACTAAAATAAAAAATAACTTTTAGAAAACAAAATATTTCCTCTTAAAAAAATATCTTAAAATACGTTGGTTAATTCTCATTTATTTCCCAAATTAATTCTCCCCTTTTTTTTTTTTTATATATAGCATTGTTCTTCCAATCAGAGAATCCCTCTGATTCCTACAACTCACAGATTAATTCCCATTAAGTTCTCCACCTTATGGGTTAACCTCTACATATTTTGTTTTGTCCCCTTGAGTCCCAAACCTCATGGGTTAATTCCCATTAAGTCTTTAGATCTCATGGGTTAATTACCCTCTATAAACATGTTTTGTTCTCCCAACAACCGGACTTCATGAATATTAAAATCATAAATAAATTTAAATTAAATATTCCATCAATCCGAAAGCTGGTGTCTTACAGATTTGATTTCTTCGTTTATTCCAAAATACTTTGCTTCCTCATTTATTCAGCAGACAATGAATATACGTACGTTCCTTTCATTTAGAACAACATTACCAAATGATATCTCAGTATGTTCTTCATTAACCATTCATTCAGGAACCTTCCCCGGAGAATCTTTGCTGATATCAATAATAACATCACTACACAAAACATTGTTACTATTTTCAACCGCATCAACTAGGAATTTGGTTTGAGCATAATGCTACTCGTTGTGAAGACTGGTTAGCTCCAACGTTTCAGTGTTATGCGGAGGATAAATCTTGGACTGGTTGCAAAACATTGACATATCGGGACAAACATGGAAAGAAGCGTGGAAGGTCAATTTTGAATCGCTGGACATTGGCACATTGAGACAGACAGGGAAAACAAAAAAGTGTGGATGGTCAATGTTCATGGAGGAGATGGATTTGATGATGTGCCTCCTCCTTCTATTTTAATAGATGATATGTAATTTATGTAGCAAATGAGCTTTTATCTCTTTTTTGGTATCCACACCAGATTTCTGTTCTCTTTGAGCTCATTTTAGGGGCACCTGCATTATCATTTAACAGTTGTGTTCAATGTCTTTCGCTCAGATCGACCTGCTGAAACGTGCCTTAAGGCCAAAACCGAAACGTGTCTTAAGGCCAAAAAGAGGGGCAGTCCCCGTCTCTGCCCCACGGAATAAGTAAAATAACGTTAAAAGTAGTGGCCCAAAATGGCTCCCATTTATTCTATATCTCTCAAGTCATTTCACAAAGTCAAACTAAGTCAAGCTCAACAAGGTCTTCCTTCCCCGCTGATTCTGCCAAGCCCGTTCTCTTGGTTATGGTTTCACTAGATAGCATAGTTACCAAATTCGAATTCGAATTCGAATTCGAATTCGATTCGATACGGAAAAAATTCGACACTATAAAATTCAATACGGAAAAAATTCGACATTATACGTCTTACAAATACTTAAATTCTTTTTTTTTAATATTGGATTTATCTTTTTTTTTTCTATTTTTTTATAAGTCTTATCCATTGTAAACTGAATTTTGTTATTTTATAAATTTTTTATAATATAGAAGTTACTGTTTTTCTATTTTTTTTTTTAATTATAAAAGTTGTCAATTTGGAAGCTTACCATTTTATATCTTTTATAATAATGAATTTTTCCATATTATAATTTTTTGTAATATAGAAGTTACTGTTTTTCTATTTTTTTTATATAAAAATTGTGGAATTGGAATCTTACCATTTTATATGTTTTATAATTTTTTATAATATTTATTTATTTTTTTTATAAGAGTTATTCATTTAACACGATATAGAAATTAGATTTTTATCTCGATCTATGGTGACATTCAGTTTTGATGTTCTATTTCCAGGGCAAGCCCGAGAACTATGTTATCGACCTTCCATTTTTACAGAATTATAGCTGTTTGATTTTTCGATTGAATTTTTTTAGGGTAGCTTAATTCTATTTTTTCTAATAAAGCTGATCATTAATACAAATTTTTTTCTTAATATGTTAGATGCATTTTATAAGTGGCATGTTTTTTTATCCAATGGAAAATTTCCTTATGTGGATCTTGGAAAATTTCGTTCTGTGGATCTTGCTATTTTGGACTATTATGCCTATGGTGCCTGCCTTCTAATTTTCTTTGTGTGTTCGCCGAGTAAGATCAGGGAATATTACTCAATTGAACGGTCATGGAGTCACTCAACAACGACTTCTCCTTTACGATCTCATTACCCTCTTTCCGCTGCCGCTGATAGTGGTTGATGCCAGGGGCGTCGATCAACCCTTTTTTTTGACATGGAGTCTGCGGACTCATTCCAATGCCGGTAGATATAAGAGAAAGTGATCTTTGTGAATAATTCAGTCATAATAGAGATTGCTCCCACCAGTTGGACAGAGAGGGACTGGAGAGAATTGCTCAAACATTAACAATCTTAATAATGATGTTTCAATCCCCATATAGAAAACTGCTCTACCATTAACAATCTTATTGTTAATAATGAAGTTTGAATATCCATATATGGCAATGCGATACATATAGATCTGTTGAGCAAATAATAATATTCCGCACGATTAACCGTCTTAATAATGAAGTTTGAATCCCCATATATGCCAATTCGATGCATATGGATCTGTTGAGCAAATAATAATAGTCCCCAAAGTCTCAGTAGTTCGGCTCGGCTCAGGTGTTGGCTCTAACACCAACACCACCATTCTAATGTAGAAAACGTACCGAACTCGAATTGACGTATTAATTCGCAAATCGAATCGAATCGGCGAATTTTCGAATTTTTTCCTGCAGTACGGCCGAACTTGGTAACTATGCTAGATAGTAGATAGGGATAGTGGGAAACAATGCTTCATGGCAAGTTAAGTATGATACCCTTATTTTTAGATCCATTATTTACACATGTAGGTTGCATATTTACTAAATGTTTGACAAAATCTCTGTCATGATTAGGCTTGGTTAGGTCAAGCCTTTGATCAAGTTTCATGTGGCTTTGCTTTCATGTCATTTAATCTCTTGGAGAGTTTCATCAGGGTCTAGGCATTGGTTTGGAGACTAGCACTGAAAAGGATGCTTAAATCTCACCGTCTCCGGCACAGAACTCACTAGCACTGAAAAGGATGCTTAAATCTCACAGTCTCTGGCACAGAACTCGCTAAAAGACACTGGAGTCTCTCCCGTATTGTGGGAGCGACTATAGGGTTATAGTCACATGCATCCCTTGTCATGGGAGTGACTTTGGGTTTAATTCATCTAAATGCTAGGTTAACTCAGGGGTTGGGCACTTGGAGTGGTGGATTAGCACCTAGGGGACCTGAAGCACCTGATATGTGTGTTGTGTATCTATCAATTCCATTTCCTTAAGGTTACCTAGGAGGTTGAATCATACCTCTTGTTGCATGTCTACTCGCACGAGGGTTGCTTAGACAGATATGGAAGAAAGGTGTTGCAACGAACAAACTAAATATGAAAACCAATTTAGTGATCACTACCTAAGAAAAAAATTTGACACTTGGCAATCCACGAAAAAAAATTATATATTCTCGTGCTATATTAAAAATTAATATACAAAAAGGGCGCATTATTAACATTAAGATTTATATGATTTATATGATCTTTTCAAAAGTATAAACAATATTTCAAATATAAAAAATGAATGAAAGTATTAGTCTTTTAAATTAAAAAAAAATAGAAAATAAGCTATAGCCAGTATTTCAAATAACTAAGTGAATGAAAGAACAATTGCAAACGGTAAGTACAATAAATGAAATAAAAACAAAACAGTAAATGATGTTTTATAGTCGAAAATAAGTACCCTGTTAATTTTGGCTGACAAGGTCATTATCCAATAATGGATATATACCATTCCGATTTATTTAATGTCCATTAACAAGCTGTATATTTGTTGGCATGTTTCATAAAATGATAGTACTGATTTAAATCAGTAAGTACAATAAATTATAAATGAAACAGCGCAATAGGTGATGTTTTATAAAATATAATGCAGTAAATCCCACCTGCACTGCTTTCACCATTACTTTGAGTATCAAGTAATCAACCCATTCAAAAAAAATGAAAGAAAGTACATGATAACAGTCTGACAGAATAAAATGAGATATTGTACAAAAGCACACGATAACGGCCTGACAGAATAATTCTGGCATTGAATCACTATGATAACAGTCTGACAGAATAATCATGGTACTCAATCACCACAGGCTAGCAATATACAACAACCAAACACAGAAGCGAATAATCAAAGTTCTTCCAAACATAGAAGCGAATAATCAAAGAAGTTCTTTAAGGTGTTGTTTTTAGTGTGATTTTTTGAACAGGTGTTGGAATAGCGCAGAAAAAATTGAGGTGGAATTTTTATTGTATTATTTAAATTGGTTTTTTTGATTGTATATATAGAGTCACTACTCTAAAAAATCTTTAAAGCACTTAGATTGTGCAGAAATTTCTATTAAACTTGTGATTTCAATAATTTCTTGCCGGATTTTAAAGAAATTAGACTGGAAAAACTTCCCTGAAAAACTTCCAAAAAATCGCACTAAAAACAACTCAGTTGTTTAAGAACTTAGTAAATTTGGTAATTTTTTTTTGCTTAAAAAAATTTAATTTGAATCTTATTTTTATAGTGGAAATAGATTCTACACTATCAAAAACTCCAAAACACCTAAAATTTTGAAGCTTAACAACCATACCTAAAATTTCCATTTTTAAAAAAAATCAAATCCCACTTCACGATTAGTACCAAATTATAGACAATTACATATATGATAATAATATACAACTTTGATCTCACTTACGAAATCCAACCGATCATGTGGGCGATCCTGATCTAACAGGGGTAACGCTAAAGCCAAAGACAGCACATATTGCTCCTCGTTTGTTCAATTCTCTACCTTGTGCATTCGATCTTTCTTCTTTGAAATTGTATCATTTCCTTCTCTAAAACCTGTTTTGATAATCTTGATAAAGGATAATCACCAACATGTAAAAAATAATAAATAGGAAAGTAAATAAATTTGTTCCGTCTCATTGAGGGTTGTCCCATTTCCGCTTTTGCTAAACCTAGTAATAAATTCATTTTTTTAACTACAGGTTTCAATATTTCAATTTTGGTTATGTTTTATAACGTGAAAGTTTGTCAAAAATTATGTTTTAAATAGAAAAATAATGTAAGTTATAATTAAAAAAAATGAATATAGTTATAATTAGAAAAAATGAATATGTTGTAAAGTAATTAGAAGTAAAAACATGTATTTAAATTTCATACTTTTCAAAAATATTTCAACAAGAGATTTAAATAAATTAATTTAAAGATCTCTGTTAACTAATTTATGTGGATATCAATTTCATATATGTTTATAATAGCAAAAAAAATTTAAGTTTTTGTGGCTAAAATTTATATAGTCTATTTAGCATTCAAAAATGCAATTTAAACAATGAAAAATAACACATTGTATTTTGCACTCTAAAAAAGTTTGCACTTGAACAAATTTGATCTCTCTCAGCGCATGTTAGATCCATACTTAAAAATAAGTCTTAAATATTTTTAGGCTCATATTAGATCCGTACTTAAAGATATGGGTCTTAAATATTTTTCAAAACATTTGAAAATAGATATGGAATGTAAGGAACCACCTTCTTCTCCATATTAAATCCTTGATTGTTAAAAACATATTTTGAGGTTTACAATTTATTTGAGGTAGAGTTAACATCTCTTAAACAAGAATAACTGCATATGAGGTTTTATGATGTTACACCTCAATGAAGACCTCAGGCTCATTATTATTAGCTCATTATATAGCCTTGTATGAGAGGATGTGTAAGTTTCTCTGGACCTCTGTGCCCTTATAAAATAAAAATAAAAAATAAAAATTGTATTTTAAATATAAAAATAATGTGGGCTATAATTAAAAAAAAAATGCTTTGAGGTAGTTAGAATTAAAAATGTTTAAATCTTATACTTTCCAAAAATATTTCAATAAAAGATTAAAATAAACTATGTGAAGATTTATGTTAAGTAATTTATGTCGTTATCAACTTCATATATATCTATATATAGAAAAAAATTAAGTTTTCATGGTGAAAATTTTATTTGGTTCTATATATACTTTATTTAACATTCAAAAAATACAATTTAAACAATGAAAAATAACAGATTGTATTTTACACTTTAAAAAAATTTGCATGTGAAGAAATTTGATCCCTCTAAATTCAAGTTAGATCCATACTTAAAATAAATCTATACCAATTCTTATAATTTTTCAAAATTCTTAATCTAATCTATAATTCTTTCAATTCCTATAATTATCTTAATTTTTACAATTTCTCAAAGTTCTTAATCTCATCCATAATTCTTGCAATTCCTTCAATTATCTCAAGCTTCCGAGGCCTCCCAATCCACTCAATATTCGGGGTGGGGATCAAAACAATAAATCTAACAAAATATTGCTCTGAATTCCAAATCTTTGCTCCACAGATTCATGTTGCTTTCAGTGATTCATCAGATCATTCCTGCAATGGAATGGCTTAATGTCTAATTTCGAATTAAAAAAATTGAATACATTGGAGGAGTGCTGCAGTGGAATGGCTTGATGTCTGCACTGGATACATATGAATTATTTTTTTATAAATAAAATGCGATATATACAATTCCACTTTTATTTAATACATTTTAAAACAGGCATCAACAGTTTAAATAAATTAATGTTACACACATATTTCCACTTTTTGCTTGATATATTTTAAAACACTCAACAATCTAAATAAATAATGGAAAAAACATTACAATAGTCAATGGAACCAATCACCTGAAAATAATCTGCATCTCCTCCTTCCGTCTATATCAATCAGTGTTGTTTGTTTCCTTAGTAAAATAGCAGAAATGGGTAGAATGGAAAAGACCGCTGTATCGGTCGCTGATAGAGAAAATTCAGACAGAGGTCTTTCCACTCAACCCATTTCAACTAGTTCCATAAGACTCCAATGGGAATCAGGCACAGACCACCTCAAACTATCCATTTCCACTACTTTCCAGAGACTTCTTTTCTTTCCACTCAACCCATTTCAACTACTCCCATAAGACTCCAGTGAGTATCAGGCACAGACCTTCCCAAACTATCCATTTTCACTACTTTTCAGAGACTTCTTTTTTCTAGATAGGTCAACCAAATTTCATCGTTCTCTCTGATGTGCATGGAATAAAAAACACAGCAGAGGCCAATTTATAGCGAGACCCTCTACCCTCAAGATTCACAAATCCCAACCCTATATAAAACTTTAAGTCTAACTCTAGTAAACTTTAATTCTAGTTGTTGTTTTTATGTGTGTATTAATTGAATTAAAAAAAATTGAGTTGTTTTTAGTGTGATTTTTTGGAAGCTTTTTAAGAGGGTTTGATGGGTAATCCCTTCACAATCCAAGTGCTTTAGAAGTTTTTCAGGGTGCTGAGTCCATATATATAGTCAAAGAAATAGTTTAAATAACACAAATCAAGATTTCACCTCAAATTTTTTTGCCAAATTCCAAAAATCTAAAAATTCACACTAAAAACAACTCCCAAAACAATAAACACTGTAGCACCAGATATATTAAATAAACACATATTTTTATCTTAAACCATAAAGACAATTACAGGATAAAGAGTTGTTAGGTGCAATCGACTGCTTTCTTAATTTGAAGTTTATAAATAGAAGGTGAATTGACTAACCATTTTTTTTAATGAAGACAAGTTTGTTAATCTTGCAAACTAGAGTTTTAGTATTAGATAATTATGTTTCACCCTTGATGTGTGTATCTTAAAAATTAAACATTTTATATATATATATATATATTATAATTTTTATTAAATATTTAATCATCGTTTAAATGGTTAAAAGTTCGAATTTTTGAAAAGCATATTTCTCTATAAATAGAAATGCCAAAGCATTTTAAAGGAGGTTTTCATTTTAACGTTATTAATAAAAAATTATATAAATAGAAATGCCAAAGCATTTTAAAGGAAGTTTTCATTTTAATGTTATTAATAAAAAATTATATAAATAATGTAGATAAAATTATTTTATTAAAAACATAGTTTGCCATTTTAATGATAACCTATATACATATATTTTTTCACAAAAGAGGGATTAAATAGTTGTAGTTTCAAGGATATTTAGACATATATAAAAAATTTAGAAATTAAAATTTATTAAATTTTAGAAATTAAATTTTGGCAATAAATGGTCTTTTTGTTTTGCATTAGTGTTTATTAATGAACATTATTTTCAACATGAAGCATTCACTATTGGTAAGCTAACTTGGCCTTGGGAAAGATGGTTCAAGGAACCTTAATGATCTAACCCTTATGTAATGGAATACCAAGCTTATGGCTATTGAATGCCACTCAATGTTGTAGTACAATAAATGTGGGACTATGGTAAAATTAAGATTCATGCAGAGTATTTCAACCTCATGGTCTAGTGCATTAAGTCTTCTAGTATGTGTTTTTGGTGGGTGTCTTAATGTTCACTGGTTTAGATTTCTTGCAAATTTGTGTGTTTATAAGAGGTCGGTCTCTTTAATTCTCTCATTTTTCCTCACTGGGGTAATGCTCCTCTCTTTGCTAAGGCACTTGCAAAAGGATACAAATAAATAAGGTGGTGGCATCTGTGGGCTCTGGCTTCATTTAATTTGGGGGATATTTTATAGGAAGTGTTTGAGAACTAGGGAGCTTACCCACCTTAGAAATTGGTAATTACTTATTTCATCTCATCGTTCAACATTTGGGTTACACAAAATGAAATTATTTCCTTTTACTTTCACATTTCTCATGTGTTCGCTAGAGGATTTTGAATTTCGTGTGGATGGAACATAAATCAAGATATTCATAAATTCTTCTAACAAATTCATTGCATGCTCTGTATTTGGAAATATAATTTTGCATTTCTTTTGGTTTTAGGACCTCTTTATAGTGGAAATGGTACATATGGTGTATCTTATACTATGAAATCAACTCTTGATCTCAAACATTTCGTTAGTTCTACTAAGATTGAATTTGTAGGTATCAAAGGAAGATTCGACATGGATAATGTTCATATTGCAGAGATTTGTAAAGTTTTAGGTTGCTATGAGGAAATAATCCATGCAAATTACAGTGCATTGTTAGTTTGTTTCCTCCTAGTTTCAAAATTAAAACAAACATGTATCACTCAGCATGTCATCACAATAAGTATATTGTTGCTCCAAAATTCAAATTTAGATTCTCATGAAATTGAATCTAATAGTTTGTGAAGTATTTCTTTCATTTAGCACATGGAACCTCTATCGATGGCATCCAATAACTAAGGTACTGAGAATTTTTCCCAAGTTGTGCTAAAGGAAAATGAGATGATTCACTAGTTTAGAGACCTAATGGAGGTTGAAGGCACAAGCTCCCCTCAATACGATGACAAACAATAAGAAGAAGGAAGTGCCCATATTTATCATTGGTTAGATGTATTTTCATGTACTCTACGTTATGGGTGTATATGTTACAAAACATGACATTTGTAGGCTAACTTAGAATCCCAATTTGGGAGTTTCTCTAAAAATTTTTGATGTAATTTCATAAACTTTTTAGTCCTTATGGATGACTAAAGGAGTCAACAAGATCTCATATGTTGGTTGCTTTAGTGACAACATTTTTTTAATAAATATAATTATGTTTCAATTTAAATAAATTAAACAAAAAAAAATCACAAGAGGAAACCATGATGCTTTTATTCACATATGAAGGACAAAGCCATTTAAATGATACATGGAAGAAGTTCATTGATCTTATGTGTTAAAATGTGCCGAATTGGAAATGCATCTAAAACATGATTCTTCTTTGTTTCTAAATGTGACATATGCATTTTCCTTCATTTTTTGATAGTGTTCAAATGAGAAGAGGGAAATATTCATAGCTTGGCTATTGGTGTGATGTGTGATTTTATGTGAACATTAACAATTGTGTTTTCCAATGTTAATGTTTTATTTGGATAGCTATATTGTTTAAATAAAAAACAATATACATGAACTTTATCTAGATGAAAGTAATAGGAAAATGCATAACAATAGCATGCCTCACAAAAGCCCCCAGGGTTAGCTCAATCGGTCAAGTCGGGGCCTCGCCAAATGGGAGGTCACAGGGTCAATTCCCAAAAGCTCTTGGGGTCAGGTCTTGCAGTAGGTCGAGGGGCGTCAGCCCAGATTTTTCCCGTGGACGTAGCGCCACTCGTTGACTGAAGGTGTCCGTGAACCACGCCCCCCAAAAAAAAAAAAAACATGCCTCACAAACAACATTAATGGGAAAACAATTCCAATAGATTAAGCAATATATATGTAGTGTGATGTATATTTTCAATGCAAATGTAGAATACTAAAAAAACATAACACATGCACTAGAAATCATTATCCCACATTCTAAATTACATGAATTTGTATCTACAAAATTTCATATATGCATTACAAAGTGTGAGAATAAAAAATCTTCCAAGTGATTAATATAACACAACAAAGAAAATAAAAACTCAACCATTTGTGGTTAGATACTTTCTTTGAAAATTCCTAAAAGGCTTGGTATGCTCCACCTTCATGCAAGTCTCAAGAACCATATCCTCAAGGCTCGCTACATATACCTAGCTTCCCATATAACCTTTTACCAATCTCATGGGTCATTGTTGCATCGAAAATAAATTCTATGGAAAAATGTTTCCAAGGTAAAGGAAGAGCCACAAAAAAAAATTCTTTAACAAATCCTATGTTCAAAACATTGTTTGAAGCCAAACTAGCTAATTTCCTATTTGGTGAATTGAATTGTCATCTATTTAAGTAGTTTTTAGTAGCATACAAATAAATCCAATGACAACTCTCCACAACTTGTGGATTAATAAATGAAAAATCATGTGCTATTAACTAAAATCCAATGGGGAAGTTTACATTGCAACAAAATTATAAAATTAAAAAGAAAAAATAAAGGAAGAGGTGCGCTGTATTATAGAAGGTTTGCACCAACAAAGGTTCAATCTCTACAATCCTATAGTCAATTAGCAAGAGGTCGTATAGGGCCACAAATTCTAGATCAATAAATTCAAGAGCATTTGCTATTTACTAAAATCTAATTGAGAATGTAATGTTGCAAGGTTTGAAGGTAATGAATATAGGGTTCTAACATTCAAGATGTTTAATTATCTCAATTGAGTTTTAGAATGCTCACTTTAATTTTTGACCAAATGGAATTTCAAGTAAAAATATCAAATGAAGGTGTTCAACAACATATCCCTTGGGGTAATAGGGACATTATTTATTCCTCATGATAACCCTCCATTACCATCTTTCATTCCTTGCGATGAGATGAGATAGGTGGAGGGACATCCTTTGCTTTGTAGCATGCATGTTATAATGGTTATGGGTGAATATGATTTGGGATTTGTTACCTCAATCATGGTTGTCAATTGGGAAACTCACCCCACACCTCATGGGTTCTAGATTGCTTGAAACCTTTCCTAAGTTATAATAGTTTTGTTAGTAAATAACATGAAGGAATAAAGCTTGTTCGTTGTCCCCTTTAGCCATACTTGATGCCCACCTCCACTAAGTGTGAAATTTTCTTAGTGATTCATCTTTGTATCTATGCTTAGTCTATTTCTTTTTGCTCTGCATTGTTGGAATTGTAGTGTTGGAATTGATGTCAACAGGTTGGAAGTGCTACTTGTCATGTGTATGTGTGATAGATGCTTGGTTTGATGGTATTGTATAGTTGGCATTGATGTCAAATTAGTTATGTCATGACCTAGTGGAGATGCGATTGTGGCTGCTAACTTGGAGATGGATCCACATGTGATGATTGGATTGAAGTTGACATGTTGTGATGGAAGATGCTGCTGCTGCAGGTGGTTGGAGTGTTGCTACAGGCATTGCATATGCTTCTACATGTTATGGAAACATTGGATTTGCTGCTACATGTGTTCATTTATGGTTGCTTGTATTGGAGGTGCTTCTACTAGTGTTGGAGACACTTGGATGTCTTGATGTTTCTACTATAGGTGTTGAGGCTATTGCTACAGGTGATGGAGATGTTGTTGGAGGTGTTAGAGTTAGAGATGTTGTGGTTGCTACTTGAGGAGTTGGAGATGTTGGTCTTGGTGCTAAAGTTGGAAGAATAGGTCTAGCATGTCACTGACTTGTTCTTGGACTATTTCATCAGTTGCAAGTCTGTTGCAGAGACTTGAAGGAGTCTTCAAGAGCTGAGGATGATATTCCAACAGGTGGAAGAGGTTCTGGACAGAAGGATGGATGATTTTACTAAGCCAAAGCCCCAGTCGAATGCTTGTTGAGCCAAGGGAGTGATTGGAGAGATTCAGTTGCATGGAGGCAGGCCCAAGGGAGTGGTTATAGCTCCAGTCACTTGCAGGACAATGCTAAGGGAGCGACTAGGGTGTTTTCACTAAAATTGCTCCTCATTTCTCATGTTTTTGAGCTATTTTGTGTGTTTTAGTGACTTCCTTGATCAAAACTTTTCGGTTTATGGTAAAAAAAGTTCATGGGGTCTCCAGAAGTTGATCAAAGTTAAGAGTATCAATTAGGCTAAAGGAGTTAGTGGTTGATTGGGTCAACAAGTTAAATCCAGATCTAATCTAGCATATGAATAGAGTTGTGATGCTCGGTAGTTTTGTGTAATTATTGAGTTGAGAACTTGAGTTCATCCATATATTAGAGAAATCTCATTGTTAGTATGGTTGATCACACTAGGGTGTGAAGTGAGTGTGAGTTTGGAGAAGATCCTGCAAACTATGTGAGCTTTATTATTCAGAATTTCTAAATCTATTTGCAGCGGTAGCAGTAGATAGCTGAAACTTATCTCAACCATGATATTGTGTAGTGAGTGAGAAGATGAAGTTTTGAGTGGTGTAGTTTTTAGTGAGATTGGATTATTGCATGTGTAATATTTGGAGTTTGGTGATTTGATTCTGATTGTGCTTTGAAGCTATGTTGTTGTCGTTCTCATGTTGAGTAAGTTTTAGGAGTCTAGTTTGAAAATATATGAAACGAGGCTGGCATGGAGGAAGTGAAGGCATGGACGCTTTTTGTATACAACGATTGGGGGATTTAGTAGATGGAAGAGTTTTTTTCGTCCAATGGTGGTTGGATAGTTTGGTAGAAACTGAGTGAGGCTCTGATCCAGATTTAAACAAGAATGCAACAAATTATAGATATAACCATAAATACAGAGATGCAACATAAATAACACTTTCTTTGATTAATATCAAATAATGAAATATGCTTACAAACAGTATGGAAATGATACTAGCTCAGGTATGGTAGCTTATCTATGAGAAGAGATGTGGTGGCTACATGCCTCTGAACTGCATTACAATGAGGTTTAAGGGCCTTTTTATTATTGAACAATAAGAGAAAACCCTAAACAACCAAAACCCTAAACCGAGGAGATGTAACACCAAGAGTTTATGGGCCCTGTTGGGGTTAGTTGGGCAACCAACTTCCTGGGATCGTGACCTGGTCATATTATCTTTGTTTGACGCACATGATACCCCGTTTGAAAGAACTCTCTGAGGACTATGACGAAAAAAATGACTTATTTATAGTCGCTGGCGATAGATTGCTAAAAAAACTTCGTTTAGTGCCTAAAAACAGCTTCGGAAGTTTAGGACCCGAAAAACTGCTAAAAATAGTAAACTGTGCTACAATTAAGGAAACTGACAAACTGAAAGAGATAGTTGTTGGGGTCCAAGTGGGATAGGTGGGTGGCCACCAACATCCACCTGGATCGAGGTGGCCTTCAACAGATGGTAGTCCATATATCCAAAAGACAAATAATTTCATGTCTGATAGTGTTAGCATACTGTGATAAAGTCCAGTCTTTCGGCTCATGGGTGTGAGCTAATCCATGTATAATTTGATTAATAAGTAATGAAAGAATTGAGAAACGCAACAATAGTAGGGTGGTTTTTTTCCCAGCATGGGTTTTCCACTAGAAACACTTGTGTCCATTGTGTTGTTGGTTTTATGGTTGCATGTTTGTTTTGATGCTCTGATCTATGTTTTTGTGTTTCAGTTCATGCATGGGCAAAATATTAATAATTGGAGAAAAAAATTAAAAGTGCCACATTACTGATTCAACCCCCCTCTCAGTAGTGATCTAGTTTCCAACAATTGGTATCAGAGCAGGGCTCTCGATTGTAGCTTGATCACTAGAGAGTGGATCTTGGAGATTTTGGAAATTTTTTTGCAAATTTTCCAAAATGGATCAGCAAGGTATTCAAATACTTCATGAAGGTAAATTTGCAACTTGGAGAGTGAATTTGGATTCATATTTTTTATCTGTTGATGAAGATATTTTTTTATCAGTTGAATATGGAGTTAAAGATGAATCTAATGATTTAGATAAAAGGATTATTTTAAATAGTATCTCAAAATTTGATAGCATGCATGTGAAGAATTGTGAGACTGCCAAAGAAATATTATACAGGTTGCAAAATTTGTATCTTGGAGGAAAATGGCATTTTTCAGAAATGGATAAAATGCAAAGGATTCTACTTTTATTGCAATAGCTAACCAATCCTCCTCACAAGAAGATGAAGGCATTAATGATTTCAGTGATAAATTGAGCATCAGTTGCAAAAATGATGAGAAATCCAAGGTGAAGGCACCAGAAGCAGAGATTCAAAGGCTCATGGCTGAAAACAAAGAGTTGGAGGATAAATGTCAGAAATTGAAGGGTGAAGCAATTTCTGCAAGAGAAGAATTGGAGAGATTCAAAACTAGTGCTCAAGCATCAACAAGAAAATCTAAAATTGTTGGAGCACCTAGTTGCAACAAAAATAATGAGATCCATGAGCCATGCAAGAAGCAACAAAACAAGAGAAGAAGATCAAAGAAGAAGAATAGAATTGGGAAGTTGTATAATTGTGGTGTTCTGGAAACATAGTGACAAATTGCATAAATGGAGAGATAATTCTCTCTCATTAAAAGGAGTAGCCAAAGGAAACGTCACATCAAGCATGCATGCAAAGGAGATATCCATCCGTCAGGTATAACAGTGAATTTTATGGTTATTGTTTCTCATGCAATGATTTTGGCCATAGGGATATTGACTGCAGGGCACATGCAGGGAATAAAAATTGATTCAATAGAAGATATCAAGTGATCCAGGTGGGATATTGGTGGCCACCTGCCTATTCCACCTAGACCTCCAGTTAGTTTCATCTGTTTTCTTGTTTATTTAAGCATTTACTATTTTTAGCAGTTTTTTGGGTCTTGAACTTCTGGAGCAATTTTGACCCTGTAAATGACGTTTTTTCGAGGTTTGTTGCAGGCCCATAGTCATAGTCAAGGGCTTGCCACAAATGCTATAGTACTCGGAAAGACCTTTCCAAGAAGGTATCGTACGCGCCAAACAAAGATAATATGACCAAGTTACGACCCTGGTAAGTTGGCTGCCCAACTAACCCCAACGAGGCCCACAAACTCTTGGCGTTACATCTCTTGGGGTTAGGGTTTTGGTGGTTTAGGGTTTTCTCTTGTTGTTCAATAAAGTAGCACAATTCAGAGGCATGTAGCCACCACATCTCTTCTCAGAGATAAGCTATCATCGCCTAAGCTAGTTTATTTCCATTCTATTTGTAAGCATATTTCAGTATTTGGATATTAATGAAATGAAGTGTTATTTTTGTTGCATCTTTGTATTTATGGTTATTTCTGTAATTTTTTGCATTCCTGTTTAAGTTCAAATCAGTGGTATTAGAGCAGTCTGTTCTTTCTCTATTTTTCTTTGCATGTCCCCAATGAGGTCAGGATATAAGGAGTTAGGACTTGAACTGGTTGAACCTTTGCAATACCAGCCTCACAAACCCCTACAACCTCCCACGACAGAAGAAAAGAAAGACGATGGGGTAGGAGATCCTTTCAAAATATTGCTCGAGGAAGCTCTCGAGCGACATAGGAACGCAATAATGGATAACTTTGCCCAAATCCTCTGATGGCTACCCAGAGGCGACACATCTTCATCTAGCAGCCACTCTGGAGGCGCCACTCCTTTTAAAGTACAATTTAGCTTTGATATTCCCATATTTAAGGGCTAGATAGATATAGACGCCATAGACAAATGGTTGAATCTGTTGGAGAGATATTTTTTAGTTCATAACTTTTCCAATCGGGAAAATATCACTTTCGCACTTCTCAAAGCCACCCCACACATCAAGGAATGGTGAGAAAACTACTGTGAAAAAAAGGATGAGAGGGAATCCTCACTGTTTTCAGCAGCACCCACTTGGGATTCTTTTCGAGATGTCATCGAGGAATAGTATTACTCTGTTAAGAGCTATGAAGATAAATACACAAAGTGGACCATGCTGCGGTAGGGAAGCGACCAAGATGTGCCAGAGTTTACAAATGTTTTCCATACCCTCCGCATAAAGTTGGTATCAAGGATTTTGAGTGGCATTTGGTACTCAAGTACCATGACTGTCTACACAAGTACATCCAGAACGAGATGGAGTTCCTCGAAATCTCCTCGCTTAACAAAACATACTGATATGTTGTTAAGATTGAGCATAAGTTTAAACAGAAGAAGAGAGACTTTGGATTTGCGAATCTGAAGCAAGGAAAAGCACCCCTAAACCACAAAATAAAGGTCAAAGCTAAGGTGGGGTGACCCAGGACAACCCGTCAAATCCGCAAGCAAAGAACAACACCACGAAGACAAAGAAGGACACGAGAAAATGGTGTGAGTTCCATAAGAGCTCCACTCACAACATAAGTGAGTGTTGGGCCAAGCAGTCACTGGTGGCAGAGCTAAAGGCTTCTGATTCAGACGCATGTTCTGACTCTGAGTTTGAACCTAACAAGGGGAATGGAAAAGGGAAGCAGATCATTGACATTGAACCTAGTGCCACCGTGACCACCACCAAGATCTAGAAGAATGAGCCTGAAGATCCAGAGGAGGGGGAACACCTCTTCCAATCACGGATGTGGGTGAAGGGTTCTCCGCTGCAATTCATTGTCGACAACGAGAGCCAAAAGAACCTCATTTCAGTAGAGGTCATGAAGCAGTTGGGCCTAGTGATGACAATACATCCGCAACTATACACCATCAGGTGGCTTCACCAAGGATGAGATCTCCACGTGATCCAACAGTGTCGCCTTCCCTACAACATAAAGCCCTTCACAGATGAGGTACTATGTGATGCTTCTCCTCTTGAAGTTTGTGATTTATTATTAGGACAACCATACTTGTGGAAGTGACATGTTGTATATGAGTATAGACCTCGCTATGTGATTATTACTTTGGGAAATAAGTTGTACAAGATACCTGAGGTAGCCCCTGCCTACTGCCATCTCTTTGATCACTACAAAGAAATGGAATAAGATCATTTCCCAGACTAGGAACTTTGTTTTCCTTATGATTCGCCCTCAGGGAAAGAAGAAGGTTGTGGCCACAATTTCTAGACAAATCTCCTCCACATAACAACAAAAAATGGACAAGGTCATGTAGGAGTACAAGGACATTTTCTCCTCACCTATAGGGGTAAATTTGCACTATCAGGTCAAGAACTCCATTGATCTGACCCCTATTGTGCTACTACCCAATGGACCGATCTATCAACGCTTTGTTTTGGAGAACGCTGAGATTAAGAGGTAGATTCAGGAGTTGTTGCAGAAAGGGAACACTAGTCCAAGCTCACCACCCTGTGGGAGATCGATTGTATTGGTATAGAAAAAGGATTGGACCTGGAGACTCTATATTGACTATCGTGCACTGAACAAGATCACTGTCTGGAATAGGTACCTAATCCCACAGATTGATGGCTCTCTGGACCAGCTCAAAGGGGAAAAATATTTTAGCAACATTGAATTGAAGTCTAGCTATCACTAGGTGCCTATCGAACCCTTTGATGTGTGGAAGAATGCCTTCAAATATATGGAGGGCCTTTTTGAATGCTTGGTCATGCCTTTCAGGTTGACGAGTGCCCCCGCAACCTTCATGTGATTGATGGAAGACATCTTGTGACCCTTCACCAATAATGGCGCTGATCATTGTGCTCGACTCTTGTGGGCACGAAACTTCGGGGTGGCTGCCTCTTTACTAGAGCTATCAAGATTTCGACAACACATACCAGGCACTCCTAGAAGGGAAGAAAGTTCCAAATTTTCATCTTCAAGATGCACTATTATGCCACATGGGACACATATGTGTTCCTTCAAGTGAGTGTGCCAAGATGATTTGGGAGACGCACTACAGTTGGGTCGCTCAACATTTCGGAGTAGAGAAAACAATGGTAGTACTGCAGAAGTATTTTTTAATGACCGAAACTTCGTCAGGATGTTGGAAAGTACATTAGATCCGGCACCTCTTGCATCATTGAAAAACTAACCATCAAGAAGCAAGGTCTATACACTTCTCTACCTACTCCTAGTTGACCTTCGGAATCTATCTCCATGGATTACATGTCAAGCCTTCCTTCTACTAAGCACGACAACGACTGCGTTTTTGTGGTCGTCGATAGATTCTCTAAGATATCCATCATGACGGCCTGTAAGAAGAGTATCAGAATAGAGGCCACTTCTAAGCTCTTCTTTGAGTGAGTGTGGGTAAAATTTTGGATCCCACAGTCCATTGTCTCAGATTGGGACAACGGATTCCTGAGTCATTTTGGTCAAGTCTCTCGTTGATGATGGTACAAAACTTACTAAGTCCATGACTTTCCATCCCCAAACTAATGGCCAACTAAAGGTCATTAACATGATGATCGTACTCATTCTATGCATGTACAACTCAAATCTTCCATGCACATGAGATGAAAATCTCCCCTATGTCCAACACAACTACAAGAGAGCTCTCTAGAGCTCAACAAACCACACACCCTTTCAGGTAGGGTTGGGATTTAATCCATTATGTCCTATTGATGTGGCCATACCATTTGCAGCCACTCAGGCAGATTCAATTCACGTCTAGGTTGAAGCTAATAGGGATAACAACTTCATTGAGCACATTTGAAACATATGCCAGTAGGTCCATGATATATTGTTGGAAATACTGGGGGGGGGTGAATCAATATTTCTTAGCAATTAGAACTTTTAAATATTTTTCAGAGCATTAGTTAATCTTCAATTATTATTAATGTTTATCTAGTAACAAAAGTAAACAAAAGAATACAATAGGCGCATGAATTTTTGGTGGAAAACACCCTTTGATTCAAAAACCACCGAACACTTTTCTAATAAATTCTTTAATCTTCAGCTCCAACTAAAATGAAAATTACAACTTCCTAGAATTCTAGAAAAGCATTCTTCTCCAGCTCCCATTGGAAGTATTCCCAAACACCCTAGTTTCTTCAATAGTCAACTGAATGGATGCCCCAACATCCTAGACCAACCTACCACCCTAAAGTGTTCACAAGATCCAACCTATAGGCGACTCCATGCACCTGCATAGCACCTCCTTGCCACCCAATAATTACCAAAAATGAGACAAGAGAGTGGACTCCCATACCAGGGACAATGATCCACAATACAATATGATTTAAAATGATTTTCTTGTGCTTGACCAATTACCCAATCACATTATGACTTTGAACCAAACCATGACATCATTCAACAATGACTCCTATGCCTCCCAACAATTCCTCTTCAACTCTAGGCAGATTGAATATTTTACACCAATGACTCTTTTACAATTTTACAATGATGATATTTTACAATACTGACTCTTGACAAGAATTGATGCTTGACTTGGCATGGCTTCTTGGATAACTTGTAGCTGCTGAGATACTACTGTGCTTGCTTCAGGTAATGGTACGTTGGCGCTACATGTCCTTCTAGTATGTGTTTGAGTTGTCCTGAAGTGTCCTCCTTCCTGTGCATGCATTAATGAACAAGACCCAAACCAATACACAAACAATATACTTACACTGTCCTACAAAAACACATGTAAGAGATAATATTCAAAATTCAAATGCAAACGATAATCATACATACCTTTTTGTAGCAGACTTACCCTTGACTATTGATGTGTGGTCCTTACTGCAATGATCCTTTTTCTTGTCTTCTAGGAGCTCAATATTGTACTTGTTGTATCTATGTAATTTCGGATCTCCAAGGTCTGAAATTTTGTCTTGTGGTATCCCTCTAAGTCCTATTTCCAACCCCATATGTCTGATCAAGATTTGGTTCTTCAAGAAAGTGTTATGCCCAATCTCCCACGATGACTTGATTATAAACTAGTTCAATCGAGTGAACTTGTATGAAGTGCCACATGTCACTGTTTCAACCTTAAGCCCTGAAAAAGATACCCAACAAACTGAAGTCCGTCCTCTTTCTGTCACTATTTACAAAATTTGAATCCAATACTCAGAGAGAAAGTTATGACGATATTCCCAAGGTCACTTGTTTGACATGGAATTTGGGAGCCTGCAAACACCCTAACTTCCTCAGATCATATCTCCGAAAATATAGTGAACCAATATCTGAAATTTGGTCACATGGTTCATCAAGATTTCAGCTCAAACGAGTTTTAATTTCAGCTTCTGAAGCTTCATAGAAAAAACATTATAGAAAAAATTCCACGATGACCTATTTGAAGCAGAGAAATCCTAGAATTGAAGGTTCTAAACTTGCTTCAAAACAAACCTTCGAACTTGATCATAATTTTGTACCCTAACCAATCCTCAATGAAACCTTAAACTCCCTACAATAAATCTTGTGTTAGAATCTCATGAGGGCTGAAAAATTACAGAGGTCTTCTCAAGAGATAGTGTGTTGAAAGTCCTTACAAAAGGAGGATATGCGGTTCACTATTTATAGAAATGACTTGAGTTGAGAGGGGTTTCAACAAGTGAATGTTGGAGTGATTTTAGGAGCTTAAAAAACTATTAATTATTTACTATTCAATGACCACAACCAATGATGAGTTCCATGCCACAATCCCATGGGGTTTTACCCCACTAACTGGAGTTACTAACTTCAAACACGAAGAACTCTCAAACCGTGAAGAACTACATGGTGTGTCGTATATCAGCGGAAACATATCAATGAGTAGAATCCATATATGATATCACTGACTTGGAATAGAAATATTTGTCAAGTCAAAATTCCCATGCAAGATCAAGGTAGCCCCTAGTTTTGCTTGGGTTGACATCAATGATAACCACTGATAAAAAATCTCCCCCTTTGGCATTGATGGAAACACAAGTACTCCCCCTATGATCATGACACCGCTTCCTACTACCTTCTCTCACCCTTCGTCATCAATGGAAAATGGTAACTCCCCTTGAAAAACTGCCGTCATGCAGACCTGTACACACCTCCACTCCTCCTTTCTACTTAGTTAGATAAGAGAAACAATCTAATGAGAACTTGGGAGAAGCCCAAGCTTTTGGCGAAGATACGCAAGTGCTTCACGAGGTAAAGGTTTGGTAAATATGTCAACAATTTATTCCTTTGTGCCAACATATTCAAGCTTGATATTGTTTTCAGAAACTTGCTCTCTAAAAAAATGATATTTGATCGGAATGTGCCTTGTTTTGGAATGGATCACAAGACTCTTGGAGATACTGATGGGACTTGTGTTATCGCAAAAGATGGGAATAGGCTCATCAAACTTGACTTGAATATCTTGCAAAGTTTGCTTCATCCAGAGAAATTGAGTACAACAAGCTGCTACCACGATATATTCTTCTTCCACTATGGATAACGAGATTGAAGACTTCTTTTTACTTAACCATGAAAAAAGGAAACCACCTAGATAGAATGCTACTCCACTGGTACTCGTTCAATCATCAACACTTCTTTCCCAATCTGCATCTGTATAAGCTTGGATAACTAGATCATTTCCTTTGGGATACCATAAACCATATTCTGTTGTGCCCTTAATATATCAAATAATTCTTTTGACGACAATAATATGAGATTCTTTTGGTGCTTCTTGGAATCTTACTACTTGTCCAACTGCCTTCATTACGTCTGGTTGAGAAGCTGTCACATATAGAAGACTGCCAATCATAGATATATACAACCTCTGGTCCACATCCTTTGACGAATCTTCTAAGCTTAACTTGCAAACTGTTACCATTGGGGTAAGGACATGCTTGCAATCTTCCATCTTGAATTTCTTGAGCATTTCCTTAATGTACTTGGTTTTATATATAAGTATTCCTTTATCCTGCTGAGATATCTGAAGCCCTAAAAAGTATGTCATCTCGCCAAGTAGAAACATTTTAAAGTCACTTTGCATCTTTGTGGCAAAGGTTTTACTTTATTTGTCATCATTGCTTCTAAAGATTATATCGTCCACATATACCTCATTAATTGTTAGATTATCTTGATCCACTTTCACATAGAGATGGTTGTCAATGCTTCTTTTCTTGAATCCTTGTTGATGTAGATATCCATCAAGACGAACATACCAAGCTCTAGGAGCTTGTTTGAGACCATATAATGCCTTCTTTAATCTACAGACATAGTCTTCCTTGTCAAAGAGAATAAAACCTTAGGTTTGTTCAATGTAAACTTCTTCTTCCAATTCACCATTTATAAAGACTAACTTAACATCCATTTGGTACACCTTGATTTTTCTCGAGTATGCATAAGCAAGAAACATCTTGATAGCTTCCATTCTGGCATTGAGAGAAAATGTTTCTTCAAAATCAATTCCTTCTACTTGTGCATATCCTTTGCAGACTAATCTTGCTTATTCCTGGTAACATGTCCGTCCTCATTCAATTTGTTTCTGAAGACCCATTTAGTTCTAATAACATTTTTATCCTTTGGTCGTGGAACCAATTCCCAAGTGTTGTTCTTCTCAATTTGATCCAGTTATTCATTCATAGCTACTACCCAGTGTTCATCTTGACTAGCTTCCTCAAAATTGCTAGGCTCAAAAGTTGCTAAAAGAGCAAGGTGGGCTTGCTATGATGAACGAAGTTGTCGAATTCTTCTGGTTCTAATTCCTTCATTTATGTTGTCAATGATTTGATTTGACAGATGATTCTTTTGACACCATTCTTTTAAAACTTTTGGAGAAGTTTCTTGTACATCCTGCTGATTGTTTCTTATTTCCTCTTGGTTGACTATTGTTTCCTTATTTGATTGGTCTTGTTCTGGTTCTGGAGCTTCTTCTTCATCCTTCACAGATTCTACCTCAGGCCCCTCGGAGATGATATCATTGTTATCCTTTAGAACACAATGTTCGTCAAAAGTAACATTTATGCTTTCAACTATTTATTTTGGCCTCAGAATGTAGAATTTATAAGCCTTTATTTTACGTGAATAACCAACGAAAATACCTTCGTCAACACGAGAATCAAAATTTCCCAATTTTTTGTCTTCTCTTTTGATGTAGCATTTACTTCCAAATATTTTGAAGTATTTGACGTTAGCCGGTCTTCCTTTCCATAGTTCGTACGGAGTCATGTTACAATTATTCTTGAGCATACCTCTGTTTATAATGAATACGACTGTATCGATTAGTTGAACCTAGAATTTATCATCTAATTTTGAGTCATTTAACATTTTTCTAGCCATTTCTTGTACGGTTCTATTTTTTCTTTCAACAAATCCATTCTTTTGTGGTGTTCTGGCTGTTGAGAATTGTCTTTTTATTCCATTTTCGTCACAGTATTGTTGAAATGCTTTGGATGTGAATTCTCCGCCATTATCTGATCTCAAACATTGGATCTTCAAATCGGTTTCATTTTTGACCAATTCCTTGTAGATTTTGAAACATTCGAATACATCATACTTTTCTTTAAGAAATTGACGACTGTCATTCTGGTGTAATCATCTATCATTAGCATAAATTATAATTCATTGTCTAAACCTTTTGTTCTCATAGGACCACATATATCAATATGTATTAATTCCAATGGACGTGACACAAAGTGTTCCTTTGTCTTGAACTCAACTTTTTTCTGTTTGCCGTGCCAACAAGATTCACATATTGTATTGGTAGGTTTTGAAATTTTAGGCATTTCTCTTATTGCTTCCTTTTTGCTAATTCTGACAAAATTGTTGAAATTTATATGTCCCATTCGTTTGTGCCATAACCAACTTTCATATTCTTTTCCCAAAAATAACCCTTTAGGTGTTTCATCCAAAATGTATATGTCACTTGAAGCTCTGCTTGCTGTAGCCACAATTTTTCCAAATTTTCCTTTCTTGATTTCACATTTCTTAGAGTTGAATAGCATTGTGTGTCCTTGATCGCATATATGTCCAACACTGAGCAAATTGTGATTCATATTTTCAACCAACAACACATCCTTCGCTAATGCATCCTTGCTTCCAAGTGTGACCGTACCTTCTCCTATGATGTTTGAAGACCCATCATTTCCAAAAGGCACTGTACCATCCTTCTTTTCCTTCAAGGATATGAACTTATTTTTATCTCCAGTAATATGCGTTGAGCAACCACTGTCAACATACCAAATGTTTTTGTTTCTTTGAGCCTTGAGAGCAATAACACATTTTTCAATATTCTTTTTCCATACTTGTTCATTCTGATTTTGCGAGAATTCCTTTGAAGAGCTTCCAAGTCTGCAATATTTAGCCAGATGTCCAAAATTGTTACATTTGTAACATTCAACATCATCTCTCAAATGATCAAATCTGTTGATATTCTGCTGAGTTCTGGAATATCCATTTTTGAAATATCTCCTGGAACTATATTAATTCCAAACATACATGCGACATTCTACAGCTCTATGTCCAAACCTTCCACATGAATAACAATGACCATAAAAGATAGTTTAATACCGGGAGGAAATCTTCTTCAAGGAATTGTTTTCCATGGTTCTTCCTGTGAGTCTTGATCTCTTGATTTAGCTGAGAGATCTACCTTCTTGGTAGATTTTTCATATCCATCTTCTTTTGTTGTCATAGAAGGACTTGACTCCTTTTCGGATTTTTCTTTGTAACCAAGACCACTCTTGTCACTACATGATCACTGATTGCTGATGAGTTCTTCCAATTCCTTTGATTTGTTGGTGTAGTTTTGAAGAGTTTTTCCATTTTTACTTCCTTTCGTAGAGAGACTATTTCAGCTTCCAATGCCTCTCTTTCCTTATTTCTTTCCTTTAATTCTTTCCTGAGAAATTCTTCAATTCGTTTGTATTCTTCAACCTTGATTTTAAGATTTAGGACCTGTTCCCTTTTTGTCTTTAATTCATCTTCAAGAGTGTTAATGTGCTTCTTCTCAGCCTTGAGCTCTTTGATAACCCCGATCACTTCGTTTTGAAATTCAACCTCATTCATCTCTTCTTATCCTTCTTCATAAGATGCCTCTTGCTTATTGTGCTTGGCCATAAATAATACTCTTCTGTTGATTTCTTCTTCATTATCACTGTCTTCATCAGATGAGGAGCTATCTTCTTTGGAGAAGAAACTCTTCTTAAACCATTTCTTCTTTCCTTGCTTGTTGAACTTCCTAGGACCTTTCTTTCCCTTCGTAACAACCTCATTTTTGTGAGGACACTTGGCTGCAAAATGCCCAACCTCACCACAATCAAAACATATTAATGGAAGTTTACCTTTGAATTTTCCCGTACCTGTTCTCATTTTCCGCATGAAGTAGGAAAATTCTTTATCTGAAAATTCTTCTTCATCTTCTTCCTTTTCTTCATCCTTACAACTGCAAGTTTTTTCTTTCGGAGTTTGCTTGTCCTTACTAGTCTTCTTGGATGCGGCAAATGTTGTTTCTAAGTGAGATGTGCCATCCTCTTCTTCAATCCTCATTTCATATGCCGTAAGAATTCCATGCAATTCATCTATGTTGAGATTGGTCAGATTCGATCTATCTTCCAAGATAGATACCTTTGGGTTGAATCTTGCTGGCAAGGTTCTAAGGATCTTTCAGACAACAATTTTTGTGTCGACAAGTTCTCCCAAACCTTCCAATGTATTTGTTGTTTCATCAACACGCTGAAAGTATGCAGCAATATCTTCATCTTCCTTCATTCTGAGTTGCTCAAATTTTTCCCTAAAAATTTGAAGCTTTGCTTCTTTCACTTGTGAGTCACCTGCATATATATTCTCAAGCTTGCTCCATACCTCTTTAGCAGTTTTGCAACTCAATACCTTAATATATACAGATTCGATAAGTCCACTGATAATAATATCTTTAACCTTTGCATGATATACCATAATTTTATTACCTTGTTCATTCGGGGTCGATGTGAAGCCTTTTACAACGATTTCCCATACTTCATATCCTTGTGCCACCAAATGAACCCGCATTCTTCCATTCCAAAGTGCATAGTTATTTCCATTGAAAAAAGGAACTCTATTATTGGTGTATTCCATGATCTCCTTCCATTTTTTAGACTACTATTGAAGGAACCAAGCTATGATACCAATGGTTGGAAATACTGAGGGTGGGGGGGGGGAGGGGGCTGAATCAATATTTCTTAACAATTAACACTTTTAAATCTTTTCAGAGAATTAGTTAATCTTAAATTATTATTAATGTTTATCCAGTAACAACAATAAACAAAAGAACACAATAGGAACAATAATTTTAGGCGGAAAACCCCCTTTGAGTAAAAAACCAACGAATGCTTTTCTAATAAAATCTTTAATCTTCAACCCCAACTGAAATGAAAGTTACAACTTCCTAGAATTCTAGGAAAGAATTCTTCTCCAGCTCCTGCTGGAAGGATGCCCCAATGCCCTAGTTTCTTTAGTAGTCAACTGAATGGATGCCCCAACATCCTAGAACAACCTACCACCCTGAATTGTTCACAGGCTCCAACCTGTAGGTGACTTCAGGAACCTTCCTAACACCTCCTTGCCACCCTATAATGATTGGAAATGAGACAAGAGAGTGGGATCTCGTACCAGGGACAATGATCCTTGATACAATATGATTTACAATGATTTTCTTGTACTTGACCAATTACCCAATTACACTTTGACCTGCAACCTAACCATGACATCATTCAACAATGACTCCTATACCTCCCAACAATTCCTCTTCAACTCTAGGCAGATTGACTCTTTTACAATTTTACAATGATGATCTTTTACAATACTGACTCTTGACAAGAACTAATGCTTGAATTGACATGGCTTCTTGGATCACTTGCATCTGCTGAGGTATTTTCGTGCTTTATTCAAGTAATGGTACGTTGGCACTACATGTCCTTCTAGTATGTGTCTGAGTTGTCCTGAAGTGTCCTCCTTCATGCACATGCAATAATGAACAAGACCCAAACCAATACACAAACAATATACTTACACTGTCATGCAAAAACACATGTCAGAGATAATATTCAAAATTCAAATGCAAACACTAATCATACATACCTTGTTGAAACAAACTTACCTTTGACTGTTGATGTGTGGTCCTTACTGTAGTGATCCCTTTTCTTGCCTTCTAGGAGCTCGATATTGAATCTGTTGTATCTATGTAATTTCGAATCTCCAAGATCTGAAATTTAGTCCTATGGTAGCCCTCTAAGTTCTCTTTCTGACCCCACAGGTCAGATCGAGATTGGATTCTTCAAGAAAGTGTTATGCCCAATCTCCCACGATGCCCTGATTATAGATTGGTTTAGTAGAGCGAACTTGTACGAAGTTCCATGTCTCACTATTTCTACCTTTAGCCCTAAAACCAATACCCAACAAACTAAATTTTGTGCTCTTTCTTTCATTGTTTACGAATTTTGAATCCAATTCTCAGAGAGAAAGTTATGACGATTTTCCCAAGGTCACCTATTTGACATGGAATTCAGAACCCTGCAAAAACCCTAACTTCCTCAGATCATATCTCCTAAATGATAGCTAGTCAATATATGAAATTTGGTCATGAGATTCATCGAGATTTCATATCAAATGGGTTATAATTTTAGATTCTGAAACTTCGCAGAAAAAACATTATAGCAAAAATTCCACGATGACCTGTTTGAAGCAGCGAAATCCTAGAATCCAAGGCTCTAATCTTGCTTCAAAACAAACATTCAAACTTGATCATAATTTTGTACCCTAACCAGAACTCAACGAATCCTTAAACTCCCTACAACATATGCTGTGTTAGAAGCTCATAAGGGCCAAAAAATTACAGAGGTCTTCTCACTAGATAGTTCATTGAAAGTCCTTACAAGAGGAGGATATGAGGGTCACTATTTATAGAAATGGCTTGAGTTGAGAGGGGCTTCAACAAGTGAACATTGGAGGGATTTTAGGAGCGTAAAAAATTATTAATTATTGACTATTTAATGACCACAACTAATGATGAGTGTCATGTGACAACCCCATGGGGTTTTAGCCCACTAACTGGGGTTACTAAATTCAAACATGAATATCTCTCAAATCGTGAAGAACTACGTGGCATGCCATATATCAACGGAAACATATTGATGAGTAGAATCCATAAAGAAGATCCTTGAATTAGAATAGAAAGAGTTGTCGAGTTAAAATTCCCATGCAAGATTAGAGTAGCCCCTGGTACTACTTGGGTTGACATCAATTACAACCATTGATTAACATATATTAGACAAAGCCAATTCTAAGTATAAGCAACAACATGATCAACATCGAGTGTCACAAAAGTTCTAGGTGGGCGACAAAGTTTAGCTACATTTGCAAAAGGAGCACCTCACTGGACCCCACTGCAAGCTTCGTCTGCTCTGATAGTGTTGATGGTGCTGGACCCACCAACATGTCAGGGGATCTCCTCGGTAAGAAGTCCCCACTAGACGTCAGACTATTTGGTGTAGGGGTCCCAACAGTGGGTCTTATGGTATCGCCTTGACCACAGTTTCAGATAGAGGCAAGTAAGATGTCCCTATTGGTAGCAAGGGTGTGACATATCCAGCAAGTCAATGAAGGTGCATGAGTAGTTCTAACACATGGAGGGTGAGGTGAGTGCGCCCCTTGGAAACCTGTGAAAGCGCGGAGTTAAGAAGGGAACACACGAGCTAAGATGCATCACAACTGGAAGGAAAGTGAGCTAGAAATCCAAAGTGATGGTTAAACCAACAAATAATTTCAGTAAGATTCATACATACATATAGAGAAAATAGCTACACATGCATGCGTAAGAAAATAGATACATATATCATTTAGAGTAAACAAGATAGATGAAATACAATACAACATATGCATGAAACGTACTACCTATATTATATTAAGAAGTGAAAGTTCCATTCATATAATACAACCATGAAAAACGACTAGTTCCAACAACAAAACATTACAGTCACTGCCGCCTGCTCGTCCAAAGAGATATACTAGCTCTGCATAGTGGAGAAGCCAAGGCTCGTTACAATACTCTCCAAGCTTTCTCTAAGATACTCCTATTGAAAGCTTGGTTGACCAAAAGCCTATATAATGAGTTATGAGGGACTATATATAGCAAAGGGTGGGGTGGCCCTTGACATTCCCCTTTGTGACTGTTCATCTATCCTCATGACTCTTCATCTACTCTATGACTGTTACATCCAACTATCGACACTTGAACTTTCACTTGACAAGACATTACATACAATCTGCACATGTACCCATGTGAGACAAAATAGGCTTGAGCAAGCCATGCAAGACATCACTATGAATCAGACAACTGTGGGAAGACCAACTCTTCGACATCCTCACGATGGTCGACAGTGGCGAACTGATGCCAAGCTTGGTAGTCTGCGATGGTGTCTGTGTACTCTGTGGTGACATCTTTTTGGAAACAAACTCTTGCCTCCATTGCATCTGGGTACACTGCTCGGGCTCCTCTGTCCAACTCGTTTGATAGCATGCACATTATTGTCTTGAGCGCGGCTGGACCAATGACATACCGATGCATGATGTTTGCACTTATCACCAATTCTGCGCTGGTGGCTATGCACATCAACTCGTCAAAGTACGAGTCAACATCCAGTCGGACTTGTGCCTTTGTCTTTGCCTCGGTGATTGTCCCAATAGATGGGATCATGTGTGTGTGCACAAAAACATCCATACTCCTGAATACCTATGCATGGGAAGCCTGTAGACTGCTGATGAGCTGTGGGAGGTCTTCATAATTCTAGATTTGACTTCGGATGCGTGCCTTTAGCTCAACCACTCTGGGCTTCATCATCTTGGGCAAGTGTAACGGGGATCTCTTGTATCTCATTGTCCATGTTTGCATGTAGTCAAGAGCAGTACACACGTTTGACAAGATACGTGCTCTCCTAGCACATTGCGGCTGCTAACCGTTGAGATGGACAATTGCTTTATGCATAGTGCCAAACTTGGAATACAACGCCCACATGATTGACTCAAGGGACAATACTTCATCTAGTATTGCCTTCTTCAACTCTACTCAGGCGGATGCTGTAATCAGTTCTCCTCCCTGCTTGGTCGTCTGCAACTCCTTAGCCATTCTCTTGTTCCCTACTATCAGGAAGCGAACACTCAAGCTAGTGGCTTTGGCATATGCTCTAGTAGCATCGACCAATGCTGCTAGATGCTTGCGCACATCAGACACGATCACTTGTTCCTCAAAATGTATAGGAGATGTGTTGTCATCCAGATTAGACACTCTGCGAGATTGCACAACTCTATGCTGCGACTCGTCAAATGATATGTTGTTCATCTCTCCTTCCAGATTGTCTCCAAGAATCTCAATATCTCCTTGGTCACTTGGGACTTGCTCTGCTTCTGGATCCGATGAAGCTGGTGGGTTGACCTCTTGGTGGTAAGGCATGAGGTCAATGTATTGCTCTAACTCTTACTGCTCCATATCTGTATCCATTTGCTCAAGTACTTGTTTAATTTCTTGGGCGAAGTCGTGCTCCTGCGACTTCTCACCATGTCTACTTGGTGCCAGTTGTTCATATGAGTCTACTACCTGTATGGGCGTAGTTTCATTTGTATGCACATGTTGCACCCCCTGCTGTACCTGTTCTTGTTGCGCTTCCTTCTCTTGTTGGTGAAACTCTTGTTAATTCCGGATTTTCTCCTTCAACTCATGCAACTCCTTCTCTGTTTCCTCGAATCTCCATTTTTCTCTCTGCCTTTGTGCATTCCTCCTCTCACGTTGTTGCCTCTTTGCCTCTATTTCCAAAGCTGCTTTCTGCACAAGTGGGTCTAGTCTGAACTTGTAGCTTTGTTTTGCCTCCATGCTGTTGACAATATTCCTCTTGCCTTTGTCGTGTGTCGATATCTTTACCTCTGTTGCTGCTGGCGGTGGTGCTCTCCTGGATGCTGCTTCACGTTGCTTTTCTACCCATTCCATAGCCGACCGGTTCGTTGGGCTTGGGGAAGCTGTGACAATATCTCCATGGGTCTTCATCTGCCTAATGACAAGCGTCGTGGATCCACTGAAACTGTAATCTTGTGCAGTGATCTTTTACAAAACAATGCGGGTCATACGGATTGAAGCTCTAAATTGTTGAAAGGATATTTCTTGATTTCCTCTGCTTCGATATCAGCGTGCTTGAAATTCCGTATCTCGTATAACCCGATCCACAATGCAAGAGTTGGCCAAGGTGCCTTCTTCTTCCGGTGCACCCTAGCTCTTAGTCCTGCCGAGACGTGGTATGATACTTCTTGCATGACGAGCTTGTTGTTTGGTCGATTTAGTGTGTCCTAAATTGCTATTTAAAATGTCAATCTGGGAGTCGTAAACTGATGAAGTGAAGTGCACTGTATGTGCAAGATAACCGTTTTCTTAGTCTTTTGTCGTTTTTGAGTTTTTAGTTTGTTTTTGGGTTTATCTTCTGTGGATTCCCTAGTGTGAGATGGCGAAATTGAAAGTTAAGTATGGATGGTAATGGTGATTTCTACAATGATTTTCCAAACTTAAAAGTTCTCAAAAAGAAGGTTTCAAACTGACTATAATGAAATCAATTCTCAAAAGGAAATGAAAATGTACCAAAACAGTGAACTAGTGACAATGGCCCAGTATCCTTACTGCTGTGTAAAAAAGAGAAAAACTGAACTCAAAGCAATTCAAAGACTGAAAGCAAAGCAAACTAAATCACACTACTTCAACCCACATTCTGACCCTTCACCTTTCGACTCGCTCCAGCTATAGGAAGTAATCATAAACAAGCTGAGTAATATGATATCTAAATTGCAGGAAATCAAATTGCATAAAAGGAAACTAAGATTTAACTACTCATTCATATTTCAATTCTTGAAAATGACATAAGTAATTTAATCTCTAACTTGCAGGAAAGCAAACTAAATCATACTACAACAAGTAATATTCTGATTCCTTACTAATTGAGTCGCTTGGCTATAGAAAGGAAATCATAAACAGATGAGTAATATGATATCTAAGTGGTAGAAAAGTAAATAAGCAAAGCAAAACTGAAAGAAATGACAATGCTGGAATTAAAACTCAGTAAATGAAAATCAACAGAAAGGACAAGATGATCTCATGTCAGTAGTCATTAAAAATATGTAAATTTTCCCGGGCTGCCTACAAAAACCTGTAAGAGAAGCACTGATCAGCTAACAGTTATGAAAAAAAACATAAAGGAAATATGGAAAGCAATGAACATCAGAACAGCGTAATATATATACAAGAAATGATTATAAAAACAATAAATGAAAGCAAGTAAGAAACTATACAGAGCTTTGGTGTACAGGGGCCCTCTACAACCTCAGCCAGTCAATACTCAGTCACAAATCGAATTCAGGAATGATGTCTTCTCATATATTAAAGTGCAGTAATAAGACAAAGTAAAGCACAATACAATGGGCTTATAACAACAGTCAAAAATTACATCTGAAAAGCTAACTATCCAGCGTATATCAACGCGTTATTTATAAGTGAAAATGCTGCAACTAATTCCTAGATTCTATGCTGCCAAAGAGACACGTAAATCTCCACGGCCTGAGATCTAGCGTTATGGTCATCATGACAGTTAAATCCATGGAGTGGTGGCTGCTCGATTCAGTTCACGGGTTGATCTACAGGTGTGCCAATACCTCCAAAAATTGAGGATCGTGCCATGCAAACCTTCACGTGGGCAAAACAGAGCCGTGCCACCGCAAAACTCCTTGTTTGGCCCTTCCTTTGACCGTCGTTGACCATGACCGTTTATGAGTGATTTGGCTGAACTGAGGGGACACGCTCCATGTACATGTCACTTGCAGCTTGCCCATGTGGCCGGTTTCTCCATTGGACACCTGTAACATAGCCTTTAACAAAATGGCTGCGGAAACTTGAGCTGGCCGCGGAAAGTGACAAGTTTCCATAGCTGTTTGAACAAAAATCTAAATCAAACAACAGTGATAAACATAGTTAGGAAACCATTTCATAAGCTCTTTTTAGACTAATATGCAATGATTTGACAGCTTGGTGGATGAAGTAAATGGAAAAAGAAGGCTGAAAGGGTATATAGGGAAGTGCAGGTTTGGGACTCAACATACCCCCACTGTGAAGGTGTTGCATGTCCTCATGTAACCAAAATTTAGTCATTCCCCTCTAATCCACATGTTCTGAAGCCTCTGCTAGGACATCTAGCCCTCTTTTCTTCTTCTTTGGTGCTACCACCATCCGGGGTTGCTCTGCTCCTTAAGTGCTTCATTTTCTTGCTTGATATGCCTGTTTAGGACCTCTAATTCAAATACCTCCTGCTTTAAGGACTGAACTTGTGCATCTGGTGTCATATGGGGCAGAGTGGTACTTGGACCTGCAGCTGATTTTTCTAAGGATTCAAGGTAGTCATATACCTCCTGTTGACTAGGATCTATTTCAGGTGTCTTTCTTGGACCGAGTTCAAAATCTTGCGGAGGAGGAGGACTGCTCTCTAGCTCTGGCCGAGAAGGGCTTTCATCATGTGGAGGACTAGTTTCAATACTTGGCTGAGGACGAGGTGGACTACGGCCAGCTGGAGGTTTCTCGGGTGTCTCACCACCCAAGTCAATGAAGTGGGGCCGGTTGAATTGTGTTTTACTCCCCTTTCCTCTAAGCCTGGTGCTTCACCTTAAGTATGGTGAACTAGTGCTCCCTTCTTGTATGCTCTGTTTCCCTTTTTCCTTTTTCTTTGCTATAGCAGCCTGTTCTTGAAGATGCACTAATCTCTCCGACAGTGGTTGATAATCCTCCTCTATAGATGGCTCAGGTGATTGGTAGACTTCTTGTATCTTTCTTTTGCCTTTCACTTTCCTCTGTTTCTTGTCTTTAGTTCTGTTTTCTTTTTCTTCTTGACCAACTTCTTGAGTTTCTGTAGTAGGAGAGTCTTGGACTATGACACTCTTTTCTTTTCTCCTACTTTTTCTTGGTATCTTTGGTGTACTACTTTCAGATGCCTCAGACGGCTCTTGAAAGTAGTTTCTTATCAAGAATTGCTCCCAGGTATCTTTGTTTTTCTTTAGTTGGTCCTCAATGAGAATTTTTACAAGTCCATGGTGATATAGATGAGGTTCTATATTGCCTATGTGTTTTTGGACTGTAATACTCATCTTCTTCAAACTCAATAGTAAGAAATAAGGCAAATTAAGAGTTTGACTCTCTAGGAAATTCATCAACAGTCTAGCATGGTACATGTACATTGAACCAAAGCATCTTTCGCAAGTGATAAATTTTTGGATAACTAACAGCAGACTGGCCCATTCTTCCTTCAATGCATGAACAGGAATTCCTTTAGTAAACACAGTGGTGTCCATACCTGGGTTTCTTAGCATAATTCTCCATGCCTGTTCGTCCACGCTTTTATTTTTAAACCATCGCTCACCCTCCTGGGGTAAGCCTGTAGCAGCAGCTACTATTGTTTCAGTCACCGTGAGCTTCAAATCTCCAATCTCCACCATTTGTCCATCGAAAGACCGTGCAAAAGCTTTGGTTACCTCTTTATTATAGCCCTTAAACTTTTGGATGAAGCGTAACCATTTGGCTTTCTTCAGCAAATCCTTTGCTTGAGGGTAACCTTCTAGATATTTCGGTCCTTCTGGTTCTGCCCTTAGTAATTTTCCCATTCCTTCCTCTGTTTTGAATTTCAACTGAAAACTCAATTGCGTGTGAGGGTTTAACAGAGGGAAGGTGGGTCGGTTGCAGGGTTTATAGCAAAATGCAGTGGCTGCAATCGGTAGATGGATAGCAGGTAACAAGAATGCTTCGGGATTACAGGCAAAACAGAGGATGAGCAGCCGCAAATGAGTTCACAAAATGAAGTGCGGGCGTATGTGAAGAAGATGGTTTTAATAGAATGGTAAGTGAATGGAGTGAGGTCGAGATTTGAATTAACGGCTACGTACGAAACGTTACACGTTTAATGGATGGCTGCGGGAAATGCGGTGGAGAGGAGCTGTAACGGGATAGGTCACATCTCATGAGTACAGGTGGTAAATGAAAGTGCAGTCGACTTGAGTTCAAACCTGAAATTCAATCATGAGACCGTTAAGAAATGAATGCATGGTGTGCGGAATAATATCGTGGAATGGGAGTGGTTAATGGAGCTATCATTGCACATAGTAGAGCTTTTATGGTTTGATAACTATGCATAATCATGACTTTAATTGCTATTTGATAAAAATTTTTGCTCATACCTTTGGAAACCTTGTCATTTCTTGCTCATAGCTTCTAACCAACTTCTCTTCCTTGATGTCTTGGAGATGCCCCATGTCTTCAGCTCAATTACACCTGCATTTTCATGATTATTGCACTAACAGTTGACTGTCAATTTGAAAAACAGAGTGGAGGTGGCTGTGGAAATCGTTTCTGGCTGCGGAAACTGCTTATAGCCGCGGAAACGGCTTCCAGCTGCGGAAACTGAGACAGTACTCACTTAGCTGAACAAAGATAGTTAGAAAAGAACTAACTGAGTGAAAATAGTCCTGAAAGGGACTTTTATTGATGAAATGAAAATGAAATGAGTGGAATGGAGTGAAAGGGAAGTGAAGTGAAGTGAAATGAAAATGAGAATGAGATGGAGATGGAGTGAAATGGCAAATGAGGTGGAGTGAAGATGGAAAAAGAAGGAGATGAGAGATTTTTTTTTTTTTGGAAAATATAGTGTCAGGTGTCCCTGATTTTCACTCTACATTTTCTGTATAAGACCGCCAATCTATGATTGGTTTTCAGGCTTATACAATATATATATATATATATATATATATATATATCTATTTTTTTTTTTTTTTTTTAACTGAAAGAAACAAAGGCCAGGCTGGTGGGGAAGAAGGATTCTTCTCCACCAGCCTTATTGTAGAATTCTCTTGGAACATTTTGACAAATTCCTCCTTTGAGAGTGGCTTGTGATAAATTTTCAATCGATGGCCATTCACAATAAGAGGAGTCTGAAATTCATCAATGGTCTTGATTCTTACCACTCCATTTCTAAAGACTTTGTCAATCTCATATGGCCCAAGCCAATGAGTCTGAGATTTTCCTTTGAAGTCTTTAAACTTGGAATCAAACAGTAGTGCCCAATCTCCCTCTTGAAACTTTTTCTCTTTGATGTATTTGTCATGCCACTTAGCTCTTTGATGTTGAACTAGATTAGTTCTTAAAATTGCTTATTGTCTGATCTCATCTAGCTCATTCAGCTGCTCCATTCTGTGCTTTTGGGCTTCTGATAGATTCATCCCCAACTGAACAGCCATCTTGAAAGTCTTGACTTGAAACTCAATGGGGAGCAGGACTTCTTTCCCATAAACAAGTTCATAGGGAGAATGTCTTGTTGTATTCCTCCATGCAGTTCTGTAGGCCCACAAGGCTTCAGGAAGCCTCTCTGCCCAATCTCTTATGTGTAGATGAACAGTTTTGGTGATGATGCTCTCAAGAACTTTGTTTGTAGACTCCACTTGGCCATTTGCTTGCGGATGGTAAGGAGTAGATTTTCTATGCTTGATTTTGTATTCTTCCATCAGCTTCTCCATCAAGTTAGATGTAAATTGACTTCCCTGATCTGTCACAATTTCTCTTGGGACACCAAAACGAGTAAAAATATTCTCATAAAGAAAATGAACAACTGAATTTTCAGTGGCAGAAGGCATTGCTTTGGCTTCTACCCATTTAGTGACATAATCAATGCATACCAATATATACTTCTTTTGTCTAGATGGTGGATTAATGGGTCCAATGAAATCTAAAGCCCATTTTTCAAAGGGTTCGATGAGTGCCTGTGGTTGTAATGGCATTTCATTTGAAAGAGTCAGTCTCCCAACTCTTTGGCAGCTGTCACACCTTCTGACATATTGTTTTGCATGTTTGAAGAGGGAAGGCCAATAATATCCTAAAGAAAGGGTTTTATAGGCCGTCCTTTTGTCAGCAAAGTGTCCACCGCATGGTTCATCATGACATGCCTTGAGGATTTCAGGCATTTCATCTTCCCGAACACATCTTCTGATCATATAATATAGCCTTGTTTTAAACAATTCATTAGAAATCCATGAATAATTCGAACTCTCGTGAATAATTCTTCTTTTCTCATTAGGAAATAAGTGTGGAGGTAGCTTCCCTGTAACCAAATAATTAGCAATATCTGCATACCAAGGAATCTTAGTAGTTACTGCAAATAAATATTCATCTGGAAACTTATCCTCTACAAGAGAATCTTCGTTAGTATTTTGGATCCTAGACAAGAAATCAGCTATTGTATTTTGTTTCCCTGGTCTATCCAACACAGTAATATTGAATTCTTGTAAAAGTAAGAGCCATCTTGTAACTCTACCATTAGTAACAGGTTTGTTCATTAGATATCTAATTGCAGAATGATCAGTATGGACAAAAGTTTCATAGCCTGTTATATAATGTCTAAACTTGTTAATTGCATGAACAACGGCTAAGAACTCTTTTTCAGTCACAGTATAATTCAACTCAGTGGGAGTCAAATTTTTACTGGTGTAATAAATGGCATAAGGAACTAAATCCTTTTGACCCAACACAGCTCCTAGAGCTGTATCTGAAGCATCTGTAGAAATATGGAAAGGAAGTTTCCAATTTGGCCCTCTCAAAATGGGTGCTTCAGATATTCTTGTTTTCAAAGTTTCGAATGCAGATTGACAATCAGGATCCCATTTGAATTCACAGTGTTTTGTAAGTAATTTGAAGAGTGGAGATGCTATCTTGGTGAAGTTTTCAATAAATCTTCTATAGTATCCAGTAAATCCAAGAAAACTTCTAACATCTTTCTGACAATTTGGAATAGGCAACTTGGAGATGACTTCAACTTTTGATCTATCAACTTTAATCCCATCCCCTGAAATATGATGTCCTAAAACAATCCCTTCAGTAAACATCATAAAGCATTTTTCATGACTTAATGAAAGGTTTGTTTCTTTACATCTTATAAGGACTTTTTCCAAATTCTCTAATGCCTCTTCAAATGAATCACCATAAACTGTAAAATCATCCATATAAACCTCTACACAATCATGGATTAGATCAGAAAAGATTCCTAGTACTGCCCTTTGGAATGTTGCGGGTGCATTACATAATCCAAAAGGAAGTACTCGGTAGGCAAAAGTTCCCCATGGACAGGTAAATGTGGTCTTATCTTGATCTTTAGGTGCTCCCTGAATTTGATTATAGCCACTAAAACCATCCAAAAATGAAAAATACTTTTTGCCTGCTAAAGTATCTAATACCTGATCAATAAAGGGTAAAGGAAAGTGATCCTTCAAAGTTGCTTTGTTCAATTCCCTGTAATCAACGCATACCCTCCATTTACCATTCTTTTTAGGTACTATAACCAAAGGAGAAACCCATCGGCTATCTGAAATTGGATAAATGAAGTTTACATTGAGTAGTTTTTGGAGCTCTTCTTTCACTATCTCCCTAAGGTTTGGATTCATCCTTCTCTGAGGTTGTCTGATTGGTCTACTGTTTTCCTCAATGTAGATGTGATGAATGCAAGCTTTAGGGTCAATACCTTTCATATCAGTATACTCCCATGCAAATGCAGTAGAATGTTTTTGCAAGATTTTGGTGAGCTCTCCCTGTTGTGACCTTTCCAAGTTTTTGTTGATATTCAATGTTTTACCTGGAAAGATCTCAATGGCGGAACTACCAAACTCTTCCATAGAGAAAAGAGACATTTGTCTAGATGATAGATACTAAATGTCAGAATCTAATTGAAATTGTGTGTGGTCATATTCTGAAGATGTTCCAAAATTTTCTAATGTGTTCAGAATTTGACTATCTTCACTGATTTCAGAAATGGTAAAGACAGTTTGTATAGTATCCTCATCATCAACCCACTCATTATCTCCTATTTCTGTAATTGCTTTTGCTGGAGGATACAGGTTGAATTTCTTTGTCGAATTACCATCAGAAATATACATATCCCCAGATCTACAACTGATAAAAGCATCAGCTGTGGCTAGCCAAGGTCTTCCTAAGATGAGAGGGTGTCCTCCTAAATTACTCTTGGGAGTTAAAATCATGAAATCTACTGGATATTCCCAAGAATCTAAGGAGACCGAAATGTCTTCTAATACACCATCTGGTTTGATAATTGATCGATCTGCAAGTTGCAGTAAAGTAGGTGTAAAAAGAAGATTAGGAAGTTTTAGCTGTTCCATAGTCTGTCTACTCATAATGTTGATAGCAGCCCCTAAATCAATCAAAGTATTTGGAATTTCTACCCCATTGATATGTGTTTTGACAATTGCACTACCGGGATCTACATACTTCTGCATAGTAATTTTTCCCATCATGATATCTGCAATTTTTCCTACCAGGTGGATTCTTCTTGTATCTTTTGGTTTCCTTCCTGGTCTTTTAAGACTCAACTCCTTTATTGTTTTTGCTAGAATAGGAATCTCTCTAATAGCTTGTAACAAGGGAATCTTGATACAGAGATTCTTCAATTCATCTAGAAAATCATAGTCAGGCAACAACATTTGTTTTTCCACCCCTTTGTCAATTTGTAATCTTTCAGGAAAAGGAGGTGTGGATGAAGATGTAGGTTGCTCAACTATAGGAGTTGTGGGGGTTGACTCTTTTTCTTTTTCTTTTTGAGTGCTTGGGTTTTGAAGAGATGCTTCAGAACCTTTATTGGCTTCAAGAGAATCTTCCTCAGAAATGCTTTGTTTTTGGGCATCTATAGAAGGTTTATCTAAAACTCTACCAGATCTGAGTTGTACATCATTGAGAGGAACAATCATATAGGTAGAAAACTATTGACCTTCTACCATGTAAGCATTTTGAGGGTTTTTATTGTTGGGGTTTGGCAATGGCTGGGAAGGAAGTTGATTTGGCTTCTGTTGGAATGGAAGCAAGAGTTGAGAATTTGGATTCTGTTGAGAAGGTTGTTGTTGTTGTGGAAATGGAAATGATAGTTGTGGATTTTGGTTTGGAGGTTGTGGAGCTTGTTGGTTTTGAAAAGATGGAGGATATTGATAAAATTGAGCAAATCTCCCATAAGGATTTTGCATACCTTGTACCCATGATTGAAAAGGATTTTGAGGTTGGGACCAAGGTTGTTGCGAAGGATTCCAATTTGGTGGGGTTTGAAAGTTCATAGAGTTGTTAAACCCTTGGTTTTGTTGCCCCTGCCAAGGTCTCCTTGCAACAAAACAGAGAGACTCAATTGTATTTGGATCTTCTTGAAAGACAACTTTGAGCCCAGGAATTGAAGGACAATCCTTGGTCTCATGATTCTCTGAACAAATCACACATGTTTCTACAACTTTTGCATCCAAGGGACATTCCCTTAGAGCATGTTTCTTTCTACATTTTGGGCAAAAGATGGCCAAAGCTTCAGCGTCTGCTTTCTGCTTGTTTTGTATTTTAAGGGTGTCTAGTTGCTCACTAAGACTCCCTAAGATATCAGTTTTGAATTCATCAAGCATGTTGCCAATCTCAGCCCTACTTACTGATCCAGTTGCAGATTTGTTTGCTCTAATGAGAGAAGGATCTCTAGGCCCT
Organism: Pinus tabuliformis; assembly: GCA_031772625.1. Classification (NCBI taxonomy): domain Eukaryota; kingdom Viridiplantae; phylum Streptophyta; class Pinopsida; order Pinales; family Pinaceae; genus Pinus; species Pinus tabuliformis. The sequence goes on along the minus strand of CM062808.1, from coordinate 586,006,041 downwards.
TTTCCAGTTTTAGATTTTCCCCTTCAGAGATGGACACATAGCTCTGCTATATCATGAAGTGGAAGTTGAGATATATCTCCTTTTCCCATCATGTTCAAAATATCTATCCATTCATCTCTAATGGCTTTTAATAGAAGGGCTTTCAAGGTTTCCTCATCTAAATTACTCATTTTTGCTCTTTTCAGGTTGTATTGGAATCTTTCAAGTAAATCCTCCAAGTTTTCATCTTCTCTTTGCACCATTTTGAATACCTCATCCTTGTGATTGGTGGGCATACAATAGTCCAGGTACCTATCCAAAATTGTTTGTTTCATATCATTCCAAGTCCTAATGGATTGAGTGAGTAATCCCATGAACCATTTCAAAGCAGCTCCTTTCAATGTTGAAGGAAACAATTTGAGTTTTTGAGAGTCTTCCAAATAATCATAAGTTTGACACACAACTTCAAACTCAAATAGAAATGTTTCAGGATCCTCATTTCTTAACCCATGAAAGTTTGGGAGGACAGATGGTGAGATGTTTTTCATTGTTGCTCGAGAATCCTCATCGACTATAGGAAATCCGAATGAGTTATCTCCATCCCTATTTCCCCCATTGTTACCTCTACCTCCTCCATTATTTCCTCCTCCTCCTCCTCTACCTCTACATCTACCAAATCCGTTTACTACTTCCTCTGTCATGATAGTTTCCTCAGAGACTTCAGAGTCCTCTGGTTCCTCTACTAATGGCGAACGAGGAGGAATTTCTCCTTCTTCTTCCTCAGGTGATTCTACTTCTTCAATTACAATGTGTCTCCCTATAGAAGGAAAGAAAGGATCTTTTCCTAATTCAAATTCGATGGATGGTGTGGGAGAGTCTCCTAATCCAACTACTGCCTCTTGAATTCCAGGAATCCTAAGGCTAGGAGTGTGAGTTGGAGATGATGGAGGTGTCTCTTGTCTATTCCTTGAAGTAGATGGAGTTGTAAAAATCGATCTCTTGGCCATAGCTAAAAACCTTCCCCTAGAATCTCTTGCTCTATGCATGTCATTTTTTTTTATTTTTCTTCAAGTCGGGCTAATAATTCTGTTTCTGATCTTCCAGGTCACTCTAGGTGCAAGAAGAGAGCATACTCAAGAAATTATTAAACCAATAACTTTCTCTTTTCTGATCCTCCAGTTCACACTAAGTGCAAGAGGAGAGCATACTTTGAGAGGTTATCAATTTTCCTTCCTTGAAATTTTCTTGTTTTTTTTTTAAGAAATTGGCTACCTAGTTTCACTTCCCCGGCAATGGCGCCAAAATGTTTGGTCAATTTAGTGTGTCCTAAATTGCTATTTAAAATGTCAATCCGGGAGTCGTAAACTGATGAAGTGAAGTGCACTGTATGTGCAAGATAACCGTTTTCTTAGTCTTTTGTCGTTTTTGAGTTTTTTAGTTTGTTTTTGGGTTTATCTTCTGTGGATTCCCTAGTGTGAGATGGCGAAATTGAAAGTTAAGTATGGATGGTAATGGTGATTTCTACAATGATTTTCCAAACTTAAAAATTCTCAAAAAGAAGGTTTCAAACTGACTATAATGAAATCAATTCTCAAAAGGAAATGAAAATGTACCAAAACAGTGAACTAGTGAAAATGGCCTAGTATCCTTACTGCTGTGTAAAAAGAAATAAAAACTGAACTCAAAGCAATTCAAAGACTGAAAGCAAAGCAAACTAAATCACACTACTTCAACCCACATTCTGACCCTTCACCTTTCGACTCGCTTCAACTATAGGAAGTAATCATAAACAAGCTGAGTAATATGATATCTAAATTGCAGGAAATCAAATTGCATAAAAGGAAACTAAGATTTAACTACTCATTCATATTTCAATTCTTGAAAATGACATAAGTAATTTAATCTCTAACTTGCAAGAAAGCAAACTAAATCATACTACAACAAGTAATATTATGATTCCTTACTAATTGAGTCGCTTGGCTATAGAAAGGAAATCATAAACAGATGAGTAATATGATATCTAAGTGGCAGAAAAGTAAATAAGCAAAGCAAAACTGAAAGAAATGACAATGCTGCAATTAAAACTCAGTAAATGAAAATCAGCAGAAAGGACAAGATGATCTCATGTCAGTAGTCATTAAAAATATGTAAATTTTCCCAGGCTGCCTACAAAAACCTGTAAGAGAAGCACTGATCAACTAACAGTTATGAAAAAAACATAAAGGAAATATGGACAACAATGAACATCAGAACAACACAATATATATACAAGCAATGATTATAAAAACAGTAAATGAAAGCAAGTAAGAAACTATACAGAGCTTTGGTGTACAGGGGCCCTCTGCAACCTCAACCAGTCAATACTCAGTCAAAAATCGAATTCAGGAATGCTGTCTTCTCATATATTAAAGTGCAGTAATAAGACAAAGTAAAGCACAGTACAGTGGGCTTATAACAACAGTAAAAAATTACATCTGAAAAGCTAACTATCCAGCGTATATCAACGCGTTATTTATAAGTGAAAATGGTGCAACTAATTCCTAGATTCTATGCTGCCAAAGAGACACGTAAATCTCCAGGGCCTGAGATCTAGCGTTATGGTCATCATAACAATTAAATCCATGGAGTGGTGGCTGCTCGATTCAGTTCACGGGTTGATCTACAGGTGTGCCAATACCTTCGGAAATTGAGGATCGTGCCACGCAAACCTTCACGTGGGCAAAACAGAGCCGTGCCACTGCAAAACTCCTTGTTTGGCCCTTCCTTTGACCGTCGTTGACCATGACCGTTTATGAGTGATTTGGCTGAACTGAGGGGACACGCTCCATGTACATGTCACTTACAGCTTGCCCATGTGGCCGGTTTCTCCATTGGACACCTGTAACATAGCCTTTAACAAAATGGCTGCGGAAACTTGAGCTGGCAGCGGAAAGTGACAAGTTTCCGCAGTTGTTTGAACAAAAATCTAAATCAAACAACAGTCATAAACATAGTTAGGAAACCATTTCATAAGATCTTTTTAGACTAATATGCAATGATTTGACAGCGTGGTGGATGAAGTAAATGGAAAAAGAAGGCTGAAAGGGTATATAGGGAAGTGCAAGTTTGGGACTCAACACTTGTCCATGGCAAACTTCGGAAAAACATGCAGAGGCTTCTTCGCACTGTACATCTGTATGAAGCTGCCAGACGGTGAGGCATACCAATCCTCTATATCAATTAGTGCCTCCATTTCTGCCTTCGACATGCAAGGTGGATCGTGCTCAAATATCATCATGGACACCGGGGTGACAAAATGATCTGACAGATGTGTGATGACTCCTCTGAATCTGAATTCAGACAACATTTTACAATAAGTATTCATAGAGGTTTACGTCAATGTCCATGCTCACTTAAAACCCGGGAACTCCTGATGAGCATATATTGCATCCAAGATGTAAGCGAACATGTAGATTTTTGCTTGCTAACCTTTGGGCAGCTACCGAGCTCTTGCAACCTGTTCCTTCAGCCTGTGAGCCAACTTGTCAGACTAGTTTCATGCTTTGCCTTCACTAGCCAGTTGGTCCAATGTGATCACCCAACTCTGCGAGAAGGTCTCCATACTCTCTTGGCCATACAATGGACATGAAAAGATGACCAAGTATTGATACGCCCTCTGTAGTATCTTCGTCTTGTAAACCTGGTTTGGTTTCAACCTGAATTTCGCCAGCTCCTTCACCCAGTTCTTCAAGATATGCCTGGAGTTGGAATTGTTGCTGGGTAAGCTGAAGGGTGTCTCCATGGTGATCAATGGCCTCGACATATGGTACATTTGTTGATAATCCTATGCCCTGAAGGTAACAATCTCTATCCCGCTGACACTGCTCAATGTCATCGTCTCAGGATCAGTGTGCGAGACGATCGAATGTATCATGTCTGTGCATGGGAATTCAAGATGCCTGCATGCAATCCGGTATAAGCCGGATTTGTGGATGTTCACACAGACTTGGCGGTCTTCGAGGTCTTCCCCAAATATGACTGTGAATGCATCATTAACATCTTTCCATTTCAACTTGATGTCCTTGTCTATGATCAACTTGGTGTCTTCATAGATCGGCAAACTCGTAGACACTCGATCAACTGCTGCTCTAATTGCGCTTCCGTCAGTGTCCTATGAACCTGCTCTCTTAGAGGCCATTGATCCTAAACTGCTGAGAGGCGGATGAACACCTGCTAGGTCTGGAGACATGATGACATGCATGGCAAGAAATTTGTCAGCTAAAACCAAAGCAAACTTGAGGAATGATATGCAACATACTTGGGGATTGACTAGCAAGGATTGCACAATTTTCACTAGGAGGCCGGGATATTGGCTGCCAGAACTGATCAAAAGGCATTCCAGACTGTCTGGAGGCTGGCTGGTTGCTGGAATTATGCAATTCACAATCCAGACTGGCCTGCTAGGTGCTGTGATTGCGCAATGCGTAATTTCAGCTGGCAAGTGATGTAGGCCCAGTGACTGCATTGCACAATTTTCAGGGCTAACAGTCACTGCCTCTGAGAATTGCGCAAGGAAAGACTAGAGGACAGTCACTGACCAAAAATGCGCATTTTTTGGGAGGAAGGCAGAGCCTTCCCTCTTAGGGTTGCACAATGCTGTCTTGGTGAGGCAGAGGCCGGGCCAAGGTTGTCCAGACACGCCAACGGGAAGCTGAAAGCAAATGGAGATTTGAATGCATGGCGATACTGAGTGTAGGCAGGAGTGAATGATCGTGCATGCAAACAGTGAATGCAAGACTGAGAAAGCGGAACAACATGCATGTGTGTGAGGCGAGTCGTTGAATCGATGACCGTTCTTGTAAAACAGTGTAATGCATGCGAAAACAATGAGATGTTAATGAAAACTGAAACGGTGCTAGTACAAGCTAACAGGCATGCAAACAACAACAAGCGTTCACATAAATCAAGCAAACAACACTCACACAAGCCAAAACACCAAAAGAGACAGAAATGCTGCAAAAGACAAGTTAAGCAGACTTACCCAGAAATCACTGAGTTGGATGTGTCAAAGACTCCTGGATTTGCTGTGGGATGTCAAAGATCCAAGATCGGTGTGAAGAATGAGCTTTGAAGCATCGAATAAATAAGTTTGAGGCTCATGATGCGCATGCCACAAATCTAGGAAAAAGCGACACTTGGAGGAATGTTTTTAAAATGATCTTTGCATGTAACTTCTAGCTGCTAAAAATAGCTCCCTAAAATCTAGGGATGCTTTTTTGCATTTTGATTTTTGCTATTTCGGGAAAAAGAAGCCCATGCATGCAAGTCAATTTTTCTTATTCCCGGGTGGAACCGGTTAACCCGATGGCACATGCAACAACATGCTGGCCTGAGGGAGAAATTTGCGCATTTCTGGGAGGGAGCTAGGATGGCTTCCCAAAGGGATTGTGCAATTTCTGGGAGGAAAAACTAACTGTTTCCCAGAATTGCGCAATTTCTGGGCTGAGAAGTCCTGCTGGGCTAGATTGCGCAGTTTTCACTGGGAAGGTTTACTGACAGGATTGCACAATTTCTGAGCCCAGCAGGCTTCTAGTCAGATTTGCTCAATCTCTAGAGGGAAGACTGGTTCCCCTCTAGAATTGTGCAATTTCCTGAGGGAGATGCTCAACCAACAACTAGACCAAGTCTGGGGAAGCAACCTGTGAGGGGAGTGAAGCGAGCTATCACACACAGGCTGGCATGTTGCCAAAAAACCAATGAAGCTCATGTACTTAACTGTGCAAGACATGCTACTGAGGATGGTTGGTAGGGAGGCTCCAAAACAAAGCTAAGGAAAAATTTTGGAGGGTGGTTATAGCCACTACAACACTTGGCGACACACTGGTAGAACTCCAACTCTCTGAATGGACCTTGTTCGTGAAAAGAAAGTCTAACAACTCCGGAGGTATTGTTCAATTCTCAGTTCGTCTTGGTTTCCACACTTGCTTGATTGTAAGATGTAGCATCTGCCAAGCTCTTGGTCGGTCGACACACATTCCAAGCCAAGCCAACACAGTTGTTTCGATTGGGGATGAGGGGTATATTGGTGCACAAGCAGTATAGTCATCAGAGTTTTAGTTTCATCTCTGGTGTTGCTCCGCTACCAGCAGGCCTGGATAGTACCCTGGCGGAGTCACGTAGGAACAGTACCCTAACGGAGTTACTTGCATCACCTTTCTACGCAAGAAGCCTTTCTCTTCTTTCGCCTTGTTCATTTTCATTTTTTCAAAAATTTTTTACTTTTCATTTTTTTTTTTTTTTTTCATTTTCATAATTGTGCATAACACTTATTCATTTGAGAGGTGGAAGTGGGATCCTGACTTATTGAGAGAAAAAGAGGATTTTCCTTCAAAGAAGTAGTTTATATATACCTCTGACGTGCTTGTTAAGGTTTCCCCCCTCACCTTACTCTACTTGACTGAGCTGCCAAGGGTTCCCAAAAACAACCGACTAGAGTAGGTGACTCTAGTTAGCGTGCAAGAATTGTGTTTTCACCAAGGTTCACTTCGAACAATACACATTTTCCATCAATGTATCATGGAATGAAGATAACAAGTTCTTCATATAGAGGTAGGACGACAGATAACCAAGTATTGATAACTGCACAAGTCCTCTTGTACTTTACCCAGCTTGTTTCAAGAGTTGTGCATGGTCTCATGCAAAACTAACCTACGTGCATGGTCTCATGCAAAACTAACCTACGAATGTAAACAAGCAAACAAACAACAAAAGAAAATGACAACAGAAGTAAATGCGAAAGCAAAGCGAGTAAGCAAACAAGAAATCAAACAAACAAACATGTGAAGTAAGTAAGCAAACAAGCATGCAAGCAAACAAACCAAAATAAAACACTACTCCTACTCCTAAGCTAACGGTGCATGGGCCTGATCACGTGAAGTGATACTTCCAATGTAGCCACCGATGCATTGGTCGACCCATGTTGGTGAAGGCATGGTTCACGAAGAACACATTTGTGTGAACAAGCAAACATGAAAGTTATAACAATGAAGACAAACACACTCCAAGTTTAAATGTGTCCACAGAACATAAGAGAGTGAAAGTACATGACATGCAGTCCATGGACATATCACGGTGTTGTGTGACACTACGTGCAACTATTAAGTATACGCATACTCTTGACTGTGACATGCAAGCAAACGAAAGAAACAAAGGCAACTTGCATCGTGCACGTGTGCTTGCAATGTAAGATTCCTCCAATGCATTAGCGATGGGATCGTGTAGTTCGAGTGGAGGAGGTATGATCTATGTGTGAGATTGATTTTCAATGCATACAGATGAGTGATGAGGAGCCTTGGGTGTTTCAACAATTTCCTAATCGGAAGTGAAACCAACCTCAGGATGGAAAGGGCCTGACATAGCCATCATCTCGGGTTAAAGTGCCTCGACAGTCTGGGGAGTTTCGACTTCGTCGACAGATAGATCATCATTAACAGGTGGCTTCGAAAAATTAACTGCGATAGAATCATCATTGTGATCGAATATGGGAGTAAATAGATCACAACAAATATGATCAATGAAATCAATGATTTCATCAGCATCCTCATGATCTGATGAATCAAACAGAGGGGTAGATGAGCAGCGAACAAATTCCCCCTCTGTGTTTCCAGAAAAAGAAGATGAAAAATAAAGTGGATTTTCAATTAATAGTTCTTCCTCTCCATTGTCGGATAATGGACTAACATCCGGTGTGTTCTGCGAGTGATAAACAATGGGTCCATTCATAGATGGAGATACACATGTGAAATCATTGATGGAAGGTTCACTAAATATGTCAAGAAAGAATGTTGGAGGCTCGGATAGAAGGGAGTCATCCTTCACCAAGGGTTGATGCTCAAGCTCCCAGTCATACTCTTCATGAATGATAACGCATGTTGGTTGTGCAACACCAACTCTGTCGATGGCTTGATCCTCATTCACAACAAGTGTAGAGTTTGGAATGGAAGAACACAAGACAATGTCATCCGAAGGATCATCCGAGTACAAAGACGGAGGTTGAGGTAAAACAATCATTTGACAACCCAATGGACTCACAACCAAATCTGCACGAAAATTGAGAGAAGTGATGTTGGGAGGATGTGACAGTTGAATGAATGTGTGCCTGTTCTCCCACATCACTCTACGGTGGTGGAGTTGTTCGATGGGGGGACGATGGAAAGTCACTTGTGACAACGGCCATGTCCATCTGTGATTGCGAAGCTCCATCATTGAAGTATGCTGAGCGAGGCTTGGGCTCAAACGTCTTCTTGGGATGGAGTGATTTTTTAAGACGATATTCGAATCTATCCCAAAGATATGGAAATTTCATCTGACTTTTCTGTGCTTGAAATTGTAACACACGAAAGCGTTCCCAAAATTCCTTAGGTGATTCATGCGGGGCCTTCCGTTGTTGTAACAGTTTTTGGTCAAGAGGTTTTGGATCAAAATGATGGAAAGTAGATTCAATGAGATCACAAAACTGGTCAAGTGAGTGCACACTGCTAGGAGGCAGACTGCAGCACCACCGTTGTGGGGATTCGTGAAGTGTGTATGAAAGAAACAGATTGACCTCTTCTGCATATAAATCGTCTGTATTCTCAAGGAATACATAGAAGTATTCTAAGTACTCAAGCCACTTCGCCTTCACCATCATACGTGAATTCAGACAAGAGATCAAAAAACTCCCTCGTGATGTTGAGACATTTGGCATGCGAAAGACATCATGGAGGGATGAGTGTAATATAATCCATGATAGATGTGCAAAGGTTCAAAACAGGATGAGAGGACACAGCTTATCATCTGGCCCTCCTTCCAGCGCCAAAAATGTTGATGTTGTTGGACCTGCCAACATGTCAAGGGATCTCCTCGATAAGAAGTCCCAACTATACTTCATATCGTTAGGTGTAGGAGTCCCAGCAGTGGGTCGTACGGTATCGCCTTGACCACGGTTTCACACAGAGGCAAGTAAGATGTCCCTTTTGGTAGCAAGGGTGTGACATATGTAGCAAGTCAAGTAAGGTGCATGAGAGGCTCTAACACACGGAGGGTGAGGTGAGTGCGCCCCTTGGAAACATGTGAAAGCACGGAGTTAAGAAGGGAACACACGAGATAAGATGCATCACAATTGGAAGGCAAGTAAGCTAGCAATCCAAAGTGATGGTTAAACCAACAACACATTTCAATAAGATTCATACATACATATATAGAAAATAGCTACACCTGCATGCGTAAGAAAATAGATACATATATCATTTAGAGTAAACAAGATAGCTAAAATACAATACAACATATGCATGAAATGTGCTGGCTCTGTTATATTAAGAAGTGAAAGTTCCAGTCATACAATACAACCATGAAGAAACTTTAGTTCCGAAAGTTGAACATTATAGTCACTGCCGCCTGCTCCTCCAAAGAGATATACTAGCTCTGCATAGTGGAGAAGCCAAGGCTCGTTATAATATGCTCCAATATTTCTCTAAGATACTCCTATCGAAAGCTTGGCTGACCAAAAGCCTCTAAAATGAGTTATGAGGGACTATATATAGCAAAGGGTGGGGAGGCCCTTGACATTTCTCTTTGTGATTGTTCGTCTATCCTCATGACTCTTCATCTACTCTATGACTGTTACATCCAACTATTGACACTTGAACTTTCACTTGGCAAGACATTACATATAATATGCACATGTCCCCGTGTGAGACAAAATAGGCTTGAGAAAGCCATGCAAGACATCACTATGACTTGGAAAACTCTTCGACATCCTCATGATGGTCGACAGTGGCGAACTGATGCCAAGCTTGGTAGTCCGTGATGGTGTCCATGTACTTTGTGGTGACATCTTTCTGGAAACAAACTCTTACCTCCATCGCATTCGAGTACACTTCTTGGGCTCTTCTATCCAACTCGTTTGATAGCATGCGCATCATTGTCTTGAGCGCGGTCGGACCAGGGACATACTGATGCATTGTGTCTGCACTGATCACCAAGTCTACGCTGGTGGCTATGTGGATCAACTCGTCAAAGTACGAGTCAATCTCTAGTGGGACTTGTGCCTTTGTCTTTGCCTCGGTGAGTGTCCCAATAGATGGGATCGTGTGTGCACACACAACAACATCCATACTCCTAAATACCCATGCATGGGAAGCCTATAGACTAGTGATGAGCTGCGGGAGGTCTTCATAGTTCTGGATCCGACTCCAGATGCGTGCCTTCAACTTGACCGCTCTCGGCTTCATCATCTTGGGAAAATGTAACAGGGATCCCTTGTATCTCATTGTCCATGTTTTCATGTAGTCAACAACAGTTTGTGTGTTTGACAAGATACGTGCTCTCCTAGCACATCGCCGCTGCTAACCGTTGAGATGGACAACTGCTTTATGCACGGTGCCAAACTTGGAATACAACGCCCGCATGAATGACTCAAGGGACAATACTTCATCCAATATTGCCTTCTTCAACTCTATTTGGGCACATGCTGTAACCGGTTCTCCTCCCTGCTTGGCCATTTGCAACTCCTTAGCTATTCGCTTGTTCTCTGCTATCAAGAAGTGAACACTCGAGCTAATGGCTTCGACATATGCTCTTGTAGCATCGGATAATGCTGCTGGATGCGTGAGCACGTTAGACACGATCACTCGTTCCTCAAACTATGTAGGAGATGTGTTGTCATCCAGAGTAGACACTCTGCGAGATTACACAACTCTATGTTGCGACTCGTCAAATGATATTTTGTGCATTTCTCCTTCCGGATTGTCTCCAAGGATCTCAGTATCTCCTTGGTCGCTTGGGACTTGCTCCGCTTCTGGATGGGTGAAGTTGGTGGGTCAACCTCTTGGTGGTAAGGCATGAGGTTGATGTCTTGCTCTAATTCTTGCTGCTCCATATCCGTATCCATCTGCTCAAGTACTTGTTCAATCTCTTGAGTGAAGTCATGCTCCTACGATTCCTCACCCTGTCTGCTTGGTGCCAGCTGTTTCGATGAGTCTACTACCTATACGGGCACAGTTTCATCTGTCTGTACATGTTGCGCCCCTGTTGTATTTTTTCTTGCTGCACTTCCTTCTCCTGTTGGTGCAACTCTTGTTCTTTTCGGAGTTGCTCCTTCAACTCATGCAACTCCTTCTTTGTTTCCTCCATTCTCTGTTTTTCTCTCTGCCTTTGTGCGTTCCTCCTGTCGTGTTGTTGCCTCTTTGCCTCTGTCGCCAAAGATGCTTTATGCACAAGTGGGTCTTCTCTAAACTTGCAGCTTTGTTCTGCCTCCGCACTGTCGACAATCTTCCTCTTGCCTTTGTCACAGGCCGGTATGTTTACCTCTGCTGCTGGTGCTCTCCTGGATGCTGCTTCATGCTTCTTTACTAACCATTCAACAATGATGCTTGGGCTTGGGGAAGCTATGACAATATCTCCATGGGTCTTCATCCGCCCAATGACATGCCCCGTGGATCCACTGAAACTGTACTATCGCATAGTGATATTTTACAAAAAAATGCGGGTCATACAGATTGAAGCTCTGGACGTCGAAATGATATTTCTTGATCTCCTTTGCTTCGATATCCACGTGCTTGAAATTCCATATCTCGTAAAACCCCATATTCAATAGGAGAGCGGGCCAAGGTGCCTTCTTCTTCTGGTGCAGCCTAGCTGACAGTCTTGCCGAGATGTGGTATGATACTTCTTGCATGACAAGCTTGTCCATGGAAAACTTCGGCAAAACATGTGGAGGCTTTTCCACGTTGTACATCCGTATGAAGGTGCCGTATGGTGAGGCATACTAATCTGCTATATCGATCAGTGCCTCCATTCCTACCTTCGACATGCTTGAAGGTGGATCCTACTCAAATATCATCATGTACACCAGGGTGACAAAATGATTTGATAATTGTGTGATGACTCCTCTAAAGCTACATTCAGACAACATTTTACAATACGCATTCACAGAGGTTTCCGCCGATGTCCATGCCACTTCAAGCCCGAGAACTCTTGGGTTTCATCCTGAATTTGGCCGGCTCCTTCACCCAGTTCTTCAAGATTTCCCTGGAGTTGGCATTGCTACTGGGTATGCTGAAGTGTGTATCCATGGCGATCACTAGCTTTGACATATGTGTTGAGGGACTAAATCCCCTAGGGCTTTGGGTCAACACCCTAGCAGAGCGAGGGGTTATCTACAATAAAAGACAAGCATTCCACGCAGACATGATACTTAAATAAGCAAACTATGCAAAGAGAGGTGCACCTGGGGGTCCTTCATTCGGGTAGATCCAGCCAGGGTCCAAACCCTCTTGGAGTTCCTCTCGATCCTTGAACCTGCAAAATAGCCAATTCAAAGAAGCATAGCAATATATGGACAAAGTATCATATAGAAATCAACTTCATAACTTATTGAAAGATGGTTAATTATACATTGAAACAATTATTCATATGTAAACCATAACAATAACATCATATGCATAAAGAAGATTGATTTCAGGAACAAGACAAATGTTTCTTTATTGCAGATAACTAAAACAAAGCAAGGAATGATATCACCTGAATCTTCCTCTTGTTGGCTCCAAGCGGAACCATCCTCCGGGTCCGTCCAATCCCAAGTCTTCAAAAGGATCCTTCCATGACTCACACAAGGATATCTCAACTAGTGAAATGACATCAAAACTCAAGGAAACAAGGGTTTCCTGTGATGGGGGAAGTGTTGGAAGCACAGGGATCTTCAGACTTGATCAGGGATAATCTCAGTAGAGTAATTCTCTCTCCTCTCTCCTCCTTAAGGCCTTCCCATTGAATCCTTTTTATACTTCTCCCAAATTAGTTTTTTAGTTGGGAATTCGTTGGGAACAGTTGCAGCCATGGGCACTAATAGGTAATCAACAGGTAAAACCCGTGATCTCTGCCCGAAATTAAGGAGATTTAATTTTTTAAAGTTTTTTAAGACATATGTGCGGGTTGGGTATACATTGATCCACGTACACACGCGTTTAGCTCAGGGCAATGTCGCGTACAGGGAGTAAAACACATTTTTTAAGTATTTGGACCAAGTCTGGAAGGAGGGGTTTCCCTAGGCCATAAATGCAGCATCACAAATATCAAGGGTGAGATTTGGAGCTATAATAATATGTTACATCTGTTGATAATACTGTGCCCTGAAGGTAGAAATCTCCATCCCGCTCACACTGCTCAATATCATCATCTCATGATTAGTGTGCGAGACGATGCAATGTATCATGTCTGCACATGGGAATGCGAGATACCTGCATGCAATCCGGTATAAGCCGGACTTGTGGATGTTCACATAGACTTGGCGGTCTTCTAGGTCTTCCCCAAATGTGTCTGTGAACGCATCATTGACCTCTTTCCATTTCAACTTGATGTCATTGTATACGATCAACTTGGTGTCTTCATAGATCGGCAAACTCGTAGACACTTGCTCAACTTCTGCTCCTGTTGCACTTCCATCGGTGTCCTTTGACCCTGCTCTCTTGAAGGCCATTGATCCTGAACTGCTGAGAGGTGGAAGAACAACTGCTATATCTGGAGACATCACGACATGCATGGAAAGAAATCTGTCAGCTAAAACCAAAGAAAACTTGAGGAATGATATGCAACATACCTGGGGATTGACTGGCAAGGATTGCGTAATTTACACTAGGAGGCCAGGAGATTGGCTGCTGGAACTGCACAAAAGTTAGTCCGAACCATCTGGAGGCTGGCTGGCTGCTAGAATTGCGCAATTCGTAATCCAGACTAGCCTGTAGGTTGCTGGGATTGCACAATTCGCAATTTCAGCTGGCAAGTGATGTAGGCCCAGGGACCGCATTGCGCAATTTTCTGGGCCAGCAGTCACTACCTCTCAGAACAGTGCAAGGTAAGACTAGAGGACAGTAACTAGAAAAAAATGCGCATTTTCTAGGAGGAAGGCAGAGCCTTCCCTCTCAGGATTGCGCAATGTTGTCTTGGTGAGGCAGAGTCCGGGCCAAGGTTGTCTAGACCCGACAATGGGCAACTGAAAGAAAATGGAGATGTGAATGCATGGCGATATTGAGTGTAGGCAGGAGTGAATAATCGTGCATGCAAACAGTGAATGCGAGACTCAAAAAGAGGAACAACATGCACGCGTGTGAGAAAATGGTGCTAGTACATGATAATATACATGCAAACGACAACAAGCGTTCGCAGAAATCAAATAGACAACACTCACACAAGCCAAAACACAAAAAGCGACATAAATGCTGCAAAAGACAAGTTAAGCGGACTTACCCGGAAATAACTGAGTTGGATGTGTCGAAGACTCCTAGATGTGCTGTGGGATGTCAGAGCTCCAAGATCGATGTGAAGAATGAGCTCTGAAGCATCGAATAAATAAGTTTGAGGCTCATGACACGCATGCCACAAATCTAGGAAAAAGCGACACTTGGAGGAATGCTTCTAAAACGATCTTTGCATGTAACCTCCAGCTGCTAAAAATAGCTCCCTAAAATCTAGGGATGCTTTTTTCATGTTTCTTTTTTCTATTTTGGGAAAAAGAAACCCATGCATGCAAGTCAAGTTTTCTCGGTACCGGGTGGAATCGGGCAACCGATGGCACATACAACAGCCTGATGGACTGAGGGAGAAATTTACGCATTTTTGGGAGGGGGCTAGGCTGGCTGCCTAGAGGGATTGTGCAATTTCTGGGAGGAGCAGCTGACTGCTGCCAAAAATTGTGCAATTTCTGGGCTAAGCAATCCTACTGGGCTAGATAGCACAGTTTTTACTGGGAAGGTTGATTGACAGGATTGTGCAATTTCTGAGCCCAACAGGCTGCCAGTTAAATTTGCGCAATTTATGGAGGGAAGACTTGTTCCCCTCTAGAATTATGCAATTTCCCGAGGGAGATGCTCAGCCAACAACTGGACCAAGTCCAGGGAAGCAGACTATGAGGGGAGTGAAGCAAGCTATCACACACAGGCTGGCAAGCTGCTGAAAAACCAATGAAGCTCATGTACTTGACTATGCAAGACATGCTACTGAGGATGGTTGGTAGGAAGGCTCCAAAACGAAGCTAATACAAAATTTTGGAGGTTGGTTGTAGCTGATACAATAGGGCGCTACACCATCACCAAGGTTGTCAGTGACAATGCCTTTGATCTCAACAGTCCACCATTCCTTGGTTTGCACCCAGTGTTCAATGTAGATTGCCTTCAGCCATACTTTCCACCATTTTTGGACACATACGACGTTGCAGAATAACTCACACCAATAGAGCTCAACCCGGACTTCATGGAACATGCCACAACTGATCAACTCATGGACATGCATATCAAGAACAATCGTCAATAAAGGATCCAACTATATCAACTTGTCAAAGCAGGCCAACTCCTTCACCAGGGCAAGTGGTTCACTACGGACCAGGTTCAACAAAAAATTCCTCACCTCATGGAGGTTTTGTACGCAATGGGGACCACTAATTCCTAAGGGGGGAGGACTGATCTAGGTGGATATTGGTGGAAACCTACCTATTCCACCTAGAACTCCAGTCAGTTTCATTTGTTTCCTTGTTTATTTAAGCATTTGCTATTTTTAGCAGTTTTCTGGGTCCTGAATTTTTGGAGCTGTTTTGGCCCTCTAAACAACATTTTTTTTGAGGTCTTCTACCACAAATACTGTATTACTCGAAGAGACATTTCCAAAAAGGTATCATAAGTTCTAAAAAAAGATAATATGACCAAGTTACGACCTCAGGAAGTTGGCTGCCCAACTAACCCAAATGGGGCCCACAAACTCTTGATGTTACATCTCTTGGGGGTAGGGTATTGGTTTTTTATGGTTTTATCTTGTTCTTCAATAATAAATAGGCCCTTGAGCCTCATTGTAACACAGTTCAAAGGCATGTAGCCGTCACATCTCTTCTCATAGATAAGCTACCATCACCTGAGCTAGTTTATTTTCATTCTGTTTGTAAGCATATTTCTGTATTTGGATATTAATGAAGTGAAGTGTTATTTCTACTGCATCTCTGTTTTTATGGTTATTTCTTTAATTTGTTGCATTCATGTTTAAGTTTCGATCGTCAAGCTATTCCTCAATTCCTTGGTCACATTAGATGTTTTGTGTGTGCCAATGTTGGCCATAAGGCCAAGGATTGCAAACTGCCCATGTGTTTCAGGAGATCCATTCAAAGAGAAGAGAATATGCAAGGTTAACTGCATAAGAAGAATAAATTTCAGCAAATGAAAGTATGGAGGAGAAAAGAGCAGCAAGGAACTCCCACCAAAAATTGAGGTCTACATGGTCTTAGGGGGAACATATGGTTTCATTATGAGTTGCATGCAAATTCTTATTTATGCAGCCATGTGAGAAAGTGTATGTGTTCAGGGGGAGTCCTTGAGGTTTGAAGTTTTATTTCCAATGTTTTCTCTTTTTCTATTCTAGTATGTTTTTAGTTGGAGAAACAATGTATATATGTTGATTATTTTGGAGCAGTTATATGTTTTGTTTTAATTGTTGCTAATAATGATATGACATCCATGCAACATTTATGTGAATGATCAAGGTGTGATTAGTATTTATGCTTCCAAATGGATTTGGAATGTGTTGGCATTGTGTGTAGGAAAGGAGTTTTGTTGCTACCGCCATATAGTAGGAAGATCATATATTTTGCATGACATAGTTGGTTTGTTAATGATGATCATATTGCTAGATGATATTATGTCATGTGTATGTTGCTTCCATGGATATTTGTTGGCTCATATAGATTATGAACTTTATGGCTCATGTTTTTATTTCTAGATGCATTATATTTTTTCTCATGTGTTGTTGGATAGATGAGATATGAGAATGATGATAGTTGTTGTTGATGACATTTTTATGCACGCTGTTGATATGTATTTGGATGGATGAGAGATGATAGTATATATGATTTTTCTCATATATGGAAGTATACATTTTGTTTCTCATTGATTTATTGCTTATGCCTCATTGATGATATGTTGCTCACCTATGATGAGGATAAATAATTGCTATTGCTTATGATGATTTGGTATGATGGATGTTGCTGCTTGAATTTTTCTCTCATGGAGTGAGAGAATGTGTTGAAGACATGAGGATTGATGCACATGTGGAACATGGTGATGGCCAAGGTGTTGAGTGGCCATGTAGTAGCATATGATGTTGTTAGTACTTCATTTTATTTCTGCCACAGTTGGAGAGCTTATGTCATAGCTCGTGTAGGTCGTATGATTTGATGCACTTGCCATCTATTGCATTTATTGTTTCTACCATATAGAGCATATTCATTACTCATTGTTGCCATGTACTCATGATATTTTATTCATTGGGCATGTACTAATGAGAGAACCATTGTTTGCGGATGTAAAATCCATGTACTATCATTATTTCACTTTTTGGGCACAATGCGCATAAAGAGACCCATGGTGTATAGTATGATTTTTCATTAGCTATGTATGGGTCAATTGGAGTCCAAGTCTTGTTTCATGTTGTATATCTTTGATGTAGCCCCACATATTGGGTGCATGATGTAAACTTGGGTCCATAGAGTCATGGTTGGTGATAGGTGTAGAGGAGTCATATGTCAGTTCCATGTACTTGTCACAACTATGTATATGCTCCATGAAGCATTATGTTGTAATGTATTGTATATCATGTCCAAAGTCAGTTAGAGTCATGGTCCATGAGGAGTAGTCTCTTGCACTTGGCAAGGAGGCTTATTGCAGCAGGCATAATGCATGATTGCAACTCCATTATATGCTTAGGGGGAGCATGTTCAGTTCAGAGATGGCATCACATTGGAAGAGATATGTTTGGCAACCAATTTCCTTGTTTTCATGCTTATCTTCCAGGAGATACTTCATGGGTTGCATCAACATGGTGTTGTGTATGACAAGGGGAGTGCTACTCTCATCCGACATTATTGGAATTGTACTTCAATGTTTGTATGAAAATTTTCCATTGATGTCAAAGGGGGAGATATTTTGGATTGTTGAGTCAGCCTCACTTGTTGGATGGAGGTTGACATCAATGCTAAAGGGGGAGTTTGTTGGAATTGTAGTGTTGGCATTGATGTCAAAAGTTTGGATTCACTACTTGTCATGTGTATGTGTGATGGATGCTTGGTTTGATGGTCTTGTATAGTTTCCATTGATGTCAACTTAGTTATGACACGACCTAGTGGAGATGATGCTATGGCTATTGACTTGGAGATGGATCCACATGTGATGATTGGATTGAGGTTGACATGTTGTGATGGTATATGTTGTTGGTGCAGGGGATTGAAGTGCTGCTATAGGTATTTCATATGCTTCTACATCTGATGGAAGCATTGGAGTTGCTACTACATGTGTTCAGTTGTGGCTGCTTGTGTTGGAGGTGCTTCTACTAGTGTTGGAGACACTTGGATGCCTTGATGTTGCTATTATAGGTGTTGAGGTTGCTGTTACAATTGATGGAGATGTTGTTGGAGGTGTTAGAGAAGTTGTGGTTGCTGCTTGAGGAGCTGGAGATGTTGGTATTGGTGCTAAAGTTGGAAGAATAGGTATAGCATGTCACTGACTTATTCTTGGCATATTTCATCAGTTGCAGACCTATTGCATAGGCTTGGAGGACTGTTCAGGACCTGAAGATGATAGTCCAATAGGTGGCAGAGGTTTTAGACTGAAGAATGGATGATTTGGCTAAGCCTAAGCCCCAATCACATGCTTGTTGAGTCAAGGGAGTGTTTGAAGAGCTCCAGTCACATGGAGGCAAGACCAAGGGAGCGATTATATCTCTAGTCGCTTGAAGGACAATGTTAAGGGAACGACTAAGGTGTTTTCTCTAAAATTTCTCTGCATTTATCGCGTTGTTGAGCTAATTTTTGTGTTTTGGCGACTTCCTTAATCAAAAATTTTTGGTTTATGGTTGGAAAATTTTGTGGGGCCTCTAGAAGTTGATCAAAGTTGAAAATATCAATTATGCTAATGGAGTTAGTGGTTGATTGGGCCAATGAGTTGAATCAAGATCTATTCTAGCATATGAACAAAATTGTGATGGTCAGTAGTTCTCTGTAATTATTTAGTTGAGAACTTGAGTTATCCATATATTGGAGAAATATCATTGTTAGTATGGTTGGTCACACTAGGGTGTGAAGTGAGTGTGAGTTTGGAGAAGACCCTGCAAACTATCTGAGCTTTATTATGCAAAACTTTTGAATCAGTTTGCAACAGTAGAAGCAGATAATTGAAGCTTATTTCAACCATGATATTGTGTAGTGATTGAGAAGATGAAGTGTTGATTTGTGTAATGTTTAGTGAGATGAGACTATTTCATGTGTAGTATTTGGAGTTTGGTGATTTGATTTCAATTGTGCTTTGATGCTATGTTGTTGTCATGCTCATGTTGAGCAAGTTTTAGGAGTCCAGTCTGAAAATATATGAAACAAGGCTCACATGGAGGAAGTGAAGGCGTGGAGGCTTTGGGTATACAATGATTGGTGGATTCAATAGATGGAAGAGTTTCTCCGTCCAATGGTGGTTGGATAGTTCGGCAGAAACTGAGTAGCGCTCATTGGTCGAGATAGTACCAACATATCAGATTCCATAGAGTCATTGTTAGTTCAGGAGTAACCGGGCGAGGATCATTGATCATAGTGGCCTTCAACGGATGGTAGCTTGTAGATCCGAGAGATAAAACATTTCTTGTGTGATAGTGTCAACATAATGTGAAATAAGTCAAGTCTTCCGGCTCATGGGAGTGAGTTGATCCATGTATAATTTGCTTGATAATTAATGAAAGAATTGAGCAACGTAGTAGTGCTAGGGTGGTTTTTTCCCAGGATGGGTTTTCGACCATAAACACTTGTGTCCATTGTGTTATTGGTTTTATGATTGCATGTTTGTTTTGATGCTCTGATCTATGTTTTTGTGTTTCAGTTCATGCATGGTAAAAAGATTAATAATTGGAGAAAAAGTTTAAAAGTGCCACACTACTGATTCACCCCCCCTCTTAGTAGTGATCTAGTTTCCAAGATGCATGCTTGTTGGTGACCCTTTATTTCTTCCATGTCTAGGACCCTTAAACCAAAAATTCCCCTCTTTATGACATTTACATTTGTAGGTTATACTTCTTGGCTTTGCTTGTTGATAGAACCTAACCTTAAGGATTCCCTTCACCTACCCTATCTAATATTTGCTCAAATATTTCACTTCTCCACTTAGGTAAATGGTTAGAAGACGTTTCACTCACAAAGGATGTGGGGAACACACTTGGACACCTATCTCACATGCCAAAATTAGTGTTGATTCACCAACAATGGTTTTCAAACAATAGATTTTCGCAGTGGTACAATAGGAAATTTCCTTTGTAGATGAGGAGGCCCTCCTAAAGCACAAATTCATCACAAATGAGGAAATTGATGATAAGATTGAGGATTGGGTATTGGTAATATGACAAGTCACAACAGTAGATACTATCAAATAGTTCATCGTATCCTCACAAATAAAAACTATAAAGGGAAATATATTGATGGAAAAGAATGACACCGATCAAAATATTTTACTCTAACTATATGAAGTTCAACTTGAGATAAAGGAAGTTGATCACAACGTCACATTTTAGCCAAACGACCAACAAATTTAGAGCCTACACCACCTAAATATCACCCAAAGTAGGTAGTCATTGATGTTGACTCCTCACCCTCTACATAATTCCCTATATGGATAGGCTTTATAACATCTTTTCTTTTGTTTTCTTATTGGAAAATAGGATCGATATCCCTTGGTATAAAAACATGTCTCATGATAGTAGTTCTATTTTGGTCTACAATGGATATTTGTATAATGTTGTGACTAATTTTATGGCTTTGAAATTATGGACTAAGGATTTTCTCTTCTACTACTAGTTTGGTTTCCTAGTAGTAGACCAAATGTTTTTTACTATGCATAATTTATTTTTTGGTTAATACAAATTGAGGTTTAGATTAGAAAAAAAAGTATTGAATGAGATAGAAAGAGAATGGATTACTTGGTTTGTTTGATAGATTCATTCAAAATCACTAAAATAAGTAGTAGCATGAAATAAAGCTACATGATTGGTGGTCATTTTCAATGGTCAATATTTTTAAGTTAGTATGAAAAAAGGTCAACTAGTGTACTTACACAACTTAAACATTAAAGTTCAAACTCAATAATAATACAAATGATACACTAGTAACATTCTCAAGTTCGACATATTCCACTCCATGATAAGTCTTGGTCATGCCCCTAGGCTTATAGATACGATGTACTATATCTTATTACTTTTACCACCAACAACGTAACCTATTTAGTGAATTTTTGTCAAATGCCCAAGGATGAATTACTTATCATTTTGACTCGAGCCTATTAAATGTGCTCAGGGAGGGTAATAGCATGCCTCGATGACTCATAAGTTGAGTACTATGAGGTGCATTAACAAATGATTTGACCTCAATTGTATGAAAGGGTCGAAGAGGCAAGCTCACGACTATTCTGTATTGTAATCTAACAGAGTAAAAAATTGATGGGTGAATATATTCGTCCCAAAGGAATTATGAAGATGAAAGTGGGCACAACCCAACCTAGTTTTCAACACACACACACACACACACATATATCCTGGTCAAAAAAATGGGTGGTGAGTGGTTTCTCCTTCAAATTTGGCATTGATTAAATCTACAATGATACTATGGGATACTACACATACACCCCATACACCCCATGTTCGACATACATCACTCAAGACAACAAATGTTGAAATATAAGAACTAGACCTCCTGCACTTTGGAGTCAGGAACATTCACATGTATCGTCCTAGGAAAGTGTGTAGGGCACATTGTGACATGATAGGATACTCTTGGGGCTACGTACCAATGACTACTGCAGAAGTTGAAAAGGTGAAGAAGTGGTACAACACATTAATGCACACCCAGGAATTGAAGCTGGTCCCTCCCAAGCTCTACAAGCTCAAGATGTATAGATATAAGAGACACCACAAGCAATAATTACTCAAGCAAGCACTGCAACTCCTAGGAAAAGGGTCAAGCATGATCCAGTAGCAAAAAGTAACAGAAAGTGGAAAGTTGATCCATTGAATAAATGAGCTATTGAGGTTGAATAAGAAGGTTGAAAATTGGAGGCAAAGATGCAACAAGAAGAAGAGGAAAAGAGGAAGCAGGATGAATTGCATAGAAAGAAACAAGCAGAAGAAGAAGAAGAAGAAGAAAGAAGGAGAGTAGAAGAAGAACAACAAAAGCACTCATAGGAGGAGGAAGGAGCACAAAGGTTGGAAGAAGAACATATGACTTAGGAGGTAGAAGCAGGGTTGGAGGAAGGTGATGCCATTTAGACCATAGATGAAGAATCAAGTTCTCTAGTAGAATCTCCTCTTATAGGTGGCCATCTCCCATTCGATGAGATGGGAATAACACCTTCACTAGAAGACAGGTTGATGGGCGTATGTAACGTTACATTTGATCGGTTGAAGAAAATGATTGTGCAAGAAAGATGAAGATTATTCCTGAATGATCCTAGAATCCAGTCTCTATATCTACAGAGAAGGTGATAACCACAAACACTAGGAGGAACCCCCGAGCAATTATGACAACTGATGTTTCTTTTGATACAACAACACAAGATAACTCAGAGTATCTTTTGAATGAGAATGCAAGGTTGATGAAAGAATTAGCTATAGTAAAGAAACAAGTGGATCATCCTGTTGCAGAAAGTTAACAGTTATAACAAAGTTACAGATCAAACGAGAACTCTAACCAAAAGTCCCCAAAAACATGAAAAAACAACCTGAAAACAAAAAGTGTTGATGCTGGAATAATTTTTTTTCGAGGTAAATTTTCAACATTTTTTTAAAATGGAAGTAAAAGCCAATTTTTTTGTGCAAAAAACACCCTGAAAACGAAAAGTGTTGATGTTGGAATAGTTTTTGTTGTTGTTGTTGTTTGTTTGTTTGTTTGTTTTTTTGTTTGTTTGTTTGTTTGTTTGTTTGTTTTTTTGTTTGTTTGTTTGTTTGTTTGTTTGTTTTTTTGTTTTTTGTTTTTGTTTTGTTTTGTTTTGTTTTGTTTTGTTTTTATTTTTGTTTTGTTTTGTTTTGTTTTGTTTTTGTTTTTGTTTTTGTTTGTTTGTTTGTTTGTTTGTTTGTTTTTTTTTTTTGTTTTTGTTTTTATTTTTTTTTGTTTTTGTTTTGTTTTGTTTTTGTTTTTTGTTTTGTTTTGTTTTTTTGTTTTGTTTTGTTTTGTTTTTTTTTTTTTTTTTCGGGGGTAAATTTTCAACATCGTTTAATAATGACGTTAAAGATAAAATAGCATGACTCTGAAAAACCTTAAAATTCCAACGATAGACATGAAATTAAAGATGAAACATCAAAAGTCTTAAAATTCCAACGATTTTTAGGCATGGTATTAAACATAAAATATCATCTCTCAAAAGCCTTAAAATTCCAATGACGACATTAAAGAATAAAATATCACTTCTATGAAAATCATTAAAATTTCAACAATTTTAAGCCATGGTATTAATATTGTTTTAAAAAATTATTACCATTTAATTTATATTAATTTATTTTTATTTTAGGTTTATCATATTAATAACAATTTGTTAAATATAATGTATTTTTTATATAATTTATTGAAGTCACTCGATAGGAAACACTTCAGTTATGTTGAATGAACAACCTTACAAAACAAATTAATTTACGTGATTTTGGAGTTTTTGATACTCTCTCTATTAAAACATTTTTTTTTGGAAATTTGTGTAAATATTTTATTTTTAAATAATTTTAAGATTTTGAAATTTGCAAATCGTTTTTAAAAAACTATATTTTATTATTGAGAAATATATATATTTTAATTTTATTTTCATAATAATAATAATAATAATAATAATAATAATAATTTAATATTAAAATTATATTTCTTTTGAATTTAATAAATCAAAACTAATAAACATATTAAAGATTATGAAAAAAAATTGTTCTCCTAGACTTATTACTTCTACATATTTTTTATTTTGACATATATATCCAATCAAATATATTGAGAATATGAAAACATTGAAGAAAAAATGCTAAAACTAAAAAAAAAACACAAAAAATTAGAAAAGATTAACGAGTAAATAAAAAAATATATTTTAACATAAAAAATTAAAAAACATAACCCAAAAAAATACAATATAAAAATTATATATAAAAAATTAAATATAAAAAACGTATAAAAAAACAAAATTAACTTAAAAAACAACAACAACAACAACAACATAATTTAAAAAATAGACCAAAAAAAAGAAAGATAAAAAATAAATAAATAATATCTATGAGATAAATAAAAAAAATAAAATAAAATAAAAAACATAAAAAAAAAACACAATAAAAACAATTAAAAAAAGAAAAATTAAAAAAACTTTAAAAGAAATAATTGAGAAAAGCATTCAAAAAATTTAAACTTATAAAAAAACACATTAAAAAAATAAATTGAAAATAAAATAAGAGTGAAGAAATTAAAAAAAATAAAAATAAAAAATAAAAATGATTTAAAAAATAAAAATAATAATTAAAAATATTGAAAATAATAATTAAAGACATTGAAAATAATAATTAAAAACATTGAAAAAAAAACATTAAAACTATTTTTTTTAAACAAAAAAATTTGAAAAATAAAAAAATAAAAAACATATTAAAAAAACAAATTAAAATCTATTAAAAATAATAATTAAAAAGTTAAAGAAAAATAATAATTATAAAATAGATTCATTTAAAAAAAATAAAAATAAAATTAAAAAAACATAAATAATAAAAATAATAACAATAATTTAAAAAAATTAAAGAAAAAATAGAGTTGGGCCCGCCCCGCAGCCACCTGGGCGGGGAGGTTGATTCCTGGAATCGACCTCCCCGCCAAGGTGGTCACGGGGCCTGACCCTTGGTCGAGGAGGCCGATTCTCAAAATCGGCCTCCTCGCCCAAGTGACCGCGGATTGAGCCGAATTTCATTCCAGGAATCAACCTCCTAGCCCATGTGGCCGCGAATCGAGCCAAATTTCATTCCGTAAATCGACCTCCCTGCTCATGTGTCCAAATTTTATTATTACTTTTTTATTATGTTTTTTTTTTTTTTTTTTTTTTTTTTTTTTTAAACTTAAAAAAATGATTTTGATGTTTTTGTTTGTTAATTTTTATTTTTTTTCTTTAAATTATGTGTTTTTTTAAATTCTTTCCCCATTTATTTATTGATATTTTTTATTTTTATTTTATTTTGATTTTTGTTATATTTTTTATTTTTACAAGTTAATTTTGTTTTGTTTTGTTTTGTTTTGTTTTTTTTTTGTTTTTTTTTAATTTTTACATTTTTATGGGTTTTTTATTATTATATATTTTTTATATTTGATTTTTTTTGTGTCATGTTTTTTTGTTTTTTGTTTTTTTTAAGAACATGAAAATCACAAAAAAAATGTCCACACTTGATACATTAGAAAATAAGCCCTCTAAGCAAAAAGGGTTGATGTTGCATCAACACTTATCAAAATCAAGATGAAAATCACTAACAGTTAAAAAAAATGTTCATACTGGACACATAAAAAAATTTAAAGTGTCAAAAATGAGCCTCTAAAAAATGTGTTGATGCTACATCCACACTTTTCAAAATCAACATGAAAATTGCTAACGTTTTAAAAAAATGTTCATACTTGATTCATAAGGAAATTTAAAGTGTCAAAAATTGCTCCAAAAAAAGGTGTATTATGAATCACCACTTTTCAAAATTGGGAGATTTTGTGCTACCTCAAAAAAACAGGTACTAGGTAGTTTTTTCATTTCATTGGTAACTATGTTTTATCTTCTAATAGTCTCAACAAAGTAGAATGGAATTTAATTATACAGGAAGAATTGGGGACAATGGAAGAAATCATGGTGCAGTTGTATGATGAAATGATTCTCCTACATGAGGTAGTGACACCCCTAGTTAGTATACAAAAGAAAGCACAGGAAGTCCTAATGCTCCTAAAGCTGGTAAACATAGTTGTCGATCAAATAGAAGAATGGGTTGCCAAAGATCCAGAGGCTCCATAATAATTGGTTAGAAAGGACAGGATTGTTCCTGAGGTGGAAAAAGTACAATTGAGACTCCACAATCAAAATTACATTTATCTCAATGAATAGTCGACTACCACTATAGCTTCTTATAGTAGACTACACGATGGTTTGGAGTATTTGGCGTAGAAACATGGGATGCCTTCAGTAGGATCACTTGGAGAGACAAAAGGCATGGATATTATCTTATGAGAAGTGAAGCAGTACATTGAGCAAATCAAACAAGTATTAGAACAATAAGGCTTGGAGATTACTAAGAACATTATTCTACAATATGCCATTGCACCAGCTAAGGCTCACATGAAATTGTCATGGCTATGAAATAGTGTACAATCTACTTCCAAATCCATGTTGACCTAAGTATTGGAGCTAAATATGTGGTTTGCAGCAGATTTGATGGTCTGAATCAAATTCATTTCAACCAAGTTTAGAGCATAGAATTCATACATCACCAATGAGCTCCATGAAGAAGCAAATGACTTATCCATTTGAAAGCATTTTGTGCTATTAGAAGTTTTGTCTTATATAGCCATCGTCCTATATGTATTTTGTCTTTTGTAATAAGTTTAATGTAATGGAGTCTAAGAGACACATGTGGAATGTGAAAATACACATGTGGAATGTAAAAGGTCACATATAGAATGTGAAAGGTTATATGGAAGCCCATAGGTCATAGAAGTTGAAAAGTCATGAGGAAACTCAAAGGTCAATGTCATTTATTATAAATAGGTCCTCATAACTCAAGTAAAGGGATTGGATTATTTGATTTTTTCCTTGGATTATCTTGTATTGAATAGGAGGAAAATCATTCTTTGGAGAAACAAGTTGTGGCTTCGTGTTCCACTACTAGATCTAGTGTTCCATTTATGTACTAGTGTACTTGGAAACTTTCATTAATAATCAAAAGCTCCTTGAGCCATCACTTCTTCATGCATGTATCGTAAATGTAGTAAGAATATTCTTGATATGTTTGCGATATATGTTGGCATAATACATAATAATACTAATGAACTGTTTCTTTGCTTAGATATGGATATTTTTGAATGAGTGTTATTATGCTTTTACAATTGTTGTTTATCTTATGAACTAATTTGCAGTTTAACTAACATGTCTTTCTCTTCCGCTTGTGGGTCTCTCTTAGGATAATACTATTACTTCCCTAACTGGAGGTTCGTTTTCTTCTTACCAACCGTAGCAGCTTCATGTACATTCTACATTTGGTGTCACACAAAGATTACATACTTGCTGCCCCAAAGAGGTGTTTGTGATCTCTTGTGTATGTGTTGTAAACAAGGCACGCCTCTAAAATATTTGCAATGGTGGCCGAAATATATAGCCTGATGGGACTCCTACACCAAATGGTGTGAGGTCTAATTGGGACCTCATATCGAGGAGATCCCTTGTAGGTTGGCGGCATCCAACACCGTCAACATGTCCCTTAGAATCCTTTGGTTCTATTGTTTTAGTACATTCCTTAGATATTGGGGTAGCGTATGGTGTAAAAATTACCCGCACTCTTATTAGGATTATTTCCACCCAATTTCTTCTTCAATTTCCTCTTTTCACCACAGTTTGTACCCTAGTAGATTTTTCAGATGCTTTCTTATATTCCCTAGGTATTTCTATTTCAGGAACCCCTAATTCAACTGGTGTTGTTCCAGGTGCTCCTGTTTCAGCAGTCTCTGCCTCATGCCCTTCTTCCTTAATAGGGCATCCATGATAACTAACCTTAGATTGTCCACTGCGTATATCCACAAGTTCTTTAGTGCATGCTTTTTTTCCTTCAGCGGATGTACCAGCAGATGTTTTTATCGAACTCCATCTCTTATTGTTTCCGTGAAGGGGTCTAGGAGGTGTAACCTCTCTTGTTTATCTAGGAAGTGTAGCTATCTCGAACACCTATCTTACATGAAAATTTTGGGGCACACACTCTTGGGACTTGCTATTTTCTATGATCCTTTAATTTCTAGTGATATTATTCATCATGATTTCCTTGATTGTATGTTATATTGCTACAAATGCATCAACTCTAGATCTTGGTGATTATGTTAATTATCTTTCAAGAAAACATGTTGCTTATGGCAATAGTAACTTCATATATTTGTTGGTGGTTATAATTGAATGAGGACAAGTTTTTTTATTTAACTATCATTCATCATTTCCTTCAATATTTATTGTTATGATTGGAACTATAATGTGTTCACAAGAACTAATATGTAAAGGAACACACGCAAGGTTGTATGAGTAAAGCTCTTAAGGAGTCTTATTTCTCGTTAAAAGAAAAACACCTATTTTGGGTAACTTAGGAAATAGACCTAGTTGGAAGTTTAATGATATTACATATGGTACTAGAGCTAGTTAAAATTCTAGTACCTAGGGTTTACACGCTAACATTATGAGGTAATTACTTTTTATTTATTTTGGCTAAGAGTTGGAATTTCAAAAATATGTATATATACTCAAAGGAAAAATATGTCCTAAGAGTATGCACTACAAAGAGCATACTTTGGTTTGGTGTTAATGCTGAGGGGTGTCTATTTTTTTCAATATTATTGAGACTTACAAACATACCTATCCATTTGAAACTCATGTTATGTGGGTGGGGAAAATTTCATCAAAGATTACAAATCTAGTAGACGACATAATTCTCTTGTTTGCACTAACAAACTAATGCCCCATTGACTAAATTTTTAATATTTTTAAAGAGCCACTCGATTACTACATATATTGTCGTTACGTGTATAATTTCCTCAATAACTCTGTTTAGTGGTCCAACTTTGACCTTTCCACTCATTTTTTTTTTGTCCAATGAATATTTTTCTACAACAACTAGTGAATGAGATATATGTAAAAAAAATGATATTTACTATCTAGCTATATTTTGTATCTTGTTAGGCAAGAAGTATAACAATGGTCTTGAAATTATGGTGGATATATGCTCTTAAGAGGAAAAAATTATGATAATTACTCCTCGTTAGAGCAAGATGCATAGACGACAGTATCTGAACATATTAGGTCTTAAGGTTTTATGCTAGAAATATGCAATAAATGTTTGCAAGTTTGTTGCAATGTATTGATAAGCTTAATGGCTAATGGTTTATGGATTAGGCTTTTGTATATTTTATCTTATAAATAGTGAATTTGTTGAAGTGTTAAAACGAGGGCCTTCATATTGTGAGGATAAGTGGATGCACCAAATTGATGAGAGAGTTGCTTATATAGTGGTTGTCTTTCAGTTGTTCAGGATGCGACCACTTTTGAGTCTCGCATTATCAATGTAGTCCTTTGTATGGTTTTTCATACATAGGGAAGATAACGAATTTTTCCCTATTGTGGGTTTTCTCTACTCTAACCTTGGCATCCACCTTTTATGTTGTTGTTTCATTGTTAGCGTGTTATGCATCTAAGTGTAGGGTTCATATTGAAATTTATTTATGCAATGTGCTTGGTTGTTTACATTTTTTTTTAATGTGATACCATAGCCATGGTTTGTAGAAAATGATTTTTTCCTTATCACGATGAAAAAATGGGAATTCTGATAGCCAAACAAGTGTTGTTAAGGGAACAATGCGTTTATTATTGGTGACACAATTGAATTTGAAATTTCAGACATGGTGGGTATCCATGTATCCTTGTAAATGTGTAATGTTGTTTTCATCCCTTCCTGATCGATTGCTACTCAGTTAGAGTACTATGTAGCAAGGCTTTGGATGTGGTTATGTGTTCTATGTCATATAATATATTTATTTCAATTTGTTACTTACACTAATTCAATGGAGCTTCACTTACACTCATGTAGAGGAGCTTCATGTCTAACACCAAGGTAAAAATTTATATTGCTTCCATTATGAGTTTTGGTGTTCATCTTGTTGCATTCCTTGAATGCAAACTTTTGCATCTGCATTCACTGATATGTAGGCACTACTTGTACATGATTACATATAGAGAAATAACATGTAATATTATAATATTATACTATGATTTGTATGTTGCAACTATAATTTATATTTTCCCTTGTGAAATTATGGTGGAAGCTCTTCTCGGATTAAATGAACAATCTGAGGGTTATCTATTACATTGGTCATTGATGTTTATGATGGCATAATTTTTTTATGAAGCAATTGTAGTGAAGATCTTAGTTTCACTTTAATATTCAAGAAAATATTGGTAAAAGTTAGAAAACATTAACAATTTTTATTAAAGGAAACGATACTTATGTATTTCATATAAACATTCTAGTTTGAAGGCTAGAACCTTGTACATCATATGCCAAAACTTCTTCTGCAACAGTCCAAAAATGATCTAATGGATTAACATTCTTACCCCTTGAGCTATTAGATTCTATCCTAAACTGATTTTCACCATAGATTCGCCAGAAAACACCTAAGAGCATTACATATTTACATAACATGATAACTAATCTAATACTAATAAAGAATCTAAATTTCTTCCATATTTTGGTTGACTTGGCCATTATTTGGTTCTTTAAGCTAGAGCACTCATGGAGGAGCGATTTTTTGTTCTTCTTTAGCATCAGAATTGCCTTATTCATTTTGGGCAGAATTTCCCTACATCTCTATGCTATCATCATTTTCTATGATATGAACGCCACCTATTTCAACATCATCGGCTAACACTCTATTCTCTATCTAGAAGTTCAACATTTCATGGGCTAACTATAAACGGTCTAGTTTAGCCTCCACGAGGCCAATTATCTATGACCGAAGCTCACTTTGAGCTCGAGACTCCATCAAAATCATCTCTGCATACCTAGAGATGGACTCACTAAATAATTCAAAGGACCTATCATTTGTGACATCATATTTTCAAATGTGTCCTCCGCATGACCATTGTCATTCTCCATCTTCACTGAATTGTAACAAACCAGACTGTTAATTTGACAAAGGAGGATTATTCTGCGCGCAAAATTTATATTTACATTATCACTGGTGTCGTCCACTATATAATGATAAGGGAGCCTAATGATCAAAATTAAGATCATTTTAATCACCATTAATGCCAACTCAATTTGTAGGTATGAAACTGTAATCAAAGAAATTAAGTTCCATATTGGAAAGAATCTTATCCCCAAGAAAATTTTGACTATCCCGTGTGTTCACACATGCAACTTTCTCTTCTGCTTCAGGATCAAATGTGTCACACATTCGAATGGCTTTAAGAATGGAGTTGACATATTCTAATCTGTCCTAGGCCCTTCAAAGTATGACATTCTCTGTCCAGATTACTAAACAAACACGATCTTCAAAATCGATAGAAGGCCAGCACCTGCTTCTGAGAATTATTGCAACATTATTGTTGATTTATTGAGATGCTTATCTGGTGATTGATAAGACCAAAACCATTATTCCTAAGTTTTAAGAACCATATGAGAACATAATTTCCACCCATTGGCTCTTCATTAACCTTGGGGTGCCAAAAACCATTGTTCGTTGAAAATGCGACCAAATGCGCAATTCATCACAAGTTTGAATCCAAAAAATAGTTTGTCTAACATGTGACGAGCCACTTATGTCATCTCAATTGCGACGAATTATAAATCATATGTTGCAATTATGAATCACGACAAATATTTTTTCGTAATTGCGATGAACATGGGCACCAAAACTTAAAAAAAGTGACATTTTTCTTAACCTTTGCGATAGTAAGGGCCATACCATCAGAATGTGTCATCACAATTTATTCCTATATGTAGTAGTGAAATATAGAATTCAGGACTGACATTGTTTTTTTTCAAGGTTGAGAAACACATTAAAATTTGGTGTCAGAGGTGGCTTTCTCAAGCAAGTCGTCTAGTCTTTCATTAAATAAGTTCACGAAGCTATTCTTGTGTATTTATTAACTCTTTCTTGGATACCAAAGAGTGTCTTGTAGTAAATTAGGTGCTTATGTTGCAAGTTCTTATGGTATAACTCAAATCATGATGTGTTCCTCCCTTGGGTGGGGTGGGATAAAATTGCTAAATTGAGGGCGTTAGGTGGCTAGGGTCTCAAGAATAACTTTTCTTTTTTTTCTCATGCTTTAGATTTTAAATGTGGATGACATCTTCTTACCACTCAAAGTATTTAAACTTCAGTTGTAATCGATAAATATATCTTTCCTCTTTCGGTGGAATATTGGGTGTGTTTATTGGATCAACCTCGGCACAACATATCAATCATATGGAAAACTATCTTAAATTCATTTGAAACCATTCAGTGTGGCCTTTTCTGGATATTTGTTTAAGGTTCTTGGGTATGTATTAGTCAAGATCCCTAGTTTAGTTGTGCTCGAGAACATCTTCACCCTACTCAAATAATTGACTTCCTTCGGGATCATGGTTATTTGCGATTGGCCCATATTGCCAACCCGATTACTACTACTATTTAACATCAAGGTTGGAAATATGCAGTGGAGTTAGAGATATCAGAACCATATATGGAGGCGTGGAATATATATATTGGTGATTTATAGTATGGACATGTTCGATTATCTCACCGGGACGATGAACTAATTTTGATAGGGGCTAAGAGTGGTATTTACACTCCCAAAGGAGGATACACTTTCATTTCTTTTGAGAACCTCCCGATTGTCTCTCAATGGTGGTGGAAGACTGTGTGGAAATCTTGGTTCTCAGCAAAGGCAAAGATACTCATGTGGTGCATCATTAACAAAAAATTCCCTACTTGAGATTTTCTCTAATGACGCTTCTCCATCAATCCCAGCTGGTGTGCTCTTTGTCAGGCTAAAGATGAGATTGTCACTCATATTTTCCTTTCTTTCCCCTTCTGTCAGCATATTTGGGATAATTGTAGGTATGTTTAAGCACAGACTAGGACCTAGAATGGTATTTCTATTGAAGCAACTTGGAAATCTTGGCTCTCTCCCATCTTCCTACACTTTCAACGTCTTCCGTTAATCATATGCTGGGGGGTTTGGATCGCTTGAAATCAAGCTATCTTTTGGGACATAGTCTCTTCTCCAAGGATCATTGAGGTAGAAGTCATGATGATCCTAAGTCATTTTACATAAGAAAAGTATGTGAGCAGAGTTTAGGAAATTATAGTTAAACAACGTGAAAAATATAGGTTGTGGGCATTCTTTGACAATGCTTCAGTCCATTTTGGTGATAAATGTGGGGTGGTTTCATCCTACATATTTCATATTCCATAAACTTTCATTTTTCAACGAGCTTGGGTCCTGACATGAATAAATTTACTAAACTCCTTTCCTATCAAAATCTTCTTTCATTTCCCATTGAGCGCGGTGTATCTCATAATAAAAAATATCATGACTCAAAACTTATGGTTAATTGGTTAAATGACACATAGTCTTGCATAAACCTTCTTTTATATCCCATTATGGATTATTTTTTGCGTTAAAAAAAACATCTCATGTTTCTCTTTCCATCATATACATAGGGAACATAAACGGGCAACAAACGACCTCTCCAAAGAGTCTTTACATCTGTATTAGGACTGCTGGAGGATTTTAACTATTGGGAGGGTATCAACACTACCTTAGTTTACAATAACTACTTTGATACTCATTCAGAGAAATCATCCCTCCTCTTTCGCATAGATAACTTTGGTCCCTGCTCATTTTTGTGTTTCTATTTAAAAATTGTTACAACTTTTCTTGGACTATATCTCTGATCATTTTGTGTATATCGTGATATAATCTACTCATTTTCATGGTGAACATATCAAACTTTATATTTTGGGGATCTATGTTATATCAAACCCCAAACTTGATGCATTTTAGCTTTATCATAATGTGTTTGTATATGACCAAATTAAATACACACTATAGCCTGTTCACAAAATGTAATTTTTATTAATATTAATTAAAATGACGATTTTTTTCTCAAGGAAAAAATAATACTAACCTATTTCCATTATATGAAGGATTATGATCACAATGTTTGAAATTTGTATTTTTCATATTTTTAATGAAGAGTCATTATATACAACATTCTTTGAAATTTGTATTTTTAGGTTTTTCATTAAAATTCGTATTTTTCATTATTTTCAAGAGAAATCATCTTCTCTCTCCCGACGAGAGGATTGAGGGTCAATACAACAATATTATGCAACTATTACAACAATAATATTATTTGTCAACCTGATTACTACTACTATTTGGAATAAATGTTGGAAATATGCAGTTGAGTTAGAGATCTCGGAACAATATATGGAGGCGTGGAATATCTATATTCGTGCTTTACTGTCTGGACATGTTCAATTATCTCACAGGGATGATGAACTGATTTGGAGAGGGGCCAAGAGTGGTATTTACACTCCCAAAACATGATACACTTTCATTTCTTCTGAGTGCCTCCCAATTGTCTCTCAATCGTGGTGGAAGACTATATGGAAATCTAAGT
The DNA here is from genome assembly GCA_031772625.1 of Pinus tabuliformis. Classification (NCBI taxonomy): domain Eukaryota; kingdom Viridiplantae; phylum Streptophyta; class Pinopsida; order Pinales; family Pinaceae; genus Pinus; species Pinus tabuliformis. The sequence continues at coordinate 585,971,592 of CM062808.1, read as the reverse complement.
TCTTGCCAAAGGCAATGATACTCATGTGGTGCATCATTAACAAAAAAATTCCCTACTTGGGATGTTCTCTAATGATGCTTCTCCATCAGTCCCAGCTGGTGTGCTCTTTGCCAGGCTGAAGATGAAATTGTCACTCATCTTTTCCTTTCATGCCCCTTCTGTCAGCATATTTGGGATCATTGTAGGTATGTCAAAGCACAAATTGGGACCTAGAATGGTATTTCTATTGAAGCAACTTAGAATTATTGGCTCTCTCCCATCTTCCTACACTTTCAACACTCTTTGGTTAATCATATGCTCATGGGTTTGGATCGCTTGAAATCAAGCTATATTTTGGGACATAGTCTTTTCTCCAAGGATCATTGCAGTAGAGGTCATGGTGATCCTTATTCATTTTCCATAGGAAAAGGATGTGCGCAGAGTTTAGGAAATTGTATTTAAACAACCTTACATATCTAGGCTATGGGAATTCTTTAACGATGCTCCAACCAATTTTGGTGATAAATGTGGGGGTGGTTTCGTCCTACATCTTTCATATTCCATAAAATTTCATGTTTCAACGAGTTTGGGTCTTGACACGAATACATTGGCTAAAATAATTTCCTATAAGAATCTTCTTACATTTTCCATTGAGGAGGGGGTATCTCATATTCAAAAATATCATGACTCGAAACTTGTGGTCAATTCATTAAATGACACAACCTTGCATAAACCTTCTTTTATATCCTATTATGGATGATGTTTTGCAATCAAAAAAATTATTCTCATGTTTCTCTTTCCATCATATACATAGGGAACATAACCAAGCAAAAAACAACCTTTCCAAAGAGTCTTTAGATCTGGGTTAGGACTGTTGGAGGATTCTAAGGGTATCAACACTACCTCAGTTTACAATCACTACTTTGATATTCATCTCAGACAAATCATTTGTCCTTTTTCGCATTGATAACCTTGGATCCCTGCCCATTTTTGTGTTTCTATTTACAAAATTTATACAATTTTTCTTGGAATATATCTCTTATCATTTTGTATAAATCGTGATATAATCTACTCATTTTCATAGTGAACATATCAAACTTTGTATTTTGGGGATCTCTATTATATCCAACCCTAGACTTGATTCATTTTAGCTTTGTCATAATGTGTTTGTATCTGGCCAAATTACATACACACTATAGTGTGTTTACAAAATTTATTTTTTATTAATATCAATAAAATTGATGGTTTTTTTCTCAAGAAAATAATAATAATAACGTATTTCCATTATATGAATGACTATGATACCACCATGTTTGAAATTTGTATTTTTAGGTTTTCCATTAAAATTTGTATTTTTCATTTTTTTCAAGGGAAATCATCTTCTCTCTCCCAACGAGAGGAGTGAGGGTCAATATAACAATATCATGCAACTATTACAACAATATTTCTCATCATGAGCCAATACAACAATAGGAGTGAGGGTGAATATAACAATATTCATAGGCACTTAACAATTACAACAATATTTCTCATCATCATATCATTAGTAGGAAACTGAACCTACAACAATATCATCCAACTATTACAACAATATTTCTCATCATGAGTCAATACAACAATAGGAGTGAGGGTGAATACAATAATATTACAACAATATTTCTCATCATGAGTGGATACAACAATAAGAGTGAGGGTGAATACAACAATATTCATAGACAAGTAACTATTACAACAAGATTTCTTATAATCATGTCATTGGTAGGAAATTAAACATAAATGGAAAAAATAACAACCACTAAAAATAACTAACAAACACCTGCGATAACTCCAATTAAGACATTTTTCATTTCTTCCATTAAAAGTATCTACATAATGTATTCCCTTAAACACCATGGAACAACATTACAAATTCTTATAGATCCTATTTACCAACAAATCTGGGATCTCAAAATATTTAAATATCAATATATATGATACCATAGATGTTGGAAGTAATGCTTCCATGTCATGTGTAGTTGTCATTAGGAGTTACGAGGAGTCAGTCTTGTTTCCAATATATGAGTTGTAGTGGTGATATGTTTGTGTCAAAGTCAGTAATTTGTGTCTTATATATTTGTACCTGTGATGATCAATAAAAGTGTCAAGCAAGATTTGTATTGTGTGTAATCGCTCTGTCTCCCTTATGTTTTTATATCTTGGTATTAGAGCCTATTCTGGCTTGATTCCCTTAGGGGAAGGCCCAAAAAATGTGAGGTAGCCTTGAGTGTTACTGTCTCTATACATATATATTAGTATAGACGTGTGAGAGTTTATTTTTATATTTTGTGAATTTTGTTTTTACAAGTGTGAGATTTCAGTAAGTATGTGTAAATATAGAGATTGTGTTGTGTGGAGTGATTGTTGTGAGCAAACCTTCAAAAGATTCCTCTGGCTGCAAGTTTTGAGTGAAAATGAAGATTGTGAGGGAAAAAATGCAGAAGAGAGCGAAGGATTATTACATATTTCGCAATGTGAAAAGGGGGATCAAGCGTTTTATTAGGAAAAGGGGATCGAGCAGGAGATCGGCCAACGACATCAAAATTCAGTATCCAGACCTCCATCCTATCAACTGACGGATAGCCAAAAGAGAAATATCCGACAGATGGTGGTTGGTCCATATGATGGTTCATTACTTGATGGCTCTTATCGCGGAAGCCCCGACGAGCCAAGTTGTCAATATTGTTGATCCTGCAAAGTTCATCAATGATGGTCAAAGGCAATTACGTTTTAAATGGAGGTCAAGTGACAACTCGAAGATGTGGTGGTGAAAGAGCAGTGTTTGCGAGATTCCAGAGTGGATGTGGGTGCTGATGAAGACCAGTCAGACATATATTTATTTATTGTTGTAATATGTTTTCCATGTAAGCATTAAGGGAGGGTGTTGGAAGTAATGCTTCCATGTCATGTGTAGTTGTCATTAGGAGTTACGAGGAGTCAGTCTTGTTTCCAATGTGTGAGTTGTAATGGTGATCTATTTGTGTCGAAGTCAGTGATTTGTGTCTTATATATTTGTACATGTGATGATCAATAAAAGTATCAAGCAAGATTTGTATTGTGTGTAATCGCTCTTTGTCTCCCTTCTATTTTTCTATCAATAAAAACTATGGAAAAACATTACAAATTCCTCATCGATAGACCAACAAATTTCAGGATCTTGAAAAATGATTTAGCCAACAAATATTTAAATCTCTAAATACCAATATATATGATACCGTAGTGTTTGATATTTGTATTTTTCATTTTTTCCATTTTTTAAAAATGAATAGTCGTTATATAATGGATTTCCATTACATTTAAGGTTTGTATTTTTATATTTTTTAATTAAAATTTGGATTTTTCATTCTTTTTGATTGAAATTTGTATTTTCAGTGTTTTTAAGAAAGCATAAAAAATATATTATTTTTATATTATAGAACTACATTACAAATTGGTCATCAATACCATTGACTAAGAAATTTTGGTATCTCCAAATTTAATTGGCTCAACAAATTTTCAAATCTAGTTTTTTTTTTTTTCAAGTTTATCTATAAAACAATGGAAATTCTAACACAATTTTGAGAAAATCTGGCAGAAATTTTAGAAAATGGGAGTTAAAACTATCAAACTTCACGATCTTGGATGCCTTAGACGTTCTTAATGACACTGAAACAATTTCTCCTATAAAAAGATTCAAACAATCCCAAGATTGAATTTACGGAAAATTTGTTGCAGCCATCTTGCCAAATATAATACATTTTTCAATCATTTTATATTACATTCTTTAAATTTTGAAAATTGTATTTTTATCCTTTTCCATTAAAATTTGTATTTTTCAAAATTTCCAATGAAAAATCTATATAATATATTCCCTTATACTATAGAACAATATTACAAATTCTTCATCAATTTCATTGATCAACAAATCTCAAAATATTAATCTTTAAGATACCTTTGAAATTTGTATTTATCATTTGTATTTATCATTTTAATGAAACTTTATGATAAAATATATTTTCAATGTATCAACCTTTATATGTTATATTCTTTGAAAATAGAAATTTACATTTTTTTTAATTAAAATTTGCACTTATATTTTTCATTTTCTCATCCTTTCAATAAAGAATCTAAATAGTGATATTTATATGTTATATTTTTTGAAAATTGAACTTTATATTTTTGAAAATTAAAATTTGCACTTTATTTTTCATTTTTTCATCCTTTCAATAAAGAATCTAAATAGTATTTTCGTTTAACAACATTACAAATTCTGTAATTCTTCATTAATTTTATTGATAACAAATTTTCAAATATCAAAATCACATTAACTTGTATATTAATATAAAAACAAAAAAACTTAAATTAAATATTTTATATTCCTCATTCCTCTTTAAATCGGCCCCTACCCACAATTCCTTAATACATGGAACAGTAAATGGTATTTCCAAAATCCAGAACTTTGGTGTAACCCTTCCTTAATACTTGGAACACTAAATGGTATTTCCAAAATCCAGAACTTTGGTGGTAATCCTTATGCTTTCGATAGGAACAACTGTTTCTAAAAATTCAAAACTCCTCTCCACTACTCCCCAAATACTTCCTTTCTCTCGAGAGCTTAACAAAATTTGATACCCTCGAATGTGAATGGAAGGAAAGAGCTCAGGCCAATTTATAGAGATGGTGGTGTGTGAGGGTTCTAGCTTTATCCCATTTGGGGGATATTTTATAAGAAGTGTATGAGAACTAGGGAGCTTGCATTATCCCATCTTATAAATTGGTAATAAATAATTTCAACTTATATTTCAACAATTAGGTTATGTTTAAAGTGAAATTATTTCCTTTTACCTTCACATTTTTTTATCTATTTGTCAGAGGATTTTAAATTGCGTGTGGATGGCTAGCAAAGATGCCTGGAGATTCTGCCCAATAGTTGTTATGGCTCATTGGTTTTTTTCTTGCAATACTAGTAGTTTTTTTCTTTTTTCTTTTCATGTCAATGTATGTCAAGGTATAGCACAACCAACCTACTTTTATAAGTTTCTATTTACAAGATGCTCTAGTTAGACAAGGTCTTAGCAACCTCAAGACTTTGAACTTATGTTATCATTTTCGTTTCCCTTCAGGCAAGCCGGAAGAATAAAATTATTGGTCTATGTAATCCTCATTTGACATAATGCAAAGTTCCTAATTAGAAAAAAGGGCGAATGGAATAGAAATCAAGATCTTCATAAATTATTTTAACAAATTCATTGCATGCATTGTCTCTGGAAATAGAATTTTGCATTTCATTTGGTTTTAGGACCTTGATATAATGGAGATGGTATTCAAGTATGGTGTATCCTATGCTAGGAAATCAACTCTTGATCTCAAATTTTTTGTTACTTCTACTAAGCTTGACTTATACGTATGAAAGGAAGATTTGTCATGGAAAATGTTGATGTTGGATAGCTCTAGGAAATTTTATGTAGCCATGAGGAGATAATCCATGCATGCATTATTACCTTGTTTCCTTCAAATTAGATCATACATGTATCACTCAACATGCCATCACAATGAGTCTATTATTGCTCCAAAAACAAAAGTTGGACTATTGAAATTGAATGTAATATGTTGCGAAGTCTCTCTCTTACCTAACACATGGAATATCTATTTATGGCACCCAATTACTAAGGTACTAAAAAATTTCCCCAACTTGTGTGAAAGGAAGATGGGATGGTTCGCTAGTTTAGAGATCTAATGGATGTTGACAAAGTTTTGTAGACATAATTAGGAACACTAGGCAAGAAGTTAATACATCCCATATATAAACTTTAGATAAAATTTTGTGTTATAAAATACAAAACTTGAAAATGTGTACCTTATATATACAATATGGTATAAGGAACCACACAACCTAGTGGCTTATGTATAATAGTTCTTTAGGACAAGCCCCTTGCGGGACTCAGGCCAAGGACCCCTTTGGTAACTAAAACTCATGGTTTCAAAAAGCTCCTCTTGCGAAAGCAATTCAATGTCCAAGAAATCATGAGAACTAGAAGGATCAAAAGAGGGAAGCAAGGGGTCCCATGCCCCCATAGGAGAAATCACTCGATCAACTGCTGGGACCAAGTCCCAAGAAGGAAAATAATAATTCAAAGGATCCTTCTCATAATCAATTTAGCATTGAGGATACAATGCGACATAATTCACACGTGCCGGGGCCAAGTCTACTTGAACATTTGGAACATACCAAGGGGTATTCTGAACTAATTTCAAATTAGGATGGTGAATGTCAGATTCAAGCTGATTAATACTGGCAATACTTCAGCTATGAGGAAAATACATCACTCAAAAGAGTGAAGACACCACAAGATTCATAGCATAAACATAATCATGCCCAAGTAGCATATTGAAGTCTAAAAGGGGATCAACCATCACCATATCGATCAAGACCTTCTTCCCACCTAAAGTAATAGGCAATTGAGGAAGAAAACCCAAAGATTCTCCAGGTATTCTACATAGGCTAACAACTATCAATTGCCAACAACTTTGGAGAACCCAAAGCTTTCAAAGTCGAGAAGGATATAATACTTGCAGATGATCCTTCATCCACCATACATCGATAGATGTTTGTGGAATTAACTCTAACCCTTATTTGGAAAGGTGTAGCAGAAGGAAGGCGAATCTCAACAAGAATATCCCAATCAAAGGAAATATCCTATATGTAGAATTTTCTCTACAAATCACCTAGCTCACTGATATCATGTAGAAATTTCACATGCAGATCAAACTGATATATGCAATGTACTAAAGCATAATACTAGATCTACATCTACCATAAACTTTGCGGAAGCTAATCAACCATGAGCAACATCAAGCATGAACACATATAACTGATAAGAAGGAATCAATCACACATAACATAGAATATATCACTGGGGAAAGCACCAGCATAAAACCCCAACTCTGTATTATCAATCAAGTGGAGATCCTCAACAACATACAAAAAGAATTAGCTCAATATCTATCCTGCTCTCTCTGTAATCAGAAGATAAAGATCATAAACTACCTAGGCCTCAATATATAGGCCACAAGTCCTCCAATCTCCTATAATACGTATTTCTCTTGGAAATAAATCCTTCTCCATGCAAGGAATACTTACTAGAAATATCCAAGCATCTGATAGTACACTGTCCCTAATCTGATCTCAACTGGGTCTCTGTCTGAACTGCCATGCATCAGTTATCCATGAGAAAATGCTCAGTTATCTGAAATAATAATTGTCACATGCATGCAAGCATTAACAAACTATATTTCATTATTTTAACAACTTGTTAAAATAATCTAATTGGACTTGACTAAGTTAAACTAAGTCAACTGATCCTCTCATTATAGAACTGAACCTTATCTCCTTTAATCAAGGGATAAATTCCTAAATCAAGGGAGAAAATAATTGCATGATCTCACAAAGACTTCTAGTTTAATTTTCCATAACTAATTAACTCATGGAGATTAATTGATTAATATTTTAAATTGCTGTTAAGATCAAATTCGATTTTACTTCCTATAGATAGACCAGGGACTGCAGTAAATAGGAAGGGACCCAGAAATGCTATTTTTAGAAGATTCTATTTTTAGCAGTTTCACCTCTCACGCAAGGTGGCCAAAATGCTCATTGGCCAAACTGATATTTTTAAAAGTGCTATTTTTAGGAGTTCTATTTTTAGCACATTCTAAATTTAGCATTTCTTGTTGCACACTTTTCAACACTCCCTCTCAACAAGAAAGGCTTCCTCTCGAACCCAATCCTATAACTCTGGAATGTTTTGCATGCAACACATCCACCAGGCCCGCTTGCTCCAACAACTCTTGGAACAAAAATCACTCCCCACTGACCACTCTGTTGGGCTAGAAACATACACTGATGCTGAAGCTCTACCTACTGCTGATAAGTGCCCCCTCTATGACATCTTCGCTACTGCAACATCTCCATGTATCTCGCACCATTGTACACCTCTTTGTGCCACCTAGCACTGTGCAACACACTTGTGCCTCTCGCATTGCTGCTACCTACATGTTATGCACTATCTTGGGATTCCCTACACTATAGCTCTCTCTGCTGCTCCATCCGCATCTGTCTCTACCCAATCAATCAGTTCCTGCTACTCCACATCGGGGCTCCCGTAGCAAGGTCTCATCCAAGAGGTTGGGTACCTCAAGGATCCTGCCCCTCCTCCTTGGGACGATCAATCCACATCACCCCACCTCCTACCTGGAGGTATGGCCGCATGCGATCCCTCTGCCCACCTGGCTCGAAATTTCCCCCTACTGGAGGTCTCTGCATGAGTAGATGTCTCTACTCGATATCCTCTCAGCTTCCCCTGTTGTGGCTGCTCCATAACCTCTTGAAGCTGCTGCACCAATCGCGGCTCCTCCACAATCGTTTGAGACATCTTTTGGCGCTGCATGTTGAGAGGTAATATACCCTCCCTCTCAACCACCAAGTCTCCATCAGTTGCCTTGCTGCTCAAGGCTTTTTATGCATCTTGAACCTCAAGAGCATACAGGTTCTTGACCCGTGAACCAATCTGCTTCACCTGTCTAGTGATGATGTGTCTAAGGAAAAACTTTCCCTTACTGAAGACTACATCATAGCCTCTGTCTTCCAGCATCGTGATTGACACCAAGTTTCTCTTCAGTCCTGGTACATACTTGACATCGATCAAGGTAAGGCGAGCTCCGTGTTCCCTCTGAAAAATAACCGTGCCTACACCTGAGACATTATACTTTTCATCATTACCCATCGCTATGAGTATCTGGAGATATTTCTCCTCCAAAGTATTGAACAAACTCTTGTTGCCGGTCATGTGGAAAGAAGCTCCACTGTCAAGAAACCAACCACTTCCCAACATGGATGAAACCATGCATGCGAAGAGTTTGAAATCCAACTCAAACTGTGAAGCAAGTGCCTCACCTTCAGATCCTTCCCTGGATCCCTTCATGGATTTCCTTTATGGACAATTTGCAGCATAATGGCCCACCTCATGACAACGAAAGAATCGCACTTTCGATTTGTCAACCTTCTTCCCACCATTGAAAGAACTGGATTCAGAAAGAGAAACCTTCTCCTTCCCCTTCTTTGCCTTACTCGCTAAGGCACAATTCTCCTCATCCTCCATGGATGAAGAACCATCTCTGGTGCTTTGTCTAATCTCCTCCTACATCAAATCCGACCATAGTCGTTCCCAATCTGGCAGTTTCTCCCTTCCATTAACCAAGTCCTGGTAGCTATGCCAGCTCTTAGGAAGGCCAAGGAGTGCTAGACTCACCATATCATCATCAGCTGTCATGACCCCTACACTTGCAAGCTCATCCCTGCACGTGGTGAGCTTGTTCAGGAACATAGAGATAGTGTCACCCTTTTCGCACTTGATCTTGCGAAGTTTGTCCTTCAGTGCCAACTTCCTCTGATCACTGCTATTCTGATATAAATCTTTCAATGTTTTCCACATTGCAAATGGAGTCTCCTTCCCATGGAGGCTCGAGACAATGTGATCTCGCACTCCCTCCAAGAGAATTCTCCTAGCTCTAGCCACACACTTCTTCCATTCCGCCAGTTGAGTAGCATCAGTAGGCTTAGGGACTTCTTGATCAATGAAGTCCTTAAGGCCGTTATCTTCCAATACTACCTCCATGCGATCCTTCCAAGCTATATAGTTTGAGTTGCCATCAAGGGCATACTCAAGCCTCAAACCATAGAACGCCATCGGTGAAATAGATGTGATAAGAACTTGAGATCTATATCCCGAATAATAAACTTCGAATTCCTTCTTGTATACTGTTCTTCCTTGATCACCTGTGCTTTGATACCATGTAGAATTTTGTAGAATTTTTCTACAAATCAGCTAGCTCTGATACCATGTAGAATTTTCTCTACAAATCAGCTAGCTCACTGATATCATGTAGAAATTTCACTTGCAGATCAAACTGATATATGCAATGTACTAAAGCATAATACTAGATCTACATCTACCATAAACTTTGCGGAAGCTAATCAACCATGAGCAACATCAAGCATGAACACATATAACTGATAAGAAGTAATCAATCACACATAACACATAATATATCACTGGGGAAAGCACCAGCATAAAACCCCAACTCTGTATTATCAATCAAGTGGAGATCCTCAACAACATACAAAAAGAATCAGTTCAATAGCTATTCTGCTCTCTCTGTAATCAAAAGATAAAGATCATAAACTACCTAGGCCTCAATATATAGGCCACACGTCCTCCGATCTCCTATAATACGTATTTCTCTTGGAAATAGATCCTTCTCCATGCAAGGAATACTTACTAGAAATATCCAAGCATTTGATAGTACACTGTCCCTAATATGATCTCAATTGGGTCTATGTCTGAACTGCCATGCATCAGTTATCCATGAGAAAATGCTTAGTTATCTGAAATAATAGTTGTCACATGCATGCAAGCATTAACAAACTATATTTCATTATTTTAACAACTTGTTGAAATAATCTAACTGGACTTGACTAAGTTAAACTAAGTCAATTGATCCTCTCATTATAGAACTGAACCTTATCTCCTTTAATCAAGGGGTAAATTCCTAAATCAAGGGAGAAAATAGTTGCATGATCTCACAAAGACTTCTAGTTTAATTTTCCATAACTAATTAACTCATGGAGATTAATTAATTAATATTTTAAACTGCTGTTAAGACCAAATTCGATTTTACTCCCTATAGATAGACCAGGGACTGCTATAAATAGGAAGGGACCCAGAAATGCTATTTTTAGAAGATTCTATTTTTAACAGTTTCACCTCTCACCCAGAAATGCTATTTTTAGAAGATTCTATTTTTAGCACATTCTAAATTTAGTGTTTCTTGTTGCACACTTTTCAACGCTATAACTTGGAGGGGGTACACTTGAAGAGATCGGCATACCCCCAGACCAAAAGACTCTGAAATAGAAAGCAAGAAGACTTTGTTGTTAGGCACTTCATCCCCCAAGAGAGGAGTGGGATCGGGAAAAGATTGCACTGGCTTGACCACTTCATCAACGAATTGCTGATTAGATTGTTGATAAATAATAACAGATTCAGGAGTAGAAGAAAACTCAGACTCAAGCCACAACCTTTGTACCACTAAAATACCATGGCACAAATGAGTAAGATGATCTCCCTTACATATATTACAAGGGAACTTAGGTTTAAATCTTCTACGCCTAAGTTTTTTATCAACCTTAATGCCTCCAACGTGGCTAGCAGTGACTGGTGTAGGGTCTCCAACATGTATTGCAAAGGTTAGTGACTCTTTCCCGAGAGAGATAGGACTTGTACCCCGAGCCTGACTCACAAAAGCAGGGGAGTCATAAAAAACATGACTCATAGAGGTAGGTGATCCATCATTAGTATGACTTGTAGTGACTATACTTATGCCCCCAACATGACTTGCAGTAGCTGAAGGCTCATCTACAACATGACTACTAGAGGTTGGTGATGATTCATGGAGAGAACTATTCTTCTTCCTATTCATCCTCTTTCTATTCCTTTAAGATTTCTTATTACAATATGGAGGAGAAAGAGGAAGCCTAGATTTCTCCAGTGAAGAAGACAAAGAATTAACACGTATTTGATCCCCTTGAAATAAAGTGTTCATCTGAGAAGCTTTAAGAACATTTGGAATATTCAAAGTGGACCATAGCCAATTAACTCGTAGTCCAATATTCAATCTAGGACTATTCAAAGTGGCCATCAAGGGGTTATCAATGTTTCCAAAGAAAGGAACAACACAAGGATCTCCTTTTGGAGGGGTCCCTTAGTTGGCTTCCACAAGAATATTTTCCATACCCAACTAATACACAGATCCTTCCCTTACGGGAACATTCAAATGACTTTTCAAGGAAGAGAGATGCACAATAAAACCTTTTCCATTAAGGAGAAAACTCCACAATTTTAAGCAGAAGTACAAAAGCCTTTGAAGACCAATGGAGTGGTTGGCCAGTCACTCAAAATCAAAGGTCCAAAAGTGACAAGACAAAATCCAACTAAATCCAAAGAGCAAAGATAAATGCACTATAAAGTCCTAAAGATACAACCCAGCAAGAAACTTCCAAGTATTTCCGCTCTAAGTGGTTAGGAATGGACCTCAAAATACAAGAAAGTGAAGAAAAGGACCTCTCGAAGGTAGTTTAGGATGATAAAGGCCCAAGCCTACTAGCGAAGCTATCAGAAGTAGTTACGCTAACCTCTAGACAATAGCCTTTTCTGGTGCAATTACTCAAGCTTTGCAAGGGCACTCTCCAAAAGTACTATGAAAGTGATGCAACGTCTACCTCAAGTACCACGGGCATTCCCCCACGTAGTCACCTGTGTGGTCCCTAGGAAAGGAAACTAACGTCACCATGTCGTGGTCAGAAATCAGGTAGAATATTCATGGGTGCATGATTTAACAAGTAGGAGAGGGTGTGTCTCTCTTTCCTTATCTTCACATGTCCTCGTTCTTAACTCATGTGTTAGAGTAGCTTTCCCAGGAAACTTAACGATACTGGATTTCCACTCTTTAGTAAACTTATATACTTTAAGTTTAAGTGGCCTTGGAGAGTTTACTCTCCACACACCTATTCCAAGGCTCTAAATTCCCTAGACTAGTTGATGTTCCTATGACACGAGAAAAATTCTAGTTCATTTTAAATTAAGTGCTCATTTTGATTGGCTGTTATTTAGGACATAGGGAAATGAAAGTGCAACTGATGGTGTTTTGACGTGAAGGAAATCAATAGAAAACCTAAGTAACATGAAAATAAAACTATTTTTATTCAATGAAAAGTGATTTATACAAAGGTTCTACGAGGAACTTAATAAAGGAAAACTCTTTTTCTTTTTCTTTTTCTTTTTATTTTTAAGCACTCACACATTCAACACCTAACACAAAAGACTAAATGATGTCTAAAATGCAACTACCCTAATGCACACTAGAATGCAAATGCACGATTGAAAGAAAGGCTCAAAAGAAAACAAATGCGGACCCAAAAGCAAAAGCCAATTTATCAAGCAAAGGGAAGCAAATCTCCAAAAAAATCACTCCTCAAAGCAAAAATATTCTTAGCCTTACAACAAGAATTCACACATTCGCTAAAACCTAAAAATCAAAACCAAAAGAAAATGCTATTTTAAAGATTTTAAAAGACTAAGAAGTTGAGAAAGGGAAAACAAGTATCTATTCGAAGACCAACAACATGAAAACTACCCAAATCCCACCAGTCACCAATAATCTCAAGGATAAAAGACTAAAGAGGAATAAGAGAATTAATCACCTTAAATAATTTGATCAGGAAGATATAAAAGATTATGGAAATCAGAAAGAATTCATAGGACTAAAATCTCTTATTCATCCAAGAATTACAAACAAGTTTCACAAACAAGAAAAGACAAGAAAAAATAAACCAACTTCAAGGTTGCAAAAAAAAACAATTCAAATATCGGGTTATAAATAATCTTAAGAACAACCAGACCTATTCCAAAAGCATAGAACAACTAGAGACTTTGTAAAGAAGATCTGGAACCCAACTTCAAACACAAAATGATTCAAAAACTACAAACCCTAGGTTAACATATGCTTTTCAAAAACAAGATGAAGAACATCGACAACTGCTGACAACAAGATAATTCCAAACTTGATTCATATCAAAAAATCATAAAAAAAGGTGGTCAAACCCCCAGTAAAAGCTAGAAATGAAAAAAAATCAATTTTTCAGATATGTACATCATTGTTTAACTGTAGAACCGCTTATGTGCGTGACCATGGTTGAAGAGACACGTGTATATGCATCTTTCTTTAGAAGAAACTACATATATATGCTACTGTCTACAATAAAAACTGCGTATAAATAAAAAACTAGAGAAAAATAAAAAAGACAGCCCTGATCCAAGAGATCAGACTAAATGACCAGATTGCTTAAGAGTCAAGAAGGATGGAAAAATTCAAGAAACAAAAAACCAAACCTAGATCAAAGAACAACAACCCTTCTAGGAAATATTTGATGGTATTCCCTAATGGAGTCACCAATTCTGTTGGCGGGAAAAATTCCCTAAGGTAAGGGTTGAAAACCTTAACAGAGAAGAACAAGATAATCAACAAAGAGTAGTCAAGCAAGCATGCCAAGCATATGAATTACTAAATATGGATTTGGAAACATATCCAGAGGTCCCACATTTGATGTTGTTCCTGTAGGGTCCAAGTCGTATGCTTCCTTCAAAACGAGCAGGTCTGTAGGTCAATTCACAGAAGCATATACATGATAGATAATTCAATGTGCATACATAAAAGATATGTTAGATCATCATATATAAGCATATAAATTACTATTCATGAGACAATAACATATTAGGAACAAGACATGAGCTTCTTTATTGATTAACAATAATAGGTACAGGAAAGGTACAACCTGATCCAAGATAAAGGCACCAACTAAGCCTTCCTCTGGATCCGTACATCCCGAGCCATGAATACAACCTCTCTAACAAGCACAAGGAGATGTTATAGAGATGATAAACATCTATGTAAAGGAGACTAGGATTTCCTAGAGACTGGGAGTGCAGGAGGCACAAGAAAAATAAACTTGATCTGGGAGAAAAATGGGTATAATGTTGATAGCCCTTCTCTTATGTTTTCAAAGCCTACACAAGAGGTGTATATATACCACCTGAAATTAGTTAATTCAGTTGTGCCACGAGCTCTTGTAGGTAGGATCTCGGTAAAACCTATGAACCCTGCCCGAAAAATAACATTTTATTTTATTTTTCATATTTAAAAGGTTTACATGGGTGCAGTGTTATAGGACCTGCATATGTACGCAATTTAATGTGGGTAGAGTTGCGTATGAAATTTGAAATATTATTTTTTAATATAAGATCAAGTGTGTATGGAAAAAGGGACTGCCCAAGGCCATAAAAGAGCATCAAGTCTACAAGAGTGTTAAATGATGCTATAAAACATATGCATATTCTTTGCTCATAAAATCACTCATAGGTAAACACAAAATTTCTTACGATTTGCAAAATTTATACGCAAAATTTCTTTCAATTTGTCGGAAAGTGGCACACAGTGAAAAGTTTAAGGGAGGTGTAAAATCTCCATTTCCCAGATAATGTCTCCCCAAACAAAAGTTTTTAAACTAGCCTAGATGTATCTTAACTTCAGATCTACCAACCGTGGAAAGGATCAAATCTCCTTTCACTGTAAAAGAGCTTTGCATATTAAGATATTTGATCACTTTAGAACCGAAGTTAAAATGGATCCAAGCTACCCCAATCGAGGTGCAAGCCGACAGATTATCAATTTAATTCGGGGTTAATGGGGGATACTACAACATACAAACCCACCGCCCCCCACACGCTCAAGGCGATGGGTACGGTGGCCCCTTGCGTGATGGCGAGTATTGTATATGGGAAAGGTGGCAGTGGGAGGAAGAGAGTTGTTGAGTTTTGTATTTGCTCCGGACAGAAGGGTGGTGAGTATGGAGGGATTGTGGGCAAGGAGACTAGTGTGGCGGGCTGGTTTTGTGGTGCAACGAGCAGCAACACTTCCATCCACTACACACGAAGGATTACGGATATATTATCAGTTATCTCTCCGCTCTCATAATGTTGACTTGCTTCGGGTTTCATTTGGGGGAGAGGGAAGGAATTATGGGGAAGGAATGTAAAACTAAGGAGCGCTAGGGGGTTTGGATGGTGGCGTATATAGGTCTTTGCGTTTGTCTATGGCACCCAATAGGCAACCTCTCCATTTTGCTTTGCTTTGATATTTTTCTCTCCCGTATGGGAATTTTGATGGTGTTGGGAAAAAGGCTTAGTATGGATGCATGTAGGTGTGTTGTCAGTCAAGATGGGGGGTTGGGCCATGGGGTTAGCGTTGGCCAATTCACCTGCAACTTGAGAGGCAATCCTGACACTATGACCATGCACAGTCGAAGGGGGGTCTGTAGAAACCTGGGAATGAGGGAAATCGGGCAAGGAATTAGAATTGGCTATGGAAGGTGGGATGGCGATGGTGGCGTCATGGGGCTCAGGGATGGGTGGATGCATGGGTTGGGTCCTCCTTTTGAGTATTGGGCAGATAACAAAGAGTATGCTAGCATGGGTAGGCTGATAGCTTGTAGGCGACTGCACCTCCCAACCTGGGACTGGGGAGACAATGCATGTTGGATTGCCGCTAAGCGGAGGTGTTTGAGGCGAAGCACAACCCATGGTGCAGGTCTTGGGCTGGTCCTCCCTGGGGAAACCGCCCGCGACCTCGAAGGACAGGGCATTGCAAGTGATAGGGGGGATATGATGCTAGTGGGTCGGAGCGTTGCAATCCTACCACCTGTGTTCATGAACCTTATTTCAATACAATGAAATGTAATTGGAATGCAGTTTGTTGCACTGTACAGGACTGGGCCAAAAAGACCATGGCACACCTTGCAAAAATTTGAGGCCATAGCAAGAAGCCACACATGAGCAGGAAAGACACGGAACCGGGTCCGTCAGATGGCTGAAGAAGTAGGAAGTCTGTTGAAAGGTTAATTAGTGAAGTGGAAGACACATACTGAGAGGGAACCAATGATGAGATCCGCAAGTTGCTAGATGATTAGGAAGAAGGAGTGAAGCAGGAGAGTGAGACGGACATCGAACTGGAGGATTGGAGAGTCATCGTCCTGGATCTTGGACATACTAGAGGAAGAATCACTCAATTCAAGCAAACCCTCTACCTCTACTGGTTAATGAAAATCCTGTTGGGAAAGGCAATGGAACAAATCTTGGTTGGCATGACTATTACTGTCCAAGGCATGTCGAATTACAAGCATGAATTCCAGAAGGTGCAGTTCCAATTGCACAAATAGGATGTTTGGCTTGGTCGAATTGAGAGGCACCTGCCTTGTATCTTGGTCCAGACAGAGTTGCCGGGTACAAACACTAAGGATCCAGCACCGGTGGAATCAACATCTGCTGAACAACATGACTAGCAAGCCTACTTTCTGATGTTTTTGTTTATATATGCGGATAGCTTTTAAATTTCTTTATGCAATTATATATGTATGTAGATCTCTAAAGTATGGACAAGAATATGAGACTTATATAGCTTGGATAGAGAGACTTAAGAGTTTTTGCTACTGGATGATATACAATGCGGATAGGTGGCCAACAAACTTGGCTTTCCATTGAGCAAGTTGAAGTCACCTAGCCAAATCTATGTGGTGTAAATTTGCTTTATAAATCAATGAAAAAGGAAGATCTACCAAGCTTAACAAAAAAGAAATGAATCCAAGCTAGTTTATTTCCCCCCTTTAAATAAGTTATATTCCACATATGAATCTATACATAGGTTCTCAATAGTATAGGTCAATACTATAAACTATTTTTATTTTATTTTTATAGAATTTATTTTTGTATTATTTTATATATATATTTAATTTAATCAAAATGTTAAACATCATATTACAACATCTCTCATACATTTAACTAGAAGGCACTCGGGCACACCCTTCAAAAACCAAAACCATATAAAGCTCCTAGCATTCATTCTTCGCTTCACCAGCCACCATTTGCTCTCCAACGCGTTCATGGCTAGCCAAACGCTTTTTAGTCCGGCCTCTCTATAATCGATGGCACTAAAAGCCAAAATCAGTGTTTGTTTCTTTAGTAGAATAGCAGAAATGGGTAGAATTGAAAAAATGACAGCTGCATCCATTGCGAAAAAAGAAAACTCAGACAGAGGTCTTTCTACTCAACCTAAGACTTGGGCACAGACCATTCTAATTTATGCATTTGCACTACTCTCCAAATGCTTCCTTTCTCTCGAGAGCTCAACCAAATTTGATAGCTCTCTCCGATGTGAATGGAAGGAAAGAGCCGAGGCCAATTTATAGAGAGACCCTCTACGCGGATCCTTCACAAACCCGCATCCCATATAAAACCCTAACCCTATGTGTCTCTTATATGTGTATCAATTCAACCCTAACCCTAACCCTATGTGTCTCTTATATGTGTATCAATTCAACCCAAAACAATGGGTAATCGGGCGCGGGAGGTATTAAATAAACGCGTTTATTTCCCTTGAACGATGAAGACAATTTAATTTAAAGTTTATAGATGGTGAATTGACTTCTAAATTTTTTAAAATGAAAGACAAGTTTGTTAGCCTTGCAAGAGTTTTAGTATTTGATAATTATCTTTCACCATGCTTTGTATATAAATTTTTTTATTTTATATATATATTTTTAATTTGAAAAGGATATTTCTCTATAAATGGAAATGCCTAGAGGTTTTTATTTTAATGTTGTTAATAAAAATCATAGAAATATTGTAAATACAATTATTTTATCAAAGAAAAAATTAATGACAGATTTTTATTATGATTTTAGAAATAAATGTGTATATACTTTTTGAAAAGATGGACTAAATCCTTGTAGGTTTAGAGGCACTAAAAATACATAACTGTTTAGGAATTAAAATTAATATATAAATATGAAAGAAAGGAAGAAAAAAAGAAAAACCAAGAAGTTTTTATCTTAAAGAATGTATGATTATTTTTGTAAGGTATTTTTTTAACAGTTTTGGCAAGTACCTATAACAACATGTAATAGCATTAGAATAAATGTCTTTTTTGTTTTGCAATAGGAGAACATAACATAGTAGTAAATTATAATGGACATCATTAAATTTATTCAAGAAACAAGAGGAATTAGGGGCAAAAGGTGTGAGGGGGAGTCTTCACAATCCTAGAGGAAATTTAATGGTTTCTTACTCCTAGGGATTAAAGAATGTTTAAATAATTTCGCTGAGGCGTATGCTTTAAGGTTTCACCCTTCTACAACTAAGGAGGTAGATGTAAGAATCTTATTAGTCTTTTGAGATTTAATATTTGGCATTGGCCTATGATCATTTAATCTTTGTCATTAAAGTTATCATCATTCACTCCAATCCTAAGTGATCTAGGTTAAAAATAATCATTTCCAGAATAAAATGAGAACTTTCTCTCTTCAATAGAATTTCATTCTTTATCGTAAAATAACACTTGAAAGAGGAGGCAAATATTGAATTTCCTTCTTTATCATAAAATGAGACTTGAAACAGGAGGCAAATCATTGAGCTAAATTTGCTTCTGAGCTTAGTCCTAAACCCTTATTTATAAACCTTATTTACAATGGGGGTTATGATTATAGGTCAATCCCCTAAATTCATGAATAAGTGGGTATTAATGAGCACTATTTTCAACATGGAGCATCCATTATTAGTAAGTCGACCTAGTCTTGGGAAAGGTGGTTCAAGGGACTTTAATAATCTAGCCATCATGTGATGTAATGCAAATCTTATATGGCTATTGAATGTCACTCAATTCTCTAGTATAATCAATGTGGGACTACCATAAAGCTAAGGTTCATGTAGAGGAGTCTTTCAACCTCATAGTCTAGTGCACTAAGTCTCCTAGTATGTGATTTTGGTGGGTGTCTTGGTGTTCATTGGTATATATTTCTTGCTAATTTGTGTGTTTATGAGAAGTTGGTCTCTTTATTTCTCCTTCATTTTACCTTACAAGGTTAAGATCTTTTCTTTGCTAAGGCACCTGCAACCGAAGGATACAAATCAAGAAGATGGTGGTGTGTGAGGGTTCTATATTTATCCCATTTGGGGGATATTTTATAAGAAGTGTATGAGAACTAGGGAACTTGCATTATCCTACCTCATAAATTGGTAATAAATCATTTCAACTCATATTTCAACAATCAAGTTATGCATAAAGTGAAATTATTGCCTTTTACTTTCACATTTTTTATCTATTTGTTAGAGGATTTTAATTTGTGTGTGGATGGCCAGCAAAGATGCCTGGAGATTCTGCCCAATAGTTGTTATGACTCATTGGTTTTTTCTTGCAATACTAGTAGTATTTTTTTATCTTCTCATGTCGATGTATGTCAAGGTATAGCACAACCAACCTACTTTTATAAGTTTCTATTTACAAGATGCTCTACATAGACAAGGTCTTAGCAACCTCAAGACTCTGAACTTATGTTATCTATTTCGTTTCCCTTTGGAAAAGCCAGTAGCATAAAATTCTTGGTCTATGTAATCCTCATATGACCTAATTCAAAGTGTCTAATTAAAATAAGAAAAAAAGATGTGAATGGAATAGAAATCAAGATCTTCGTAAATTATTTTAACAAATTCATTACATGCATTGTCTCTGGAAATAGATTTTTTTCATTTCATTTGGTTTTATGGCCTCTTTATAATAGAGATGGTATTCAAATATGGTGTATCATATACTAGGAAATCAACTCTTGATCTCAATTTTTTTTTTACTTCTACTAAGCTTGACTTCTAGGTATCAAAGGAATATTTGTCATGGAAAATGTTGATGATGGATATCTGTAGGAAATTTGAGGTAGCCATGAGGAGATAATCCATCCATGCATTATTACTTTGTTTCCTTCAAATTTCAAAATTAGAATATAGATTTATCGCTCAACATCCCATCACAATGAGTCTATTGTTGCTCCAAAAGCAAAAGTTGGACTATTGAAATTGAATGTGATAGGTTGTGAAGTCTCTCTCTCACCTAAGACATGGAATCTCTATTTATGGCATCCAATTACTAAGGTACTTAAAATTTTCCCCAACTTATGCCAAAGGAAGATGGGATGTTTTGCTATTTTAGATATCTAATGGATGTTGAAGGAACAAGCTCCCCTCGATATGATGAGGGGAAAGAAGAAGAAGGAAGTGTCCATATTTTTCATTAGTGATATGTATTTTCATGTACTCGACATTTTAGGTGTTAATGTAAAATATGCCACTAGTAGACTCACTTGGAATCCTATTTGGGTAGTTTCTCTATTATTTATTTATTTTTTTGTGTAATTTCGTAACCTTATTATTTCTTGTGGGTGGCTAAAGGAATCAACATGATGTAATATATCGGTTTCTTGAGTGACAACCTTTTTCGAATAAATATAATTATGTTTCAGTTTAAATAAATTAAACAATAAAGTCTAAGGAGTTGAGCTCGAGCCATAGAGGCACATATTGTGTTTATGGTTGTGGCGAAATGAAATATCTAAAAACATGCTCTACTTGGTGAAAATTATGAAAAAATGTTGTATAAACAACTTCTACCAAATAATCTCATAACAATTTCATTGAAAAAATAATAATAATAAACTAAACAATAAAAACATAAGAAAATCCCCTTTTAACCTAAATAATTAACTAGAAAATTATATCATTAGTAATATTGTATAAACACTTCCTTTAATCTTTTAACCTCTTGTTTCTGTTAAATATAACATCTTGTTCACTTCCTCCTCCCCTTTTATCTTTTGACCACTCATTAAATATAACATCTTGATACCTTCCTCCCATTTTTATTTTTATTAGTCCCTGCCAACTGGCAATGGCCAGGGACTATAGTAATCGAAATGTTGGGCATAAGCATTAGTTCAGTAGCTTAATAGTGAAAAATAAACATCTTGTTCACTTCCTCCTCCCCTTTTATCTTTTGACCACTCATTAAATATAACATCTTGATACCTTCCTCCCATTTTTATTTTTATTAGTCCCTGCCAACTGGCAATGGCCTCTTTTGACCACTCATTAAATATAACATCTTGATACCTTCCTCCCATTTTTATTTTTATTAGCCCCTGCCATCTGGCAATGGCCAGGAACTATAGTAATCGAAATGTCGGGCATAAGCATTAGTTCAACAGCTTAACAGTGACAAATAACCAATGTTTGTAATCAAGCTCTGTATATTTTACAGAGCAACCTCTTTCACCATCTTATTTGGCCTCTTCCTGAGGCGAGGAGGCAAAAACATAGGTTATATTCATTAGTTTACTTCCCATAAACTAACAATTGAATTAATGCTAACATTAATTCCGTAACATTTAATGTTTATTATTTTTTCATTGCCTATGTTTTATAAAAATGTTTTATAAACTTTGGTTGTTGCATGAAGATGGGAAGACAGGTAGCTTGCATGAAGTTGAGTGTGGTGAGAGGAGGGCTCATGGGTGTGGCGAGAGGAGGCCTTGCATGAAGATGCCCATGCGTGTATTGAATCGACCTATTCATGTGTAGGTGGTTGGAGGCGAGGCACTTCCACAGGATGTACATGTCTTTTGTACTCTAAGCTGTTGCTTCTATCTATTTTATTTCTCGGCAATCTCCTTGCTTGCGGGCGTGTTGCGATCGTTGTCTATTTAGGATCTCTTCCCTCTCATCGACCATATCTGAGACTGTCTCGGCTATCTCGGCTATCTTGAGACTGTATTTCATTCAGAGAGCTTTATCACTCTTTTTCTAATGAAACAACACTCTCTTTTTTTTTAACGAAAAAAAAAAGACAAAATAAGAATACAGGTAGCTGAACCTTAATTAATTGTATATAGAGACGAGAGGTAGTATGTAACCTAGCGAAACTCTATATTATACGCTGTTGTCCCTGATGCGGTTAATTATAATGGCGAAACTCTATACTATACGGCATTCACTGGATCAATAAGCTCACTAGCGTCATTCACTGGACCATTTACTGGTCTCTTTGTGCAATTGGGGCAGAAAACTGTCTCCCTCTCCATCTCTTCTTGCTTCCTATTAGCCTTAAGGGTATCGAACCTTAGAAACTCCTATTGTAGCTCTTCATGATGGCAGTATCACTGCTCGATGGCGGGATTTCTGTGCAGAAGACGCAGATCAGTCAGGTTTACGTCATTTCATGAAAATTTGCGGCGACATCAAGGTAATCTCCATAGGCTTTATTGGGTATATAATTATTTCTTTTTAAATTTAGAAAATGTTTTGATTGCAATACAAAGTAAGGGTTACAAGTAGTGCTATTCATTACTAGTTACCTGCTGCCATTATTTAGATTGCGTGCAGACAGAATCAGTTTCTTGAATTCCTGCTCCTGGACTTGCTCTGTGTATATAGTACAGGCATAGACTTCATGCAATTACTGTAACAAGAAATATATTTCATATTAAAATGCGCAAATATATTTCATATTAAAATCTGCATTTGGAGTGCAGCGATACAACAAAGTTTACAAAATTGGTTCAATAAACCTAGTTTACAAAGTTTAGGAAATCTGTTTGAAATTGAAAAAATATGAAAAAATATCACTGCATCATGAAGATTGGCAAATTGAAAAAAATATGAAAAAATATCACTGCATCATGAATATTGGCAAAGCGGTACGTCTTAGATTAATACACTTAGTCATCTTGCCTCTGCTAGCGACGATTCCTGGGGGATTCTTGTTGTGCAGGCCTCTGAAGCTGTTGTTTTTGTCTGTCTTTGTTGATGGTGAGGCTGTCTCTACCAGCCAGTTACGTCATTTCATGAAAATTCACGGTGACATCAAGGTAATCTCCACAGGCTTTATTGGGTATATAATTCTTTCTTTTTAAATTTAGAAAATGTTCTGATTGCAATACAAAGTAAGGGTTACAAGTAGTGCTATTCATTACTAGTTACCTGGTGCCATTATTTAGATTGCGTGCAGATAGAGTCGGTTTCTTGAATTCCTGCTCCTGGACTTGCTTTGTGTATATAGTACAGGCATAGACTTCATGCAATTACTGTAACAAGAAATATATTTCATATTAAAATGCGCAAATATATTTCATATTAAAATCTGCATTTGTAGTGCAACGATACAACAAAGTTTACAAAATTGGTTCAATAAACCTAGTTTACAAAGTTTACGAAATCTGTCTGAAATTGAAAAAATATGAAAAAAATATCACTGCATCATGAAGATTGGCAAATTGAAAAAAATATGAAAAAATATCACTGCATCATGAAGATTGGCAAAGCGGGGCGTCTTAGATTAATACACTCAGTCAGCTTACCTCTGCTGGCGACGATTCCTGGGGGATTCTTGTTGTGCAGGCCTCTGAAGCTGTTGTTTCTGTCTGTCTTTGTTGATGGTGAGGCTGTCTCTACCAGCCAGTTACGTCATTTCATGAAAATTCATGGCGACATCAAGGTAATCTCCACAGGCTTTATTGGGTATATAATTCTTTCTTTTTAAATTTAGAAAATGTTCTGATTGCAATACAAAGTAAGGGTTACAAGTAGTGCTATTCATTACTAGTTACCTGGTGCCATTATTTAGATTGTGTGCAAACATAGTCGATTTCTTGAATTCCTGCTCCTGGACTTGCTCTTACTGCTTTTCCCTCAAAGTAAAAGGCAGACAGAGTCGGTTTTTTGAATTCCTGCTCCTAGACTTGCTCTGTGTGTATAGTACAGGCATACATTTCATGCAATTAATGTAATAAGAAATATATTTCATATTAAAATGCGCAAATATATTTCATATTAAAATATGCATTTGGAGTGCAGCGATACAACAAAGTTTACAAAATTGGTTCAATAAACCTAGTTTACAAAGTTTATGAAATTTGTCTGAAATTGAAAAAATATGAAAAAATATCACTGCATCATGAAGATTGGCAAAGCGGGGCATCTTAGATTAATACACTCAGTCATCTTGCCTCTGCTGGCCACGATTCTTGGGGGATTCTTGTTGTGCAGGCCTTTGAAGCTGCTGTTTCTATCTGTCTTTGTTGATGGTGAGGCTGTCTCTACCAGCCAGCTTGCAATTACCTTAACCAAGAGGATGGTGAGGCTGTCTCTACCAACCAGCTTGCAATTATCTTACCCAAGAGGAGTAGTGGCATAAACAAAGGTGGCGGATCCGTTCTTTTCTTGTCCTATTCCCAGTCCCTGATCGAATTCCAAGCCCAGATCTTGATCGAATTCGAATTCCAAGCGCAGATCCTAAAAAATGCCATGATCGAATTCCAAGTGCAGATCATAAATATCCAGACACAAAAATGTCAGGGCAGGCAAGCTGAAACAACCGTTGTTGTTGCGGTTGCGATTTTGATAAGCTGGTGTTTTTATAGTTTTTATTTTCTCTTACCACATGGTCGTATTCTTCATAAACATGAAGATAGGTATCATTTTCATGCGACATGTTTCATTTTCGTTTTCTATGAGCATGCCACATTTCATTTTCAGTACCTTTCGTGTGATTCTGCTAGGCCGTCGGTTCAACGTCTTGCATACGATGTGTAAATCGTTATCGTCGAAGACTCACATTGGCGGGCTAAGCAGGTTGTTTACACCTATAATTGCGCCACCACTTGTAGCTGTCGTTCGTTGTCGTAAGTAAGCCCACTATAAACATGTGCTCTTATCACTGTACCAGTGAATGCGCTAATTGACCAAGCAAAAGTATTGATCCGTGATATAAACCCATAAGGAGTTGACGGAACCAAAATTACTACCTATACTCAAATAGTAAACTATTGCTTTCAATTGCGATTTCGTTTCAATTTCGATTCAAGAAACAAAAGAAGGGGCAACATAGAATCGCTAGTCAATGAAAAGATTATGTTATATATCTACTATTTCCTTATATGTGACGATGATACACACCAAGTAACAAAGATCTTTCAGGTAAAATGCATTTTATTTGTTAAAATGCATTTCGGATAACAGTCAATAAATCTACGCTTGTAATGTTTGGTACCTCTTAATTGATAGTTCCCAGCTGAACGTAAAAAAGTTTCTATTCTAGTTCCACAGTATTTATAGAAGATGAAATTCAGTAAAACTGCATATTTGTAATTACTAAGAGCTACGCCCAATTCTAGTTACGCATCAACTGTATTTTCCTCATGCTCGCCTTAAACAATTGAAACCTATTTGAATGACTGAATTGGTTTTGAATCGCACGCACAGCTACAACGAATTCTTACTGAGCATACAAAATTATTCTACATATGAAACCATATGAAACATTTCACATTCCAATGAAATTAGAGGGTGATTTTGTCAATTATGTTTTTTTGCCTAATCAGAGATCATCGGTGCTTATGGATCGGTGGGCCTTGTTGGCTAAATGGGCCCGCGTGGCTGATTTTATTTCTTTATTTCTTTAATTTTTTTATATCTAAAAAGTGCGCAGTTTAGTGGGCCCTTAACAAAATCCCGAAAACAAAATCCCCATGGCAGGGACTAGCTGCCATGCAGCCTCCCTTATTTTAATTTTAATTTCAATATTAATTTTGAATAATCGAACATAAAAAATTCTCTTCATTTAACAATTAATTTAACCTACGCTATTTGAATCTATATATATCCTTGGTGATGGATAAAGCCTCCACCATAAAAATATTAACATGATCTTTATGAAAATCTATTACTAAGATACTTCATTTTGAAACAACATTATTAAATCATATCAATAAGCTCTTGATTGATCATTCATATATGAATCCTTCCGTTGAAAATATTTGCTCATATATAATACCATCACTTACAAAATATGTTCACTATTTTCAACTGCATGGGGTGGGAATTTGGTTTGGGTGGAATGTTAGACGTTTTGATTATGGGGTTACTTTTAGTTGTTTATGGTGATTTACAATATATAATATATTTAATATTTAATAATTATAAGTAAAAAATTAAATTGGTAATTTCGTATTAAAATTTTTATGAGATTTTGGTGATCGTGTGCTTTGTTAAAGTATTTTTTAATATGAAATTACCAATTAAATTTCACTCAATCAAAATAATATATTAGACATGATAAAAATATAATCCCACTAAATTTAAAAAATAAAATTTAATAAATAATCCTCACTAAATATTATAATTTCAAATAAATGAATGAAAAATCCCCCACAGACAGATTATTGAGAAAGAATTTTTTGATCTGGGGTGGTGCTAGTGATAATCGTGCTGGTAGCAGATTAAATTGTTTTTACAATCCCGAGGGTGCTGAAGATAATCCTTATATGCTTGGACCAGTTAATGGTGTTTCCAAAATCCGTATCTTTGGTGTTAATCCAATGCTTGCAATAGGAGCAGGTTTTTCTAAACATCTAAAACTTCTCTCCCGCTCATAAATTGGACACTAAAATTTAACTAGTGGAAACTTTTCTCATGTTGACCAATATGGGAAAAGATTTAAAATGTTAAAGAGCGAAAATTTTGAAGTTATTTTTTTTCTATTCCTTGTGTACATAATTTTATGTTTGAGATCCATGCTTTGAAAGGAAAAAATTTTAAACAAAACTTTTAAAGCTACATTTTATTGTATCTCGTATTCTCTTTTTCATCATACAAGTACATGTCTTATTTGTATCTATTGACATGTCTATAGGTCATAATGGGCCCTAGTGTAACTAAATTGTTTTTTTCTCTGGGTCATAATGGGACCTAGTTTAACTAGATTGTTTTTTTCTCTAAAAATTATGGAAATTCCGGTCATATTTTATTAAAATCCGGTCAGAATTTTTCTAAATCCAAATTATAGTTGTCAAAATTTAATATTTTGAGTGTTTTAAAAGTTTTTGATGATGCTGAATTTATTTCCACCATTGAAAACAGGTTTCAAACACTGTGATTGCAAGATTTTTTGAAATTTTTTTGCCCAGAATCCGGTCACTTTTAGCCCTCCCGAAAATTCCGCGTGCTCCTTGAACAACTCCATCATAATTGCATCTCTTTTCATAATGTATACATGTCATGTCTAGAGAGAAAGTAATGAGGTGGCTGATCAGCTACCCAATGCTGAGATATGATCTGGTTGCTTCGTTGAGGAATGAACTAGCTGACAGGTAGACAATGTTGATATTGTGGACTGGTTGCAGGACACTGGCACATTAGAACACATGGAAAGAAGTGTGGAAGGTTGATAATTTTTTGGAGGGAGAGAAATGAGCTCGCTAGGCTAACCTTGAACTAGTTGCAATGTTAAGGATACAATTGAGGATATTTTGCCTACGCCTAAGGCTTGATTCTAGGAGTTTAGCTGACCCTTGACTCCAGGAATATTTATATAAAGTTTCCTTCTAATTCTAATATTGGTTTGTAATTATTCTATTATTTGCTATTATAAATAATATACACTCACCATGATTGAATGCGCGGTGGTTTTGATACAACCTTCTCATGGTATCAGAGCTTCCCATTGGATTAATCATCCTCTCCTCGATCCTGTGAGACACCCATGGCCACCGAAACCTCCTCCAATCCTCGATCCTGTGAGACACCCATGGCCACCGAACCCTCCTCCAATCTTCTTCCTTTCAATACCTTAATCCACATGATCACAATCAAGCTTTCCTCCACCAACTATCTCCTCTGGAAGAGTCAATTGCTTCCCCTTCTTGAGAGTCAAAATCTGCTTGGTCATGTCGATGGCACCATCATCCCTCCCCTCAATTTGATTCTGCCACTCCTCAGACACCCAGTGACAAACACTTGGCGTGGAAAGCTGCTGATCAGAAAATCCTCTGCCTCCTTCATTCCTCTCTCACCGAAGAAGCCATGGCAGAGGTTGTTGGACTTACCACATCATGAGAGGTCTGGCTTACCTTAGAGAATACCTTCAATCACTGATCGAAGGCTCAAGAAATTCATCTCAAAGATGAACTTCAATTGATGAAACACGGTACCAGACCTGTTGCTGAATATGCCTGCTCTTTCAAGGCTCTCTGTGACCAACTCCATGTGATTGGTCGGCCTGTGGATGACACCGACAAAATCCACTGGTTTCTCTGTGGTCTTGGCACCGATTTCTCGGGTTTCTCCACTGCGCAGATGGTGCTCACCCCTCTTCCTTGCTTTGCCGATCTAGTTTCCAAGGCTGAGAGTTTTGAACTCTTTCAGAAATCTCTTGAACCCACTGCCCCTCCCGCTGCAGCCTTCACTGCCGCAAACCGAGGTTCTGGCCGATTCTCTACAACTCGTGGCCGCAACTCCGAGGGCCATCGCACTGGCCATGGCTACACCTCCTCTGCAACTCGTGGCCACCCCTCCTCTGGTTCAGGTCGTCGTCCTCCTCGCTGCCAGATATGCCGTCTAGATGGTCACTATGCCGATCGATGCAACCAGAGGTATGCCCGAACTGAGAATAGCGCCCATCTTGCTGAAGCTTTTGCAAGCTCTTGTTCTCTCAACGACTCAGCAGGCCCTGATTGGTTCTTGGACACTGGAGCTTCGGCCCACATGTCTATAGAACCATCTATTTTGGATCAGCCCACTCAGTACACTGGTAAGGATTCTGTAATTGTGGGCAATGGTGCCTCTTTACCCATTACTCATACCGGTACAGTCTCTCCTACCCCAAATATTCATTTATTGGATGTTTTAGTTGTTCCCCATCTCACCAAAAATCTCCTTTCAATTAGTAAATTAACGTCTGATTTTCCTTTATCCGTTACATTTACTAATAACCTTTTCTCTATTCAGAACCGTCAAACGGGAAGGGTGGTGGCAACCGGTAAGCGTGATGGCGGCTTATACGTGCTGAAGCGTGGCAACTCTGCTCTTATTTCTGTCCTTAAAAATAAGAATTTACATGCTTCCTATGATTTATGGCATGCTCACCTTGGACATGTAAATCACTCTGTTATTTCTTATTTAAATAAAACAGGACATCTTTATCTTACATCTTTATTGCCCTCTCCTACACTGTGTAGTACATGTCAACTTGCGAAAAATCATCGTTTACCCTATTCACGTAATGAACATAGATCATCACATGTATTAGATCTTATTCATTGCGATATATGGGGTCCTTCCCCGGTCAAATCAAATTCGGGATTTACCTACTATGTTATCTTCATTGATGATTACTCACGATTCACTTGGCTTTATCCTTTGAAATTCAAATCTGATTTTTATGATGTTTTCACTAATTTTCAAAAATTTGTGGAAAATCAATATTCTGCTCGTATAAAGATTTTTCAAAGTGATGGCGGAGGTGAATTCACTAGCACTTGCTTTCAAGCTCATCTTCGTACTTCCGGCATTCACCATCAGCTTTCCTGCCCCTATACACCTGCCCAGAATGGTCGCGCTGAACGCAAACACCGTCATGTGACTGAAATTGGCCTTGCTCTTCTTTTTCATTCTCACCTTCCTCCTCGTTTTTGGGTTGACTCTTTCAGCACTGCAGCTTACATCATCAACCGTTTTCCCACACCACTTCTTGGAGGTAAGTCACCTTTTGAGCTTTTATATGGTTCTTCTCCAAATTATGAAATTTTTCATCCCTTTGGCTGTCGTGTTTATCCTTGTTTGTGTAATTATATGCCTAACAAATTTTCTCCATGCAGTATTCCCTGCATTTTTTTGGGTTACAGTCCCTCTTATAAAGGGTTCCGTTGCTTTGACCCCATCACCTCTCGCCTCTACATCACCCGACATGCTCAGTTTGATGAAAACCATTTCCCTTTTCTCGATTCCTCTTAGGCTCAACCCCTTTCTTCTCTAACCTTTTCCAATTTTCTGGAACCTGGTCCGTTACATACCAACCCTCCTTCCCCGTCCCCTGCACCATCTTCTCCACATATTACTCAATCTGATCCATGTGCTATCTGTACTGATCCAGTGGATGAGTCCTTGCAGGCTACTGATTCTTTTGCAGGTCCCTCTTCATTGCCTTCGAGCTCGCCTCTCATTGAGGCACGGACCTCTCCTCCTGTTCCTGCTCCTGCAATTTCGCTCGGCTCTCACCCTATGGTCACGCGAGCTAAAGCTGGTATTTTCAAGACCCACCATCCAGCGAATCTTGGTGTCTTGGGCTCCTCTGGGCTTCTTTCTGCTCTTCTTGTCTCCACTGAGCCTAAAGGATTCAAATCGGCTGCTAAGAATCCTGCCTGGCTTGCCGCCATGGATGAAGAAGTTCAGGCTCTGCAAAACAATCGCACCTGGATTTTGGTCCCTCGGCTAGCAAACACCAACATTGTGGGCTCAAAATGGGTGTTTCGGACCAAATATCTTCCTGATGGATCCATTGAGTGACTCAAAGCTCGCCTTGTTGCCAAAGGATATACCTAGGTTCCCGGTCTTGATTACACCGACACCTTCAGTCCTGTTATCAAGGCCACTACCATCCGTGTTGTTCTTTCTCTTGCTGTTACCAACAAATGGCCTCTTCGTCAACTTGACGTCAAGAATGCATTCTTGAATGGCACTCTCACTGAAAATGTTTATATGGAACAACCGCCTGGGTACATTGATCCTCACTTCCCTAATCATGTATGCCTGTTAAAGAAAGCTCTCTATGGTCTCAAGCAAGCTCCTCATGCCTGGTTCCAGCACTTCAGCTCTTTTCTCCTTCGACTTGGTTTCTCTTGCAGCCGCGCTGACACTTCTCTATTTGTCTTTCATGAGAACTCTGATGTTATCTATTTTCTTCTTTATGTTGATGACATTATTGTTACTGGCAACAACTCATCTCTTCTTGACAACTTTACTCTTAAACTCAATTCTGAGTTTGCCACTAAAGATTTGGGCTCTCTCAGCTACTTTCTTGGTCTTGAAGCATCACCAACTGCAGATGGTTTCTTTCTCAGTCAGCTGAAATATGCATGGGATATTCTTACTCGCGCTCAGTTACTTGACAACAAACCTGTCCATACTCCCATGATTGTCTCTCAACACTTGTCTGCTGATGGCCCTTTGTTTTCGGATCCTACTCTTTACCGGTCTCTTGTTGGTGCACTTCAATACTTGACCATCACACGCCTAGACATTGCTCATGCTGTCAACTCTGTTAGTCAATTTCTGCATGCTCCAACTGAGGATCATTTTATTGCTGTTAAGCGTATTCTTCGCTATGTCAAGGGAACCCTCCATTTTGGTCTTTCCTTTCGCCCCTCTGCTACTCCTGATGCTCTGGTTGCTTACTCTGATGCTGACTGGGCTGGTTGTCCAGACACTCGTCGCTCTACTTCTGGTTACTCTATTTATCTTGGTGACAATTTGGTCTCTTGGAGTGCCAAAAAGCAACCTACTGTCTCTCGTTCCAGTTGTGAATCTGAGTATCGTGGTCTTGCAAACACTGTTGCTAAACTTCTTTGGCTTATGCATCTCCTTCGTGACCTCCAGGTCCCCATTCCCCGGAAGCCTCTTCTCTTATGTGACAACAAAAGTGCAATTTTTTTGAGCTCCAATCCAGTTTCTCACAAGCGAGCCAAGCATGTTGAATTAGACTATCATTTTCTTCGCGAACTTGTTGTCGCTGGCAAACTTCACACGCAATATGTGCCATCTCATCTACAAGTTGCTGACATCTTCACCAAAAGTCTTCCTTGACCCCTTTTTGAGTTTTTTCAGACCAAGCTTCACGTTCAATCCAATCCGACGCTCAGCTTGCGGGGGGGTGTTAAGGATACGGTTGAGGATATTTTGCCTACGCCTAAGGCTTGATTCTAGGAGATTAGCTGACCCTTGATTCCAGGAATATTTATATAAAGTTTCCTTCTAATTCTCATATTGATTTGTAATTATTCTGTCATTTGATATTATAAATAATAAACACTCACCACGATTGAATGCGCGATGGTTTTGATACAACCTTCTCATGCAAGACATTAGCCCAGTGGGTCAAACATGGAAAGAAGTGTGGAAGATCAATTTTGAATTACAGGACATCATTGGCACATTGGGACAGATACATAAAAACGTTGGGGTCACCGGGAACTGCACCTGGAACCGACTGGACACAGAAGACACCTTACACAGGTTGGGGTCCTTGCCCATTCTAGAAGCATACCATTAATAAAACGCCCATTAATAACCATCTCAACCAGATCTATAAAAATACATTCCAAATCTTGAATATAAATACATTTCCTGTTTTTTCCTTGTATAAAAAAAAATCACACATACAGAAACACAAAATTGATTACAATTTGTAGGAAATGAGTACACATTCAAATTTCAAGGGGCCTGTAGAAACCCTATTTCTCAAACAGTTTCTTTCCAAATCAAATCCTTTAAGTCAACCTTGCACCCTTCATTGAAAAGACAGAAAAAAAATCAGGAAAGTGATGCTTTAAACTGTCATCCAGTGCATTCTACCTTACAACTTTGAAAGCCATAATTATTTAGTTTTAAAAACAACCATGGAAAACTCACTGGAGTCATTCTTTTCTTTTCTAACATCCAATCATGGAATGCATTCATGGCTTGCCAAACGCTTCTGTAACCCACCACGTCTATCACCATGGCACAAAACAATGATGCCAATCCAAAATCAGTGTTGTTAATTTACTTAGTAGAATAACACCTTCATTTTAATCTCTTCTTTTCCTCCGAGGATGTAGCGGTCTTTTCAATGGCGTTGTCTACTGACGCTACAATTTTGGGGAAGTCCATTTTCCACCGCAATAATTCATTTTTTCTTTAAAAAAATAGTGTTTGAAAGGTATTTTCTAGTATTTTATAGTGTTGGAAATAGATTCAGTTCCCTCAAATATCTTATAGCATTCCAAAATATCCAATGACACCCAAAATCCACAGCGCCCAACAAATACCCGTCCCACCCAAAATCCAAAGCACCCAAAATCCTTAAACTTGAGAATTGTAACAAGATTTCCCAAAATTCCTACATGATTTCGTCAAAATCTTGTTTGAAAATTTTATAGGGGTAAAAGAGAGGAGTTTGCCTCAAAAACACAAAATTTTATTCATGGCAAAACAGAGTAAAAACAAAATGGTTGCGGTAAAGTTAGTTGTGAAAGTTTAAAACCAAGTCACAACAAAACATATTTTGGATTATATTTCAAAACATAGGAAAATACATTCGCATGATAATTTGGAGGTTGCTGCTCCAAGTAAAACAAAAAGATTTAACACTCTGTAAAACTCTGTAAAGAATTTTCATGCGCTCACCAATATTTTCTCCACGATTTTCTCCTCACTACCTCTCACACTTACAAAGTGGACTCCTCTCAACTATACAAATGACTTCTACATTCATATTTATGTAAACATACAACTTTGACTCCTCACTACCTCTTCTCCTCACTACCTCTCACACTTACACAATCGACTCCTCTCAACTATACAAATGACTTTTACATTCATATTTATCTAAATATACAACTTTGACTCCTCACTACCTCTTCTCAGCTATACAAATGACTTTTACATTCATATTTATTTAAACATACAACTTTGACTCCTCACTACCTCTCAGACATATAGAGTCCACTCCTCTCAACTATACAAATGAATTTTACATTCATGTTTATCTAAACATACAACTTTGACTCATGACTAATCAAAACATTAAAACACAGTATGTGCAATTTTACATAATAAATGATTTTCTGAACTTGGAAGTGTTCTGGAGTGTAGAATGAATTTTACATTCATATTTATCTAAACATACAACTTTGACTCATGACTCATCAAAACATTGAAACACATTATGGGTGATTTTACATAATAAATGATTTTCTAAACTTGGAGGTGTTGTGGAGTGTAGATAACAGTCACAGAGTGAATGTTTGCCCATACGTATTTACCAACCTTCATTAAATTTCCATTTGCTCTTAAATGCTTGATGTGTGTGTTGCGGAATGGTCTGATGTGTTGCGGAATGAGGAACTCATACTTCTTCTCAGAACTTTTGTCCTTTAGTCTGCAAACAAATCCGCAACCTACAAAAATTCATCTGACAAGTATGGTTGCTGTAAGTGTGTTTAACGCGGTGATTGGGATTAATTTTCCAACACTCCCCCTTAATCACAATTGCTGCCATTTACAATTGCCATATAATTTCTGAGATAAACAAAAATTTCATGTGCCAATGGCTTTGTGAAAATATCAGTAAACTGTTCCTGTAACCTACAGTGCTACAACACAATTTCACCATTTTTAATCAAATCTCTAATAAAATGATATTTAACATTGATATGCTTGGTCCTCTTGTGAAAGACAAAATTCTTTGACAATGCAATTGCGGAAGTGTTGTCGTAGAAAACAATTGTCATTCCCTCTTGGTCGTGGCAAAGATCCCTCAACATCATTCTCATCCAAACTGCTTGACACACTATTGTTGTTGTGGCGACATACTCAACTTCTGTTGTTGATAGTGACACTATTGGCTGCTTCTTGGAGGCCCATGAAATGACTCCAGAACCCAAATGAAAAACATATCCTGATGTTCTCTTTCTGTCATCGACACTTCTTTCCAAGTCATTATCGTGTAACCAACTAGCCTGAAATAATTTGTTGTGGCATACAAATACCATATTCCTTTGTCCCATTGACATATATTAGAATCCTTTTCGTTGCTTGCCAATGCGTCTCCTTGGCTGTCTCCATGAACCTCAACACCAAACTCACTGCATACATTATATCCGACCTAGTGGCAGTCAAATACTTCAAGTTGCCCACCATACTTTTGTATAATGTTGGATTGATATTGCTGCAGCAATATTCTTTGCTCAACTTCAACACCATGACAATTGGAGTTGGTGCAGGCTTGCTATTATGCATATTAAACCTCTCCAAAATTTCTGCTAGATACTTTGCTTGAGAAATAAAAATACAATTTTCTGTTTGCTTCACTTCTATGTCCAAAAAATACCTTAAAAACCCCAAGTCAGTGATTTCAAATTCACTCTTCATGACTTCTTTGAAATCAACGATGAGGAAATCATCACTGCCTGTAAAAGTCAAATCATCTACATATAAGACAACAATAATAATCTTACCATCACTTTCTTTGATGTAGAGAGTAGGATCATTGTCACATTTGTCGAAACCATTGTCCAACAAGTAAGCATCTATCTTGTTATACCATGCATGTGGTGCTTGCTTAAGCCCATAAAGAGGTTTCCTCAACTGATGCACCTTGTCTTCTTGGCCTTCTACCTCATAACCAAGTGGTTATGCAACATATACTTCTCTTTCTGCACTCCATTCAAGGACGTTGATTTTACGTCTATTTGATACACTTTCCATTTATGTTGCGCGATAATCAACACAACTGTACACACTATCTCCATCCTCGTGACTGGCGCAAACGTCTCCACATAATCTCTTCCATGTTGCTACTTGTATCCTTTGACAACTAGCCTCACTTTATGCCTTTCAATCTTCCACTCAATGTTGTTCTTGGTCTTATAGACCCACTTCACTCCAATGACTTATTTTCCTTGCGGAAGATCCACTAACTTCCATGTGTCATTATTTTCTATTGCTTCTATTTCTTCCTCCATTGTCGCAACCCATTTTTCTTCTTTGACTGCATCTTAAAAATGGATTAGGTAATCTACATGACAAAATAATGCAAATAAGGAATTGAGACCAACGCTACTATCAACTTCATCTTTCTCATAAATTTCATTTAAATTTATGATTTTTTGTCTTCTTGTGCTCACTGAAAATGGGCTTGACATGTCACTTGGTGTTGCGCTTTGCGGCGTGCTTGGAGAAGCACTTGCTTGACTGTGTGACGTTGTCCTATTATTTGTTGACGGTGTTACTTGCTGCCTGCTTTGTTGCGCTTGAATAGGAGTAGAGGGAGTCACTGTTGAGGAATTTATTGCTACTATCAATTCCTCTTTGTCCTCATGTGGTATACATGCTTTCACATTCTCTGTCTTCTCTAAACTTCCATCCCATGCTTCCTCTTCTATGAACTGCACATCTTTGTTAATTATGACCTTCTTGGTTGATGGATTGTAGAGCTTGTATGCCTTGGATTCATCATTACATCCAACAAATATGCATTTTTATCCCTTGCTATCCAACTTCTTCCTCAACTCATCTGGGACGTGCATATACCACACATCCAAAGAATCTCATGTGAGTGACACTATGCTTTATTCCGCTCCATGCCTCTTCAAGAACCACATTCTTGACACTTTTGGTTGGACACCTATTAATGATATATGTTGCACAAGTGATAAATTCAACCCAATAATCATTTGGCAAATGCTTTGCCTTCAACATACTCCTTGCCATTTCCATAATGGTCATATTCTTCCTTTCTGCGACACCATTTTTTTGAGGTGTATACTTTGTTGTAAATTGTTTGTAATTTCCATTCTCCCAACAAAAACGTAGGAAATCATTTGAGATGTTTTCGCCACCTCTGTCAGTCCTAAGGACTTTGATGTAGTGTCCACTTTGCTTCTCAACAAGAGCCTTGTACTGGCGAAAGCACTCAAACACTTCACTTTTCTGTTTCAGGAGATAGACCCATGTCTTTCTTGTGTAGTAATCTATGAAGGTCAATAAATAGTAGCTACCACCAATTGATGGTGTCTGCATTGGTCCACATAAATCTGACTAGACAATCTCCAAAGATGCCTTTGCCGTTATTGATTTTCCTGCTGGAAACGTCTCTCTATGTTGTTTTCCCAAGATACATCCTTCACATAGGCTATCTATTTTTTCTATGATCAAAAACCCCTTCACCATGTCTTTTCTATGCAGCAAATTCAAGCCTCCAAAGTTGAGATGACCAAATCTCAAATGCCATGACCAATTTTCATCTTTGACCTTTTCTTGATAGTTCACTTGTGTAACAGCTGCAACTTTTATTTGATCCTCCTATGAGTTCATTGATAGTTGTGTTTGTGCACCTTCTTCCTTCAAATCTGATCTTATCTTTAGGGGAAACATTCTATTGTTTTTCATTTGAACCTTTGCAATTAGCTATCTGCTTGGAGGCTTACCCAATATTGTGCACTCATCATTTTTGAAAAATACATTATAGCCCTTTTGCATGAGTTTTCCAACGCTTATGAGGTTATGACTCAACCCAGGGACAAAGTAAACATCTGAGATGTACTTCTTCTCCCCCTTCTTTGTTAGGCTATTAACTCTTCATTTGCCCATGATAGAGACTTTTCTATGAGTCCCTAATGTCACTTTAGATTTCACACTTACATCTAGATTGGAAAACATTTCTATGTTCCCTGACATGTGGTTGTTGCACCCTAAATCTAGATACCATACATCACTTTTTTTTTTCTTGCGCTACATTACAAGCTAAAAACATGCTATCACGGTTTTAATTTTCCTTTGTGAAATTTACACTCGGTTTGTTATTAATGTCACATTTCTTCTTTCTACATTCATTTGCATAATGACCATACTTCTTATAGTAATGACATTAAACTTGAGATTTATCATACCTCTGACCTTGTGCTTGATTTTGGCTTGGGCCTTGACTTGGATTTTGATTACTGCCCCTTCCACTTGAGCTTGAAGGGATGCATCTTCCACCTCTGTGTGAGTTTCTTCCTCTTCTTCTAGCATATGATCTTCCTCTGCCTCTACCTTTCCCAAATGAAACTTGTGTCTTGAAGGCATGCTCCAATGAGAAACTTGATTCTCTATTCAGTCTATGTTCATGAGAAATCAGTGATGCATGAATCTCATCCACTGAAAGTTGTGAGAGGTCTTTTGTCTCTTCTATGACCACAACAATGGCATCAAACCTTGCTGGCAGACTTCTCAAAAAATTCTCCACTATTCTCCTTTCCTCAAGTGTCTCACCATGAGACCTGATTTAAGTAACTAGTCCAATTACATGTGTAAAAAAGAGTCTACATTCTCAGACTCTTTCATACAAATTGTTTCAAAGTCTCTTCTCAACATTTGCAATTTTGTTGTCTTGACTTTTGCCATGCCTTGGTAGGCTATCTAGAGGGTATCCCATGCTTGCTTGGATTTCGTTGGTGCTGCAATCCTTGGGAAAATACTTTTATGGACTACTTGAAAAATGTAAAAGAGGGTTTTTGTATCCTTCTTCCTGTTGTCCCTCAACAAATCCCTTTCTTCTTGAGACAAGGCATTGTATGTTGCTGCATCTGCTAGTTCTGGAAAACCATTCTCCACCAAATCCCAAATGTCTTGAGAAGAAAAGGGGGCCTTCATTGTAATAATCCAGTAATCATAAATTTTCCCATTAAATTGAGGTATTTGAGTGTAAATTTTTTTTTCTACCTACTCATAAATACACTTCAAAAATATGCCCTCAAAACAATTTTTAATTGCTAATAAAAATTTAACCTCCTTTGATACCATGTTTGAAAATTTTACAAGGGCAGAGGAGAGGAGTTTGTCTCAAAAACAGTGGCGGCAAATCGCAACTAGACAGAGGCTTAAATAAAAGACATAATTTTACTCATCTCAAAATAGAGTAAAAACAAAATGGTCGTGGAAGCTAGACAGAGGAATAAATAAAACACATAATTTTACTCATCGCAAAATAGAGTAAAAACAAAATGGTCGTGGAAGCTAGACAAAGGCTTAAATAAAACACATAATTTGCAACTAGACAAAGGCTTAAATAAAACACATAATTTTACTCATCTCAAAATAGAGTAAAAACAAAATGGTCGTGGAAGCTAGACAAAGGGTTAAATAAAACACATAATTTTACTCATTGCAAAATAGAGTAAAAACAAAATGGTCGTGGAAGCTAGACAAAGGCTTAAATAAAACACATAATTTGCAACTAGACAAAGGTTTAAATAAAACACATAATTTTACTCATCTCAAAATAGAGTAAAAACAAAATGGTCGTGGAAGCTAGACAAAGGGTTAAATAAAACACATAATTTTACTCATCGCAAAATAGAGTAAAAACAAAATGGTCGTGAAAGTTTAAAACCAAGTTGCAATAAAACATACTTTGGATTATATTTCAAAACATAGGAAAATATATTGGCATGATAAAGGGGTTGCAGAGTAACTCTCTGTAAAACTCGGTAAAGACTTGTTTTCACACACCCACCAATATTTTCTCCATGATTTTCTCATGGCTACCTCTCAGACTTACAAAGTCGACTCCTCTCAACTATACAAATGACTTTTACATTCTTATTTATCTAAACATACAAATTTGACTCATGACTGATCAAAACATTAAAACATAGTATGGGCGATTTGACATAATAAATGATTTTCTGAACTTCAAGGTGTTGTGGAGAGTAAATAACAGTCCTGGAGTGAATGTTTGCCCATATGTATTTACCAACACTAACTTCATTAGTGAATGTTTTCCCATACGTATTTACCAACTATCATTAAATTTCCATTTGCTCTTAAATGCTTGATGCGTGTGTTGCAAAATGGTATCATGTGTTGTGGAATGGGGAACTCGTAGTTCTGCCAGAACTTATATGCTTCAAAATGCAAACAAATCTGCAACCGACTTACAAGTATGGCTGCTATCAGTTGATGTATTTAAAACGGTGATTAAGATTAATTTTCCAACAAATCCTCCCTAATTTTGTCGAAATCCATGCATATATTCAAACTATTTACGGGCAAATGTTGCCTCATTGGATACTCTCTTTTCAATTCATCTCCAATATTTTCCGATCAGAATACGCATTTTAACTACTCCCATAAGACTCCAATAAAAAGCAGGCAGAAAAACAGGAATTTGAAACAGGAGCCATTGGCGACATTATTATTGGCTATAATGCAGAAGCAAGAAGATTGTTATAAGTACATGAGCAAGCTCCAAAAGCTGGACGCGGTTGTAAAGGACAAAAAAGTAGAAGTTCCAGTAGTGCCAAGCAAGGTTGGAATTTGCTGGGCAAATTGCCCGTTATAGGGTGATTTGCCCTTAAATACAAGTTAAAAAATTGCAAAATTGTCAAAAATATACTTTGAAACGTCGTCAAATTTAACGAGCTAATCTTTTTGAAATTCCAACCCTGCTGCTAAGTCAAGCTCTCTCTTTCCCAATGAACCAGTTTTTCCCCAGCCAAAAAGACACCTCCTTTTCCATTACGGCAACATCATTCTCCACCCTCGTTTCCATGGGGAGCTTAAAACCAATTTGATCATTATCTCTCTCCGATGTGCATGAAAGGAAAGCAACCTAGGCCAAATTATAAAGAGATCCTCTACAGCCCTAACCCCATATAAAACCCTAACCGAGTGGTCACTTACGTGTATTCGTTCAACGCAAAACAGTGGATGATGGGAGATATTTTTACCCAAGTTGTGTCTTAAGCGTGTTCTGCTATGTGCATTGGTTCAACGCAAAACAATATATATATATATGTATATATATATTTGTTTTGTATTTTTGATTGAGTCTATGGGGAATTTTAAAATGAAGTCAAGTTGATGATGACAGAAATTAGGGGTAATCCAGCGAAGGGCGGATACACCAATGGCAATATCGCCGATAAACTAATCGGCGATCGAGTAGTCGGAGTCTGGAGGAGATCAGAGATCTTGATGTAAAAGAGTTTTTGGGGTAAGACCAAAATCCCTTTCCCTAAAAGAAATCGATCCTGAGGACTGTGGGTTACCTTTAAACCGTGGACCACACAAGAATTAGAGCCACCACACTATCGGCCTTTATTAACATCGGGAGCTTAAGTAATGCTTTTAGGCTTTAAACCCACCGGCCACACATAATACAGAAATACACAGGAACATGGGAAAATTCCGCTCCCGAACATATAGGTGGATCTTAAATATTATAAACCCACACATAGAATTGTCGTCAGGTCCGTTCCTTATCCTTTTCCCGTAGCGTTGTTCCAACCTCCGATCTCCGATTCTTTCGATCGCCGATCGGCTTATCGACGATATTGCCTTGTCGCTCATTGGCGTATCGCCGCTCCACAGACTACCGTCCTTTGACCTCCCCGATATGCGATCGCTGATTTCATTTAAACCGTCAATCTGGATCCTCGATTTGACGGTTGACATTTGTTCGCGCAATCGCTTATCGGCATACCTTAAGGTTTGTGGTCCACTTTCTTATAACAATCCGTCAATGCAATGAAGGATCTGGACCGTTGATCATTAAGATCCAACGGTCGCTATGCATTCTCACTGCTTCCTCTTTAACTTAGTCCCGATTGCCTTTTGGTGGATTTCTGCGTTAAACGTAGTT
Source organism: Pinus tabuliformis (assembly GCA_031772625.1). Taxonomy (NCBI): domain Eukaryota; kingdom Viridiplantae; phylum Streptophyta; class Pinopsida; order Pinales; family Pinaceae; genus Pinus; species Pinus tabuliformis. Next base: position 585,929,835 of record CM062808.1, on the reverse strand, counting down.
CTGCCGTAGTCTCTGTCATTCACGCATAACTTTCGTCTAGCATCTCTGGATTGCCATTGATCCATTGAGTGATTGATGGTCGATCAACCTGCAACATATGAACACACTTATAAACTCTGGCTTCCAAGCCATTAACACACACACACACACACACATATATATATATGAAATACATACAAAGCACAGTCAACACTGAAACACGCATATATTATATTAACACAGCATGGTTACAATTCTAAGGCATTTCAGCGTTAGCAACAGTTGTCCTCTCGACTACATCTTGTCTATCTACTGCCCTATCTCCCTCTATCTACTACTTTGAACACGCAGGTTCAACACATATATATATGGAAACAGTGTTGGATTGGATCACGGAAGGATCCAATCAATCCTCTAGCAAAAGCCCTAAAACTCTCATACACATTCATGCATATAACACATGGCAGATTACATTTTGATCAAGTCTTCGAGAGACTTATCCATTCCATCTTTAAATCTGTTTTAAAATAGAAAAGTCCATGTTTTGCTCCCTGGTCCACGTGCTCCTCTTCGCTCCGCTTTGGATTCCTCCCTTTGACTAAAGGTGCCATTCCATCTTTAAATCTGTTTTAAAATAGAAAAGTCCATATTTTGCTCCCTGGTCCACGTGCTCCTCTTCGCTCCGCTTTGGATTCCTCCCTTTGACTAAAGGTGCTAGATGCTCCTACGTCACAAGTTTATTTGTCTTATATATATATATATATATATTTTAAATAATATGTAAATGCTTTGGAGCTTTGTTAGTATATCAGATGGAACAAGAACAATATTTGCTATTAAGAATTAAACAAATATTGTATATAAAATTATTTTGTTAAAGAAAAGTTTACTATTTTAATGATAACTTTTTATCATGATGTTTTTTGTAAGTTAAAAAATTTGGTTGCATCAAAATGTCTTCGAAAGTACAATGTTGCTTCTTCTAACCAGCCTTTTCACTCTAAAAGATGTTTGCACCTTAAGAGAGTTGATCCCTCTAGGTGTTTGGTATATGGAGGAAGTTAAGACATGTCTAACTTAGTTTAATTATTAGTTATAATTATAAATTTTATTTTTATTTTTATGTAATTTGAACCAGTTCTCTATACTAAGGTTTAATTTCCCTAAATAAGATGATAAACTTTGTTATAATGGCTTTAAATTTTACACTTAAGTTAAATTGATTCCATAGATCTAAAACATATATATTCCCTATATACAATTTCTCATCAAAGAAAAAATTAATTCCAAAAATATATAATAAAATTTAATAAATAATTATCTTTAATTTTATATTTTTTATCTTCCATTTTATATTAATTTTGTATTTTCTCCATTCAATATGAATTAATATTAAATTCCAAATATGATTAATAAAATAACTAAAATTAAAATTTTTATAATAAATAATTTTTTATTTCATTATATAATTATATATATTTTTATATTATTTAAAGATATAATTTATTATTATTTTTTAAATAAAATTTAATAAATAAATGAACAATAGATTAATTCCGAAATTTGAGAGAAAAGATGGTTATCCTTTACACTCAAATTTAATTCTTAAAAATAACACAATAAACTTTATTATTATAAAATTTATCATTATGATTATAAATCTTAATGTTAAATTTAAATATTTCTTAAATTTAAAATTTAAAACTAAAATGAGAGAGTTTACACAAATGACAAACCCATCCCATACCAGAAATGATCAAATTGTTAAAGATATTAAGAAAAGTATAAAGGAGAACTGCATACGACAATCAAAAACCCTGTACAACAGGGTGATCTCACAAGAATATCTGCAAATAAATTTAATTAACAGACCTGGACATGAATTTCCAAGTCAGTGTTTACCAATGAATTTAGTTGTATGCGGAGGAAAAACTTGAAAATATAATTTATCTCGAACAAATAAATCTAAATTTGCATTCCATTCTCGTGGATTGACTAAAATTCACTAGATCTTCCTGGTTAGACACATTTCCATCATTTTGTCCTAATCATACAGAGTTCAAAACACAGTATTCATTCAGCTATATCACGAAATTGTTTCTTTGATTTAACTCTAAGTTTTTCTTTGCAGTTATGCAGAAGAGGTTGGGGATTGTTTCGATGGTTTACACTAGTTAATTTCAAAGAAAATTTTAGACATTTCCATTTTATGTTTTTGTAAATTTTATATAATTTTTTTTTTTAATTGTTTTGATTTTTTTTTATGTATATTCTATAGCAATTACACCAAATGTTACAAAAAAATCTTATAAATAAATAATATATAAAAATTTACATAATAATTAAATAATTCAAAGTGACAATTGCTATACAAAATGTCTCTCAAATCCGTGCACGAAAACCATGATTTGAAATTCACATATATTTTAGCCTAAAACCAAAAAACTTGCAACGAAACCTTCTAAGTGACTCAGGAGCATAGGAGGAGCTGCTGCCAGTTGGTCCATTTGTAGGAGGATTATAGGAGAAGTTACAACGAGTGGAGATTTAGGTAATGACAAAACCCCAAGTGATGGTGCCATACCAATCGATCATTGCATCAAATATACTTATTTAAAATAGACAACAACACAGTAGCTAAAATTATTGTATGGCTGATATGTTTTTTGTGTTGGTACAAGAATGATTTTTTTTAGTGATATGTAACTTTTATAATAAAAAAATAAATTTTATTATAATGGTGGTTAGGTCCTAGAATTGCTTTAATCTTTACGTATAAAATCCCTTTTTTTTTCCTCTATGTTTTACAACTTAAAAAAACTTTTTATGCATACACTTTTAGCCTTCATTAATATATCTATGAGAAATTGGGTAAAGGTTGCTCATTTTTAAAGAAAAAGTCGATATATTAATATTTTTGTGATTATGTATTTGTATTAATGTTATTTTAGGAAATTTTGTTGATATTTGCTATTTACTATAGTTTGAAGTGCATTTTGTACAAGCATTAATCTCAAGATTCTTGCACTAGTTTAAATTCAATTCCTGCACCGCACCAATTTAGGAGAGTTGTTGGATGAAGAAGTCTAGTTGGTAGTCAAAGTGAGTTGTCACGATAAGGTTTTCGTGGAAAACAAGGAATAAAGTGCACACTTCTTACTCGTGGTTTCTAGCAGAACCACTGTAGTTTTGGTCTCCTCCTATTGAAGATAATCCGAGATAAAACAGAGTGTGAGTGAACTAGTGATGTTTTTTAGAGAGGTCTATTGTTAGGAACTTGTTAGTAAAGACCTCCATTTTTTCTCTGTGAGAAGATGGCTCAATGTGGCCGAGTATTTACTATAAAAATGTATATATATCGAGTCATAGAAAGGCACAGGTTAGCGATACTACTGGTTATTTTTCATCCCTTGTGTCAAAGACTTGTATCGCATGGATCTCCTCTTGAGTTGGATCTGTCTATATTAGATGTATTAACCATAAGTTTCGTTAATAAAAAGGAGCTTTAATGCCAGGTTCAAATAAATTTATGTTTAATCACGTGAATGATTTAACATACTTCATAAGTTAGTCTCTTTCTTCTTACAGGGAAACGAGTTGGTTGGATAGGGCCCAACCAACCCATCTCATTCTCCCTTAGATAGTTGCACTGTGTATGTTATATTTTCTATTTTTGGTGTGTGAGTTTCGCTCAATGAATGGTGTTAAGAGTATGTGAACTGTTATGAAACCGTGGTGGCTTGTGATTCATATAAGGTGTATTCTTTCAAAAGAGTGATAGTAATCTACGCGTGGAAAGCAAGTGTGTGCACTTTAAGGGATTATTATATTGTGTTGGTTTATTTTTTGGACCATTCCTTAAACAAGGATTCAAACCCTAGGTGGTTAGTCTTGTGTTATTTTTTGTTATAAAAATGTCAACAAGGAAATAGGGCTTGGGGAGTTGAAGTTATGACTAAGAAACCTTAGTGAACTTGAGATTTGATTTATGCTTGCACATTTCAATCATTTTAGCATCGGGAATTCTTGTGGATATATTGTGGGAATCGGGTGATTGAATTAGTATTACAAGTTTTTTTTTGTGGAAAACATACCCTGTTTGTTTAAGTTTGGAGTTGTGACAAAACTTTAAGGCCAATCTATTGTGATTCTTTTGTATTTATGATTAATTTGTTTTCATTTTACAAACCTTTTTATGGTTTAAAAAGGATCCCTGATCTTAAGAGAATCGGGCAAGTAAGCTTGTTGTATTGTGGTTGTTTGGTACAAGAATAGAATCCTTAGTGAAATATATGAATATTGAATTATTCAAAGTCACAAATTGATTCTCTTTATTTAACCATAAGACAAGGAACAATGACATTAACATTTATACATTGAGGCCTCATTTTGGAATGTGGAGTAAATCAAGCTGAGTATTGTGTGATTGAACTTGTCAATGGCCAATTTAGCACAAGCAGTTTTCTTTGTAATGATGTATGCAACGTGTGAAAGGTTTCTTGAACAAGAATTCATTGTTGACTTGTTTTTTTTTATTTTTTATCATAGCACGAGATTTGATTTGTATTATTGGGTCCACATTTAACAAGTTTCTTTTGTAAGTTCATTTGAAAGAAAGAGTGATTTTTTTTAATTGAGCGAGACTTATTTGGGTTATATTTTGAACGCACTGGAATAGTTATGTTCCCTCATACAATGTATAAGAGATTGATGATTTGGGGTCATGCAGGAACAAGAGTAATTGAAAATTTTGCTCAATACAGGAATTTTTTTTTGATTTTTATATTTCCTTTTCCCGAGTATGTTTCTTTTGAGTCATCACTAAAACACGTGTTCATTTTTCTTGGAAGAAGTATTTTAGTTTAAAGTCCTTGTCAAAATTCTAAAAGAAGGCCAACATCTAGAGTGATCTCATTGTTGTTGTGTAAGTAGTGCAGGAATTTAAGCAAGAGGTTTTCATATTTTAAATTTTCATTACATAATTTGGAAAGATTGATCGATTGGGGTAGAAATAGGATTTGCATAATTTAACAAATTCTTTTGGCATTAATTGTGTTATGCCTCAAAGTCTACGAGGCCCTGGTTTGGAAAGTAAGTGTTGTGGATTGAAAATACAATTCTAACACCAAACATTTTGGCACCGTTGTCAGGGAGGAGTTGGAAGGAGTTTTGGTAATATTATGATTTTCTTTTCTATAGTAGAGGTAAGTTCTGTTTTTTTTTATATTTGCAGTGTGCTTCTATTACCTGAGGGAATTTATCTGGATTGATTGGATTGTTGTAGGTACACTTTTTGAGATAACTGCAACATTTGGGTGAACTAATTTGTTTCCAACGAGTGTTTTTACTATCTTTGATTATTTTCTGATTTGATTTTCTAGGCAAAAACTCCAAGCATAATGAACCAACCAAGTTGGTACTATACACTTCGATTCTAGAGACAAAAATTCAGGGGTATCAAAGCCATTGGTAGGAAGGAAGGAAACTATTGGAACTGATAAATTGAATCTAAAACACAGTCAACCTTCACAATTTACCAGGAAATCTGTTTGGAGGAAAAAGACTAGAAGATCATGAAGAAGTTCATGGTGAATGGGTTGGTGAGAATCAGCCACTAGAAGGATAGTCCACCTTTGGATTTCCAATTGTGGACCCTGATGCAATCATTCAAATGAAAAATGTCCCACCTTCAATTCTTCCACATTTGCATGGTAAGGTACATGAGGATCCCAATTCTATTCTTTTCGAATTTGACATACTTTGTAGGAGCCATGATTTTTCTTGTGATGCCTAGAAGCTAAAACTTTTCCTTGCAATCTTAAAGGCTCAACTTATTGCTAGTTTATGGGGTTGAGGGGGAATACTATTATTTATTGGGAGAAAATGAAGAGGAAATTTTCTGAATAAATATCAGGAATATTGTAATACACGAGAAATGCAGGATGGAATTTTCACTATCACACAACATGATGATGAAAATTTGGAGGATTATTTTGAAATATTTTTGTATATCCTTCAAAGGTCAAAGTAAAAATTTGACATGAGCACTATTCAAACCCTATTTTTACAAGGAATTTTAGATGATTCCAAGAATAATTTGAATTTTTTAAGACAGAGGGGCATTGCTCAGCTTTCTTTTGCCCAAATTTGTGACTTATGCATGATGTTTTAACGTAATCAATCCAAATCTAGTAAGGGAATTAGAGGTAATTTTAGGAACAACATATTTGGATTCACGGATGATATGACTATTGGTTTGGAAAATAAAATGGATAACTTGAAAACTAAAATTATGAATATTGTTAGTGACCATATAGATTCTTTAAAATTTCAGCAAAAATTAGTAGAAGAACAAGAAACGTTGTCTAAACAATGTTTGGGTTAGTTAGTTTTTTAAAATAGGAAATTAGTTAGTTTGGGTTCAAACAATGTTGTGAATATAGGGTTTATTAAAGGATTTGATAAACAAGGATTTCGTGTGACTCTTCCTTGGCATTAGAAATATGTTGCCATATAATTTATTAGCAATGCAATGAGGACCCATGAGATTGGTAGAAGGTTATATGGGAAGCCAAGTATATGCAGCAAGCCTTGAAGATAAGGTTATTGCGACTTGCACGAAGGTGGAGCATACCAAGCCTTTTAGGAATTTGCAAAGAAAGTACCTAACCACAAATGGGTGAGTTCTTATTTTCTTTGTTGTGCCACATCAATTAGTTAGTAGTTTTTTTTCGCACCCTTTTGCAAATCATATATGAACTTTTATAGATAGCTGTTGATATAGTTTGGATTATGGGATAATGAATTCTAGTGGATGTGTTATGGTTGTTGTTATTATTCTACATTTTCATTCAAATTATACATCACACCACATCTAGATTTCTTAATTTGTTGGAATTTCTTTACATCTTCTCTTGTTTGTTTGGAGTCCTCTTCTTGTGCATTTTCCTATTATTTTCATCTAGATCTTAGCTCATGTATATTGTTGTTGATTTAAACTGTATAGATATCCAAGGAAACCATCAACATTGGAAAGGATAAATGTTAAACTTCACGTCAAATCACACGTCACACAGTGTTGATGGTGCTGGACCCACCAACATGTAAGGGGATCTCCCCGGTAAAATGTCCCAATTGGACCTCAGACCGTTTGGTGTAGGAGTCCCAACAGTGGGTCATACGGTAATGCCTTGACAACGATTTCACATAGAGGCAAGTAAGATGTCTCTGTTGGTAGCAAGGGTGTGACATATGTAGCAAGCCAAGGAAAGGTGCATGAGAGGCTCTAACACATGGGGGTTGAGATGAGTGTGCCCTTTGGAAACCTCTGACAACACAAAGTTAAGAAGGGAACACACAAGAAAAGATGCATCACAACATGGAAAGAAAGTTAGCTAGAAATCCAAAGTGATGGTTGAACTAACAACAATTTTCAAAAAGATTCATACATACTTACACTGAGTAGTCCATACATGCATGCGTAAGCAAAAAAATACATATATCATTTAGAGTAAACCAGATAGCATGGAATACAATACAACATATGCATGAAACATGTTGGCTATGTTATATTAAGAAGTGTAAGTTCCATTCATACAATACATCCATGTCCAACCACTAGTTTCGATAGCGGAACGTTACAGCCACAAGCGCCTGCTCCTCCAAAGAGATATACTAGCTCTGCGCAGTAGAGAAGCCAAGGTTTGTTACAATATTGTCCAAGCTCTCTCTAAGATAGTCCTATCAGAAGCTTGGCTAACCAAAAGCATTTACAATGAGTTATGTAGTTCTATTTATAGCAAAGGGTGGGGTTACCCTTGTGATCCGGACTTAAACAGGAACGCAACAAATAACAGAGATAACCATAAACACAGATATGTAGCGGAAATAATACTTCATTTCATTAACGTAAAATACTGAAATATGCTTACAAACAATAATGGAAATAAACTAGCTAGGGCGATGGTAGCTTATCTCTGAGAAGAGATGTGGTGGCTACATGCCTCTAAACTGTGTTACAATGAGGCTCGAAGGCCTATTTATTGTTGAGAAACAATGGAAAACCCTTAACATTCCAAAACCTAACCCTAGAAGATGAAACTCCAAACTGTGGGCCCCGTTTGGGTAAATTGGTACACCAACTTCCCGGGGTCGTAACTTTGGCATACGATCTCCAATTGACGCGTACAATAGCTCGTTAGAAAGATCTATCCAAGCACTACCACTTTGGGAGGCAACATGGGTCCAAGTTACCCCAGATTTCCCAAAAAAAGTTGTTTAGGGCCTCAAAACGGCTCCGGAAGTTCAGGACTCAAAAAAATGCTAAAAATAGTAAGTTGTGCTACAATTAAGGAAACTGAAAATGCTAAGAGAAACAATGGTGGGGGTCCAGGTGGACTTGGCAGGTGGCCACCAATATCCACCTGGATCACCTTGACATTCCCCTTTGTGACAGTGCGTCTACCCTCATGACTCTTCATCTACTCTATGAATGTTACATCCAACTATTGTCACTTGAACTTCCACTTGACAAGATGTTACATTACAATGCACATGTGCTCATGTGAGAAAAAATATCTTAAGCAAGCCATGCAAGACATCACTGACACTCGGTCTGTTGTAGTGAGACAAACTCTTTGACATGCTTGTGATGGTGAAGGTGGTGAGTTGATGCTAAGCTTGTTCATCTGTGATGGTGTGCATGCACTCCATGGTGACATCTTGCTGAAGCGAACTCTTGCCTCTGTTGCATCCAATGTATTGGTATGGATCCTCCATCCAACTCATCTGCTAGTATGCACATGGTCTTCTTGCTGAACCAAAAAGACACTGATGCATAGTGTTCGTGATGATATTCCAGTGTGTGTTGGTGGTCATGCACATCAACTATCAACTACACGTTCAGCTCCAGTTGGACTTGCTTCTTGTATTTTCCTTAGTGAGTGTGCTGAATGGGAGGGATCACATGCGTGTGCACAAGGAAATGCATGTTGCTACATTCCCTTACATTCGATCAACAACACAACTCACCTTGTCTGCTCCGTGCCAGCTGTTAGGATGGATCTATAACTTGTATGGGTGCAGTTTCATTCGTGAGTGCATGTTGTGCCCCCTGCTGTACCTATGCCTACTACAACTAATTCTCTCATCTATGCATCTCATGTTCTTCCCTGAGTTGTTGCTTTAGCACATGCAACTCCTTCTCTGTTCTGTTCTCTGTCTTCACGCGATCTTCATGCCGCGTCGTCACCTCATACCTTGAGTCTCCAAAGTTTCTTTCATCACAAGTGGATCTGCTTGAGCTCGCAACTTTGTTTTGCCTCTGTGTTGTCAACAACCTTCCTCTTGCGTACCTATCCCATGCTAGAAATGACAAACCCATCCCATACTAGAAATGATAAAATTGTTAAAGATATTAAGAAAAGTATAAAGGAGAAATGCATATGACAATCAAAAACCCTGTGCAACAGGGTGATCTCACAAGAATATCTTCAAATAAATTTAATTTACAGACCTGGACATGAATTTCCAAGCCAGTGTTTACCAATGAATTTAGTTTTATGTGGAGGAAAAACTTAAAAATATAATTTAACTCAGAACGAATAAATCTAAATTTGCATTCCATTCTCATGGATATACTAAAATTAACTAGATCTTCCTAGTTAGACACATTTCCATCATTTTGTCCTAATCATACACATTTCAAAACATAGAGTATTTAGTCAACTACATCTCGAGATTGTTTGTTTGATTCAACCTAAGTTTTTGTAACCTTTGTAGCCATGCAGGAAGAGACCGAGGATTGTTTCGATGGCTTACACTAGGCCATTCCAAAGAAAACTCTCGGCACTCCCGTTTCATGTTTTTGTAAGCTTTGTAGTCATGTTGGAAGAGACCAGGGGTTGTTTTAGGGTTTTTTTTGGGTAAGTTTTACAGTTATGCAAGAAGAAATCAAGAATTGTTTATATATATATATATATATATATATATATATATATATATATATATATATATATATATATATATATATATATTATATAGCAATTGCACCAAATATTACAAAACAAACGTCATAAATAGATAACATATAAAAATTTACACAATGATTAAGTAATTCAAAATAGCAATTCCAATACAAAACTTACTATACATGTCTCTCAAATCCGTGCATAAAAACCATGATTTGAAATTCACATATATTTTAGCCTAAAAGCAAAAAAATTGCAACGAAACCTTCTAAGTGACTCAAGAGCATAGGAGGAGTTGCTGCCAGTTGGTCCATTTGTAGGAGGATTATATGAGAAGTTACAATGAGTGGAGATTTAGGTAATGGAAAAACCCCAAGTGATGGTGCCATACCAATCAATCATTGCATCAAATATATTTAAAATAGACAACAATACAGTAAATAATATTATTGTATAGCTAATATGTTTTTGTACCAATTGTGTTGGTACAAGAATGAATTTTCTTTTTTAGTGATGTGTCACTTTTCTAATAATTGTTTTTTGAATTACCATTATCTAGATAATGGCTGTTGGGTTTTAGAATTGCTTTAATCTTTACTTATAAAACCCTATCCTCTCCTATGTTTTACAACTTAAAAACACTTTTTATGCATGCATTTTTAGCCTCCATTAATATATCTATGAGAAATTGGGTAAAGGTTGCTCATTTCTAAAGAAAAGGTCGATAGATTAATATTTTTGTGATTATGTGCTTGTATTAATGCTATTTTAGGAACTTTTGCTGATATTTTCCATTTACTATAATTTGAAGTGTATTTGGTACAAGCATTAATCTTGGGATTTCTGTACTAGTCTAAATTTGATTCTTGCACCAGTTTAGGAGAGTTGTTGAATGAAGAAGTCTGGATGGTAGTCAAAGTGAGTTGTCATGATAAGGTTTTTGTGGAAAACAAGGAAGAAAGTGCACACTTCTCACTCATGGTCTCTAGCAAAGCAACTGTAGTTTTGGTCTCCTCCTATTGAAGATAATCCAAGATAAAACAAAGTGTGAGTGAACCAGTGATGTTTTTTGGAGAGGTCTATTGTTAGGAACTTGTTAGTAATGACCTCCATTTTTTCTTTGTGAGAAGATGACTCAATGTGGCCGAGTATTTTCTATAAAAATGTATATATATCGAGTCATAGAAAGGCACATGCTAGCAATACTATTGGTTATTTTTCATCCCTTGTGTCAAAGACTTGTATTGCCTAGATCTCCTCTGGAGTTGGGTCTGTCTATATTAGATGTATTAAGCCGAAGTTTCATTAATAAAAAGGAGATTTAATGCCAGGTTCAAAGAACTTTTATGTTTAATCAGGTGAATGATTTAACATACTTCATTAGTTAGTCTCTTTCTTCTTATAGGGAAATGAGTTGGTTGGCTAGGGCCCAACCAACCTAGCTTGTTCTCCCTTAGATAGTTGCATTGTGTATGTTATATTTGCTATTTTTGGTGTGTGAGTTTTGCTCAACGAATGGTGTTAAGAGTATGTGGATTGTTATGAAACCCTGGTGGCTTGTGATTCATATAAGGTGTATTCTTTGAAAAGAGTGATAGTAATCTAGATGTGGAAAGCAGGTGTGTGCATTTTAAGGGATTATTATATTGTGGTGCTTTATTTTTTGGACCATTCCTTAAACAAGGATTCAAACCCTAGGTGGTTAATATTGTGTTATTTTTTGTTATAAAACTGTCAACAAGGAAATAGGGCTTGGGGAGTTGAAGTTATGACTAAGAAACCCTAGTAAACTTGAAATTTGATTTATGCTTACACATTTCAAACAATTTTAGTATCGGGAAGGCTTGTGGATATACCGTGGGACTTGGGTGATTGAATTACTATCACAAGGTTTTTTTCGAAAACATACCTTGTTTGTTTAAGTTTGGAGTTGTGACAAAACTTTAAGGCGAATCTATTGTGATTCTTTTATATTTATGATTAATTTGTTTTCATTTTGCAAACATTTTTATGGTTTAAAAAGGATCCATGATCTTAAGAGAATCAGGCAAGTAAGCTTGTTGTCTCGTGGTTGTTTGGTACAAGAATAGAATCCTTAGTGGAATATATGAATATTGAATGATTCAAAGTCATAAATTGAGTCTCTTTATTTAACCATAAGACGAGGAACAACAACATTAACATTTATACCTTGAGGTCTGATTTTGGAATGTGGAGTAAATCAAGCAGAGTATTGTGTGATTGAACTTGTCAATGGTTAATTTAGCACAAATGGTTTTCTTTGTAATGATGTATGCAGAGGTGTGAAAGGTTTCTTGAACAAGAATTCATTGTTGACTTGTTTTTTTATTTTTTATTATAGCACGAGATTTGATAGGTATTATTGCGTCCACATTTGCCAAGTTTCTTTTGTAAGTTCATTTGAAAGAAAGAGTGATTTTTTTTAATTGAGCGAGACTTATTTGTGTTAAATTTTGAATGCACTAGAATAGTTATATTCCCTCATACAATGTATAAAAGATTGATGATTTGAAGTAGTGCAGGAACAAGAGTAATTGAAAAGTTTTCTCAGTACAGGAACAATTTTTTGATTTGTGTATTTCCTTTTCCTGAGTATGTTTCTTTTGAGTCATCAATAAAACATGTGTTTAATTTTCTTGGAAGAAGTATTTTAGTTTAAATTCCTTGTCAAATTTCTAAAAGAAGGCCATCATATAGAGTGATCTCACTATTGTTGTGTAAGTAGTGCAGGAATATAAGCAAGAGGCTTTCATTTTTTAAATTTTCATTATATAATTTGGAAAGATTGATTGATTGGTGTAGAAATAGGATTTGTTGAATTTAACAAATTCTTTTGGCATTAATTGTGCTACGCCTCAAAGTCTACGAGGCCCTGGTTTGACAAGTAAGTGTTGTGGATTGAAAATATAATTCTAACAACCAACATTTTGGCACCGTTGTTGGGGAGGCGTTGGAAGGAATTCTGATAATATTCTGATTTTCTTTTTTTATAGTAGAGGTAAGTTATGCTTTATTTTTTTATTTGCAGTGTGCTTCTATTGCTTGAGGGAATTTTTATGGATTGATTGGATTGTTGTAGGTACACTTTTTGAGATAACTGCAACATTTAGGTGAATTGATTTGTTTCGAGCAAGTGTTTTTACAATCTTTGATTATTTTTTCATTTGATTTTCTATGCAAAAACTCCAAGTAGAATCAAACCAACCAAGTTGGTATTGTATACTTGGATTATGGAGACAACAATTTAGGGGTATCGAAGCCACTAGTAGGAAGGAAGGAGACTGTTGCAATTGATAAATTGATTCTAAAACACAATCAACCTTTACAGTGTACAGGGGAAATTTGTTTGGAGGAAAAAGTCTGGGATATCATGAAGAAGTTCATGGTGAATGGGTTGGTGAGAATCATCCACTTGAAGAACATTCCACCTTTGAATTTCCAATTGTGGACCCCGATGCATTCATTCAAATAAAAAATATCCCACCTTCAATTCTTCCACATTTCCATGGTAAGGTACATGAGGATCCTGATTCCATTAAGAATTTGACGTACTTTGTAGGAGCCATGATTATTCTTGTGATGCCCAGAAGCTAAAACTTTTCCCTACAATCCTTAAAGGCTCAACTTCTCGCTGGTTTATGGGGTTGGGGGGGAATACTATTATTTATTGGGAGAAAATGAAGAGGACCTTTTCTGAATAAATATAAGGAATATTGTAATACATGAGAAATGCAAGATGAAATTTTCACTATCACACAACATGATGATGAAAATTTGGAGGATTATTTTGAAATTTTTTTGTATATCCTTCAAAGGTCAAAGAAAAAATTTGACATGAGCACTATTCAAACCCTATTTTTACAAGGAAATTTAGATGATTCCAAGAATAATTTGAATTTGTTAAGACAGAGGGGCATTTATGAGCTTTCTTTTGACAAAATTTGTGACTTATGTAGGAAGTTTTAACATAATCAATCCAAATCTAGTAAGGGAATTAGAGGTAATTTTAGGAACAACAAATTTGGATCTACGGATGATATGATTATTGGTTTGGAAAATAAAATGGATAACATGAAAACTAAAATAATGAATACTGTTAGTAAGCAAATAGATTCTTTAAATTTTAGCAAAAATTAGTATAAGAACAAGAAACATTGTCCAAACAATGTTTGGGTTAGTTAGTTTGTTAAAACATGAAATTAGTCAGTGTGGGTTCAAACAATGTTGTGAATATAGGGTTTATTAAAGGATTTTCTAAAGAAGGATTTTGTGTGGCTCTTCCTTGGCATTAGAAATATGTTGCCATATAATTTATTAGCAATACAATGAGGACCCATGAGATTGGTAGAAGGTTATATGGGAAGCTAAGTATATGCACTGAGCCTTGAAGATAAGGTTTTTGAGACTTGCATGAAGGTGTAGCATACAAAGTCTTCTAGGAATTTGCAAAGAAAGTATCTAACCACAAATGGGTGAGTTCTTATTTTCTTTGTTGTGCCACATCAATTAGTTAGCAATTTTTTTTTCTCACCCTTTTGTAAATCATATATGAACTTTTATAGATAGTTGTTGATATAGTTTGGATTTTGGGATAATGACTTCTAGTGGATGTATTATGGTTGTTGTTATTATTATACATTTTCATTCAAATTATACATAACAACACATCTAGATTGCTTAATCTGTTGGAATTGCTTTACATCTGCTCTTGTTTGTTTGAAGTCCTTTTCTTGTGCATTTTCCTATTATTTTCATCTAGATCTTAGCTCATGTATATTGTTATTGATTTAAATAGTATAGATATCTAAGGAACCATTAACATTGGAAAGGATAAGTGTTAAACTTCACGTCAAATCACACATCACACAGGTAACATGGCAATGGATACTTTCGTTTTCTCATTTGAATGCTATTGAAAAATAAAGGAAAATGCATATATCACATTGAGAAAGAAAGAAGAATAATGATGTTTTGTCAATTTGACACACTTTAACACCTCTTTCATGGATTTTAATTTATATTACATTATAATATAAAATTGAATATTTCAAATTTATTGTAAATTTGAATACTAATAGTTATAATTTTTAACTTTAAATAGAATTCTCTCTTCATTTTAATACATGATCAATATTAATGTTATCTCCTTACTCCTTTCCATTTTATTTAATTAATTGATAAGGATAGATTTATCAATACTAATTTATTAATATTAGTTATTAAAAGTTAGATATTTTGTTCTTCTAATTTTTATTGTATAATTTTATTATTAATGTCTAAATGCAAATTTCCACATATATTCATATTGTAGATATACTTATGGAGCTGAATTGTATAATATCTACAAGCGTTTTTGAATAATGATAAAGATTTTCTTTCCTGAAAGGTTACACATATCAAACTTGTTACACAATTCAACTCCAAATGTCTATCTATTATCAACTCATTTTATCTCCTCTTTTCTCTACTCCTATTTCCTTTAACCTAAATAATTAAATAAAAATTTTAATTAATAATATTAATACAATATGATTAATCCCCAAGTGTTAACTCAAGTAGTCTAGAGCCAAACCTGAAGTTCTTTGATATTGTTTCTAGTTGTTGCTCATCATAGGTTCAACCCTCTTTGATTCCCTTGAGACGAGACCCTTTAATCAGAACCAAAATTTCTATATCCATAAAATGAAGTAAATTTTTTTATTAAAAAAATACAATATAATATAATTAATAATATTATATATTATATTTTTTTCTAAGAAAAAATCAAAAATTTATTCAACCTGAGAACAGGGACAAAATTACATTCACCATATGCCCAAGAAAATTCAAACAAATTAACTAAAACACCTAAAAAAAAAATTGAGCATAAAGCTCCGAGGAACAATTCCCATCAACCTGAAATCCATAGAATAAACCATACCACAAAGCCAAAATACCCTTTTAAAAATCATAAAGAAAAACACAAATGCTTGCATACATTAAATCCCAAAAGGGATCGAAAATATCATGGGATGATCCTAGAGGGTCTGAACCCCAAAAAAGGTTCCACAACCTACTAGACCCAAGTAGAAACCCCATTTTGTGTAGCCATAAGAGCCCGCCCAGGAAGAGCAGGAGCATCGAAGGCGATGTACGTGAAAGTGACGAGGCAGTGAAAAATGTAGTCCAAGCACATCTAAGGGCAACGACGACTGCTGAAACAAGCCCTACCAAGACCAACAACATCGAGGAGAAGGACACACATTATATTAATTAAACTCTTATATTTTATATTAAACTCTTACTCTCATTTTTTAACATATAGCTAAATACAAGATGATAATCCATATATATATATATATATATATATATATATTTTAATTTTCAATATTAATTTATAGAATTTAAGGTTTAAAAAGTCTCTTAATTTCATAGTTAACCGTTAACTTAACCTGCCATCTTTGAATATTTATATATCTATAATTAATATTATTAATTACCAATCATATTTAACTATAGTTAATTATTGTTGACCAATATTAATTAAAATATTTGGTAAATTTGGTTTCTCAATATGAAAATCAACCATGCTTAACTATATTTATTTTAGGGTTCATATGTCTTGGGTTTATAATATTAATTCCTTGGTTTTAATATTATTCCCTTGGGTTCATAATCCCTCTGGGTTTTAGTATTAATCTTATGGGTTTATTATTCACAACGGAATAATAATAATAAATCTCTTGGGTTTATTAATCTAAGGCTTCGAGAATGATCGAGCATGGTCCAACGTCGCGTTGTGACAAATATTGCCTCAATATGAAAATAAACCATGGTAAACCATATTTATTTAAGGGTTTATAATATTTATCTTAGGATTTATATATCTTGCGTTTATAATATTTCCTTGGGTTTAATATTATTGCTTTGGGTTTATAATCCCTTGGATTTTTAATATTAATTTATTGGGTTTATTATTCCCTTGGGTTTATAATATCAATCATGTTCAACCATAGTCATGGTCCAACGATGCATTGTGGCAAAGATTGTCTCAATATGAAAATCAACCATGGTCAATCATGCTCCAGTGTCACTTAAGATTGTCTAGATATGAAAATCAACCATGGTCACCTTTTTTCCTATGCTTCATTGTGACAAGGATTGTCTCAATATGAAAACCAACCATAGTAAACCATGTTTACATTGTCAACCTTAGTCAATTATGGTTATCAATAATATTCTACTAATAATCATATTATTAAATAATTAATATTATTAGTTATCAATCATATGGTTATCAACCATATTCAATTATAGTCAACCATTGTTGACCAAAGTTATTCATTGAATATTTGGTTTATAATATTTGAGGTTCTAATATTAATGCACATTTACCAATGCAGTCTCTCATATATTTGGGATTCTAATATATTTGGTAAATGTGGTTTCTCAATATGAAAATCAACCATGGTCAACCATCGTTATTTTAGGGTTTATAATATTTATCTTAGGGTTTATATAGCTTGGGTTTATAATATTAATGCCTTGGTTTTAATATTATTCCCTTGGGTTCATAATCTCTTGGGGTTTTAGTATTAATCTTGTGGGTTTATTATTCCCAAAGGAATAATAATAAAAATATATTGGGTTTATTAAACTAAGGGTTCAACAATGGTCAAGCATGGTCTAACGTCACATTGTGACAAATATTGTCTCAATATGAAAATCAACCATGGTCAACCATGTTTATTTAAGGGTTTATAATATTTATCTTAGGGTTTATATACCTTGGGTTTATATTATTCCCTTGGGTTTAATATTATTTCATTGGGCTTATAATCCCTTGGGTTTTTAAATATTAATCCCTTGGGTTTATAATATCAATTATGTTCAACAATGGCCAATCATGGTCAATGTTGGTCAACCATGGTCAAACATGTTTTATAAATTCAATCATGGTCAATCATATTCCAAAGTCACATTGTGACAAAGATTTTCTCAATATGAAAATCAACCTTTCAATTAATATGGTTCGACGTCGCATTGTGATAAATATTGTCCCGATATGAAAATAAATCATGGCCAAGCATTTTCAACCATCATCCTACGTCATATTGTGAGAAGGATTGTCTCAATATGAAAATCAACCATGGTCAACCATGTTTATTTTAGGGTTTATATATATTGGGTTTATAATATTCATCCCTTGGGTCAACCATGATACAACATCGCTTTGTGACAAAGATTGTATCGACATGAAAATAAATCATGGTCAACCATGGTCATCTATTGTCCTACATTGCATTGTGACACGAATTATCTCAATATGAAAAGAAACCATGGTAACCCATGTTTATTTTATGGTTTATAATATCTATATTATGGTTTATATACCATGGGTTTATAATATTAATCCCTTGGGTTTAATATTATTCCCTTAGGTTAATAATCCCTTGGGGTTTTAGTATTAATCCCTCATGGTCAATGATGGTCAATATTGGTCAACCATGTTTTATAAATTCAATCATGGTAAACCATATTCCAACATCACAATGTGACAAATATTGTCTCAATATGAAAATAAACCCTTGGGTTAATATGGTCTCACGTCACATTGTGATAAATATTGCCTTGATATGAAAATCAATCATGGTCAAGCATGGTTAACCATCATCCTACCTCGCATTGTGACAAGGTTGTCTCAATATGACAATCAACCATGGTCAACCATGTTTATTTTAGGGTTTATAATATTTATCTTAGGTTTTATATACATTGGGTTTATAACATTCATCCTAGGGTCAACCATGGTCCAAGGTCATTTTGTGACAAAGGTTGTCTCTATATGAAAATCAATCATGGTCAACCATTGTCACCTATGGTCTTACCTTGCATTGTGACAAGGATTGTCTCAATATGAAAAGCAACCATGGTCAACCATGTTTATTTTAGGGTTTATAATATTTATGTTAGGGTTATATACTTGGGGTTTATAATATTAATCCCTTGGGTTAATAATCCCTTAGGGTTTTAGTATTAATCCATTGGGTTTATTCACCGATAGTCAACGTTGGTAAGATATTATCAACGATGGTCAATTGACGGTCAACCATGGCCAATGGTGATGGTTTACCATAGTCAACTATGGTCAACATTTGTCAATGATGGTCAACCATGGGTTACAACCATGTTTAAGCATGGTCAACGATGGTACAACATCACATTGTTACAAAGATTGTGTCAAAATGAAAATAAACCATGGTGAACCATGTTTATTTTAGGGTTTATAATATTTATGTTAGGGCTTATATACCTTGGGTTTATAATATTAATCCCTTGGATTTAATATTATTCCCTTGTGTTTATAATCGTTTGGGTTCTTAGTATTAATCCCTTGGGTTTATAATTCCCTTTTGTTTATAATATTGATCTCTTTGACTTATTTCTGTAAGAGTTCATATTCATAAAATATAATATTATTCATAAGGCTTATTATTTTATTATTAGGATCTATATTATAATAATAATAATTATTATCTATATATATATATATATATATATATATTATAATATAATCTATTTATTATTATATTAAGATATAATTAGAATATAATATAATTATAATGATTAGAATTATAATTATAATATAACGGTTTATAATATTGAGTTTTTTAATAGTATGGTTTATAGCATGAGTCATATGTTTCATATATTAATATTAGAGTTTATAATATTAATCCTAGGGTTTACAACCATGGTTTATCATGGTGAACGATGGTCAATTATGGTCAATCATGGTTTAGCATGGTCAACCATGTTTAAAATGTGGTCAACCATGGTCGCATTGTGAAAAGGACTGCCTCAATATGAAATAAACCATGGTCAACCATGTTTATTTTAGGGTTTATAATATTTGTCTTAATAATCCCTTGGGGTTTTAGTATTAATCCCTTTGGTTTATTTACTGATAGCCAATGATGGTCAACATTTTCCAATGATGGTCAACCATAGGTTACAACCATGTTTAAGTATGGTCAACGATGGTACAAGATCACATTGTTATAAAGATTGTGTCAAAATGAAAATAAACCATGGTGAACCATGTTTGTTTTAAGGTTTATAATATTTATGTTAGGGCTTATATACCTTGGGTTTATAATATTAATCCCTTGGATTTAATATTATTCCCTTGGGTTTATAATCCTTTGGGTTCTTAGTATTAATCCCTTGGGTTTATTATTCCCTTTCGTTTATAATATTGATCTCTTCGACTCTATAAGAGTTCATATTCCTAAAATATAATATTATTCATAAGGTTTATTTTTTAATAATTAGGGTTTATCTTATAATTATTATTATAATTATAATAACTACAATTAAAATTATAATTTTAGGTTTATAATATTGATTTTTTTAATACTATGGTTTATAGCATGAGTCATATGTTTCATAGATTAATAGCATAGTTTATAATATTAATCCTAGGGTTTGCAACCATAGTTTATCTTGGTGAACCATGGTCAACTATGCTCAATCATGGTTTACCATGCTCAATCATGTTTCAAACGTGGTCAACCATGGTCACATTGTGAAAAGGATTGTCTCAATATGAAAATAAACCATGGTCAACCATGTTTATTTTAGGGTTTATAATATTTATCTTAGGGTTATATACATTGGCTTTATAATATTCATCCCTTGGGTTTAATATTATTCTCTTGGGTTATATATTGAATTAAAGTCCATCATTGTTTACCGAGGTCATTCATTATCAACCTTAGTCAACTATGGTTGTCAATCATGTTTTACTAATAATCATATTACTAAATAGTTAATATTATTAATTATCAATCATATGGTTATCAACCATATTCAATTATAGTCACCCATTGTTGATCAACGTTATTCATTAAGTATTTGGTTTATAATATTCGGGTTTCTAATATTAATCCACATTTACCAATGCAGTTTCTAATATATTTGGTAAATGTGGTTTCTCAATCTGAAAATCAATCATGGTCAACCATATTTATTTTAGGGTTTACATACCTTGGGTTCATAATATTAATTCCTTGGTTCTAATATTATTCCCTTGGGGTTTTCGTATTAATCTTGTGGGTTTGTTATTCACAATGGAATAATAATAAAAATATCTTGGGTTTATTAATCTAAGGGTTCAACAATGGTCGAGCATGGTCCAATGTCGCATTGTGACAAAGATTGTCCCAATATGAAAATCAACCATGGTCAACAATGTTTATTTAAGGGTTTATAGTATTTATATTAGGGTTTATATACCTTGTGTTTGTATTATTCCCATAGCTTTATAATCCATTGCATTCTTAGTATCAATCCATTGGGTTTATTATTCCCTTGGGTTTATAATATTAGTCATGTTCAACCATAGTCATGGTCCAACGATGCATTATGACAAAGATTGTCTCAATATGAAAATCAACAATAGTCAATCATGCTCCAACACCACTTAAGATTGTCTTGATATAAAAATCAATCATGGTCAACCATGGTCATCTATGGTCCTACGTTGCATTGTGACAAGGATTGTCTCAATATGAAAATCAACCATGGTAAACCATGTTTACGTTGTCAACCTTAGTCAACTATCATTATCAATCACACGCAACTAATAATCATATTATTAAATAATTAATATTATTAGTTATCAAGCATATGGTTATCAACTATATTCAATTATCGTCAACCATTGTTTACCAAAGTTAAAATATTTGGTTTATAATATTTGAGGTTCTTATATTAATGCACATTTACCAATGTTGTCTCTCTTATATTTGGGATTCTAATATGTTTGGTAAATGTGGTTTCTCAATATGAAAATCAACCATGGTCAACCATCTTTATTTTAGGGTTTATAATATTTATCTTAGGGTTTATATAGCTTTGGTTTATAATATTAATGCCTTGGTTTTAATATTATTCTCTTGGGTTCATAATCTCTTGGGGTTTTAGTATTAATCTTGTGGGTTTATTATTCCCAAAGGAATAATAATAAAAATCTCTTGAGTTTATTAATAAAAGGGTTCAACAATGGTCGAGCACAATCTAATGTCGCTTTGTGACATAGATTGTCTCAATATGAAAATCAACCATGGTCAACAATGTTTATTTAAGGGTTTATAATATTTATCTTAGGGTCTATATACCTCGGATTTATAGTATTCCCTTGGGTTTACTATTATTTCTTTGGGTTTATAATCCCTTGGGTTTTTAGTATTAATCCCTTGGGTTTATAATATCAATCATGTTCAACCATGGTCAATCATGGTCAATGATGGTCAATGTTAGTCAACCATGGTCAACCATGTTTTATAAATTCAGTCATAATCAACAATATTCCAATGTCACATTGTGACAAATATTTTCTCAATATGAAAATCAACTCTTTGTTTTATATGTTCCGTCATCGCAATGTGATAATGATTGTCTCCATATGAAAATCAATCATGGTAAAGCATGGTCAACCATCATCCTACGATGCATTGTGAGAAGGATTGTCTCAATATGAAAATCAACCATGGTTAGCCATGTTTCTAATATTGATATTAGGGTTTATATACCTTGGGTTTATAATATTAATCCCTTGGGTTAACAATCTGTTGGGGTTTTAGTATTAATCCCTCACGGTCAATCATGGTCAAGAATGGTCAATGTTGGTCAACCATGTTTTATAAATTCAATCATGGTCAACCATATTCCAACGTCAGATTGTGACAAAGATTGTCTCAATATGAAAATCAACCCTTGGGTTAATATGGTCCGACGTTGCATTATCATACAGATTGTCTTGATATGAAAATCAATCATAGTCAAGCATAGTAAACCATCATCCTACGTCGCATTGTGACAATGATTGTATCAATATGAAAATCAACCATGGTCAACCATGTTTATTTTAGGGTTTATAATATTTATCTTAGGTTTTATATACATTGGGTTTATAATATTGATCCCTTCGGTAAACCATTGTCTAGCATCACTTTGTGACAAAGATTGTCTTAATATGAAAATCAAGCATGGTCACATATGGTCCTACGTTGCATTGTGACAAGGATTGTCTCAATATAAAAATCAACCTCGGTCAACCATGTTTATTTTAGGGTTTATAATATTTATATTAGGGTTATATACCTTGGGCTTATAATATTAATCCCTTGGGTTTAATATTATTCCCTTTCATTTATTCATCGACAGTCAAAGATGGTTAGTTATGGTCAACGGTGGTCAACAAAGGTAAACCATCATCATTGACGGTCAACCATGGGCAACGATGATGGTTTACCATAGTCAATGATGGTCAACATTTTTCAACGGTGGTTAACCATGGCAACCATGTTCAAGCATGGTCAACGATGGTACAACATCACATTGTTATGAATATTGTGTCAAAATGAAAATAAACCATGGTGAACCATGTTTATTTTAGGGTTTATAATATTTATCTTAAGGCTTAGATACCTTGGGTTTATAATATTAATCCCTTGGGTTTATTATTCCATTTGGTTTATATTATTGATCCCTTTGGGTTATTGCTCTAAGGGTTCATATTCCTAAACTATAATATTATTCATAGGGTTTATATTATAGTTATTATTATAATATAATTTTTGTTATAATATAATATATTTATTATTATATTAAGATATAATTATTGAATCTAGGCTTCTGTGATCCATATCAAGTTTATTGAGAAGGTTTTCAACGATAATCTCATCAAATTCATTTTTCGATGCGTTTCAAACCAACAAGTGTGGTTCATTGTCAGGACGAGATGAGGAATCACATCATGGCAACAAGTTAAATATAGAGACCGATCATTCAACAACTATAAAGAAACAACTAATTTTGACTAAGGAAATGACTACAAAGGACTAGGCAACAACTACATTTGACTGGACCAAGAGACAGGGAAAGGAATATTAATTAGTTAATTAATTAATTAAATAGTTAGTTTGTTAAATCGACTTATTATTACAATTACCATTACAATTATAATATTAGGGTTTATAATATTGATTTTTTTAATATTATGGTTTATAGCATGAGTCATAGGTTTCATATATTAATATTAGAGTTTATAATATTAATCTTAGGGTTTACAACTATGGTTTATCATGGTGAATCACGGTCAACTATGGTCAATCACGATTTACCATGTTCAACCATGTTTCAAACGTGGTCAACTATGGTCAACCATGGTCCAATGCTGCATATTGGCAAAGATTGTCTCAATATGAAAATCAATCATGGTCAACCATGGTCCAGTGTTGCTTTGTGACAAAGATTCTCTCGGTATGAAAATAGATCATGGTCAAGCATGATCCTACATTGCATTGTGACAAGGATTATCTCAATATGAAAATCAACCATATTTATTTTAGGGTTTATAAGATTTATGTTATGGTTTATATACCTTGGGTTTATAATATTAATCCCTTGGGTTTAATATTATTCCCTTGG
This sequence comes from Pinus tabuliformis, assembly GCA_031772625.1. Lineage (NCBI taxonomy): Eukaryota > Viridiplantae > Streptophyta > Pinopsida > Pinales > Pinaceae > Pinus > Pinus tabuliformis. The sequence continues at coordinate 585,905,392 of CM062808.1, read as the reverse complement.
GTTCACAATCCCTTAGGGTTTCAGTATTAATCCCTTGGGTTTATTATTCACTTGGGTTAATTCGACCATAGTCAACCATGGTAAGATATGGTCAAGCATGGTCAAAGATGATCAAGCATGGACAATGATGGTTGTTGACCATGTTCATCCATGGTCAAGTATGGTCAACCATGGTCAATGATGGTAAACCATAGTGAGCCATGGTCAACGTTGGTCAACCATGGGTTACAACCATGTTCAACCATGGTCAATGATGGTCCAACATCACATTGTTACAAAGATTGGATTTTTTTCTCACAATGAGTGTTGTTATAGACTTGAAACGTTAACACAAAAATAACTATTGTGGATCTAATTCCAATGCAAAATCACACACAATTATAATATCATTATAATTATAATTATAATAATAATAATTACAATTATAATGATAATATTAGGGTTTATAATATTAGGTTTTTTAATATGAGGGTTTATAACAATAATCATAGGTTTGATATATTAATAATAGAGTTTATAATATTAATCCTTTGGTTTATACTATTAATTGTAGTGTTTGATATTAACCCCTTGGGTTTATAATACTAATCTCTTTGGTTTATAAATCCCTTGGGTCTATAGTATTTTCTTTTGGGTTTATGATGAGTTTGGTTTTTAATACTAATCCCTTGGGTTTATAAATCCCTTAGGTTTAAAATAGTAATCCCTTGGGTTTATTTTTACCTTGGGTATATAGTATTGATCCCTTCATCTTTTTTTTCCCAGGAAAAAAGTGTAATTTTATTAGTGAAAACAAAATTACATGTTACATTTTACAAAGATTCGTAGTAGCATTAGTCCATGACTGATGATAAACAGAAACATATAAAAATAAAACTTATATACACTTGGAAGGAGAAGCTAGGCTTTTCTCCCTTTCTTTTTTTCCACCTTGCGCCATTCCCCTTGGGATGGCGAAGAAGAGACAAGTGCAAGCTGATTGCCAGGTCCAGGTCCTGCATTGTCCTTGTCTGAATCTGAATTGTCTGATGTATGGGTACGTTTATACCCACTAGTTTCCATAACTTCTAGCATGTTTGTTGTTTGTACCTGATTGTCCTGAATTCCATTGGGTTCTTGAGAGAAATCCCCCTGCTTTTCTGGTACCATTGATCCCTTCGTCTTATAAAATAAAGCCAAGAATTTTTAACACTAGTACCTTGGGTTTGTAATATTAGTCCCTTGGGTTTATAGTATTATTCCCTTAGATTTATAAAAGTAATATTATATTATATTTTAATTTAGTATGTAGTTAATATTATAAATATACTCCAACTATACATATAATAAACATAAAAGATATGAATATATAAATATTTACCATAACATAATGGCGAGAGATAAATATGTAATAATAATAATATTATTATATTATGTAATAACATAATATTATATTAATATATAATATAATATTAATATAATAATTGTAAATAAGTAAATATATAGTAATATGGTTTTTATTATTTGTGTAGTTATTAATAATCAGAAATCATACACTTAATAATTATTAATATGGTTGATATGCGTCTATCGACCTATATCAACCGCATTGGTAAATGTGGTTGTAGATATGCTTGATATACCCCTATCCACTTATATCAACAACATTAATAAGTGTAATTATACTAAGATCAAAATACTTTTCTCCACATTTTTTTAATTTTCAATATTAATTTTAAATAATTTAAGATTTAAAATTTTTCACAGTTAACCGTTAAAATAACATGCACTCTTTGAATATTTATATATCCATAATGATGATTAAAGCATTCACCATAAAAATATTAACAATACCATGATTTCTTATGAAAACCTACTTACTGAGACATTGTATTTCACTGTGAAACAATATTATTAAACGATATCAATAAGCTCTTGATTAATCATTCATTTAACCTTGCTCATAGATAATATCGTCACTTGACAAAACATCATCACTATTTTCAACAGCATCAGGTGGGAATTTGGTTTGCGCAAACTGTTCAGCGTGTCACATACGACATAATATAGTTAACAATTTCAAATAAAGAAAAAACGAAAAATTCCTTGGGCAGATTAATGAGGAAGATGTTTTCGATTTGGGGTGGTGCCCATGATAATCCTTGTGCTTGTAGCAAATCAAAGTGTTTTCACAACCCACATGGTGTTTCCAAAATTGTCTTTGGTGTTAAACCTTTTGCTTGTAATAGGAATATGTGTTTCTAAACATTTCACTAGTGGACCTAGAGATTTAACTAGTGGAAACTTTTATGTTGAGACCAATATGTGAAAAGATTTAGAATGTTAAGAGATAAAAAAAATTAAAGCTAAGTGTATTTCTTTTCTTTATGTCCATCCTTTTTTTTGTTTGAGATTCATATTTAAGTTACTTTTTATTGCATATTTTCTTTTATCATACATGTATGGTTTTGTGGTCAGGTTTATATTTAATTGTATTTTTATTTGTTATATATTGTGAAGATTTTTTTAGTAGAAATTTGTTGGAATTACAAGTTTGAGTTGTGAATTCTTTACTATTTAACTGTTCAAAATTTTTTACAAGAAAATACTTTCTAGGGCATTAAATTTATATATGTAGTTAAAGACATATTTTTTATTTATTTATTTATTTATTTTTATTTATTTATTTTTTTTTTTTTTTCTGAATTTGACTAAATCTATTATCATACAAAAACAAGTTTACAAAATAGAGTACAAAGGGCAAGGCTTAAGGATATGTGCTTTTCAGCCTTGGCCTTGCCCACTTATCTGTGCCAAAATTGAAGGGATTCAAAATTGGGCATATCGCTGAATCACTGCCGACACTGTTACATGACATAGATGGATGGAACACTGACAGACACGAATACACCAGGGCCATGGAGTAGCCCGGACAAAGACACATAGACAACTGGACAATGACAATTGACATTTGGACAATTACAAATGACACTGGAACAATATAGCCGACATAAAGACCGAGAACAGGCTGCCATATAGCCGAATTACAAAATAAGATCCCAACAGAAACAGAAATTACCAGAACGAGTTCAGTCTTCATCAGTGTTTTGGCGTGCCTCAACAATCCTGTACCCGAAATGCAGCGAAGTCTCAGAATCAGAAAGTTGGATGATCTGATCTGGGTTGCTTTTACAGGCCAGCCTGCTCGGACCAGGCGGTGAAGCAGCAGCATGCATCGACGGGCCGGCATTCAGGTCAAGATTAGTGTCTGGGCAGCCCAGGCCTTTTCCATGTGCGCGCCGGGGCTCCATCCTTTCCTGCTCAGGATCACGCTCAGGCAGAGGCAGTCCTATTGCTGCATCGACCGGAGGGCAGGCAATTGGAGAGTCTTCTCTGTTGGAGCGCTGCCCCTCTGGCATAGGGTCGACTTCCATATTCTCATTATCACCAGGTTCAACAGTAATAGACACAATTAAAGTGGAATTGATTTGAGGGCAGGGGAGCCGATACCGGATCGTGGGGAACTCCCTCTGCCTTTCTTCCGCGATTGGGCTTCTTGCCATGTACCTCCCCTCCTCATCGTTGCTGTCCTAAAACCACCGAGGCCGCGAGGTAACTTCAATGGAGGAGGAGGGGGAATAATGATCATCCCTCGGAGGAGCTCTACCTTGAATCCCACCCCTTCGGCTGCCCATTCTCGGCCTGTCCCTTGGCATTGCAACTCTCTTGCTAATTCCAGGCCTCCAAGCTTCAGCAGAGGTCAGAGCACCCACCGACTTCCAGAACGAACCCCAGCACCGGGTCTTGACGCCACCCTCGAGAAACAAATTCGTTAACACGAACCAGCACCTAGAACCCACCCCAGCCGCACACCACAGCACCCAGAAACAATCCCAACAGAACGAGACAGCCAATCCCGGCAGCCTCCAGGCCTTGGTTCCTCCCAGGAACAAACACCAGCGCCAGGCTATGACTCCCCCACCGAGAGCCAACCTCGGCAACAAGAACCAGCACCGAGACCCCTTCTCTGCTACACGAACCAGCACCCAGAGACAATTCCAACAGCCAGAACCCGACAGCCAGAACCAGCTCAAACTCCAGAGACTGCCTCTAGTCTCCCAAACCCAGCGTCGAGAGTTCGCGTCCGGCTCACAGCCACAGCTCCGAGAGCTTCCCTCCGTCAGCTCTGCATGCTCCTTGTCATGCTCACAGACATTCCTCAGACTCGCCATACTTCGCAGTTTAAACTTCCTCGCCACCCCGTCGCTCAACTGCCTCCCTCGAGCCGAGTAGACAGGCATTAATGCCTACTCCCCTGCGCAATTAACCTTATTCATTTCCCTCCACGCGTGGTACAGCTGGGGACCGTGGGCGTGCCATCTGCCCACGTGATGGCGCGTGCCATCCCTACGCCTTTCATACACCCGCATCCGGGATGTAGTTAAAGACATATTGAAAACAACAAAAATCAAAATTTGACCAATTATTTTATGCCAAATTCCTACCAAAATATTCAAAACATATAATAGTAAACAATGCATTTTCATAATGCCTATAGATCATGTCTATAGGGAGGGGAACGAATTTGTTAATCAATTTCCCAAACTGAGACATGGATCTAGCTGCTTCATTGAGCAATGAATTCACTGATAAGTCGACAAGATTGATCTTGTGAACAAGTTGCAGCACACTAGCACATTAGAACACATGGAAAGAAGTGTGGAGGGTTAATATTTTTTTGGAGGGAGAGAAATGGGGTCTCTAGTTGTCCAAGGCTAAGATACATGGCACATTGGACAATCATGGAAAGAAGTGTGGAAAGTCAATTTTGAATAGCAGGACATCATTAGCACATTGGGACAGATACAGAAAAATATGTGGAAGGTCAATTGTTTTTGAGGATATGTAATTGATGATGTGCCTGTTTCTTATATTTTTTATATATGTTGATAGAATTTCTACAGCAGTTGGCAGAGAGAAAAATAGTGTATTCCATTGCTAAGTTGAAGGGAAGAATCTACAAGGAAGACACATTAACATAAACATTAAGATTTGCATAATCTTTTTTAAAGAGTAAACATTATTCCACGTAGAAGAAATAAATGGAAGAACTAGAGCGTTTCAAAAAACATGGAAGATCAACTATAACAAATATTTCAAATAAAATAAGTCAATGGAAGAACAATGTTAAAGAGTACTTTAAAAAAATGAAATTAATCATTTATAAATTGAGGAACAATGGTAAACAATATGTTTCAACAAAACCAACACAACCGGTGATGTTTTAAACCCCAGCAACAGTGATTTCACCATTGCTTTGCTTATGGCAAACAATTTTTTTAAGAAAGTCTCAACCCTTTCTAAAAGATGAGAATGAGAACATGTACAAAAATACATGATAACAACTTGAGAGATAAAAATTAGATCATGTACAAAAGTACATGAGAGAATAATTCTAACATTGAATAACCATGACAACGACCTGATAGAATAAAATCAGATCATGTACAAAGGTACACGATAATAGTCTGACTGAATAATTGAAACATTGAACCACTACAAGTTAACAAAAATTCAATATACAACTACCAAATATAAAAGAAAATAATAAAATCCTACAGCAACATTAGTACCAAATCACACATAATCAAATCTTACTGCAACATTAGTACCAAATCACACACAATTATATATTCAGCAAAATCTTAGGCACTAAAACAACATACAATTAACTATAAGATGCGCACATACAGTGTCACTCTGAAAACATCTCTCGGCTAAAAGATAAAAATGTGATATGTGTAGGTAGTTGTTTTACCAAAATTCTCCAGGATATGCACCTAGAGCTGAGTGCATACAACAAACATTTTACAGAGGTTGGGGTCCTTCCCTTTCTGATATGCACCTAGAGTTGAGTGCATACAACAAACATCTTACAGAGGTTGGGGTCCTTCCCATTTTGAAAGCATAGCAATGAAATGCAAACGACTCTAGAATATCCCCTTACAATTAAAGTATCCCTATATCCCTGTGGCTGAAAAACTGAATGTTGTGCCTCTACTACACCAAAGCACCCTAAGGTTTGCTTCGGTTGTTTGAAAAAAAGAAGAAGCAAATGAGGAAAAACATGTATCCTCAGGGTCTAGACATGTGATATGAAACACTCATTAATAACTATCTAACCCAGACCCCATAAAAAAACATTGAATCTTGAATATAAATACAATCCATGTTTTGTTTAAGCAAACTATATTTACATCAATATTTATAAGCACAAAATCACACATACAGAAATACAAAATTGATTACAATTTGTAGGAAATTAACAGACATTCAAAACTTCAAGGGGGCTGTAGAAACCATATTTCTCATATAATTTCTCTCCAAACCAAGCCCTTTAAATCAGTCATGCACCCTTCATTGAAAAGGAAAACATCCTACAATATAGAGAGCAAAAAAAAGTAGGAACAACATGCTTTAAACTCTCATCCAATGTATTCTACCTAAAATTTTAAAGCCATAATTATTTCGTTCCAAAAGCAACTATAGAAAACTCATAGTACCCCTAATTCTTTCGTTTCAATAACAATTATAGAAAATTCATAGGTGTCATTCTTTTCATCTCTAATATCTTACTATGGAATGAATTCATGACTTTCCAAATGCTTCTATAACTCAGTTGCTATATCCCCATCTCTATGGTCTCCTTCCCCTACATCCAAGGAATTAATGATCATATCTCCAATATTTTGGAAAAAAAGAAACTCTCTATAAACCCTACACCATTCTTAAAAATTCGCTTAGGTTTGCAAAAGATAAGTCTGATTCTATACTCAACCCAGAAATTGATCACATTCCATGTTTTTGTGGAAAAGCATACATTGGCCAAACATGAAGGTCTTTCAAGGCTCAAATCAAACAACATATAAATGAAAACCATCATAATGGAATCTCAAAATCAGCTATAGTTGAGTATTCCCATGATACTAAACACCTCATCAACTTTGATGAATTCAAAAATTTGGCATCTCTTTTCTACCCTCAACACATCATTAGAGAATCCATTGAAATAGAAAAATATCCCAATAATTGCATTGGAAAAGAAGACTATAAGCCTTGAAAATACACTATCCAATATCTCACTAACATTGTCATTTTTTCCTTCTTTGATTCATCCACACTACCTTTGTGCCTTTAACCCTATCCAATCCTTTTATTGTTGAAGGATCTAGGGAAACTAGGTAGGATGAGATTCTTCTGATGATGATAACTATTTGTGAGATACTTTTTAATTTTTCTTATTAGCACAATCTTCTCTTATTATTATTAGAGTGTGTTCTCTTTCTTCATTAAACAGTTACCAAAATAAAAGAGACATGAACACAAGATGTTGGCTCTCAGCCAGGGAAAAACCTCTCTCTCCTAGAGAGGAAAACCCTTTTGCAAATTTCTCTTATTGAAGCTTCAATTGATAAATGCCAAACCCTAGACCCTTGACCAGTAGAACCTCCAAGCACAAGGCACAGTATTTCTTCCTTTTGTTCTTCAATCAATTCCTTCTTCTACTATGCACCTTGATCTCTTTCTTTGCACTTCTTCCGGCAACTGATAGCACTTTTCTTTGCTCTTTTTCTGGAAACTGCAGAAACCCTAGGTCTCCTTAGAGACCTCTTCTTTGGTGTCTTCCTTTCCTTCTCTACCTCGCTAGGCAGTCTTCCTTCTCTTTGATACTTGGGCTAGAAAATGAGGTTCTTCTTGAGGTATATTTCTGAGTTAGAGGCTGATCCTCTAACCCTACTATAGATCTGATTTTTCCTCACATTTGTGGATGATTAAGGCTCAATATTTTCCTTCTATCTTGCTCCCTTCCTTCACTTGAGTTGGGACCTTCTTCGCTTGAGATGGAGGCCTATTTGGAGCCTCTTTTCCACCCAAATGAGTTCTCTTAGGTTGCTGCAATTCTGGATCTAATATGGCAACAGACTTACCCTCTTTTCCTTTGCACGTGTGACAAAATTTGACCCCAAAACAAACCTCCCAAACTCGGCTTCTTCTTCCGTCTTCTTTGCTTCCCTAGAATCACCTTATATGCACCTTTTTCACACCTCTTTTCGTCCTTTCTTCTTCACTAATTTATGATCCTTTTGTGAGGTCAAACTACCCTATCTATAGGAGATCGTCCCTCCTATTTTGGTTGACTTGATCTAGTGAGGCTGACATGTCCTTAAGTGCACAAAAAAAAATCATTTTTGAGCCGACTTTCAAGAGGATATTTGTCTTTGCTTTGGAGGATCACCTTTAACATATTTCTTTGAATATAGTACATAGATTTACATAGTGTAACATGCCCTCATGGGTCTTTAACAATTACATTGACTCTTTGACTTTCCTAGAAGCAATTGAACATGTTCTTGACCTATGCAATGAGAAAGAAACTCATTCTTACAAATGACAAAAATAATAATTCTTTTCTTTTACAAGTACAAATATTAGAGTTACATTTATGAAGACCAAACCTAGTTACACTTTCTTCAACACTCCCTCTTAACTAGGGAGGTATTCATAAATGATTTTACAAGGTGTTTGGATATTTTCAATCTAAAGAATTCACATAAGAGAAATTGAATTGAAAATCCATCTGTTATAGCATCATAGTAACCAACATTGTTTCCACAACAAGGCCTTGACTGACGAATCTAGATTTCGTTAGATCAGAGCACAATGTTGGCGAGACCAATGACTATAGACACCTTCATCATAGTCTCTTAAGGTACAAACCCACCCGGGTGTTTATTGAATATGACCTTCTAAGACTATTCTTGTCTTGGGTTCCCAGCCCTCAAAGAATATCAATCCTCTTGCCTGCTCTTGTCTTGGATGCCCTACACATCCTCAAAGAGAATCAAATGTCATATTATCACCCAATCCTTGATTATTTCTTCTCAAATGAAGACACAGATGGTGTGTCTATATTTCCTTATCAACTACGAAAGATGTTCCCATTCCTGTAAAGGAATGTACCCAAGTTCCCTCTAACCAGGGACTTGCCCAAGCTCCCTCTTAATTAGGGTCTTGTCAGAATTCCCTTTTAACTAGGGACTCTTCTTTTCATCAACAACTTCTTTTTGTGGGTCCTTTAGCTGCTTGATCACTTTCTTTCCTTGATGTCATGAAATTCATTCGAGCTTCTTCCTTGTAGGGCATCAGCCATCGATCACTTTCCTTCTTGGTTTGTCATGTCATTACTTTCTTCATGGAAAGTGGCATCCTTGGTACATATATGAAACCTTATTCATATGGAAACTTCTTTCTCATCGTGCTTCTTTCAGGACTTTCCATCCACCACAAGAATTCTAGTTGTACTTTCACTTACAACTCTTGTTCTAGTAGCCCTGCACTTATTACTCAAGAAAAATCAAAGTATAACATTAAGTCAAATAGTATTTTTTGAGATGGATCTTCATCATGACATATTTTGTTGGCTTGAACCATCAACATCCTGCATGTTTCACATATCCAAGGCCTTTTCAGGTGTCAAGGGTCCTTTGATATTTTTATTTCTTTGTTCGAGTTATTTTGCCTTCTTCTGGTAGATGTCTTAACAAATCTGTCAAATGTTGATTCCTAGTGTCCATGGTGTCCTTTTATCCCTGATCTCTTTTCCCATATGCTTCTTTATAGGTTTCCTAGTCAATCACCTCATACTCCATATGAGGTCATTTCTCATGTTGACTTTTATTAGTGTGTGAAACATGCCTTTGTGCATATTCTTAATGAAATAGATCTACCCTTTTCTTGATCATGCTTCCAAAGAAATTCCCCGTGCTCATTGATACAAATGATGACATGACTTAACTGAAAAACATAGATGCATACATACCTCATCTTAGCTCTTTCCTTGATCACGTCAGCTTCCTTGATTGAGATTACCTCAATCTCCTTTGCTTTCTTACATATTTCTCTGCCTACATCCTTTCTTGAATCCCCATAGGTGGAATTATCATCGAGACATTTTCCTTTTTCTGAAAATCATGAACCTTCTATTGAATATTCCACCGAAGGATTCTTATAGTCCTCATCCTGCAAATGCTCCTTCCTGTTGATGATAGTGGCATTCTAAGGTGATTCTTCCTGATCATGATCATTCCTTTATGCACTAATGAGGTCATTCAATGGCTACATCTATATGAATATCTATATCTGAGCTATATCTACACAATGCTCCTATATTCCTAAAGAGTAAACCTAACTTTCCATGCAGCAAAATTAGACGAGTCACCCAGGTTCTCATCACTCTTGAAGAAGGAAGTCATCTTGACTTCAACTAGATCGATTCTTTTAATTTTCCAAAGATGAGTACTTCAAGGCTTGTCTTCTTTTGGACTTTTCCTTCACCTTAGCTCTAATACCATGTTAATTTTTCAGATTGTTCTATGATGTATCAATTACTGTAGCCCAATTCCAAACTTGAACTATCAATATTAGCAATAGTTCCAATTACAATTAGTCTTTCCATTCATCAACAATAATTGAAGATAGAATAATATAAACAATGACAAAGAAGACAATCAACACATCAACAAGAGACACCATATTTGGTCTAAGACCAGGGAAAAACCCCACAAGGGGGAACCCTTTCAAATTATTCTTCTATTAGATTGTCGTAAAAAGTTCAGTAGAGAATTCAATGAGCCCAATACAATATGATCAATAATACAACCCAACAACTTAAGAAAACTGTATACAGTGGCTAAATATATTAGAGAAAACTTGATTCAAACTTCAAATAGCTTCAGAAAACTACGGAGGATAGTCAAATGCAGTCAAATCCTGGGTCGCTCTCATCAAGTTAGCATGACAACGACTATAGCTTCCTAGTTTCTCTCTTGCCTATAGTATTCCTGCAACCAGAGTCGAAATTCCTCAGTGATATACCAACATCGAGAATAGAAACCCTAAATTTTGAGTGACCTTCGGATTTGAGACTTCGAACCTCTGTAGGACCTTTTTCTTCGCTAATGTACCGAACCAAATAAGATAGAAGAGAAGAAGATGCTGGATGTTGTGACATCCAAATGAGCTTCAACGTCACTTGTATTTATAGGCTTCAAGGGGTGTCCAACAAAGTCCACTTGATGTTGATGTCAACATGTCCAAGTGTGTATGAGGGTGAAGCTGACCTCGTCTAATATCCATGAGTGGGTGCATAAATCAAAAACCAACTTCTTCTTGTCCAAACGAGGTGATATTTAGGTCGATTTTGGTCCTCTTGGAAAGAGGAACCCAATGCTATCATCATATCCATAAATGAGTATCCCAAAATGGAATTTGACTACAGTTGCATATTTTTAACATCAAGGCCCATGGGTTGAGAAGCAAGGCTAAGAGAATGGATTTAAACATTAGTTAATTTATTATTATCCAAACATTGTTTCAATGCAAGAGACAGTGGACATAGGAGATATTGTATGTGTTTCCATGGAATTTTTATTGAAGGGGTGGAATATTCTAGAAGTTGATGTTGCCATTTTTTTCAATAGGTATTTTCTCTAGTTGGAGGGATGTTATGAGGCTAATTAAGTATTTTTCCTTTCCCTTGTGTTTGTTCATAGATGTGGACAACAACTGTTTGGGGAAGGCCTTCAATATAAATGGGCCATACGATGGTAAGGTTTCATTTTCAGAGAATGTTTTCATTCTTTTCTTTTGATGGCGCCTAATTCAATTTTAGATAGGGATCTGAATTTTACTTTGCATGGAGATAATATTTGGGGTTACTCTACCCATTTTTATCCTCCAATTCATTTTTTAGCAACATATTTGGATCAGGAAAGTCTAATTGACTTGGTTCTAATGGAAATTAAGCCCACTTAGGTAAATAATAGAGCTACGATGGTGGCTACATCAAAGAGGTTAGATTGGTTCATGTGGCGCTCAGAATTATCTGGATAGGTTAGGTAGTTTTAAACTTAGGTAGGTAGAAATAGGTATTTATACCTTTTTTCCATAATGTTAGGGTTAAATGAAGGTGTTAATAATTCCCTTTGGCATGCTTTAACTATTTTCCCCTTAAATGTGGATTGATGCTCTTCAAAATCCTCTTAAGTGATTTGAATCCCTCACACTGTATTCAGAACTTTGTATGGAAATAGTAGTGATCAAGTTCAAATTTTAGCTCTAAATTTTATTTATTCTATCTCAACCCCCAAATTCACTTGAAGGTGGAAACACCAATTCCTTCCGCAATATAAAATCTAAATATCTATATAGATTTATTGTTTCTCTCGATTTGGATATTTGGAGATCCAAATGATCCATGTGTACCTTCTAATCTATATATCTTTGGACCCAAATTCCTCCTTTAATCTGGATACCTCTTTCGTCCAGATATTTCTTCGAACATGGATTATTTGCTTTAATTTGATATCTGATATTTCGCTATATTATAACCTGTAAATAGGTTGAAGTCAAATATTTTGTAGTATAAATTATCAACTACTATCCATAATCTAGTTGATGACTCACTTTTTAAACTTATTATGAAAACCATATACCTCTTCCAGTCTAGATTGGCAGAAATACATGACAAAAGATTTCACATTTATATCAATTGATGAATATTGAAAAACAAATTGGAATTTTGTAAGTTTGGCCTTATACAAATTTGGGTCTAATCCAGTTTGAAGACGCTAAATTGCATTGTGACCTAGATTTGAAGTTGTGATCATTGAGATTGAATCTATGAACTAATCACATAAAATCATCAACTCTTCCTTCAACAATGTAAAGAAATCCAATTTGGACCACCCTAAACACAATACGAATTCACACAATCACATAGGGAATACACAATCTGGTATATTAATTGAATGAGGTATTATTATAAACATTCTAGCATTGGATGCATAGCCATCCTCATGGTCTTATCATACCTCTACACTTTGATTTATCATTCATACACTACTCTTCACCAATATTTCAATTACGTTGAAAAATCTATTACATAGAGATCTTATAACCAAACTCAAAAAATTCAATCTATTTTGCTATATTATCTAATAAATTCCTTATTTGGCTAAGTCTATCCATTTCCATAGCAATCAAATGTTACTCACTATAACTTCCTAATAACATAAACAACTTTTAGATTATAATTTAGTAAAAAAATAAAAATTAAGGAGACCAATCTCCTTTGCTAAATGAGTATCCATTTCCATAGCAATCAAATGGTACTTACCCTAACTTCCTAATAACATAAACAAATTTTAGATTATAATTTAGTAAAAAAACAAAAATAAAATAAAAATTAAGGAGAACAATATCTTTTGCTAAATGAGTTTTGACCTAAGAAGGTCAAAAATTATTTTTACTAGTAGATGGTCTTGCATCAGAATCCCTGGGAATAAAATAGTTATTCATGAGGTCTTGAACATTCATGCAATTCTTGGAGATTTATTTTATTGCCATGCATGTAGCATCTTCTGCTAGCCAACACTACTTCAATCTCTTTATGAATTGTTTTGGGTAGTTATTTCCTCCATCCACTGGTCTTATATTCATCACTTACAAGTTCATTTGTTGTAATGCCTTTTATCTCCTTAAAGGTATATAAATATGCAACATTGAAAAATGGAGAAATCTCAATATCACTTGGGATTTCTAGCTCATAAGAATTAGATGAAAATTTTCCTAAAATTTTACATGTACCAATTTTATTAAGTTTTAATTTATTATATGTCCCTATTGTTAAGAAATTTACTGCATAACATAAATAATTACCGAGAGGAAAAAAATAACTAGCAACAACCATAAACACATAAACACAAATGTTTATCTGGGAAAACCCCAAATCTGGGGAAAAACCCAACCTAATAAGATCTCATTAGCATTGGCCAAAACCCTGGCCAATCTGACCAAGTGAGCCTTCACCGCTCACCTCCAGGTCTTGCATTACAATGAAGTCCTTCCAGCCTTTTATAAGCTCCATTACATATAATACCACGGGAAAAATACTATGGGTGCACAATACCATGTGCCCCAAAACCATCACTGTTTAACCTGGTCAACTTTGACTCTATCCTAAGTCAAGTTTACCTAACAATTCCCCCCTTAAACTTGACTTGGGGTTCCTTGACTAACTCTAGCCAAACCTACTAAGTGAGACAATCCTGCTCACTCTAGCTCTTACCCCCCTCAGAGTTTTTACCCGGGTATTGTTAACCCGACATCCCCCCTATCACCTAGGTCTAACCCAGAATTTACCAGTGATTACCCAAGGGTACACATGCCTTACCAGGTCTTACAGTAGTATGCCCATTTACATGCAATAATGTTGACTTCATTATTATTATTTTTTTTTTGTTTATTGCTGTTGCGATTCTGATCCATCCTCTCTCAATTTGATGTGCTCAAAAACTTCTATCAAACCGCTCCAACTGCGAGCCCAACGAGAACCTCATAGATTCCAGCACCAGTGGCCTCACGTAGCAGAAAGAGAACAATTTTTGAAGCCGCATGAATCCCGAACAATTCGTCAATAATTCACCAAATTTAACGTCTAGTTTTCTTCTTTTCATATATTCTCTCTATTTATACTTGATATTTTTCTCTTGCAAGTGATTCTTAACCCTTTATTGTAATTCATGCATGCTTGTTACAAAGTATTCACCACCAACACTCCTTAACTCTTTCTTTCCCAAATTTCTTAACTCATAAATTCCTTTCAGATGAATTCAGTACAATATACAGAATGGACTCATCCTTGTGCTTCTATTGGGTGAATTATTATATGCAAACTTAGCTTGAGAAATGTCACACCCTCGTCCCACATCTACCCAAGCAACCAACCAACCGGGTAAACATGCGATGAGAGGACACTATGATAAGATTGAACCTCCTAAGTAACCTTAAGGAAATGGAGTCGACAAAACAAGACCTTACATACCTCCCTCGGGTGCTTCAGGACTCCGAGGAGCTAATCCACCACTCTAGGTGCCCAATGCCTAAGTTAACCTAGAATTTCAATGAATTAAACCCAAATTCACTCCCATGGCAAGGCATGCGTGCAACTGGAACCCTATAGTCACTCCCACAATGCCTACAAGGGAGAGATTGCAGTATTTTTCACCTAGTATTGTCCCAAGGACTACGCGATTTAAGCCACTTTTTCGGGGCTAGTCTCCAAACCAATGCCTAGAACTTGATGAGATTTTCCAAGACAATAAATGACACCAAGGCAAAGCCTCTAACAAAAAAATTGATCAAGGTCTTGACCTAACCAAGCCTAACCATGACAGACATTTTGTCAAACACTTAGTATATTGCAACCTACAGGTGTAAATAAAAAATCTAAGCATAAGGGTCTCATACTTATCTGAGATTCTCCATGAAGCATTGTTTCCTTATCAATTTAACTTCCATTCCATCCATTAGGTCATAGATACATTGTTCATTCATTTACAAGTAAAAACATGATGAGAGCCATACATAGTTGTTGTCATAAAACATATACATAACCAACATAATAGGGACAGAAATATCAATGAAATCACAACCATATACACCACATATAATCCATCATAATACTCATAGAAATACCAGGAGAAATAACCTTTCATTAATGATGCAAAATCCAAACCTGGGATGGGACTTCCACGTTCCACCCGACCATAGAATGGATGAGCCAAATATCTCTTCAGTCATTCACCCCCTATGCCATATTCCAAGCATGAATGTGGGATCTCATAGAACACATCAATCAAAACTCATCTAGGGCTTCCAGAGTCCATCCACCTCAACCCATCAAACAATGATTCCACCTCATGGTCGGACATCACCAAAACCATCATCAGATCATTCTCTATCCCAACCTTCTAGGGCTCCAGAGCATTTGTTCCAATCCAAATCCCAAGATAAGTAACTCAATCCACAACTTTTACTAGGCTCCAGAGCATTTGTTCAACCAAGGCCCCAGGACTAGTAACTCAACCCACATCTTTTATTGAGGTTCACAACATTTGTCCAACTAGGGCTACGAGACTAGTAACTCAACCCACCAAGGGCTCCAAACCATTTTTCCAACCAAGGCTACAGCATTAGTAACTCAACCCAAGTTCTTACAGGGATCCAGAGCGTTTGTCCAACCAAGGCTACAGGACTAGTAACTCAACCCAAGCCATTACAGGGCTCCAGAGTGTTTGTCCAACCAATTCTCCAGGAACTAATAACTCAACCCAAGCTAAGGAAACATGAGAACCAACCAAAACACAACAATGAAAATAAACCCATAATCACCATGGCTATCTAGGAAATGGAAAGACTAGGCAAATCCATTGTCAATCCAAGCAATCCTCCATGCCAGATATAGGTCATGACCAATAAACCACATGCATGTGCCATGCATGTCGAAACTAGTGAAGAAATCATACATGCAACTCGGTATCTGCAAGCAAATATGATGTAGTTGTTGATCCCGATGCCCTCTTGCGCTTTCCTACTCTTCCTTTGCTTTCTTGCTCCAAAATTCCAAGTATGCCACACCCTTCAAGAGTGCTCCAAGAAAAATCTAAGTCTCCAAGAGTATGAGAGAGAGAGAATAATGAGAGTGAAAATAGCAACAAGAAATGTTAAAAATATAATCCAAGAATTTCAGTTTAATTTGTCATGAATTAAACTAAGAATTAAAATCGAATTCTATTCTCATAGAAACTTGTAATAGTTCACTAGAGTGAGTTGACTTAGTTAACTTATGAATTTTGAGTTGGAAGTCTTTCTGAAGGCATGTGTATGTTCTCCCTATTTTGTGGGAGTCTAGTATGAGTTAATTGTAAGTTGTAAAATAGAAGACTCGGTTTCATGAGTCAATTCAAAAAAATTAGTTCTCAAACTGATTGAGAGAACTAATAGTGAGTTAACATTCAATGGTGACACTAATGAACTCCACTAGTGCTACTCTAGTTAACTAGATATTTACTCATCAGAAACTCATGCATGTTGATTTTGAGAAAGACCCAGTTGAGGCTAAAGTGCAGGGATAGTGTACTATTTGTTGTATAATTTTCTGAGTTGTATTGATAGTGCATGCAATCAGGAATTGATCCTAGAAGGGATTGCTCAGTTATGGATGAGGAATTTCCCTTTAAATACGGGCTAATTCTCTCAGGAATTGTGCAAAGAATTAGAAGCTTGGAGGCTTGGAAATTTGTCTATGTATTGGCCAAAGGAAGTCATCAGGCAGAGGATATGAAATACTTGTGCGGGTTGAGCAGAGCATATTGTATTCAGCTGAATTCTTTGACGAAGGGTGCAAGGAAATAGGAGGCTTGGAGAACAAAGAAGAGGCCTGGATTTGGCTTGAGCTTGCTTGTGAGATGGAGATTGATTTTACTGAGTGTTGGGATTGTTCTTATGCGAACAAGCATTGTAATCTCATCTTGGATTTCTGATTAATGCAATACAGATAGTAGGGGTTTTGAGCTACGACTTTCCCCGGATGCTTATTGCGTTATGTGCCATTGATTTTCTTCCTCTTGTCAATTATTATTTCCTTGATCTTTATGGGCTTCCGTTGTAAAGAGTATAAGTATATTCTTGTCTCTTTTTTTAGTATATTACATGAGCTTGTGAATCGACAGGATAATTCTACATGGTATCAGAGCTGAGAAAAATATACTAGAGGCGATTTCGAAGTTTTGAGTTTTGGGTTGCAGAGTAGATCTGAAAATTTATGTGCAAAATTTTCAGAAAAAAATTGCAGATATTAATTTCTTGGGAAAATATACCGAAATTCAAAAAAAAAAAAATTAGCCGAATTGGAGTTTGGATGAGGGAGATATCATTGATTTAAAATCAACTCTCTAGAGGAGATTTCGAAGTTTTGAGTTTCTGGGATATAGGTGAAATTCGAATTTCCAATAGATACTTCAGGATCGGAAGATGGAATTCCATGGGTTGAGGCTTGAGTATGCCTTGGAAGGCATCTCGAATTTCATACCCTGGAGGGATAGGATGGAGGCTATGCTAGAGGATAATGGCTTAAAGGAATTTGTTGAACATGCAATTCGTAAGCCAGCAACTACTGATGCACAAAACTTGGCTGAGCAGAAGAAGTGTGTGGAGAAGGCAAGGCGGATAATCCTTGAGGTATTTCAAGATCATATTGTCTTGAGTCTCCATGAAAATGAAACCTGCATGCTATGTGGAAAACATTGATTTACTTGTATCACAATAGCAATAATCAAAGGAAGTTGGCATTGAAGGATAAACTTCGTAAAATCAAGATGGAGAAAGGCGAGATGATTCCAAAGTACTTGAACAAGTTCACTCAATGTCGGGATGAACTTGGAAGTGTTGGAATCATGGTTTCCAAGGAGGATATGGTGAGCCTTGCTCTTCTTGGACTCCCAAAGAGTTGGCATAGTTATCAGGACTCTATCAATGGTTGGGAGAAGCTTCCAAATTGGGAATGACTATGGTCGGATTTGATGTAGGATGAGATAAGGAGGAACACCAGGGATGGCTCTTCATCAAAGACTGATTATGAAGAGAAATGTGCCTTAGTGATCAAGGCAAGGAAGGGGAAAGGTAAATTTTCCCATTATCATGGAGGTAAGAAGAAGGACACGACGAAAGTTAAATTATTTCATTGTCACAAGATGGGACACTTTGCTACAAATTTTCCATTAAAGAAGTCCACGAAGAAGTCCTGAGGAGGAGCGCAGGTGAGGCTTTGGCCTCCCAATTCGAATTGGACTTTTCCCTCATTGCATGCATGGTGTCTTCAATGATGGGAAGTGTCTAGTACTTAGACAGTGGAGCTTATTTCCACATCACTGGCAAGAAAGAGTTATTTAGTGAACTGGAGGAAAAATATCTCAAGATGCATATTGACATGGGTGATGACAGTAAGTATAGTGGTATTGGTTTGGGCACTATTACTTTTCAAAGAGAGCATGCAGCTCCACTCACCTTGAATAATGTTATGCATGTACCTGGACTAACGAAGAACTTGGTATCCGTTGCCATGCTTGAGGATAGAGGCTATGATGTGATCTTTTCAAAAGGAAAGGTGTTCCTTCGACACATAGCCATGGGTCAAGTAAATAATATAGGGATTCAAGTTTAGAATCTCTATAAGATAGAGGTAGAGGATTGTGCTTCTTTGAGTTCAAAAGTGGAAAAGATGTTGAGCCGAGATGTCAACGAGTTGTGGCACAGGCGATTGGGCCACTTGCATCATGGGGCTTTGAAGATATTGCAGCAAATCTCTACTAGTCTTCCCAAAGGTACGCTTGAGCAAGTTGATACATGCAAGGGTTGTACTTTGGGAAAATACACCAAGTCTTCCTTTGGAGATAGAGACAGTCGAGCAGATTCTATTCTAGAGAGGGTCCATTCAGATGTGTGTGGACCATTCTTAACAGTATCCACAACCAAACATAGGTATTATGTTATATTTTTTATGACTATTCTCGTAAATGCTGGGTATTTTTTATGTAGAAAAAGGATCAAACTCTCACAAAGTTTTGTGAGTTAAAAGCATTGGTAGAGAAAGAGTCTGGAAAGAAGGTTAAATCTCTACAGATTGATAACAATGATGATTATGTATCCAATGAGTTTAAGAACTTCTGTGCAGTAGAAGAGATTAAATGAGAGTTGACAACACCTCATAACGCTCAACAAAATGGGGTTGTCGAGAGGAAGAAAAGCATCATAGTAGGGGCAGCAACGACGATGTTGCATGAATAGGGCCTACCAATACACTTGTGGGTTGAGGCATGCAACACAACCTTTTATGTTCAAAACTGTAGCCCGCATTAGATACTTGATATGAAGACACCAGAGGAGGCTTATTGTGGTAAGAGGCCAGATGTTGGTCACTTCAGGATTTTCCGGTCATCGGTTTATTGCCATGTGACCAAAGATGCACGGAAGAAGCTTGAGCCAACAAAGAGTGGGGGATATTTGTGGGGCACACTAATACACCCCACAACTATCGGGTGTACATGCCGACCAGTTGGATGGCAGTGGTTTACAGGGATATCAGGTTCCATGAGGAGAAGGCCGTGCGAGTATCGCTTGAGAGGGATCTTGATCTACATGTGGATGAGGAGATTTTAGCTCCTACGGTTGAGGGGCCTCAGATTGATGTGGAGCAGCCACATGCAGAGGTTCAGAGAATGGATACATCCACTCAGGTAGAGTCTTCTAGAGAGGGAAGAAAGAGCACTAGAGAGGTTGACAGATTGTTGGATGATGCATAGGAGAATGTGGGAGCACCCTCTTCTCAGTGTAGATAAAGGAGGTTACAAGAGAGGTACACTTGATACATGGAACTTATGGGTGTATGTGTTGTGACAGAGCCATATTCCTTTTAGGAAGTAGTGTAGTAGCCGGTTTGGGTTGTTGCGATGGTGGAGGAGTATGACTCCATAGTTCATAACAGTGTTTGGGATGTGGTCCCCAGACCAAAGGAAAAGTCAGTTTGTGAGCTCTCAATGGCTTTACAAGGTAAAGTAAGTTGTAGATGGTAGTGTGGAGAAGCATAAGGCCATATTTGTGGCATGTGGGATTTCACAGGTAGAGGGGATTGACTATGATGAGACCTTAAATTTCTCTTGTTGCAAGGTACTCGTCAATTAGATCTATTTTGGCACTATCAACACAGATGGGTTGGAAGATCCATCAGATGGATTTGAAGTCTGCCTTCCTCAATGGCATGATTGAGGAAGAGGTGTACATAGAGCAGCTCGAAGGTTTTGAAACCTTGGACCGTGAGTTGCATGTGTGCTGACTCAAGAGAGCTTTGTATGGGTTGAAGCAAGCACCTCATGCTTGGTACACTAGGATAGATAACTACTTCAATGGGTTGGGCTTCACAAGGAGTGAAGCGAATACGAACCTATATCACATAGTGGTGGAAGGTAAGATGTTAATCTTTGTACTTTATGTAGATGATATCATACTGACAAGTAATGAGAAGCTCATCAAATATTGCAAGGAGTACCTTGCAAGAGAGTTTGAGATGAAGGACATGGGGCTCATGCATTACTTTCTTGGCATGGAGGTATGGCAGGGAGATGGGGAGTTTTTTGTATCTCAGGGAAAGTAAGCCAACAAGATACTCAAGAGATTCTGCATGGAGAGCAGTAAACCCATGAAGACTCCTATAGTTGGTAACTAGAGGAAGGAGTATGCTACTTCAGGGGAAGTAGTGGAAGCTATTGTTTACAGGAAACTTGTGGGTTCACTCATGTACTTGGTGAACACATGACCAGATATGTGCTATGCAGTTAACTAGCTTATTCAAGTGATGGTTAGGCCTACCAAGCTGTATTGGAAGGTGACAAAGCATGTATTGAGATACCTCAGAGGTACTACTCTATTTAGTTTATGGTATAGACAGATAGAGGGAGTGAATATGCAAGGCTTCACCGATGCAGACTGGGCAGCGAGTCCATCAGATAGTAAGAGCACATCAAGAGGGATCTTTAGTATTGGGTCAGCGGAAGTTTCTTGGTACAACAGGAAATAGAGATCGATTGCACTTAGTTCGGTAGAGGCAGAGTACATGGCTGCAAGTTAGACAACATGTGAGGCTATCTGGATGAGGAAGATCCTAGTTGGTTTGTTTGGTCAACAGACGGATTCGACAAAGATTTATTGTGATAATCAAAGTTGTATCAAACTCTTTGAAATTCTAGTCTTCCATGATCGATCCAAGCATATTGATATCTAGTATCATCATCTCAGAGATTGTGTATTGAGGCGAATCATGTTGTTAGATTACACTCCCACGGAGGAGCAAGATGCTGACATCTTGAAAAAGGAATTGTCAAATTGTAAATTCGAGTTTCACAAAGGTTCAAGATCGGGATTGAGTTGAATTCCTTTCTTGTTGAAAGGGAGTGTTGAAAATAGAAGCAAAAAATGTTAAAAATAGAATCCA
The DNA here is from genome assembly GCA_031772625.1 of Pinus tabuliformis. Lineage (NCBI taxonomy): Eukaryota > Viridiplantae > Streptophyta > Pinopsida > Pinales > Pinaceae > Pinus > Pinus tabuliformis. The sequence goes on along the minus strand of CM062808.1, from coordinate 585,883,467 downwards.
AAAATTCTAGTTTAATTTGTCCTTGAATTAAACTAAGAATTAAAGTCGAATTCTATTCTCATAGCAACTGGTAATAGTTAACTAGAGTGAGTTGACTTATTTAACTTAGGAATTTTGAGTTGGAAGTCTTTCTGAAGTCATATGTATGGTTTCCATACTTTGTGGGAGTCCAGTATAGGTTAATTGTGAGTTGTAAAATAGAATACTCAGTTTCATGAGTTAGTTCAGTTAAATTAGTTCTCAAACTAATTGAGAGAACTAATAGTGATTTAACAGCCAATGGTGACACTAATGATTCAACCCCACCAATGCTACTCTAGTTAACTAACTATTTACTCATCAAAAACTCATGCATGTTAATTCTGAGAAAGACCCAATTGATACTAGAGTGTAGGGACAATGTACTATTTGTTGTATAATTTTCTGAGTTGTACTGATAGTGCATGTAATCAAGAACTGATCCTAGAAGGGATTGCACAATTATGGATGAGGAATTTCCCTTTAAATATGGGCTAATTCTCTCAGGAATTGTGCAAAGAATTAGAAGCTTGGAGGCTTGTAAATTTGGCTAAGTATTGGCCAAATGAAGTCATCAAATAGAGGATAGGAAATACTTGTGAAGGTTAAGTTCAAGGTTGAGCAGAGCATATTGTATTCATCTAAATTCTTTGACCAAGGGGACAAGGAAATAGGAGGCTTGGAGAGTAGAGAAGAGACCTCCATTTGGCTTGAGCTTACTTGTGAGTTGGAAATTAATTTTACTGAGCGATGGGATTGTTCTCGTGAGAACAAGCATTATAATCTCATCTTGGATTTCTGATTAATGCAATACAAATAGTAGGGGTTTTGAGTTGTGGCTTTCCCCATATGCTTATTGTGTTATGTGCCATTGATGTTCTTCCTCTTGTCGATTATTGTTTGCTCGATATTTATGGGCTTCCATTGTAAAGAGTAGAAGTATATTCTTGTCTCTTGTTTTAGTATATTACATGAGCTTTTGAATCTATAGGATAATTCTACAGAGAGATCTCCAAATTGAACTGATCAAGCCTTGCCCACTGATCTTCAGAAGCCTTTTTATTAATGAGGCCTCCATTTTCTTCATTTTCCATTATTTTCCTTCAATTTCCTCCTCACATGAAACCTGTAACCTTTCACCTTCTTTCTCTCCTAATTTCCATTATTTCCATAAATAAAATGCCAGAGATGATATTTTGGCTTTCCAAATCCTTAGCCATTTCCTTTGTCAATTTCCTTAGCCATAAACAACCAAATTAACACCCACTAGGATGTTTTTCACCCACCATTCAACTTGGAATATGTGTCCCATCAACTGTGGTTATTATATATTTTTGGATGAGTTTTTAATTAGGGATATTACATAACCCTCCCCCTTGGGGGAACACTGTCCTCGGTGTTCAATGACACCTATAACCAACAATACTACTGAAAACAAAACACATTGCCCATGGAGCTTTATAATGCAGCTCGTTGCAGTATTTACAATGACCATCTGCTAAAGCATGACAAACATATTGTTTAATGGAGCTTTATAACACAACTCATTACAGCATTTGCAATAATAAGCACATATACACACACACACATGAATTTGCTTCAACCATCAAATAATTATATTGTCTATGGAGCTTTATAAAACTAGCTTGATACAATATTTACAATAGTACACACATATACACATATGCACATTTTCTCAAACAACAAATAAAAGGATACAATGTCTACATCCACAACAAGGGCATCCACAGACTCACACCTCCACCCTCAAAGTAATACTAAGATTCACCTCCTTCCTAGGAAGTCCATAATCCACTGTCAAAGTAAAATTTTCATCCAATGTCCAACGCTATAACCCTGCACCACTTTTCCTCTCAGTGAACAGTTATCGACTCATTGTCCTAGGACACACTCCCAATGTGCATCTGATTCCGTCTGGCAATGCTAATGACCAAAACAAATATATCCCTGACCTTACCTTCTCTGCTACACAGCCTCTCGGGCAATCTGGTCACCCCTTCCATGCAATCACTCACCTTCCAAGTTTCGTTGGCACCCCCATCTCGGGTAGTCTATCCCTTGGCAAGGCTCCCTCACATCAGAAGATACAAAAACCAAGGCATGTGCCTTCTTTAACACAATCATACTGGTCATAGCATGCTCATGGAAATCAAAGGACACTATTGGGTACTAGTGTCCCACAATGGCCCTGCTTCTGAAGTGTTTTACCAACATACTACTACATGTTCCAATTTCTTTTGTTTTTGCTGCTGATTCTTGCAGTCAATTTCAACCACCCAACTGCGCATGTCCATGCTTTCTTGTACCAAGCACATAACTTCCATTAGATTTAAAATAAATTGAAATAAATTCACATCATTCCTCATTGGTAGCTCTTCAATAAGGTATACTTGCCCTTCCATTCACTTCCTGTCACTACAAGTAAAACTACCATATTTGACCAAATCATCATGTATAAACATATCACATCATGTTAGCTCAAAACACAACCATCATAAATCAAAATCATAAATCACATGTAACCATCATAAACCAAAATCATAAATCAAATGCATAATAAAGATGAAATAAAATATCGATACGTATCCTTCATCGATCCTTACTTCTACATTTGTTCTTATTTTGTATGCACACCAGATCAGTTGCCATAGTTGACAAACACCGAGTGCCTTCTCCTCAACTAGGTGTACATATACATAGTGTGCATCACACACATACAACCTCAGATGGCATACAACTCTATGCAATACATGCACCTCTAACATACAACACATACACCTACACCCAGTGCATAACACAATACATACACTTACACCTAGCGTACAAAACAACACAATACATCTACACCCGATGTACAACACCACATAATACATTCACCTACAGAATGCACATACCTAGTACCACATGCCCTCAAAACAACATGTATGACATGCACACAATACCACATGTGCACCAGTACCATATGTACAACATATACACAGTACCACCCGTACACCGCACCACTTGCACAACGTGTGCATAACATCACATGTACACGGCGCCACTTGCACAATATGTACACAATCCCACATGTACACTACACCATTTGTACAATGTGTACACAATACCACATGTACATAGTACCACATGCACAACATGTACGCGACACCACATGTACATAATGCCACATGCATGACATGTACACAACACCACCTGCACACAACACCACTTGTACAACATGTACACAACACCACATGCACAAAACACCACTTTTAAAATCATGCACACCATACCATATGTACATAGTACCACATGTAGAACATGCATGCAACACCACATATCCATCATGCACATATTACAATATGTATACAACACCGTATATCCAACATGTACATAGCCCCATCTATACCCAACACTGAATATGCAACATTCATACAACACTATCTATACTAACACCTTGTACAGAATATTGCATAAACAACATGTACACAAACTACATATGCATGCGCACAATCATCACAGATTCAAAATGTACCACATGTACGACATATGCACAACAATAATACCACATGTCCAAACCCACACTATCTCTACCAAGCAACCCTGATTTCAGTGTCTCTCCGCCATCCATGCTTATCTTAGCATGACATCAATCATACTTCTTCCATTCTGCTGATGTATTCCTCGGTATAGCCTGTCCATCACATAAACATAATATAATCACATAATATCAACACATAACCACATGATACTGACCTCATATATTTGTCATGACTACTCTTCCACTTGATTCTTCATAAACCAAGAACCTCTTCATGCCATTTTCGTGCGTAAGTAATCATTCATCCACAAGAATGATTCCTTATAACCCCATCAGACAATGACATAGATACATGGATACATACATACATATATAAACATTAGCATAAAACATTCATGATCTTGTCAGACAACGATATGCGTACACACATATATATACAAATAAATGTTAGTGTTATTAATCATGATCCATGATGACCCTTTCAAACATGACATACATACACACCTACATGTATACATATATAAACATTAGCATAATCATGATCATAACATAATTACCAAATATCAAGGTCAAGGTTTAAGAGAACTTCCTTTATTCATGAAACACATGCGCAACATTTAGAACAATAGTTCCCAACATAGCTAAGGCATATGACGCCTCAAATCCATTTAATTTACCTTTTCCTATTACCTTTCTCATGACTATATTGCCAGTGTTCATCTACACCAATGGACCCAACTAGTCCAATCGACTGTCATAGTCTTACCTTCCACTGCGCTTACTCATGCATCGAGCTTCATCTGTGTCTTACAATACCTTTCAGGTACCATACAAATCTCCCCAAGCTCCATTAACTTTCCTCTTTCCCAACCAATTTTCAAGACTCAAAACATAAAATGCGAGATAAGAAAAAATGAGAAGAAAATCATCAAAACCAATAACAACAATACGACACCACAACCAAAGTGGCAAGGCCTTGCAACAGACATAACAAATCCACAATCAAGCACAACAAATCACCAAAAGCACAAGACTAACAACATACACCATGACTCAATCCCCATGGTTCCCAATGCATCCAAGGGAAAGCTCAACCTGAGCCTTCTTCAAGATTTCATGAAAATTTCTTTTGCCATGCAATCCCATGCATCATACTACCATAAACACATAATTGTCAGTGCATAAAGAAATATAACAATATACTATTTATCTTACCTTGCTATGTCAAGCACTTTGCTTGTAACTAAACACATCCACACCATCTCTCAAGGGACTCCAATTCCCTTGACAGATCCACCTGCAACTAGAGACTAGCTAATATACCTGTCAAGTACATGTTCATGACTATAGGACATATCCACATAATGTTAGACAAAATCAAGGTTAAGAAGACTTCCTATATGTGAGGCACTCATTCGTTTGGAATTAGGGTTTCCAAACATAGTCAAAGTAATGCTTGTCCAATTCCTTTATTTTACCCCTTTTACCTTGTTGCAATCGAGGCTTACTATGTACTGTCACATCACCAAACTATTAGTTATATAAACATATCAACTATTACCTTATCATACTAATACCAAGCATGTTTCCCGCAATTGTTTACCCATGTCAATCATACGTTCCAAATATCAAGACAATCATATCTATCAATTTGAAATCAACCTTTACAAACAATCATTTCATAATCCATAGTCAACTCATAGTCATTAGACATAATGCTACAACCTTTTATACTCAAGTACATATCAACTGTATCAACACATATGTATATTACGACCATCTTAAATAAGATCATTCGCAATTCATCAAACATTCAACCAACCTGCAAGCATACCATGTCAGATAAGTCAACTATATGACATAATAGGCACCAAACACGCAAACACCAAATAGACGACACAATCAATAATGAAGTACCAAGTATATTACATAAGAAAACTCATACCTTAGTGTATCTCAGGGGAGGCTATCTTGTCTGCACAATCAATCTAGTCAGCGTAATATAAATTTACAAAATGTCAACTCAAACAAAAATAATATCATGATATCCATAACAATAACTAACTAACATGTTCATAGCATAGACTCATAAGCATTTATCATTCATGCATAACAACCACGTGTGTAGAGTCATAACAAATATGTCGACTCATACCTTAATATCGTAACCATAACCATCTACATAGGACAATCCAGGTTAGCATATCACATATAACATCAATATCTTAAATGCAATAACTCTAATCATCAAGTTACTAGCATATAACAACAATAAGCTATATATCATTCTCATCAACAAAATATGACATGATCTCCAAGTTATCTAACACAAAACAAAAATAGAAATTTATATAACCACAAGTTACTATCATTCATGACTATCCGACACATGTGCATGTGACTATACTAATCAACTATCATCTATCATGTATGTAACCATAACATCAAAAACATCTACATAAGGCTAATATATATATACCTAATGCATATGACAATCCTTAACTTACATACCTGCATACCAAACATACAATACTTGTATGACGATCTGCTCTTACCTCGAGGTCCAATGGTGCAACTTCACTTTAATGATTTGCATCTCTTGTTCTATCTCAGCCAACACATTATCATCATAACAACCAATAACACCCTGATGATCTAAATTGCATACCATGACTTCACATGGCATGTTTGACCTACTATTCATACATAACTATAACCAAGACCATACATGCAAAGCAACTGCATCATCAACCATACACACATGAAGACGTACTCCATGACAACACCTTCAACCTTCACATGGTGAAATCAATACAACCATGATCAACACCATGCAAATGCAACAAGCACATGGAATACACGCATACACAACACATATGAAACCAACATGAAATCATGATCAATACACAGCCCAAGGAGAGCGCAACCAGGCTCCGATACCACTCTGCAACACCCTACTCCCACATCTACCCAAGCAACCATCTAGGCACGGTAAACATGCAACGAGAGGCCACTATGATAAGACTCAACTTCCTAGGTAACCTTAACGAAATGGAGTCGACAAGAAAAGACCTTACATACCTCCCTTAGGTGCTTCAGGACCCTCAAGAGCTAATCCACTACTCTAGGTGCCCAACCCCTGAGCTAACCTAGCATTTCAATGAATTAAACCCAAATTCACTCCCATGACAAGGCATGTGTGCGACTAGAAACCTATGGTCACTCCCACAATGTCTGCAAGGGAGAGACTAGAATCTTTTTCAGTCAGTTCTATGTCAGATACTACGATATTTAAGCCACTTTTTCTGGGCTAGTCTCCAAACCAATTCCTAGAACTTGATGAGACTTTCCAAGACAATAAATGACATCAAGGAAAAACCTTTAACACAAAACTTTATCAAGGGCTTGACCTAACCAAGCCTAACCATGACAGACATTTTGTCAAACACTTAGTAAATATACAACCTACAGGTGTAAATAACAGATCTGAGCATAGGGATATCATACTTATTTGAGATTCGCCATGAAACATTGCTTCCTTATCACTTTAACTATCATTCCATCCATTAGGTCATAGATACATTGTTCATTCATTTACAAGTAAAAACGTGATGAGAGCCATACATATCTGTTGTCATAAAACATATACATAACCAACATAATAGGGACATAAACATCAATGAAATCACAACAATATAAACCACATATAATCCATCATAATACTCATAGAAATACCAGGATAAATAAACTTTCATTAATGATGCAAAATCTGAACTTGTTATGGGACTTCCATGTTCTAACCGTCCATAGAATGGCTGAGCCAAATATCTCTTTAGCCATTCACCTCTGTGTCATATTCCATTAGAGAATTTTTGAGGTCCAAAATCGGCCTCCTAAGGAAATTATAAAATAATAGTGGAAATAATAAAATAAGATTATATTACATCATCAAATTTTAGAGGGAAAAAAACAAAACTATTCTTTCAACTCGTATTTTCAACTTATCTCCGTATGGGTTTACTCAAATTTCAAGCATAAATACTCGTTAGATGCATAATTTGATTCCTCATCCAAGGAGTACCCATGTTGCATACTTTCGATGGACCCTGCTACACGAAAAATGAGAAATACATGAAAAACGTGATTGCAATCACGTTTTTTTTTTAGTAGGGTCCATCGAAAGTATGAAACATGGGTACTCCTTGGATGAGGAATTAAATTTTGCATCCAACGAGTACTCCCACTCAAAATTTGAGTAAAAACTTAGGGAGATAAGTTGAAAATACAAGTTGAAAAAGTAGTTTTATTATTATTATTATTTTTAATCTTTGTAATTTTTTACTCCAAAAATGGTGAATCATTCCCCATGGTTGACATCATCATCTTGAATCTTATTGGTTCTTATAAATTTTATTTTGGTTGTATATTTTTCTTAGGAGGCCCAATTTAGACCTCAAAAATCCCCTAATGCAAGCATAAATGTGGGATCGCGTAGAACAAATCAATCAAAACACATCCAAGGCTTCGAGAGGACATCCACCTCAACCCATTAAACAATTATTCCACCTTACGGTCAGAAATCACCAAAACCATCATCAGAGCGTTCTCTATCCCAGCCTTCCAGGGCTCTAGAGCATTTGTTCCAATCCGACTTCCAGGACTAGTAACTCAACCCACAACTTTTACCAGGCTCCAGAGCGTTTGTCGAACCAAGGCTCTAGGAATAGTAACTCAACCCACAACTTTTACGGGGCTCCAGAGCGTTTGTACAACCAAGGATACAGGACTTGTAACTCAACCCACCAAGGGCTTCAGAGCATTTGTCCAACCAAGGCTACGTGACTAGTAACTCAACCCAAGCTGTTACAGGGCACCAGAGCATTTGTCCAACCAAGACTATGGGACTAGTATATCAACTCATCTATTATATGGCTCCATAATGTTTGTCGACCCAAGGCTCCAAGAACTAACAACTCAACCCAAGCTAAGGAAACATGACAACCAACCAAAACACAACATGAAAATAAACCCACAATCACCATGGCTATCTAGGAAATGGCAAGGCTAGGCAAATCCACTGTCAATCCAGGAAATCCTCCATGCGAGTTACAGATCATGACCGATAAACCACATGCATGTGCCATGCATTCCGAAACTAGTGAAGAAATCGTACATGAAACTCGGTACTTGCAAGAAAATATGATGTAGTTGTTGATCCCAATGCCCTCTTGCACTTTCCTACTCTTCCTTTACCTTCTTGCTCCAAAAATCCAAGTATGCCACACCCTTCAAGACTGCTCTAATAAAACTCTAAGTCTCCAAGAGTATGAGAGAGAGAGAGAGAGAATAATGAGAGAGATCCAAACTGAACTGATCAAGCCTTGCCCACTGATCCTCAGAAGCCTCTTTATTAATGAGGCCTTTATTTTCTTCATTTTCCATTATTTCCCTTCAATTTCCTCCTAACATGCAACCTGTGATCTTTCACCTTACTTTTCTCCTAATTTCCATTATTTTCATAAATAAAATGCCAAAAATGCAATTTTCCCTTTCCAAAGGGTTAGCCATTTCCTTTTCCAATTTCCTTATCCATAAACAACCAAATGAACACCCGCTAGGATGTTTTTCACCAACCAATTAGCTTGGAATACGTGTCCCATCAAACGTGGTTATTATATATATTTTACATGAGTTTTTAACAAGGGCTATTACAAGAAAGTACTTGATCCCACTATTTGAGATGTTCACCTACCAAAATTCTCAAGATATTTCCTAAGCTCTTATTTACCATCTATGTTTTCCCATCAATTTATGGCTAGTATTATGAACTGAATTTTAAGAAAGTTATTATTCTCTTCACCAATATTCTCCAAAAATTCCCTATAAATCTTCTATCTCTCTTCTAGGTAAGCCATGCAACCTTACAATCTCTCAAAAGAATAAATTAGAACATTGGTTGCATCACCAGTCTTTGTACAAGCTATGAAATGTTCCATCTTTGAAAATATGTCCATAACTACATAGATCATATCGTTACCTTTTTGAGTTTGAGGCAAACCCAAAACAAAATCCGTACTTATAGAGTCCCATGGTTTTCTTCAAATAGAGAATGGATGATATAAACCTACATTTTGGATCCTTCCTTTAGCATGATAACATACTCTAAATCTTTCAAAAAATTTATTCACATAAGCTTACATAAATGGCAAAAAATAAAAAGCATTCTATAAAGAAAATATTTTATCCTATCCAAAATGTCTTGATAATCCTCCACCATGCTTTTCCTTTATCAAATTTTCTCTCATCAAAACATTTGGTATACAAAGTTTTCTATCCTTGAACAACAAACCTTCTTGAATTATATAACTCATACACTTAGTTCTTTTCATGTTGATTGGATTCTCACATGCTCTATATGCATCCTTAAAATCTACATCACTTTTTCACATCTCTTTTACTTCATCAAACACCAAAAAAATAACTCGAAATTCATGTAGGATTAAATTACTTCTAGTCAATGCATCATCTACCTGGTTTGATGTACCACTAGTGTTTTTAATTATAAATGTAATATTTTGCATAAATTCTACCCACTTAGCATGCCTTTGATTCAATTTTGGTTGACTGTTGATAAACTACAAAACATGATTAAAAAAAAAACCTTGTGTATGAGATAATGTCTATATTTATTTAAGGCTTGAACTATGGCATAAAATTCCTTATTGTAAGAGGAATATTTCTATTTTTCTTCATTCAATTTCTCACTGAAATACTACATTTGTCTTCCTTCTTGGCTTAAGACAACTCTAATAGCAACTCCAGTTGCATCTATCTCAAATTTAAAATAAAATATTAAAATATAGTAAAGCTAAGACAAGTTGTCTTATTATCTTTTGTTTCAAAAATTTGAAATTAAAATCAGCTTCTACTATCCATATGAATGGTTATTCAATTTCCTTCACTATCTTTACAACAGTAGCACAAATGATACTAAAGTTTCTAATAAAATTTCTATAAAATATTGATAGACCATGAATGTTTTTCACCTCAACAACTTTCCTTAGAATGGGTCAATTAGTAGCTGCTTTATATTTCTCCTAGTCCATAGTCAACCCATATTTAGAAATTAAAAAAACCAAAGTATACCAATTCCTTCTTCATAAAATTGCATTTCATCAAATCAATTAATCATTTTTCTCTCTATAAGTTATTTAAGACTAACTTGAGATGTATTAAATTATCCTTGTTATACAGTATTTTGTCACATTCCCAACCTTGTACCCGAAGTGTCTTCCTTTGTGCCACTGCCATAAAAAATTTCACAAAGCGACAAAAACTGTGTAAACTTATTCACCATGAATTATATGCTCAACATATCCCCAAAGAGATGGAGAACTAATGTATTGAAGTAATTCTTGAAAAGCTTGTGAAAACCCCTAATTTGCAAGACCAATGCTACTTTTAGTAGGAAAATCTGTGCTGGTAACCTTTTGTCTAACTAGTGACTGGCGGTAGCAACACAACTTTTGATAGGAAAATCTGAGTTGATCCTCTTCAGGCAGTTTCTCAAAAAATGGAGCAGAAGCTTCTTTTACTACAATCCTTGAGAATAGTGAGCTGGTAGTTATCAGATGAAGATATTGTCGAGTACTCCCATTTAGATCCTTTGATCCTACTTTTAGGGATCTTACCTTTGGGATAAGCACCTTCTTCCCCACTTGGTGGATCTCTAACCTCCCCTCCATCACTATAAATATGTTCTTCACTTTCCTCAATGGGTTGGTCATTGTTGGTTGCCATTATTCTACTCAATTGTTCTTAGATGCTGCCATTTTGGTGAGAGAGGAAAGAAGAACTTGTTAAGTTATGCTTGGACTTGGAACCATCTTGAGGGAGACCTTCAACATCAAGGAACTAGTTGTATGCTTCCCTCTTTGATTTAATCATTAATACAAATCATGTTTTACTACCCATAAGCTTGTCTATGATAGTTTGCTTAGTACAATACTACTTGATATGTTGTATAACTTACATTGGAATGCATATGCTATGATCTATTTTGTTGTTGTCTTTTGATCTCTCTTGTAGGTATTCAGATGCAAGGAATAGTGAGGAGCAATCCTGAGAGCTAAGGGATCAGGATCATCATCAAAGGTCGAGCGCATAGGAGAGAGGTAGGCCATAACCCATTATCATTTGTCACTCTAATCTAGGTTAGGGAGGTTTTCTTATTTATCACGGTTATTACTAGACCCACACATTGGGATAGAGGAATAGGTTCTATCCATAGAAGGGACTGGCTGGTTAAAAATCCTCCTTTGTTTAACTATGTATCAAGATATCATCTAGATAGACTATAAAAAACTTGCTAGTAAATTCCTTCAAAACCTCATGAAATACCTAGGGGCATTAGTGAGAGAAAAAGGAAACACTAACCATAAATACAATCCATGATCTTTTTTAAGGATATCTTCCATTCATCCCCTTCTCTAATACTAATCTGATGGTATCTACTCTTTAGATCAATCTTGGAAAAAAACTTGGAATTACTCAAATTTTCTATTAAATCATCAATGTGTGGAAGTGGAAATATGTCACTGATTGTAATTTTATTGATGGATCTAGAATCACTACATGTTCTCCATCCTCCATCCTTCTTTGGGTTGAGTACCATAGGAACAACACATGGACTCAAACTCTCCTTAATAAAACCCTTGTCCAATGGATCTTTCTCTTTTTTATTCACTTCTTCATCCCCTTATGGAGTCATTCTGTGTGTTGCTTTATTTGGAAGCCTTGATGCAATAATTAAGTCTATATGATGACTAATACTTCTAATAGGAGGCAAATCATCGGGAAAATGATCAACAACGATATCAACAAATTCATCCAACAAAATTTTGACTTCTTCAGGAAAGTAATCTAAGCTTGTGTTACTAAGAATTATCTTCGGTTTCCCAACCAAAGAAAAATGTACTTCTTCTTTCTTGACTTCTTGCAATAGCTCCTTTATACTCATTAACAACATACTATGACCAACTTCTTCCTTTTCTCCTTCATCTTGCAAATGTAACAAGACATGTTTCTAACCATTCTTCTCAAGTGTATAAGAATTCCTCCTACCATAATTAATATCCTTTCTATCATACTACCATGGTCCTCCAAAAAAAATATGACAAAGATCCATGGGTATTATGTGACATAATGCTTCAATCAACATCCATGGGAATTATGTCACATTATGTACTAAGAATACATTCCCCTCTCTCTTTTTTTTGGAGGGTCTCCTTGGATTTCCCATGATACATTCAATAATTTTGGCCTCGTCCCAAGCGATTGAGTAGGCGTTTCACCTTTACAAGAGAATTTTGTAGCAATTGCAACCAAACCTTCGTGATACCTAGTGGCACTTTCTGTTGATCATGTTTCTAAGTCATATTATAGGGAATATCTTAGTGGAGAGATATAATCCTGAGGGTATGTGTAATTTCATTGCAATTTCCTGTATGAAAAAATGTCATGAGACGTTGAATGCTATGATGTAGGAGGACATATGACTAGGGCCAACCGCGCTGAATGAAATTGATTGAAAAAAGGAATGGTAACATCTTGAAGATATCAGAGTGTGCAACAAAATCACCAAGAAGACTACAAAAGAGCCACTAAGAGGTGGTTGATTTAATGTGTATATATCCATTGAGTTGTTGGGAAAGCAACTGTGTATCTGAGAAATGAATGTAAATGAGCTGTAAATATAAATCTCATTAGCATTCATGCTTCCGTTAAGCATGTTTTCCATTGAGTTTGGGAATCAGAACACCAAGGATGGTGTTCCTCCAAGGGGATGGGGTTTGTGATGTCTCATGTGGGTTAACTCCACTTTTAAACATGTCCTTGTAAATATATAACCATAAATAAAATGGATGAGAGAAATGGACATGGATTCCATTGCTTGAGGAGCAAGATTGTTTGAGGATTTGGTAATCATAAATATCATTCATCGGTTGACTTAGTGGCTTTAATGAGCTTAATTATGCCATCAATAGGGAGTTGGTCAAGGTGACAAGGACCATGCTTCCTTGGAGAAAAATGCAAGCCAAGAAAGGACAAATTTTAATGAGAAATATGACAAGATGAGAAAGAAGGTTGGATTTGGATAAAGAAACCAAAAGGTGAGCTGGTCATTAGTTGCAACAAAAATATAACTGACAGAAAAATCAAGCATACCATGGGGAGACAACGAGATAGGTGGAATGGTCACACTGGCCTATAAATTCTGGCTAGACATGGAACCACAAATTAGGGTGGCACGATGCATGGGAAGAAGGAATTTGGATAGAAAAGAGTCCATACTGTCCATGGATTAACTTACTAGAAAATCATTCATTCGCTAAGGGGACATGAGCCAACAAAGGGGAAGAGGAAAAATAATTCCTCACAAAGAGAAAGATAACAAAAAGGAGGGAGAGGGTGAGAGGATCCTGGTGAGATTCATTCCATCATGAAAGGAAAATAATCTGATAGAAATAGAAAAATTTGATTGAAAACAAACCAGTTGAGGAAGCCCAAGATGGTTTTCTAGTGGAGGATAGAGAGTAGTGGCTTGCGAAAGACTCATGAATCTACAAACAATGGTTTTCCTTGGACAAAAGAACCCATTTGGAAGTTTGTGGATTGATGAATCTACTGGCTAGGAGACAATGATACTCAGGTACTTGGGATGGTTGAGGAAACACTAAGTGTGACCCTAGGCGGGGTAGACAGGTGTTACAGATCCATTTGGGCACATCAAATACCAACCTTCAGATCAGTGTTTTAGGGCTCATCAAACCCTAAATTCGGTTGTTTCATGCCCTAAATAGGTCAACCATTTGAATGCCTCCTTCCCAGACATTTTCATGACTTGAAGACATCCAAAAATTGCCTCTAGAGGGACCAGTGCAGGTAAGCCCTTATGAAGGTGCACTGCAGAGCAGCTAAGTCCACTGCCAGGGTGCTCTGCAGAGCACTTAGGCTTCCTTTCACCCGCACTAGGTGAGAATGAGTGAAATTCACACAGGGTTTGGGAATATTCTTATCTTTTGGAGTCATCTATATGTTTCCCTATATTATCAACTCCTATGAGATCGAAAATGGATGAGGAATGATTTAAGGATCATCCTATCCTCTCATCCCTTCCTCCATGGAACTAATTCTAAGTATGGAAGGCCATTCAATGTCACCATTAATGACAAAACCTCCTTCATCTTCCTATAAATTGACCACTCATCTAAGTGATCAGGGGCTAGATTATGTTGAATTGTAAGGAGATAATGTTGCTATGAGACTTGACTTTGGAGAAAATGATGTGATGCCACAAGCTTGTCTTGCTTTTGATGTGATGTGGATGGGATCCAAGCTGGAGGAATGACTTTGAATCAGAAACTGATGGTTGTAATTCCTTCTTCTATCTAATAAAGTGTTTGAACCTTTTTCCATATGATGTGTTCTTTCATAATGCTTATATGTACGAATTGCTTCTGATTCCTTTCATTTATATTTAATGGATCGTATGCTTTGATCGATTTTCATCTTATATTGTGTTGACAGGGTACTTTTCAAGCGGTTTAAGTAGAGGAAGGAGTGAAGGAATCGATACAAGGGAGATGAGAGGAAAGCGGAACTACAGGTAGGCCCTCTATCCTCTCTTCTTATCTATTACTTATAGGGAAAGTCTAAAACACTTTAAACTATTGTTCTAGGCACAACTACTTGTCTAGTGAATTGGTGTTTATCCGTAGATGCTAAATTCTCCAAAACAAATTGGCGACTCCACTGGGGAACAATCCTCTTTCCTAGTAGCTTATCCACCTCCTAATACATTCTTGTAGACCCTACTTGCGTTCATTGACTGTATTTCAGCCCTTTTGCATTGAATTTTGGTCAAAAATTGAGGTTAGATGACTCTTGAGTGGCCTCTCAGAAATCAGCGCAGGCTTGGTCAGGGGACAGTGCTCTACAAAGCACCCTTGAGTGAGAGACAGTGCTCTACAATGCAGTTAGGCCCTCTTTGACCTGCACTGATCAACCTTAGGTCAATTTCCCACCTTTGGAAAGTGTTTTTGGAAACTTTTCTCTGTTTGTTTGCTTGCTGATTGATCAACGAATGTCATCTCTCAGAGAACAAATTTCTATCTCCTTTGCCAACCCTACTTTGATTTGATTGATTAATGTTTCTTTAATGTTTTGTTTTTCATTATCAGTATATAGTCAAAGTTATAATATAGTTGATTAATCTTCGTTCAAAAGAAAGTGTCGTAAAGTCTTCTTTTCCTTCGAAACAAAACTGTCATAAAAGTCTTCGTTCTTATGAAAGATTGATTGATTGTATGTGCATATTTCCTTTTCATTCATCATAACATTAAGGGATTCGAAAATAAGAACTTGCATCGTTCATATTGTAGTTTGTGAGTGCTTGAAAGGAATAGCTAGGGAATTTGCATTAGATGTTCTCTTTTCTCTTTGTCAAAATCTGATTGCTCTATCCCTACTAGCTAAGGATTTTCATTGTTAAATTCAATGGAAAGAATGCTTCTCATATTAGTTGCATTTTAGGAATTGAAAACATACATCATGAGGTGAACCTTGAAAGGTAAATTTCTAAGGAAGATCAACTTAAAATTTATTTGAATTTACCTAATGGAGCATTGTCACTTAACGAAAAACATTTAGAGGTCTAGGCTAGAGACATGTTCCTGCATCGTAAAACAAAGCAAATGTTGCTAATTTGTCTGCAATAAATCTCAAGTGTGATACCTTATTCCATGTACAAGAGTATATCGTAGCTCGTCCACATACCTTCAGGTATATAGGGCCGCGTTACAGTACGTAAAGTATATCAGAATGCTCTCACTATGCGGTTTTGCATTAGACAGCGCTTATACAGATTGGGCCTCCATGTACTTTCAGGTATATATGGGAGGAAAAATCTAGGTTGCTATCCATCCTTAGGTAACCGAATCGGCTACCTTGTACACTATGATACACCGAACACAAAATTCGAGGAGATTGCCTGTCCATATTTCTCTGTTCTCCTGGAGGTGTTCTGCAGTTCACAGTTGCTTGGTAAACCTTTTGCCTAGATTATCCATCTTTTGTTTTGTTATGTTACTTTGATTAAAATAAATTTAATTGACCACGGATAACATCCTCCACACTTGCTCCTTAGTTGATCTTAGGTTGAAACATATGGTGACAAATCCGAAGTCCACCGATCAAGGAATTTCTTTTGATGGGAATCCTAGTCCATTTCCTCCTTTTGGAAATATTGGTGCTCCATATATAGCTACATTGTCCCTTCTAGGATTTACCATTGGCTTGCTAGTATGGTTGTTTTCAACCTCCTTGGTTCAAAATGTTGTGATTTCTCCGCAATCGAGTACTCCTCCAACCAGACAAAATCAACCTCCAGTTGATCCTAAAGTTGACACTTTTCCTTCTTCCTTGGTTGTTTCTTCCTCCCCTTATTCCTCTTCGCTTGGTGAAAGTATTAGTACTAGTAACCAGGTGGCTAAGAAGAAGAAGAAAGGGAAGAAGAAGAAGAAGAAGAAGAAGAAGCAAAATCAGTAGAGGGGAAACCAAACAACCATTGATTTGAATGTAACATCTGATGAGAAACTGTCTGTCAAGACTCACAAAGTTCGATATCCATGCAAACTTTGTGCGGGAGACCATCTTCTTCAAAATTGTCCTGGTATTCCTCAGATCTTAAAAGAATGGTCTTCTTATTCACATCATCCTGTGTCATCAACTTCTGGAGATCATTTTGGTGATACACCATCAACTAGTGGTAGTAAAGTTCATGGAAAGAAGGGTAAAGCTAAGTTTCCCTATAGGTTATGTGAAGGGAATCATCCCATTCACCTTTGTCCCTATCTGGATGAAGCCAAAAAAGTGTTGGATAACCGTCCTGCTTCACCGCAGAGACTTCCATCTGGTTACAGGAGACTCTCCCTTACTCCTTCACTAGTTGATGAATCGACTGACCAAAATCAACCATCGGTCAAACCCATTTTCTCTGAAAGTGAATCCTATGAGTCTATACCTGACCCAAATCAACAGGTCAAGGAAACAGTTGACCCGATTTCACCTTCAGTTAATCGCCCCATTCCCAAAAAGAGTGAATATGATACCACTCAAGTTATTTTTATTTCTTCAGATTCTAATGATCTTGGGGGCAGTCCTCCTGTTCCATCAAGACAAGAGGAAAATCCTCCCGCTCTCGTAACTCAAGGTGTTAATTCTCCCATTTCTACGGTACCCCCTCCAAGTAGTCTGGTCACTTCCTTGATTGGAATCGACTGGCAGGATTCTGTCTTCCTTCTTATGTGCCTTTCTATATCATAGTACAAGTTTGTAATATGATTGTATCAGACACTATTAAAGATGAAGGTGCATCAATGAGTATCCTTTCCTCAATTTCTTGGTAAGCGCTCGGTTCACTGCCACTTGTGCCAGTTACCCAGAATATGTTGGATTTTAACAGAGGAACCAGTCAACCAATAGGGATCCTTCCTCAATTACCTATTACTTTGGGAGGAAAAATCGTTTATCTAAACGTGATGGTAGTCCCAGGACCTTTAGATTACAATTTACTTCTTGGGCGTGACTATGTTTATAACATGGGAGCTATTGTATCAACACTCTTTCGAGTGATCTATTTCCCGCATGAAGGCATAATTTTCACTGTTGACCAGCTTTCATTTCCCGGTCCAAATATGGCTTCCAGTCAACCATCTTCCCTAAATGGTCCTTTTGTACCAATGGTATCATCCCCGCCACAGGTCAATTATCTGGCAACCCATCCCATGCCTACATCAACTGACAATCAGTTCAGTGATGTTGTACATTATGTACTAGGGGAATTGGAACCAGATCTCTCCTTCCAGAGCATTATTCTCCCATCTAATGAGAATCTCTTGGAAGTCATGACCTCCTATCATGGGTCGTGAAAAACAAGGTTGAGGATAGTTCTTTTACTGTGTCAACCTCATTAAAAAATGAAATAGGCCAATGAGGATAGTTCCTTGTCCTATGTAAACCTCGTTAAAAAATGAAACCAAGGATATGAGGAGAGTTCCTTGTCTTATGTCAACCTCGTTAAAAAATGAAACCAAGGATATGAGCATAGTTCTTTGTCTTGTGTCAATCTCGTTAAAAAATGAAACCAAGGATATGAGGATAGTTCCTGGTCTTGTGTCAACCTCATTAAAAAGAATTAAACAAGGAGTATGAGGACAGTTCCTTGTCTTGTGTCAACCTCATTCAAAAATGAAACCAAGGAGTATGAGGAAATTTCCTAGTCTTATGTCAACCTCATTAAAAAAAATGAAACAAGGAGTATGAGGACAATTCCTTGTCTTGTGTCAACCTCGTTAAAAAATGAAACCAAGGAGTATGAGGATAGTTCCTGGTCTTGTGTCAACCTCATTAAACAAATGAAACAAGGAGTACGAGGACAGTTCCTTGTCTTGTGTCAAGCTCGTTAAAAAATGAAACAAGGAATATGAGTATAGTTCCTTGTCATATGTCAAGCTCGTTAAAAAATGAAACAAGGAATTCGAGCAAAGTTCCTTGTCTTGTGTCAAGCTCATTAAAAAATGAAACGAGGTCCCTTGACGCAAGTTCCAAGTCGAGTCTTTGATTAGATCTCGTAAAATCCCAATCGAGTTTTTCACTTGATGTCGTAAAAGAACCTTCATTCCATCCACCTGATAGCCATGAGTAGTCTACTTAGGTGAATGTAATCAATCTTGGGGGGCATGCACCTAGTGGTAAAGTTAAGTTTCCTTGTAGGTTATGTGAAGGTAATCACCCCATTCACCTTTGTCCCTATCTGGACGAAGCCAACAAGGTGTTGGATAACCGTCACTGCAGTGACCGTCCTGCTTCACTGCAGCGACTTCCATCTGGTTACAGGAGACTCTTCCTTTCATCATGCTAGGGGCATGTAAACCAATCTCAAGCATAGTTTTTTTTTTCATTTTAAGCTTGTGTAAAAATGAAACTGAATCCAAGCATAGTTCTTCATTTTAATCTTGTGTAAAAATAAAACTGAATCCAAGCATAGTTTTCCATTTCAAGCTTGTGTAAACATGAAACTGAATTCAAGCACAGTTCCCTATGGTTCAAGCTTGTGTAAAAATGAACCCATTTCCATTTTAACCCTCATGATTGCCATTCTATCAACCTTTTCCATCAGATGAGCCTTAGTTTTTCTCCTTCCATCATCACTATCTGCTTGGCCGATCATACGCTTTCACTTGGTTGTTTTACCCTTTTTGAGGAACAGTTGCAGTGAGTGGTCTTATTAGCCATCCTCTTCACATCAATCAACATGTTTTTAGAAGTTCCAACATCACCGGAACCAGTTGCTACCATAGACAGCACTTGTTCCTCAAATTGGAGTCCTCTTTAAGCTCTTTTCAGACTCTCTAAATATGAAAAGATTACGGAGCACTCGTCCTTTCCAGCTCATTAACGGATTGGAAACAATATTCTCTTGTATTATTTTATGCTTTTTCGGGCTTGAGAGATTAATTTACAAAAAAGAACTTGTGGAGTTTTCTTTTTGTCCCTTTTCAAACTCCCTAAACATGAAAAGGACCGAGTTATATTTGTCGTTAAACTCGTTAAAACATCAAATAGCAACAAGCTTGTCCATCTAGACAAGATTGAGTTTCACCTTCGCTAGACTCGTTAAAACATAAAATAGCGATGGATTCGCCCGAAGGGTGAAATTATACAAGCATATGTTATCCTCCTCAAGCTTGATAAAAATAAAGAGGTACTGATCAACAATGACTGGGGAAAATGGGAAAAAGGGGAAAACCACTTTATGATAGCAGGTCGCTCTTGAACATGACACTTTCACTTCATCTCCATGACTATTTGGGTTGGGTTATCTGCTTGACAGTTATCATACTTATGGTCTATCACACCATCCATCACTTTTGTTTTGGGACAATGCTGCCAATTCATTCAGGCTATTTGGTTGGGTTTTCTGCTTGATGGTTATCATACCTATATGTTCTATCACACCATCCATTACTTTGGTTTTGGGTCAATGTTTCCAATTCATTTAGTGTCACTGATGTGTTCAAGAGAAGTCATCCTTTACAATACCATAAACCTTCATTTTCATGACTGCCATTCTTGAACCTTGTGTCGTCAGTCAAATTTCATCTCCAAAATCACTACACTCATTTCATGTTGTTGATGTGGGATACATCAAGGCCCTCCTGTGATGAGTCACTTCTTGTCGACATCAACTCATTATCCAAGAAGTTGACTTAGAAACACCCATTCAGTACCTTGAGGCTTGCATACATCAATGGCAGGTTTCTTGCTTTCGACGATAGGCATACATCAATGGCCTTCAACCAAAAGACTTTGTATGGTGTTCGACATAAAATCATCCATTCACACCATGCAGAATGTACTGCGGTACCTTGAGGATCATTTTCATTATCGATGATTTCTCTTGCATCTGTTAACAACTTACATCATCAGCTGGTAATCAGATGGTGACCTCCCATGTTTGACTTCAGATCACATATTCACATGGTTAGACTCGTACTTGAGTGAACAGTTGAACGAGATTGAAGACCCCGGATCTAGTTTCATCCATCCGGCTGCGATATCAGGAGTACTAAATCATATGTACAATGGCTTTACATTGATAGTCATTCCAATCATGGGTCTATATCTGTAGACGACTGGTTATGTACATGTAATGAAAGTTTATAAGTTGTGCATGGGTATGCCTTCCCTCAGCTATTCATGTAAAATCAAATATCATGATATATGTATTGTAATTGATGTAGGTCACCTTCCACTCTGATACCTCCTCATCACATCGTAAAGCATTTCATTCGACATTGGAATTTTTCTTACTTCATGCTTTAGGGGCCAACTGTTACAGATCCATTCGGGCACATCAAATCCCAACCTTCAGATCAATGTTCTAGGGCTCATCAAACCCTAAATTTAGTTGTTTCATGCCCTAAATAGGTCAACCCTTTGAATGCCTCCTGCCCAGATAGTTTCATGACTTAAAGACATCCAGAAATTGCCTCTAGAGGGACTAGTGCAGGTAATCCCTTATGAAGGTGCGCTGCAAAATAGCTAAGTCCACTGCCAGGGTGCTTTGCAGAGCACTTAGGCTTCCTTTCACTTGCGTTGGGTGAGAATGAGCAAAATTCACATAGGGTTTGGGAATATTCTTATCTTGTGGAGTCATCTAGAAGTTTTCCTGTCTTATCAACTCCTGTGAGCTCGAAAATGGATGAGGAATGAGTTAAGGATCATCCTATCCTCTCATCCCTTCCTCCATGGAACTAATTCTAAGTATGGAAGGCCATTCAATGTCACCATTAATGACAAAACCTCCTTCATCTTCCTATAAATTGACCACTCATCTAAGTGATCAGGGGCTGGATTATGTTGAATTGTAAGGAGATAATGCTGCTATGAGACTTGACTTTGGAGCAAATGATGTGATGCCACAATCTTGTCTTGCTTTTGATGTGATGTGGATGGGATCCAAGCTGGAGGAATGACTTTGAATCAGACATTGATGGTTGTAATTCCTTCTTCTATCTAATAAAGTGTTTGAACATTTTTCCATATGATGTGTTCTTTCATAATGCTTATATGTATGAATTTATTCTGATTCATTTCATTTATATTCAATGGATCGTATGCTTTGATCGGTTTTTGTCTTCTGTTGTGTTGACAGGGTACTTGTCAAATGGTTTAAGTACATGAAGGATCGACATAATCGATACAAGGGAGACGAGAGGAAAGTAGAACTACAGGTAGGCCCTCTATCCTCTCTTCTTATCTATTGCTTATAGGGAAAGTCTAAAACACTTTAAACTGTTGTTCTAGGCACAGCTACTTGTCTAGTGAATTAGTGTTTATCCGTAGATGCTAAATTATCCAAAACAACGGGTGCTTGCACTCTCTAAAGAAATATTTAACAAGGGTAATCTTTGTCATTCCATGATAGTTTATCTAGTTGATGAACCTTCGCATGTTGAAATTTCATCCTCATGTGGTTGCCTGAGCAATGAAGAAACCACTAAGTGTAGCTTGTCTTAGGAAACCATTGGGAAGCTTGTGGTCTAAAGAACCTACAAATTTATCAGTAGTGTAATACCCCACCCCACATTCACCCACTTTTACAAGCTCACTAGGGTAAACATGAGCTAAGAGTTACTATACATGACCTAAAATCCAGGTTCTAGTTATGGAAGTGCGGTCTACCATCCTGAAACTTACTGCAACCTCCAGGAACACTAGATCACCTAGACATCAAGCAAAATCTACTGATAAAATTTTCCTTGACTAGAAATACCTTCTTTACTCACTTCATAACCCACCATACTCATGAAGGCAAGTTCATGCGTCCATAAAGCTCCAGCCACACTCATAATCTCCCTTCCATGCAGCTACATAAAAAAATCTTAGTTAAGAAACTACAACCAGAAGCCTTGTTCCTGTAGAAATTAAGTTGTATATTTGCAACTACTGATGAAGTTTTAATCAACATCACAACGCACAAACCTACTCTACTACTCCGCAGACATTAATTCAAAATTTAGAACAAAAATTTTAGACATGCAATAAGAAATCACACACATGCAAATGGTATTTTTTTTGGGGGAAAGAAATCTGCTAAAAACCCCATTGCATGTTTTCATTAATCAAATGAATAGATATGTATTACAATTGATTTTCTCAAATGAGCACACCCTACATGTGATAACCTATCTCTCTAATCACTAAAGGCCTCTGAATTAGGCTGAGTCAAAATTTTCCTCTGCTTGAGCTCCTATTTACTTGCATTGTTCCTTGAGGAATTACGCCCCTATTATTTAGGAAATTTGTCAAATTGTGTTGCACAATTCCTTAGGTTGGTCATCTGATTGCATGCAACATCTGTACACTCAATACTGGTCTACAACTGATGTTACACTTCCTTAGAATGTCCACCAAGCCTAGGGAACTCGAATTATCTGTATGCACTAGCTATTTTGGGTTGATTGATCAGTTAACTGGGTGATCATTGAGTTTAACTGAAGTCCCAGTGCACAACTTGACCCTCAACTAGCTCCTCCAATAGTTGGAACTAGTTTAACTGAAAACAACCTTAGATAACTGGACTTGATTACTACAAATTAGAATCACACATGGTTAATTGAAATTTAACTCCTCCAACTCAAATTTATTGAGTAAACTAGGTGACAAAAGCCATGTCACACAAGTTTCTGGTGTGGAAATTCGAATTTTCTCAATTTAATCAAGGAAAAATCAAATTGAAAATTTCTTGTTTCATTTTTAAACACTCCCTCTCAACAAGAAAGAGATTATCAACCACCCCTATCATGCACCTATGGAACTCAAATTTCCCTCTTTACAAGGGCATTGTCAAAATGTCAGCATCTTCTTCCTATGTCGAAATTTACTGCAACAACATTATCCACCTCTACACACAGTCCCATAAATGGTTATACCATATATCTATATGCTTGGATCAATCGTGAAAAAAAAGATTTTCAGAGAGTTTGATGCAACTTTGATTATCACAGTAGATCATAATTGGATCCAGTATTTGACCGAATAATCCAACAAGTATGTTTCTCATCCGGATTGCCTCATGTGCTGCTTGACTGACAACTATGTAGTCTGATTCTTTTGAGCACAGTGCCACATATTTTTTTATTCCTATTGCACCAAGAAATCAATGCAGACCCAATGCTGAAAATTCCACCTGATATACTCTTCTAATCTGATGGACTCCTCACCCAATCTGCATCCGTGAAGTGACATAGCTTCAGTCCCTCTCTCCGCCTATACCATAGGCCAAACTGGGTAGTCCCTCTGAGGTACTATAGAACATTCTTAGTTTCCTTCCAAAATAATTTGGTTATCTTAACCATAGCTTGGCTCAATTGGTTGACTGCATAGAACATATCTAGTAGTGTTTTCACAAGATACATTGGTGAACCCACTAATTATCAGTAAACAATAGCATCCACTTCCTCACCTAAAGTGGCGTCCCTTTTTCTCCAGTTAGTCACTAGAGGTGTCTCCATGGGTTTTAAACTCTCCATGTAAAATATCTGAATACACAAATAGTTCCCCATCGCCTTTCCATACTTCCAATCCAAGGAAGTAGTGCATGAGACACATGTCCTTCATTTCAAATTCTCTTGCAAGGTCCTACTTGCAATATTTGATCAGTTGTTCATCGTCAGGTTAAAATCAAGTCATCAACATATAAGACAATAATCAACAATTTACCTTCTACCAAGATATCATAGAGTTTTACATCCTCCTCACTTTTGGTGAAACCCAAATCGGTGAGAAAGATATCGATCTTGGTGTAACAAGCATGGGGTGCTTGTTTGAGATTGTATAACGCTCGCTTGAGACTGCACACATGGAACTCCCAATCAAAAATCTCGAAGCCTTCTGGTTGCTCGATATATACCTCCTCCTCAATAACTCGATTGAGGAATATTGTTTTCACATCCATCTGGTGGATCTTCCACCCCATCTGTGTAGCCAAAGTAAGAATTGATCTAATGGATAAGTACCTTGCTACAGGAGCAAAGGTATCCTCATAGTTAATCCCCTCAGCTTGAGAGTTCCCCTTGGCCACAAATCTAGCCTTGTAATTTTCTATGCTTCTGTATGCTACATGATTTACCTTGAAGATCCATCTCGAACCCATAATTTATTTGTCTACGGGTATTGGGACCACTTCTCAAACACTGTTATTTAAAATGGATTCATACTCCTCCACCATTGCATCAACCCATACATGTTTCTCTATTAATTCCTCAAAAGAATATGACTGAGTCTCTATAATCTCAGTCATTAGAGCCATGTAGCCAGTGTATTGATCTGGTGACCTTCTTTTCCTGAGTTAATTTGAAATATCACCCACATTCTCCCTCCCATCTTTCATAAGTCTCTCAGCTTCCCTGGTCCTTTTTCTGCCTTCTTTGGATGGTTCTACTTGAGTGGTTGTCTCCACTCTCTACTCCTCAATTTGTCGCTACTCTAAAACTTCCTGAGGCTCCTCCTTTGGAGCTACAAGCTCCTCTTCTAGTGGGGCATGAATCTCCCTCTCAGGAGAGCACCACATTGCTTTATCTTCATTAAATTTTACATCCCTTCGCAAAACTATCATTCTAAGGGATGGAAATTACTCAAGGTAGTTGTGGGGAGTCTCTGTGCAACCCACAAATGCCCCCAATTATGTTGTCATCTCTAGCTTCTTTCTTCATTCTTTGGAGACATGGCAGTAAATAGAGGCTCCAAAAATCCTGAAGTGCGACAGATCTAGCTTCCTCCTTGAGAAAGCCTCCTCTAGTGTAATGATGAACAAAATCTGATGATGTTAAAATTGGAAACTAGGGTCAACTTCCACCATAGGACAACTCATATGATGGAGATGATTATTCCATTGGATTCCTCTTTTAGAGAGGTAGAAATTTGATATAAAGATCATCTCATTCTAACAAGAAGAAATGGAATTATGAATTTATTTCTCTTATGGACAAAAAGTCAAGGTCAACCACAGTCAAATGTAGGCCCATGAAGCCCAATATATGGGTGTCCTCACCCTCAACGACTTATATAAATAGAGGTGACCTTTTCCTCATTTGGACATCATCTCATCACATCATCTTCTCTCTCCTAGTTCGTACAACTTGGAGGCATCTCTCTCTTTCTTTGCACGTGTGGCTGATCTCTCTCTCTCTCTCTCCTTCGCATGTGTGGCAGAAGGCTGAATTCTTTTGGGTCAAATAGACCAAATTTCAAAAATGTTGACCAGGGATGTTTTGACTAGCATTGACCATGTGTTTTGGGCCAGAAATGTGATTTTTGGAGGCTACATTTATTGGCACAGAATTGAGGATTTTGGGACAATTTGACTAGCGTTGACTTCAAGTTTGACCGCAAAAAATTGCAGCAGTATTTTCTCTCTCCTTTGACTGGGTTTGTCCAAACATTTTGGGTTGACTTTGACTCTCCTAGAAGGCCAAGTTAGACTTATTTTTGGAGGATGTTTTGGGGCAGTTTTGACCACCATTGACTTTCTGGTTAGGGTTGATTTGACTCTTGATTTGACAGATCTATTTTGGGCTTGTATTTATGATATTTGTACTCTCTTTCTTTGTTGAACTATTTAAGAATAATAAGAAGATTTGATCAAAGGGTTTCCCCACATTGGGGTTTGCCCCTGGCATCCGCCACATCTTGTGTCCTCTTGTCTTGGCTTATCTTCTACATATGATTTTATGTTCTATATGTATTTACTGTTAATGTTTATGAGTTAATGTGATTGCTAATGGATATAATTGGAATTTGTTATTGGGCTACTAAAGGAACATTGAAGTAAATTGTCTTAAGAATAGAACATACCATTTTTATCTAAAATTAACATGGTATCAGAGATCAGGTGAAGAAAAATACCAAGCAAGAGTGAAGAAAACTTATCACTAAAATAAATTATTGGACAAGGACTTGGAACTAGTCCCAATGATGAATACATCCTATTACAAATATGAGGACAAGCTTAAGGATTAGTTCGACTATCATGCATGGAAGATGACTTTTGATTTGACTTTGGAAGAGAATGATGCCATGGAATATGTCGAAGGAATAATAGCAGAGCCTCCTTCAAATGCATACGTTGCTTCTCAAACTAAGTACAATAAAGGTGAGGTAAAAGCTAAGAAGATTATTGTTGATTCCATTCATAAACCTTTGGTTGCATATATTTTTGATTTGGAAACATCTAATGAGATGTATGAAAAGTTGGTTGGGATGTTCAAAATGAAATTAAATTCTCTTTCTCAAAAATCAGCTGAAAGATATTAAGATGGATAGAGGAAAATCCATCCAATCCTAGTTCATGAGGATTACCAAGATCGAGAATGATTTCCTATCTATTGGTGAAATCATTGGTGACCGAGAACTCTCTCTTATTGCACTTGGGGGCCTTACAAGAGATTGGGATGTGTTCAACACTACCATTCTCAACAATGAAAAGATTTCAAGATTTGATGAACTATTCGCCAGATGCACTCAAGAAGAAATAAGGATGATGGAAAGAGACATGCCCTCAAATGGAAAAAATCCTACTGCCTTCTCCACTCATTCTAAGAGAAGGAACAATGCTGGTCCAAGGAATCAAGGACAAGGGTTCAAGCCAAGATTCAAAGAAGGAAGAAAAGGAAGGTGCTTCAATTGTAATAGGTTTGGCCACTTCGCTAGAGAGTGTCCTCACAAGAAGGATACTACAAGAGATGATGACAATAATAAAAACATCTTCAAAGGCAATGGAAATCAAAGGAACAACATACTTAATAAAAAAGGGAAGAGGAATTCTCCTACAACTCTAAATGGAGGTGGTCATCCTCCCAATAAGTCAAGAAACTCTAGGTATGATGAAGTTAATGTTGTAAAGAAAAAATAATTTTATCTTATTTCTACCCTCTCCACCGCCTCTCCTCCGGATACATTGGACCATTGGTTGATTGATAGTGGTGCCTCAAGGCACTTCACTACGTACAAAGAAGCTCTCTTAAACTTGGTTGAAAACAAGAAAAATATGGAGATTATACTTGGGGATAAGGCCACTTATCGTGTGAAAGGAATTGGGACCATTACTCTTCATTTAAATCAAGGTCAAACCCTTCACCTACAAGAAGTGCTATATGTACATGACTTGAAAAATAACTTGCTTTCTATTTCTGAGATGGAAGAAAAAGGTTTTAAGGTGTCATTCATTGATGGGAAGGTTCACCTTTGGAAAAGGAAGCTAAGAGATGCATTCACTCTAGAATTCAGGGTTGAAGATCTCTGTCAGGTTCGAGGAAGTCTGTTGGGCGAAATGATTTGTGACATCTCTCTGCAATCTGAATTATGGCACCAAAGATTTTGTCACCTTCATTTTAAAGCCTTACCCAATGTAAGGAATATGGTCATAGGGATGCCTGAATTCAAATTGAATCATGAAGGTGTTTATCAAGGATGTGAAGTTGGAAAACCATTCCCCTCAAGTGAGACTCAAACCACTGATATTCTTCAATTAGTCGATTCTGATTTATTAGGTATGATGCCCATGACATCTTTGGGTGGATATTTGTATTATGTTATTTTTGTGTATGACTTCTCTCGCAAGACATGGATCTATTTCTTAAAGAAGAAGAACAAAGTATTCAAATGGTTCCCCTCCTTCAAAACCTTGGTCGAAAAATAAAACTGGGAAGAAGATCAAAATGTTGAGGACCGATAATGGGACCGAATATGAGTCTAATGAATTCAAAGACTATTGTATAGAGGCTGGCATTAAGAGGGAGACTGCCACTGCATATAATCATGAACAAAATGGTGTTGTTGAAAGGAGGAATCGTTATATCATTAAAGCCACCCAGGCTATGCTTCATGATCAAGGTCTTCCGAAGTTCTTATGGGGAGAAGCTGCCAAAATTATTGTGTATGTCCAAAACTGATGCCCACATCAAGCATTGGACTTCAAGACACTTGAAGAAGTATTCAATGGTAAGAAACCTGATGTTTCTCATTTTAGAATTTTTGGCTATCCTATATACTTTCATGTGCCAAAAGAGAAAAGAAGCAAACTATATGCATCTGGAAATAGATGAACGTTTCTAGGCTATAATGAAACTTCGAAGGCATATAGAATCTATGTGCTTGGTCAAAGGGAATTGGAACTAAGTCATGATGTCACTTTCGATGAAGATTCTTCTCTTAGAAAGATTCGAGATCTTCCTATTCCTAGGAAAGCCAATGATGATGTTGATGCAGAAAAGCAGGATAAACCTTTGTATGGTGAGTCGATGCCCGATGTTGAAGGTTTGATGGATCCGATTGATCCACCTCCTAGTGAGTCCTCTACTACAAGGAAGAGGCCTTTGTGGTAAAAAGATACTCTTGAGAAGCTGAGAAACATATTTCACCAAGGGGGACATTTTGTGAAAGCAAGAAATCGAATAGGTACCAAGGGTACTTAGTTTCCATGAGTACTATTGTGCAATCTGAGCCTTGTACATTCGAAAAAGTCATGAAGCAACATGATTGGAAGGATGTGATGGAAGAAGAGTATGAGCCGATCGTGAAGAATGATGTCTGGGATGTGGTTCTTAGACCTAAGGACAAGTCTATGGTCATTTCGAAATGGCTCTACAAAATCAAACATGGAGCTGATGGGAGTGTTAAGAAATTCAAGGCCAAATTTGTAGCTCGAGGCTTCTCTCAAAAATAAGGTGTAGACTACGATGAGATATTTGCACTAGTTTCCTGATATACCACCATCTATTCAATCATAGCCCTTGATGCCTCGCAAAGATCGAACCTTCACCAGATGGATGTCAAAATTGCATTCTTGCATGGTTCGCTTAAGGAGGAAGTATATGTATGTGGAACAATTTGAGGGGTTCGAGGTACAAGATCGTGAGACACATGTATGTAGGTTGAAGAAAGCCCTTTATGGCTTGAAGAAAGCTCCTAGAGCTTGGTATGAAAGGATTTATAGCTATCTTATGAAGTTGGTATTTACAAGAAGCGATGCTAGCCAGAACCTATACTTCAAGGGTGAAAATGACAAACCTCTCATTTTGGTCCTTTATGTGGATGATCTCTTTTTTGACAGGTGATGACCCTCTCATTCATCAATGCAAGAGGGAGTTGGCTTCTGAGTTTGAAATGAAGGACCTATGACTGATGCATTATTTCCTAGGGCTGGAGGTCTAGCGAAAGGCAGGTGATTTTTTCCTTGCTTAAGGAAAATATATTGTGAAGCTACTTGAGAGATGTGGGATGGTGGGTTGGAAGTCCATGACAACTTTGATGGAACTCAACTTCAAGAAGCTATGTGCAAGTGCTGATGGGCTCGGATTGGCGAACCCTACTGAGTATCGTCAACTTGTGGGAGCTCTAATGTTCTTGGTCAACTCCTATCCTGACATATGCTTCATTGTGAACATGTTGAGTCAATATATGGTCAAGCCTCATCACATTCATTGGATTGTTGCCAAGAATATTTTGAGATATCTCCATGCACAATCCACTATGGACTGAGATACACTGCCAAGGATTTAAGGCTACATGGCTATACATATGTTGATTGGGATAGCAGTGTGGTGGATTGTAAGAGCACGTCTAGGTGTTACTTCTATTTGGGTTCTTCTTTTATATCTTGGATGAGCAGGAAGGAGAAATCAATTGCACTAAGCACCGCCGAGGCTAAATACATTACTGCAAGTATGGCCTGTTGTGAAGCATCTTCATTGAGGAAGCTCTTCAGTGAGCTATTTGAGAATGTGCTAGATACCACCATGATCTTCTGCGAAAACTAGAGTGGGATTTGTCTATCATAGAATCTTGTATTCCACGCCTGCTCCAAGAACATTGATATTAAGTACCACTTTAGCCAGGATATGGTACAATGGGGAGAAATTAGGCTCCAACACATTAGGACAGATGAGAAGGTTGCAGACATTCTCACGAAGCCTCTCGGGAAGGTCATATTATTAACCTTCCGAGAGAGACTTGGAGTCATGGAATGACCCTCTTATGAGGGTCTCGTATGAGTTGGACAAAAAGCTCTAGGAGCTCCTGGGGGCATGGGGTACTTCTTTGAACTAGCTATGGGTGACCATAGGGTGAGTGGTTCACCTTCCCCTAGTGGTGCGCTGGGTACAGGGTGAGTGGTTCACCTTCCCCTAGTGGAGCACTGGATACAGGGTGAGTAGTTCACCTTCCCCCGTGTTACCCCATTATGGTTGACATGTGTGTAGGGTGAGTGGTTCATTATCCCCTACCCGAACACATGTATGTAGGGTGAGTGGCTCACCTTCCCCTACAATTGACACATGCATAGGATGAGTGGTTCACCTTCTCCTATGGAATATGAGTAGGATGAGTGGTTCACCTTCTCTAGAAAATGCCTCAATGCACATCCTACCCATAGAGTTTGGGACTCATGGGAAGTACCTCTCATCTGGCCAATGAGTTGGTAAAAGTTTGTTAGGGACCATAGCACTACTAATGGATGCATCATTTACTTTCATACTTTCTATGACTAGGATGCATGGTGTTCAACAACTTGATATGGGATCAATGATGTCAGTGGAGAGTGGTATGATACACTCTCGATCACTTCTTCTTCATTATTACTTCATGGTTCAGTAGAGAAGAGAAGATCAGGGCAGTGATGGCAGGGATGGTACAGGATTTGAGGTTGGCATGATGATGGATTGACAGGTGGAATTATCCCTATTTGAGAGGGAGGGTTAAAATTGGAAAATAGGGCCAACTTCCACCTTAGGATAACTCATATGATGGAGATGATTATTGCATTGAATTCCTCCTTTGGAGAGGTACAATTTTGATATAAAGATCATCCCATTCCAACAAGAAGAAATGGAATTATGAATTTATTTCCCTTATGGACAAATTGTCAAGGTCGGCCATAGTCAAATGTAGGCTTGTGAAGCCTAATAGATGGGTCTCCTCACCCTCAATGACTTGTATAAATAGAGGTGACCTTTTCCTCATTTGGACATCATCTCATCACATCATCTTCTCTCTCTCTTGGTTCGTATAGCTTGGAGGCATCTCTCTCTTTCTTCGCATGTGTGGTTGATCTCTCTCTCTCTCTCTCTGCTTTGCACGTGTGGCAGAAGGCTGAATTATTCTGGGTCAAATAGGCCGAATATCAGAAGCGTTGATCAGGGGTGTTTTGACCAGTGTTGACCTAGATTTTGGGGCTATAAATTTGATTTTTGGAGGCCACATTTATTGGCATAGAAATTGAGGATTTTGGGATAGTTTGACCAGCGTTGACTTCAAGTTTGGCCACAGAAAATTGTAGCAATATGTTCTCTCTCCTTTGACTGGGTTTGACCAAAGAATTTGGGTTGACTTTGACTCCCTTGGAAGGTCAAATTAGACTGTTGTTTGGAGGATGTTTTGGGGCATCTTTGGCCACCATTAACTTTCTGGTTAGGGATGATTTGACTGCTGATTTGACAGATATGTTGTGGGTTTATATTTATGATATTTTTATTGTCTCTCTGTGTTGAACTATTGAAGAATAATAAGAAGATTTAATCCAAGGGCTTCCCCACATTGGGGTTTGTCCCTAGCATCCACCACATCTTGTGTCCTCTTTTCTTGGATTATTTTCTGTATATTATTCTATGTTCTATCTACATTTACTACCAATTTTATGAGTTAATGTGATTGCTACTGGATATAATTGGAAATTTCCATTGGGATGCTAAAGGAGCATTGCAGTAAATTGTCTTAAGCATAGAATGTACCATTGTTATCTAAAAATAACATATGAGGACTTCAGTTAGGCAAATAGACTGTTATGTTGCATGCCTTGGCCCATAAGTGCAAAGGTAGGCCTTGGTCATGCAACATCGCCCTTGCTGCTCCCACAATGTTACAATTATTTATCTCATCCACCCCATTTTGTTGTGGGTTGTGGGGTGTTGTCAACTCTCGTCAAATTCCTTATTTAGCACATAAATTTTTAAATTTATTCAACACGTACTCACCTCCATTATCGATCCTGAGAGCCTTCACCTTCTTTTCAATTTCTTTCTCAATCAGTGCCTTGAATTCTACGAACTTGGATAATGTCTCATCCTTCTTCCGCATGAAGAAGGTCCAACACTTATGTGAGAAGTCGTCAATAAAAATGACAAAATATTTGTGCTTAGTAGTGGAGGCTATCAATAAAGGTCCACAAACATCATAGTGGATCCTTTCCAGGACTGCATGTGCTTTGTTGTACCAATCATGGAATGTGGATTTTATGTACTTACCCAAAGTACATCCTTTGCATACATCTTGCTGCTCAAGTGCTCCTTTGGGGAGGTTTTTGGTTATTTGTTGCATGATATTCAAAGAGCCATGTTGCAAATGTCCAAGTCTTCTATGCCAACTTTCACCGACATCACGTCTCTGCACCTTCTCTGCCTTTTTCCTCAATGCAACACAATCCTACACATCTAGCTTGTACATGTTCTTCACATGAACCTCAATCTGCTTCACCTATCTCGCGGCTATGTGTCTCAGTAAATCCTTTCCTTTTATGAAGATTACACCATAACCAAAATCTTCCAAAACTACATCAGAGATGATATTTTTCTTTAGTCCTGGAGCAAACATGAAAACCTTGAGCTTGAGGGGGGAGTTCAGCTCCCTATGAAAGGTGACTGTACCAATCTCAGTTGCTTTGTACCTTCTGTCATCCCCCCATATCGATGTTCATATGAAAATATTTCTCCTCTAGGTCACTGAAAAAATATCTACACCCTATCATGTGGAACAATGCACTTGAGTCTAAGTACCACATGCTCCCCATCACTGTGTTGGGCATGCAATGAGGGTAAAGTCTAGCTCAAACTGTGAAGCCAAGGCTTCACCTTCCGCTCCTCCTGAGGTATTATTTCTTTTCTTCTTGTGTGGACACTTCATGCAATAATTCTTGAATTCATGACAATGGAAGCATTTAATTTTTGACAAATATTTCTTCTTTCCCCCCTTGGATGGATTATGGTTTGGATTGAAATTTCTTCTATTTTCCCTTCTTTTCCTTCTAGCCAATGCAAATTTATATTCATCCTCGCCCTTGGATGAAGTCCCGTCTCTGGTATTCCGCCTTATTTACTCCTATAACAAATCAGACCATAAGTGACCCCAATTCGGTAGTTTCTCCCTCCGGTTCATCGATTATTGATAATTATTCCAGCTCTTGGGAAGGCCGAGAAGTGCTAGGCTTACCAAGTCATCTTCAGGGACAGTAACACTGATCCCTCCCAGTTCATCATGACATTGTGTGAACCTTCTCAGATACTACAGTATAGTGTCATTCACCGGCATCTTGATACTTCGAAGTTTATCCTTGAGTGCCAGCTTCATATGGTCACTACTATTCTAAAAAAAAAATTCAGTGCTTTCCACATCATGAATGGAGTTTATTTTCCATGGATATTTGAGACAATATGATCCCGTAGTCCCTCAAACATTATTCTCCTCACCTTGGTTACATCTTTCTTCCATTATGAAAGGTCCTAGACATTAGTAGCTGGTGGTCTTGGAATATTTGTCTTGATATATTCAAGTAATCCATTTTCATCCAATACTTCCTCCATGCGGTCCTTCCATGCAACAAAATTTTAGGTGCCTTCCAAGGCATACTCTAGCTTTAGTCCATTGAAGGCCATCTTCTCATCTCTAAAGAAATCTTGCTACATTGATCTTCAAATTCGAACCTCTGAGAAACAAATTCGAATTTCTTTTTCTAATGTGAATCATGCTCTAATACCATGCAGAAATTAGGTTGTAGATTTGCAACTACTCATAAATTTTTAATCAAAATCACAAGACACAAATCTAATCGACTACTCTGTGGACATTAATTCACAATTTAGAAAAAAACTTTTATAGATGTAATAAGAAATTACACACATGCAAATGGTATTTTTCCCGGAAAAATCTGCTAAAAGCCCTAATGTATGCTTGCATTAATCAAATGAATAAAGATGTATTGCAATTGCTTTTCTTAACTGAGCACACCCTACAAGTGCATAACCTATCTCTCTGGTCACTGAAAGCCTATGACTTAGACTTAGTCAAATTTTTCCTCTGCTTGAGCTCCTATTTTCTTGTAAAATTCCTTAGGCTGATCATCTGACTACATGCAACACCTGTACACTCAAGACTAGTCTACAATTGATGTTGCACTGCCTTGGAATCTTGACCAAGCCTAGGAAACTCGAATTCTCTGCATGTACTAGCTATTTTGGGTTGATCGATTAGTTAATTGGATGATCACTGAGTGCGACTGAAATCCCACTGCACAACTTGACCCTGCACTAGTTCCTCCAACAATTGGAACTATATTAACTAAAAACAACCTTAGATAACTAAACTTGATTACTAAAAATTGGCAATCACACATGCTTAAATGAAATCTAACTCCTCCAACTTGAATTTACTAAGTAAACTAGGTGACACAAGTCATTTCACACAAGTTAACATCATCCAAGTTGTCTGCTAATGTGGAAATTTGAATTTTCTCAATTTAATCAAGGAAAAATCAAATTGAGAATTTCTTGCTGCATTTTTCAATACAGACAAAAATAGTTCCCCATCGCCTTGCCAGAAATCGCCAACCACAATACTAAGCGTTCCTCCATGCGGCTACAAACAAAATTTCTTTGTTAAGAGATTGCGACGAGAAGCCCTATTCCATATTTTTAGGGCTAGCTACAGACCAGTTGCCTAGAATTTCCCAGAACTTTCCAGAGTTACCTCAATCATCTATAGAAGTCTTCATTCACTATTCTTGACTCAATTCCTCCTCAAACTTTTCCAATACATAATAATCATTTAGACAAACACTTTGTAGACAAGGTACCTGTAGGTCATGAATGAATATATGTACAATAACTTATTAAATTCATCATAGAATCATCAACACGACTTACTTCCCTCTCAAGCTAGCTACATCAAACAAATATTAGCTCATGCACTCATATATATAACCAAGATCTTGTTAAACCATGGAATAAAACCATAACAAAATCACATCACATAATGATAAATATACCATGCTTATAGCCAATGTTTAACCAGAAAGAAACCATGACAAGCCAGTCATATAATCATATACTAAACCATAACTTGTGCTCATTAATATTAATAAGAATCAACACATAATAACATATGCAAATGCCAACCAAGTTAGGCACTTCCACATACCACCCAACCATAGATTGAGTTGAATCAAATATTTCTTTAAATCAATCACCCCCATGCCATATTCCAATCATGAATGTGGGATCACATGGGATAAACCTAAACAAAACCAACCAGGGCTTCCAAAGTATAAACAACCTCAACCCTCAGCCAGAGTGATTTCACCTAAACTAGTCTAGAAATCACTAGAACCAAACAAGCTTGGATGCTTCATACTTTCTTCACCATACCCAAAGGAATTTTCCTGTCTCCACCCACATGTCAAGAGTTTCAAGAGAAAAACCATTTCCACCTTCGACCATTGGGAATTTTCCCAAGACCACCTCAACCAATATCTAAAACCTACTAGCCATCCTAATATTAAACAAAACAAGGAACCCACTACATCATGGTTATCCAGGAAATGGAAAAGGAAAGGTTGTACACCATTGTTAATCTAGGGAAATCCCATGCCAATGAAAACAAAGATAAATAATAAACCAATTCATAGACCATGCATCAAATCCCAAAATGCTAAATCACACATGCAAATTGTTACTTGCATATCCATAGTCATTTTCTGCCCTTACTTGTTGCCGTCCATACTTCCTCTTACGCTCCCTTATAGTCCTTGCTTGATTTCTCCCTTTATTTTTCTTTCTCTTGGAGTTTTCTTTCTTCCTTGGAAAAACTAAAGTTGTCAAAGATAAAAATTGATCAAAAGATGATCAAAAGTTGTCAATTATTTCTCGAGTGCCTTTTTATCATTGACGTCGGTTGTCTCTTCCTTTCACTTTCCTCTTTTCTTTCATTTTCCTTTATTTATCTTTAATTTCCCTTGCATGCACATTCTTGTCTCTTCATCTTCCTTTCCACTTATTTTCCCTTATTTCTCAAATTAATTGTTATTTATTGCCCTTTTCATTTTGCCAATTCCAATTCCAATTTCCACAGCCATTAATTAACCACAAGTGACCTCCAATGTGATGTTTTTACCCTCATTCAACTTAGAATATGTGTCATGTTGGTGGCTAGATTTGCATACTTTTACTCACCCTTTTACCCTATTCTTTTTACCCATTTCACGCCAATAATGGTTAATCGATATCTTAAAATGCACAGGTATACCTCTTGTCATGTCTTTATGGATTATTGGTCAATGAAGCATAATCATTGGGGATTATTACCTAAGTGGCTTGCTAATTCAGTTATTTCTGCAGATTTGAAGGAAGAATGACTAGGACCGTGATTCACTGAATGATACCATCAAAGTTGACAACGCTATCCTTGAACATTGGCTGCAACGGTGAATCAATCTCTCGATTAACACGCTACTATCTTTTACATTATGTTTCGTTCTGAAAACCACCTTGTAATTAAAGGTAGACAACCCTGTAATTCTAGGAACTATATTATTGACAAAATGTATAAAGTAGAGTTGCGGGTTATGAAAGCGATTGCTGTTAAGACTCATTAAGGTTACAGGAGAAATACTCTAACTATGAGTTTGTAACAACATACTTGTAATATTTCTTTAATTAATGACAGTTTGATCTTCTGAGCATATTGTGATTTGTTGATCTCGCCATAGCCCTGATCAGGGAGTTGGGACCACTCTCCTAACCAGGTGCTTCTAGATTATATTTGTGTTTAGGTTTATTTTCGTGAATTTATTGTTGTTGAAAATGTTTACCAATGTGTGTTGTGAGTCCTAATTGTTGTTACTCTTATTGTCATTACAATTATTACTTGTTGTTACTCTTATTT
Source organism: Pinus tabuliformis (assembly GCA_031772625.1). Lineage (NCBI taxonomy): Eukaryota > Viridiplantae > Streptophyta > Pinopsida > Pinales > Pinaceae > Pinus > Pinus tabuliformis. The sequence goes on along the minus strand of CM062808.1, from coordinate 585,845,297 downwards.
GTTGTTACAGTTATTACTTGTTGTTACACATTTATGAATTTATACTTAATGTTCAATGCTGGGTAGAGAAACTGTGGCCTGCAGATACAGTGCATGATAGCCTTGAAATAACTGGTAGAACCCTGGGTTGACAATTAAATGTGGATTGGGTGAATTGCATGATTCATACTTGAACACCAACATTTTGGCGTCATTGCCGGGGAGGCTATCAAAGGCATGAAAGTACGACTAGTATTGACCATAGGACTGATCTCTTGTCCTAGGGAAGGAAGCTTACACCTTGCTCTAGGTCCTGAGTATTAGATCGTTTGGTTGTTTGGTTTCTTGTTTTTCTTGTTTTTTTTTAGGATTATTCTCTCATCCTGGGGAAGGAAGTTTTTATCACCTTGCTCCAGGTCTGGAGATTTATATTGCTTTGTTCTAATTTCATAAGTATCTATGTCTCATCCTAGGAAGGGAAGTTTTATTTTTTTCCCTGTTTCAGGTCCTGAGTTTGAATTTTGTGATTTTTTTATTTTCTTTCTCTTGTTTTCTTTAGGGGCCACTCTCTCGTCTTGGGGAGGGAGGTTATTATCCTGCTCCAGGTCTTGAGCATTTTAATATGCTTGAATGTTTCCCTTTTATTTCCTGATTGTATGAACAAAGACATAAATAAAAGGGGTAGAGGGAGACCCCCGAAAAGAAAAGGGGTTGATTTAGGTAGAAAAACTTACATCCAACAGATCATCTCAAGAGATGAGTCTGGAGCATCGTCACAAGCTGCTTTTAGAGTAAGATCTCATACGAGATATGGAGGACAATCAATTTCACAACTAGAACCTCCCCAATAGTAGAAGTGAAATTCATGGAAGAAAAAGTAGCAAGTAGAAGATATGAGGAACTGCATATTGCAAGTTTAGAGGAAGAAGATTTGAGGGAATTATTTGCACCATTTGATCAAGGGAGTTTTGTTAAAAAACTTCAATTACTTTTTATAGAAAAGCTAGAGCCAGAACCTGTTCATGAGATTCCAAGTGGGTATTGGAAGATATTCATGGCTCTTGCAACTTCTTCAATCGAATTTCCAATTGGAGATATCAAAGGTGATTTTCCTATGAATATTATTCCTTTGACAACACTAATTAATTTCCATGGTCTTTCTTCCGAGGATCCGGACACATTCCTTTTTGAATTCGACATTGTTTGTTGGGGGTATGATTATATTTCTGATGCTTAGAAATTGAAGATATTCCCCGCTACTTTGAAGGGCACAACTTTGAGATGGTTTATGGGTTTAGGGGGAAAATCTATTGCTACATGGGATGATATGAAGATGATTTTCCTTGAGAAATATCAAGACTACTACAAATCCCGAGATGTGAAGGAAGAAATCTTTAAGATTATGCAGAAAGAGGATGAGAATATGGAATATTTTGTGGAACGTTTTCAATATAGTTTGCAGAGATCAGGCCACAGTGACCTGGATAAGAATATCTTGAAGATCATCTTTCTCAAAGCACTGAGGGAGGAATCTCTAGAGCTATTGAATGTAGTAGGGAAAGGAGATATATCAAAGGAAGAATTTGATACCATTTGCAAATTATGCATCAAGTGTTCATGAGGGGCTGCGAAACAAAGGTAGGGATTTGAACTCTTAAAACATCCAGTGGTGGAGTTACAAAGGCTGGAATTGGGAATATGTTGGACAACCAAAGAACAGATATCCTGAGCACATTATCATTACAACTAGATGTGTTGCAGGCGAAACAGAAGCAGATGGAAGTAGAGAAGGTTATTTCTATTTTCTGCCATCAATGCAGGAAGAAGTATTCGTTGAAGGAATGTCCATTAAATTCCGTGGAGACTTATGCAATATGTGAATAGAGTCATTCCACTAGCACGTGTCCATCTCTTCCTGGATTGAAGGCAATATTTCAGGGAACAAATGAAGAAGCAGAATAGCTTTATTTTATGGGATCAAGGAAACCATGGCAAACACGGCTGCCGAACATGAATCTAGGTATGCCTCAAGACCCATCTCAGTATTTTAATAATAGGAATTTTGGTCAGCAGTCTGTACCTTTTTCACCTTCTTGGCCTCAATCTTACCAATAAACAATGCCGTGGCAACCAAGGTACCCTCAATTTGGTCCAAATTCTTCATGGTCCCAGAATTGGCATGGACCTCCTCCTCCTCCTTCAAGGCAATTCTCCTAACCTATGCCACAATAGCAGCTATAGTTGCCTGCTAATGTACCCACTAATTATCCTCCTCTTCATCCTCAACTACCTGTCCAATCCAATCCAAATCCAAATAATAGAGGGGCTAAATAGTTTGAGACACTCAACCTCCCTGCATATAGTATTGCCACCATGGAATGTAACAAATTAAATCTTCGATCTGGTCGGGTGGTCAACACTCATACTTCACTAATAATTATTGAACGTACTGATGATGAAGTCTCAGAACCAGAACATAGAACAATAGGGGATGAGCCAACACAAATTCCTATAAAGCAACAAACCCCTTCACAAACTATTGTTACTAGAGGATGTTAGACTGGTCCACCTTTTCCGAAAAGATTATCTTTGAGAAAACAAAGTCCTCATACTGAATTTGACTTTTTAGGGAATTGCAGAATTTATTTGTTAAAATTTCGTTACTTTAGGCTATGAAGGACGTATCAATTTATGCGAAGACAATTAAAGAATAATGTTCTAAGAAACCTGGTAGAAAACCAAAGGACCCACTTATTATTCATGTCATGGGTAAATTATCAGATATAATGCTGGGGAAATATATACCTGTCAAATACGGGGATCATGGGAACCTGATTCCAAGCAGTTGAAGAACCTTTGGATGGAAATGTAGGTGGTGCTGCCACACAAGAACTAGTACCACCTGCTCAAATGAATATGGAACCTTTGGAAGAAACAGGGGCTGCAGTCGACACTACTCCACAAGAACTAGTGTCGATTGCTGGGCAGAAGGAAAATTTGGAAAAAGCACAGGTAGAAGGAGAAAAAGGGAGCATAGAAAAACCGATAAACATAGAATAAAAAGAAGAAGGGCTTGTGTCAAAATGCATTGAGAGAACGAAAATTGATGAAATTATTCCTCGCTCTCCTTTTCTTGCGTCTTTGCCAAAAGGGGCAAGGAAATTTCATTCCCCTAGATGCATGGAGAAAGAAAAATCTTCTCCCCTAATCCTAAAATTTGTTGGGATGGTTAGAGGCACCATTATTGACACTGTTACTCAAAAACCAGTGTCGACTGGTGAATGAATTGTGCATATTGAAGGGTTGGTGTCCGGCACTGTCACACAAGAACCAATGTCGACTGAAGGAAAAAATGAAGAAGCGATGACCGGTACTACTTCTGCATAACCATTAGAGGAGGATGTTGTTGATAAGACTAACCCGCAAGGGCTAGAGACAATTCCTTAGAATATGGAAGAGGATGGTCAAGCAGCAGAGTAACTGCAAAAGGAGGGTGTTAAAGACAATACCCCACGAGACCTTGCAGTGAATCTAGAGCCACAGAGGAAGATGTAAAGATCCTAAGACCTGAAGAAGGAGATGGCTAGGTTGTTCCCTGAGTCGAGGAACAAACAGAAGAAATCATAATAAAACAAGAACCAGTTGACGACTTTATCAACATCAACCCACCAAGCCTTGGACCAGCTGTGAGACCTATGGAAGAAGTTGTTGTAAAATAGGAATTCATCGAGCAATGCGCAAAAAGTAGACCCTCTCTTAAGGAAAGATATCAGTCACAATTTAGAGAAAACATGCAGTTGAAATTGGAAATCATTAAATTGAGAAAACAAGTACGACGCTTACGAAGAAGAGTGTGGAAGCACAAGAAAAATTTGCAAAGCCCCGACCTGAAATTGTTTCAGTGGCAGTACGGACCAAAGATAGGCCCATGACTTCAGCAGCTACACAAACTGAGTAGTTCTTACATTTATGTGAGTCTCGAGAATTCGTGATGGATGTAGAGACCTAGAAATGGCAGGTTGCTACAGCTCGCCTCCAACGAGGGTCCATTTTGCTGGAAGCCCACCAGGCAGGAATAAGGAAAATTCATGAGCAAGCTGCGAAAATAGTCTCCGACTACATAGAACAGATAGAGAAGAAAATGTGGAATCAGGAGAGACAGAAGAAGCGAATTGAGGGATTGGAAGAACAAGTGAAGCTATTAAAGGCCGATAAGGAATAAATGTTTACTTTAGTGCAACAGGTATTGGCTTGTCGACCCCTTGCTCCTAGCTACGCTCTTTTTCTCCATGAGCAATTCTTATTCTTTTGTTTAGAGAGAATTTATTAATAAATCTGTCATGAGATAAAAGATCCAATACATTTTTTGCACATTTTAAGGGGCCATCACACCTTGAACCAGCACATGATATGCAAGTTATACATGCATGATTATTTTCTGGGTGATGATCAATCATTCAACCCGGTTCCATATGTGGGTGATATTCAATTAAGGGATTTCACTTCTTATACAGTTAATCAAGTTAAATGGAAAAATGATTTTGACACGTTTGAGGAGAACCAAGAAAATCAACCACTTGTCCTTCGAGAGGAAAATTGTCAGTCTTCCAATCTCTATAATAGACACCGTACCTTTTTGGCCATCGAAGGATGAAGAGGGTTGATGCTGGCGACCCAGAAATGGTGTGTGGAAATTTGTACAAAGAAAATTCTTAGTTGTCAGGATGAGGCCAGGGACAACTGTCAAAAGCGGTGGGTGTTATCATCAACAGTTGCTAGGACACGTGAACCTTTTGGGGGCCCCAACTTTGCTTGGGCTTTGGACAAAGTCCCATGATACATTGCATGCATGTGGCTTCGTGGGGTCCAATGGATGGGATTGAGATCAAATTTCTCATTATTTGGTGCTGACACACAAGAACCAACATCACCTGATTAAGAAATTGAAGAACATTTGGTTGAAAATGTAGGTGGTGCTGACACACAAGAACCAACACCACCTATCCAAGCAGTTGAAGAACCTTTGAATGGAAATGTAGGTGGTGCTACCACACGAGAACCAGCACCACCTCCTCAAATGAATGTGGAACCTTTGGAAGAAATAGGGGCCGCAGTTGGCACTGTTCCACAAGAACTAGTGTTGATTGCTAGGCAGGAGGAAAATTTGGAAGAAGCACAGGTAGAAAGAGAAAAAGGTAGCATAGAATAATCAATGAATATAGAAGAAGAAGAAGGAGGGCCTGCGTCAACATGCATTGAGAGAATGGAAGTTGATGAAATTATTCCTCGCTCTCCTTTTCTTGCGTCTTTGCCAAAAGGGGCAAGGAAATTTGGTTCCCCTAAATGCATGGAGAAAGAAAAACCTTCTCCCCTAATCCTAAAATTTGCTGGGATGGATAGAGGCACCATTTTTTACACTGTTACTCAAAAACCAATGTCAACTGGTGAATGAATTGTGTAAATTGAAGGGTTGGTGGTCGGCACTGCCACACAAGAACCAGCGTTGGCCGAAGGACAAAATGAAGAAGCGATGACCAGTACTACTTCTACATAACCATTAGAGGAGGATGTTGTTGATAAGACTAACCCACAAGGGCTAGAGACAATTCCTTAGAATATGGAAGAGGATGGTTGGGCAGCAGAGCAACCGCAAAAAGAGGGTGTCAAAGATAGTACCCCATAAGACCCTATAGTAAATCTAGAGCCATAGAGGGAAGACATAGAGATCCCAAGACCAGAAGAAGGAGATTGCCGGGTTGTTCCCTGAGTCGAGGAACAAACAAAATAAATCAGAATAAAACAAGAACCAGTTGACGACTTTATCAACGTCAACCCACCAAGCCCTGGACCAGCTGTGAGACATATGGAAGAATTTGTTGTAAAATAGGAATTCATTGAGCAATGCGCAAAAAGGAGACCCCCTCTTAAGGAAAGATATCAGTCACAATTCAGAGAAAACACGCAGTTGAAATTGGAAATCATTAAATTGACAAAACAAGTACGACGCTTAGGAAGAAGAGTGTGGAAGCACAAGAAAAATGCTGCAAATCCCTGACCTGGAATTGTTTCAGTGGTAGTACAGACTATAGATAGGCCCATGACTTCAGCAGCTACACAAACTAAGTCGTTCTTGCATTTATTTGAGTCTCGAGAATTTGTGATGGATGTAGAGACCCAGAAATGGCAAGTTGCTGCAGATCACCTTCAACGGGGGTCCATTTCTCTGGAATCCCACCGGGCAGGAATAAGGAAACTTCGTGAGAAAGTTGCGAAAACAGTCTCTGACTACATAGAACAGATAGAGAAGGAAAAGCGGAAGTAGGAGAGACAGAAGAAGCGAATTGAGGGATTGGAAGAACAAGTGAAGCTATTAAAGGCTGATAAGGAAGAAATGTTTACTTTGGCGCAACAGGTAATGGCTTGCCAAACCCCTGCTCCTAGGCAAATCAACCACTTGTCCTTCGAGAGGAAAATTGTCAATATTCCAATCTCTATAATAAACACTGTACCTTTTGGCCATCGAAGGACAAAGAGAGTTGATGCTGGTGACCCGGAAATGGTGTGTGGAAATATATACAAAGAAAATTCTTAGTTGTCAGGATGAGGCCAGGGACAACTGTCAAAAGCAGTGGGTGTTATCATCAACAGTTGTTAGGACACGTGAACCTTTTGGGGGCCCCAAATTTGCTTGGGCTTTGGACAGAGTCCCATGATACATTGCATGCATGCAGCTTCGTGGGGTCCAATGGATGGGATTGAGATTCAAATTTCCCATTATCTGGTTTCAAGCTGATGACTATATTCTAGCTTATGTGGTTCCCAAGGATTGGAGGAAGGAAGTTATCAGGACAAATGGATATAAGCTCCCAGCAACAGAGATGTCTGCAAAATACGATCTTGCCTAGCTTCATGCTGGTCACAACAGTTCTAACCTAGACTTGCGTACGCGACAAAATGCATGAGGACATGTAGTAAGGCCAGTTGGAGGGAGATGTTGGTGGCTAGATTTGCATACTTTTATTCACCCTTTTACCCTGTTATTTTTACCCATTTCATGCCAATAATGGTTAATCGATATCTTAAAACACACAGGTATACCTCTTGTCATGTCTTTATGGATTATTTATAGATGAAGCATAGTCGTAGGGGATTATTACCTAAGCGGCTTGCTAATTTAGTTATTTCTGCATATTTGAAGGAAGAATGACCAGGATCGTGATTCACTAAATGATATTGTCAAAGTTGGCAATGCTATCCTCGAACATTGGCTGCAATGGTGAATCAATCTCTCGATTGACTCGCTATTATCTTTTACATTTTGTTTCGTTCTAAAAAACACCTTGTAATTAAAGGCAGATAACGTCGTAATTCTAGGAACTGTATTATTGACAAAATGTATAAAGTAGAGTTGTAGCTTATGAAAGTGATCATTGTTAAGAGTCGTTAAGGTTATAAGAGAAATACTCTAACTCTGAGTCTGTAACAACATACTTGTAATATTTCTTTAATTAATGACAGTTTGATCTTCTGAGCATATTGTGATTCGTTGATCTCGCCACATCCCTGATCAGGGAGTTGGGCCCACTCTCCTGACCAGGTGTTGTTGGATTAGATGTGTGTTAGGTTTATTTCCATGATTTTATTGTTGTTGTGAATGTTTATCGGTTTGTGCTGTGAGTCCTAATTATTGTTAATCTTATTTCCATTACAGTTATTACTTATTGTTACTCTTATTTGTTGTTACAGTTATTTCTTGTTGTTAAACATTGATGAATTTATAATTAATGTTCAATGGTGAGTAGGGAAACTGTGGCCTACACATACAGTGCACGATAGCCTTGAAATAATTGGTAGAACCTTGAGTTGACAATTAAATGTGGATTGGGTGAGTTGCATGATTCATACTTGAACACCAACATGTCCCATGACCTTGGTTTATTTTTACCTTTTTACATGGAAATTTAACCCGCGTCTATTACAAGTAGTTTTCTAGCTGAATAAGCTTCCCATATTTACATAAAAATTCTCCTCCTATCACTAAGAGTGGCTTGTCTTATGGACTAAAGAAATCACTGGGAAGCTTGTGGACTAAAGAAACTATGAAATTTGCATTAGTTCATTTAACTTTTGTACCTTCCCATGTTATGTTGAAACTATCCTCTATATTAGAGATGTGATTCTTTATGCTTACAAAGGACCCCTGCATTGAAGTTGACTAAGTTAAGGCCCTATGACAATATTGTTAAGAACATTTGAGGGAAACATATCCTTAAGTATTAAATTACTTGAATAGATGGTGGTTGAAGCTAGTGTAGCCTTGGAGACCCTATTTCAACTTATAACATTGATATTACATTGTTAAGCACTCCTCAAGTTTTGTAATATGGATTGGGTTTGACGGATATAAAAAGATTAATTGTAGCTCATCTAAGGTTGGGTGGAGAGTCATAGTACTAATATTAGTTGCCAAAATTATTTTATAAGATAAGTGTTTCCCTCAAGCTCTTATATACCTAAATATTATGCATATGTTTAAGGCTCTGATGTAATTCCTTGTTAATTCTATTTCTTGTGCAAATGGATAATATTATATCTTGTGCTCATGAATGTCATGTATATGGCTGATCTGATGTTTAATGTCTAAATAGTCTTAAGGATTTATTTTTTCCTATGTGTTTTCATGAACGAATAGGTGAATTATGGTATGTGATATTCAACATTTTTTATGCTAATTTCTTGTTCGTAATGACATAATATTTTCTAAGTTAAAAGGTACTTGTAGATGGTATGAGTGGCTTGACTTTGAAATAAATGGCTAAATCCTTGTTTTTAAATAAATGTTTATTTAAAACTAATATGACATGATTTATATACTAGTCCTTGGAACCATTGTATTAAGCTTAGGAAGGATAGGTTATAGGTGAGCTACATGCTTGTTTATTTAATTATACATATATACCATCATGGGTAGATGCCTAGGAGAGATAACTTAGATATTGTTTATATGTATAAATATCTATATTTAAATCAGGTCAAGCCTATGCTAAGGTAAGGAGAGATAGAGATAGTGAAAAATATAATTGTACATGTGCGCAAGTGTATTTATATGTAGGCACAGGGATAAGGGGTTTCACTTCATTAAGCACAGTGAGAAACCAAAGGACTAGGCACAAACAATGGATGTTCTATTCATATACTTGTATATACACATGTCAGGTACGTTGAGGATTTAGATGTCAGGTGATTTAATACATATCCCATATGATGGAGTGTTGTACCAAGTGTTATGGGATGAGGACAATATATCTATATATATATATATATATATATATAGAGAGAGAGAGAGAGAGAGAGAGAGAGAGAGAGAGAGAGAGAGAGAGACATGCACACACACACACAAACAAACACATACACGTGGGGTTTGGAAAGTTAATCTTTGCTAGGACGGGGCCATATGGTCAGGTGATATGACCTTGGGCGACATCGTTCAATGACTGTGATGGGCCAATGATCATATGGCCTGTATGAAATGCATACCATATTGGGGATTATAGGTGGTAGGGGGTTTATGTTATAGCTTGACTAATCAAGTGAGGAGGGATGGTATGGCACATCATCCCCATTCATCTCTTAGTGGGCAATTGCATAGCCTCCCTCCCACATGTCTCACCTCATGTCACCCCATGCAGGGATAGGTGTATGTTGTTGGTAACTAGATACTTGTAAATAATTTAGAAATATATTATTAATTAAATAAGTGGTGTATGTCCCCTAGATAAAGTGTTAGGGAATGATTTGGAAGTTGAGAAAGTTATGTGGAAACCTCAAGAAAGAGTGTAATGCATGGAGGTGGCTTGTTTGAGTACCCATATTCATGGAATAGGATTCATGGCAAATAATGTTAGTGATGGCCCTATTCTATGTGAAATTATGTTGGGGATCTTTTTTGGTGACTTGGATTGGATGCCTTTAGTGTGGGAAAATTGGAGGAATCAATTTGCAAGGTCACTTTTACCAACGCGTCCCAAATCGTAGAATAGGGATATAAAACATTCTGGACCTGTTTTGAGGCATTAATTGACATTTTTTTGGGTTCAAAACTTTCTCACCTATGCCAAAACCACTAGCATCTTTTTACACTCAAAGAATTTTCCAATAGTGCTAGAATTGCATCAATTGGATTTTCTATGCAAAACATATGCCTCCCACAATTTAACCTACTATGTTGACCACCATGGTAAGAGTGGATTCCATGTCAACACCATTACTCATACATATGCGGCTATCCACAATTTGACTTTCAAAAAGAAATTAGAAGTTCCAAAATGGTAACTCTAGTTAAGTATTGAGGAAGTCAAATCTTACATTTGTTGGCGATCATATATGCTATATGAGGTCGCTAAGAGGAGTATGGGTTCCATTCTATGCTATTGTAATTTGTTCCATATTTCAGTGAAGAAACTAGGAGTGGAAATATAGAGAGAAACATAGAGAGGGTTAAGATTTATAGCAACCATATAGGCCATAGGTCTCAGGTAAATCCATGGATAATACTTCCTTATTTGTACTCACATATTTTCTATATAGGAGAAATTAGAGCAGAGCAACTTGACCTTCTACTTGGGTTCTTTATTGTAATGGTTTCTTAGGGAAAATATTTGTGCTTGTTATGGATGGTGTGTCCATTTATATTTTTTTCTCTTTCTCACATTTTGGCCAATTCAATTAATTAAGAACAAAATCAACTAACTAAATAATTTCGAATATACAAAAAAGTAATTCATAGTAAATATTTCAGTAATTTTATCAGTTATGTTATGAAAAACTATTTCAATGGAATATCCATAATAGTTTATTATTAATTAGGAAATGAACAACCATCCCTCACAAACATTGATGATTCCAAGACATGTTGGTCTATGGTGTCACTCGGATGAGGAAGAGCTCGTGTCGTCAAAATTATCCAATGTAATGGGAATGCTTGGTTAAGAAAGGCCTATTCCACACATGAGTCAACCTCAAGTAGTAGTTCTGATATCATTACTCTAATTCACTTTCCTATGGTTGATCATTCTAGCCCCTTGGGATCTTTGGCCCATATCTTTACCATCATATGGGTAGTTGGTGTTGGTTCTAGTTGCTCGCTTCTTGTTCAAAGTGTTATTACTATTGTAGTTGTTATGTGTGAGGATGCATGTTTTATGGGAATTCTTTCTGGATGGTACCTACACTACTGCCTCTACTTCATGAGATCATGGGTTCTTATGGAAGGAACAAGTCTCTACAATGTTTAATTTGAATGGTTCATGCAATTTTTTATTAGAGTAGTTGTGTCATCATTATGGTTCCTTAGGAGATTCTGGAGTCATGTAATATGGGGTGTCCTAAATTCTCAAGGTGTAGGAAGTTGTACAAGAGAACCTCTTTGTACCCTTAGGGAACTAGGGCTAAGAGAGCTATCAAAAAAGCTAGTAAGCACTTCCACCAAAAGGCATATCTTGACATTAAGGATAAAATTGAATCCCTATTTAGTTATATCGAGTAGAGACATCAACAAACCTTAATCCATCAAATCAAAGCTAAGTTTGAAAGATGGGTTGATGACCTCGTGTTTTCTCGATCTAGGGAGACCAAGGTATTCAATGTAATGGAGGTTTACTAGTTGGGAAACACATTAGTTTTTGTTGCTCTAGAAAAGTAGAAATTTTATGAGCCAAAATCAATTGAGGTTTCAAAGATTGAAGGCTAAATTCACCATACTTTGTTGAGTTGTCTTTGGTTTCAACATCAAAGTTTATGGTGAAGGCTCTGAGAAAGAGGAGGAGACTTTGGAGTTCCCTAATACATCCAATTGCAAGGTAACTATATCTAATATTTGCATCATAAAGGACAATCTGAAGGATTAGAATCCATGTAAAGGAAAATGATACGAGGCCCCCCCTTAGATAGGCCCACCTCATATGTCATGGTGATTTGTCTATGCTCGTATGCCTCATTTTAACTTACCTTTTTTAGTTATGCACTTAAATATTTGTCATTTAACAATTTTGATGCCATTCTAGCTATGTACATGGCATTGTTAAGTTTGCTAAGATACATTTTCATAACTTTATGGTGCATTTTTTTTATTAGGTTAGACAAGTGGCTCAATTTGGATTTCTATTTTAGAAAACTATATCACTTATTTCTGTACTCTTTTCTTTGTAGTATAAAATTAGGAGAGCTTCCTGAAAAGAAATGAACGATGTATGTTGTTATTTGTGTGAAGGTGAGTATAAAGAAAAATAAGTAAGACTAGGATTATTATTAAAACCTTAAATTATGTTATACCAATATTTCTTAATACTAAATATAAAGGTATGTTAACATTAAACTAAATTATTATGTAATCAATTTCATTAATATTTTAATTGAAATTTTAATCTGAAATATAATTATACTTTATTTCAATCATTACATCATAATTTAAAATATTTTCTTTCAAAAATAATTAAGAAAAATTTAAATAATGATAGGTATTTAATATGGATTTAAACTCTATATAAAATTTTATATAACTATTTTTAAATAATTCTCACATTTTTGCATATTTAAATCATTCTTGCAATTAGAGGAAGACAAGCTTGAGTTTATTCTAACCCGACAATGTAAAAGCTGTGGATTGCAATCGAAATAACAATGACAATAGGGGGAAATTTTGTAAAACTGAGTCAAAAATTGCTGCAATTAGAGGAAGGCAGGCTTTAGCCCATTTTTACCAAATAAGGTAAGAATTCTGAGTTGCAATTGAAACAACGATGACAATAGGGGAAGAATTTGTAAAAATGACTCCAAACACAGTTGGAACCAGAGTAAAATAGGCTTGAGCCCATTTTTACCAAATAGTGTGAAAACTATGTATTGTAATTGAAACAATTATGATAATAGGGGAAGACTTTGTAAAAATGACTCGAGAAATTGTTGTAATTACAAGACTTTTACCGAACAGTGCAAAAAATATAGATTTCAATTGAAACAATGATGACTATAAGGGAAGAATTTGTAAAAATGACTCCAAAAATTAGCCCATTATTTTTATCAAACAATGTGAAAACTCTAGATTGCAATTGAAACAACCATGACAATATGGGAAGAATTTGTAAAAATGGCTCCAAAAATAATTGCAATTATAGGAAAGCAAGCTTTAGCCCATTTTTACCAGACAATGCCAAAAATCATTAGAAAATATTTGACATGATTAATACATTAAACACAAAACAATTAATTTGGAAATTTGGTAATGTTATAAGACAAGAAGTATATAAAATTATAAACCTCACAACAAATTAGATTCAAAAAAATTTATTTAGTTATCATATAAAAACTTAACCTTTATAATTATAAAGAAATACATTTTTAATCATGCAAAATTAAAAAATATAATTTAGAAATATAAATTTAAAAGCGTTTAACTTTTATAATTATAAAGACAGACATTTTAATTATGCAAAATTAAAAAATATAATTTAGAAATATAAATTTAAAAGCACATTTTAAAATATATAATTAATAAACTAAATAAATACCAAACCGACAAACCATATGGATTCATTTAACCATCATGTACAATTTACAAATCATATCTGATTCATTCATTTATTGAAAATTTGAAAAACAACACTTATCTCTCCTTTACAATCATACAATCATATTATCTGAAGCTTGGCCATGGTACAAATATGTTCTGAAGCTTGGCTTTCATATTATCATTTTCCCACAATGTTCCTTCCCACCACCACTGCTGGCCTCTTAATGCACATAAATTTCTCAGCTTTTCCATTCCAATGGGTAATCTTCTTAAACGTTGACACCCAGATATCTTCAAAACACGAAGGCTGGGTAGCGTTCTTTCATCCCACACTCCCGTGTTTGATGGTCCAGCCAGACTCTCTAAGAAGTGTACGTATCCGAGAACCAGCTTTTCTAACCTTGAGTATCCACTTGGAACCCTAGTCCCTATCCGCAACACATGCAAAGAAGAATTATTATGCAACTTTAAAAACTTCAAATTTGGTAACGACTCCAATGCAGAGAGTTCCCTTATCCCATGGCACTCCATCAATTTTACCATTTCAAGATGTTCAAACTTGTAATTCGGGAAAGTTGGCCCTCCATACCCGTAAAGCACAAAACTCTGTAGCTTCTTCATGTCTTGCATGTCATGAGGAAAATTGCCAGTGATCTGGCCAGCCCATGCGTGGTACAACACTAAGTGCCTCATCTCCGACCAGGTTCCCATTATGCCATCTTGAGGCAGGGAGTATAAGCATACTTGCAACTCCACCAGATTTTGAAGGCCCTTCAAACTCCAAACGCTTGCCGGTGCTTCCGTTTCCACACTTAAACGTGTGTCTGGTAACAAGAGTCTGCTCAGCGAGGTAAGTCCAGAGAACTCACGCGGAATCATCTTTAAAGAAGTGCATACATCTAAATTAAGATACTTCAGATTTTTTAGCTCCCCAATCTGAGATGGCAATGATTGTAGCCATTGACAGCATGAAAGATCTAAAAATTGAAGTTTAGGAAGATGGCATATCTCTTCACCTAAATCTTCGATGGGGAGCCCACTTAGTGACAGAAATTCGAGCAGTCTTAGTTGCCCCACTGATGCTGGGACTGAAGTCATTGTTGTGCAAGCAGACAAGTTGAGAACCCTGAGAGAGGTGAGGCTGAGTACAAATTCTGTGGGAAGCAATTCCAAATTTCTGTTGCCTTCTAAGATCAGAGTCGCGAGCTTTGGGCATCTCAAGTCACTGGGCAGATCCCCAATATAATTATTGGGAAATGATATCCTTCTACAATTATTATAGTGAGCCTGTTGGAAATTTGGCGGATTTTGGCCTTTCATGAATAAACAATTCTCTTCTTTCTGAGCTATATACACTGCCATTTCACGAATAACATCGTGAATTCGTATACTGGGAAAAACATCGTGGGCGCGTCTGGTCCTTTTCCTAAAGATATCCTTGCTCTCTTTAACAACCTGGAACAAGCAACGATGTACGAGCAGTTTTACATAGCTGCGCCCAATAGCCATGTCCATTATATGTATCCCCTGTTTGCTCTTCACCAAACCTTCCCCAATCCACATTTGCACTAATTGGCGCGAATCAATTTCCTGATTTTGCTTATACATAGTGCAATATAAAAAGCAATTCTTCAATTCTGAACTAGGCAAAGTATCGTAGCTCCATCGTAATAGTCTATAGAGTTCTGCATTAAGGCCAGAATGAGTACCTGGAAAAGTGGGATCTACATGTTTAACAGAATACAAACAAATATCCCAATCATGTACACTGGTTTTCCCAATCATTGCTGTGGCCACTACATTGATGGCCAAAGGAAGACCTCTGCATTGGTCAGCAATTTGCCTCGCACGCTCTTCTATATCCATAGAAACTTGGTCGTCTTTGAAAGCCACTCTGCGGAACAGCATCCAGGCTTCTTCTCTAGAGAGGGGTTGTATTTCAATGGACTCCTCTGCGCCCATTTCTCCAATCAGATCCTTCCTGCAAGTAGAGAACAGGACTTTACTGATTTTTCCATGCCGAAATGCCCCGCCTAGTTCTCGCAGATCAAGCCGACTCCACAAATCATCTAATACCAGACAAAATTTCTCTCTCTTACTCTCATCAAAACGGCCTGAGCGCCGTAGTGTGAGTATTTGATGTTGAATAGCTTCCTGCAAGTCAGAAATATTATAATCGTCAAGAATTTTGACCCAAATCATTATGAAGTCCTCCCTATATTTGTGGCAGATCGTTTTGAGGAGAGATGTTTTACCAACACCGGGCATGCCATAAACACCAATCAGGTGAACTCTGTCGCCTTCGTTAAGCCACCTCTCCACTTGGGCTTGAGCATCTATAATACCCGAACCCACAAACCCAGAGGCAGCTACACCCGGAAGCAATGCAACTTCTTTAACCAACGGCTTTGATGAAAGAAACTGCAGAGAAGTGACCAACATTGGCAATTCGCTTTGAAAGATATGGTAGAGCCGATCATTAAACAAATTGTTCCAGTACTCTCTAATTTGTTTAGAGGGTCTCCTGGGATTGTTCACAACACAGTCAAGACAGCGTTGGCGCCGTCCCGAGCGATCGAGTACGCGTTTTGCCTCTGCAAGAAAATTTAGCAGCAATTGCAACCAAACCTTCACGATCTCTGGGGGCGATGTCTGTTGATCTCGGAAGATGGCCGCAATATCTTGCAGAACGATCTCCAGAGGTCTCAAGTCAATTTGCAGAATGTGATGGGTATCCTCGTTGTTAATAACATGGGCCATCAGCTGGACCACTGGGTCGATCATGTCATCATTGCCTCTTCCCTGGTGACGATTGCCATGACTTTCTTGTTAATGCTGGAAAGCAACGCAGAGAAAGGAATGCGAGAGTGTGCAGTGGGTTTATATCTGCGGCGGAGTCTGCAGGTCAGTTGAAGAGGGGCTGTGATGGAGAGCGAGGGAGGCGGATTGGGCGTGGATGCTGTGGTAAACACCAAGCACTTAACGAGCATTAATATAGGTTTAAGGCGTTTGTGCGAAATTCGATTAAATAAAGTTTATGCCAATCACAATGAACAGAAAATTCGCGGGACCACCCAAAAGATTATGCGAACCTAATTTTATGGGAATGTGAGAGTTAAAATAAAAGATAATGCGAGAATAAGACTTTACCTCTGCTCTGCTTTGGTTTGTCGCGAAGAGGGGACAATGTGGGTCAGGTTGGGAATAAAGTGGTTTCACGTTCAAATGGCATCTGGGACCAAAAAAAAATTAACAAATTAAAATTAAGAAATATTTTAATTTTATATATAAAAAATTTAATGTGTTATTGATTAAATATTTTAATAAAAATTAATATTGATATTATTTAAAAATATATTGATATTATTTAAGTGTTTTAATATATATGTTATGTAAAATATTTTAATATAAATTAAGTATATATATTATGAAAATTTAAGTTTTTATGGTTAAATCTTTTTAGAGTCATGCTAGATTTAAATTTATACTGATTTAAATTACAATATTTAATTTTTGAAAAAAATTAAAATAAGTGAAAATAGTAAAAAATAATTAAAATATTTGATAGAATATAAAAAAAAGAAAATAAAATATTGTTAATAACCATTAATATAAGTTTAAGGTGTTTGTACAAATTTCGATTAAATAAAGTTTATGCCAAAAAGAAGCTTAGAGATTAAGAAAATGAACCGAAAGTTTATTCCAAAAGAAAGCTTAGAGATTAAGAGAATGAACCGAAGTTCGAGAAAACTGAAAATTTTTATGCGAACCTAATGTTAGGCAAGTGTGAAAGTTAAAGTAAAAGATAATGCGAGAATAACCTAACCCTCTGTCTTTGCTTTTGTTCGTCGGGATGAGAGGTCAATGTGGGTCAGATTGAGAATAAAGTGGCTTCATTTTCAAATGGCATTGAGACCGAGGAAAATAAATATATTAAAAAATTATAAATTAAAAGTTACAGATTAAAATTAAGAAATTGTATTATTATATAAAAATAAATGTTTTTTGAATTTAAGATTGGGTGGATGTTTTGAACCAATTAATGTAGTTTAGTTTTAGGACTAAGATGAACCATATTAATTGGTTCAAAACATCAACCCAATCTTGAAAATATGATTAATCTGAAAGACATTTATATTTATTATAGATCACAAAGTCTCAAATCTAATATTGTATTATTATAAAAGTAATAATAAATTTGTATAATACAAATGCATAAGAAAAATTAAAAATATGTATATATGAAACTTAAAATAAAAGAAAAAATATTTATATTTTAAAAAATATTTATATTTGAAAAAAATATTGTATTATTAAATGTGAATTAAAATATATATATATATATAAAATAAAACTTATTTTTTTTATAATGAATGAATTATATACACATTAAAATAATTCAAATAGCATTATTGAATTTTTAAAGGAAAAAAGAGAATACTAAACTACATAAACAATGAAATTGTGAGAAAAGAACAAAAAAATATATAATAATGAAATTGTGAGAAAAGAACAAAAAAATATATAATAGAATCGTTTAAAAAAAATAGTTTATGAAAATAAAATAAAACTAAATAATAAAAATATATACGTAAATAATAATAATAATAATAATTATAAACAATAAAAAAATGTGTAAAAAAAATTATAATGAAAAGAAGATCACAATTTAAATAAGAATATGTATATCAATTTAGATTCATTTTAATTCTAGATTTATCAAACACTGAGAGGGATTAAATTTTCTGGGATGTAAAAAAAAATTTGAGTGTAAAATTTGAGAAAACGTTTGCACCTAGAGAGATTAGATCTCTCTTGGCACTTGATAAATGTGGGGTTAAGATGGATCTAGGCTAGTTTTAATCGTGCACAATCACAAAAAAAATTGTTGAACATTTTATTATTATGATCATTTGAAATATGCTAAATATGTCTAAGATTGATACGGTCATTCTAGAGTTTCTCAGTTTCATTAGTTTGTTGGGATGATAGAGACTATTAATAACTTGAATGATGAAATAAAAGTTTTGAATGCAAAGTCACAATGTAACAGTGTTGAATGATAGAAAATATGAATAATAAGAATGTAGTTAGTTACAAATAATCTCTATTGTGATCAATCTCAGACTATTTTCTTATTATATTCTTATTGTCACGCTTGTTAGTTTTTCCATCTTTTCATATTGATCATATGAAAAAGGTGGTTGAAATCATAGATCAATGCATCTATTGCAAGCAATCAAATATGATTAGAAATCAACATATACACTAAAATCAATGCATCTAGTGCAAGCAATCAAATATGATTAGAAATCAACATCTACACTTAAATCTATGCATCGAGTGTAATCAGTCAAGTAGGATTATGAATCAACATCTCAATAGAGAAATTTTGAGGTCTAAAATGGGTCTCAAAACAAAAATGTACAACCAAAATTAGTTTTATAAGAACCAATAGAATTCAAGATGATGATGTCAACCATGTGGGCTGATCCACTATTTTTGGAATAAAAAAAGTAAAAAGATTAAAAAAATAATAAAAAACTATTTTTTCAACTTATATGCAAATTATTTTACTCAAATTTCGAGTTGGAGCACTTATTGGATGCAAAATTTAATTCTTCATCCAAAGACTACCCATGTTACATACTTTCGATGGACCCGACTACACGAAAAATGAGAAATACATGAAAAACATGATTACAATCATGCTTTTCATGTATTTCTCATTTTTCATGTAGCAAGGTCCATCAAAAATATGTAACATAGGTATTCCTTGGATGAGGTATTAAATTATGCATCCAACATGTGACCCCGCTCAAAATTTGAGTAAAACCATAGGGAGATAAGTTGAAATTACGAGTTGAAAAATCAAGTTTTTCTTTTTTTCCCTCTAAAATTTAATGATGTAATCTAATATTTTTTATTTTTTCCACTATTATTTTATAATATTCCTTAAGAGGTCCATTTTATACCTCAAAATTTATCTAATGACACTAAAATCAATGTATCTATTTCAGTGAAAACCAAAATATCATGGTTTTTTAAATCTATTTTCTTTTACCTTTTGTAAAAACTTCACGTCCTCTTTCTCTATGGTTAATAATGTTTATTACATAATAGTATATAATATTAAAAATAACGTATGGTATAATATATTGAATATTATATAGCATTATATATTATGCTTAATATTATAATACCATAATACTAGATTGAATATACTATAAGATTATATGATCCAGATTTTGGAGAGAGGCCCCTAAGATCTAAAAAAATGAAATGTGAGAAGAAAAATAGGAGAATGCCCAATAAACAAAAGATTTTTTTTATTAAAACGGAGAATAACTATAAAAGCTACATTGTGGCGGACAAACTATCCTTTTACAAAATGCGACTTGTTATTTATAGTATTTTCCAGTTACAATACCACTGGTAGATTCAATGAGTGAATGAATACCATGGGTGGATGTCACAATACCATGGGTGAATGAATACCATGGGTAGATGTCACTTACAATACCATGGGTGGACGCCACTGACAATACCATGGTTAAATTCCATGGGTGGATGAATACCATGAGTTGATGCCATTTTCCATTCGAATCATTCCTCCCTCCTTAAGAAGCAATGGTCTCCATTGCGTGAAGTTCCCTCCTGCAAAGCCTTTGTTGAATATGAAGAGCCACTGAAGAGAAGGGTTTTATGTGGTTAACCCATAACAATGATGAATGAAGATCTGAGGATAGAAATACCCTATAATGATTGTGACCAACTGCGATACTGACATTGTGCGGCCTAGCAAATGGACTTCGATGAAGTGTGGGTTTGTGGATGACCCATAACCATTATGAACGAAGATCCAATGGTAGAGATACCCTGTAATGCTTGTGACCAACTGTGATACTAACAGTGTGTAGCTTAGCAAATGGACTTCAATGAAGTGTGGGCTTGTGGATGACCCATAACCATGAAAAACGAAAATCCGAGGATAGAGATACCCTATAATACGTGTGACCAACTGTGATACTAACAGTGTGCGACCTAGCAAATGGACTTCGATGACAAGGATTTTGTTTGGTTGACCCATAACCGTGATGTTGGTTGTTGATGAAGTAGTAGGTGCCTACATAGCTCGGGGTGGGAGGGCACGTCTCCAAAGAACCCAAGTCGAATGCTGCTATGCTGAAACTGATGAATGTGAAGCAGGTGCATACTAAAGCGAGGTGGGAGGACACGTCTCCAAAGTGAACCCACTCTAAATGCTGCTCCAGAATTAAAATGGACATAACTCGGTCAATAAAACTCAAAATATTTATTATAAGATTCTTTTTGGAAATAGAAGGACCATTTTGCATCTTCCCATGTGTTGGAAATTCTTATATGGACACTCTAGAATCTTAGATTCGCGCTGCAACTTTTCTGATGTCACAAAAGTTCTGAAAAAAATAGATGATTTTAAATCAGCGATATCTCCCACATCCGAACTTCGATTCAACCCATTTTTTTTAAATTGAGCTCAGATCTACAATTACTTTTTTCTGAAATTCTGCACCAAAATATATATATATATATATATGAGAGCCGTCCTCCACGAATTGCTATCAGAAACATTTCTACAACATAACTGATTTTAAATCAGCGATATCTCCCTCATACGGACTCCGATTCGGTCGATTTTTTTTGAATTTGGGTATATTTTTGCAAGGAATCCAGATCTACTATTTGTTTTTGTAAATTTGGCACCAAAAATTTCAGATCTTATCTGCAAACTTGCTGCCCAAAAACATTCTTGCAAAAAAATGAAAAAAGAAAAATTCTTCCCGCTTGGCCTAAGAAAATGCTCTGTGGAGGACGTAGCGCATGCCTGAAGTTTGTTGAATATTGCTCCAAAATTTGAAACTAAAATATGCATCAAACTCTCATTCCCATGGAATCATAACCTCCTCTGATACCACTAATCCAAATCGTTGGGGGAGGCCCCCAAGATCTAAAAAATTGAAATGCCAGAAGAAAAAGAGGAGAATGCCCAATAAACAAAACCACAAGAATTTTTTTTATTAAAACAAAGAATCGTTGTAAAAGCTACATTGTGGTGGACAAACTGTCCTTTTACAAAATGCGACTTGTTACTTGTAGTATTTTCATGTTACAATACCACGGATAAATTCCATGGGTGAATGAATACCATGGGTGGATGTCACAATACCATGGGTGAATGAATACCATGGGTAGATGTCACTTACAATACCATGGGTGGATGCCACTTACAATATCACGCGTAAATTCCATGGGTGGATGAATAACATGGGTGTATGAATACCATGGGTTGATGTCATTTTCTATTCGGATCATTCCTCCCTCCTTAAGAAGCAATTATCCCCACTACACGAAAAATGAGAAATACATGAAAAGCGTGCTTACAATCACGCTTTTCATGTATTTCTCATTTTTCGTGTAGCAAGGTCCATTGAAAGTATGTAACATGGGTATTCCTTGGATGAGGTATTAAATTATGCATCCAACATGTGCTCCCGCTCAAAATTTGAGTAAAATCGTAGAGAGATGAGTTGAAATTACGAATTGGAAAAACATTTTTTTCTTTTTTCCCTCTAAAATTTAATGATGTAATCTAATATTTTTTTATTATTTCCATTATTATTTTATAATATTCCTTAGGAGGTCCATTTAATACCTCAAAATTTCTCTAATGACACTAAAATCAATGTATCTATTTAAGTGAAAACCGAAACACTATGGTTTTTTAAATCTATCTTCTTTTACCTTTTGTAAAAGTCTTACGTCCTCTTTCTCTATGGTTAATAATGTTTAATGTTACATAATAGTAATATTAAAAATAACATTATATATTATAATACCATAATACTAGGTTGAATATATTATAAGATTATATTAGTTGTTATATGATATTAGTTAATAATTATTATATAATAGGATATGGACCTTAGTTGTTAATGGATTCAATTATGGAAAGCACAACTAGGGTTTGCAATGAAGCTTGTATTTGTAGAAGACCATTTAGAAGCGGCTATAACATCACGTGTTATGTAGAGTATGGAAGCATTCCTCTTGTCTTATCGGACATGTAAAGTTGCAATATTGCAGGATGGATCAAAGGTTGGAGGATCATTATTAAACACAGTGTGACACTGTCCTTTCATTATTGATTTTTTCTAGTTATTTTTTATGAGGTTGTGGTGAAGTTTTGTATGGAAATGAAGGGATCACCTTTTGTCTCTAGGACGAGGATGTCAATCCCTATTATCTAGTCTTCACCAACCCCATGCATGGATATGGTTGGCCATTTGAGGGCACAACATTCCTTTTGTTGCGTTGATGGGCTAATTACTAGATATTTTAGATGGTTTACCCTAAATGTCTGCACCTTCAGCTTCAATCTGTCTGGTTTAATGTAAATCAAGCAGTGAATTTTCATGATCCAGGTTTGCATGGATCAATGGGGGTTTTTGAAGACTATATTTTGATAGATAGAGTTTCATCTTTTTCTAGTTCATGCCTGCGCACCACTATAACAACCCTGGTCAAAATCCCATGTAAATAAAGTTAATAAATGAAAAATAATAACCAAGTTCATGGGACACTTATTCCAAGCTGAATGTTGGGAAAAACATCTTAGTGTGAGTGTTCATTTGATTTATTATGGCTAAGGAAATTGGCAAATAAAATGGCAAAGACTTTAGAAAGGCAAAATTACATTTTTGGCAATTTATTTATGAAAATAATGGAAATTTGGGAGAAAAGATAAGTGAAAGGTCACATGTTGTATGTGAGGAAGAAAATGAAGTAAAATAATGGAAAATTAAAGAAAATAGAGGCCTTGTGAATAAAAAGGCTTATGAAGATCGGGTGGTTCCCTTTTGGTAGTTCAGTTTTGGAGCTCTCTCTCTATTCTCTCTCTCTCACACTCTCTCACACTTAGAGAATTCTTGGAGCACTTCAACATTGGATTAAGAAAATAAAAGAAGGAAATGGGAAACAAATATCAAGTAAGGAAGAGCAGGATCAAGTGGCTACTGCGGGATTATTTGCAGGTATTGAGTTACATATATGATTTCCTTACTAGTTTTGGCATGCATGGTTATGCATGTGTGTTCTTGGTTCTCTTCCTGTCATTGGCATGGATTGTTCCAGGTGTGACAATGTTCTTGAGCCTTGCCTTTCCATTTCCGGATAACCTTGGTGTGATGGGGTTCTCATGTTTTGGTTGAGCTGGATTGCCGGATGAATTGAAAACTTAGTGAGGTGGTCTCTGAAAGAAAGAACACATGGCCTACTGATCTCTGAATCAGACTGTGCATTGCGGTAATGATCCAGGTGGATATTGGTGGCCACCCATCTATTCCAACTAAACTCCCCAGTCAGTTTCATTTGTTTCCTTAATTGTAGCACAATTTACTATTTTTGGCAGTTTTTCGAGTCCTGAAATTCTAGAATCATTTTTGTTAGAAAATTATATATTACAGAGCAACGGAACACATTAAATATATTGCAGGAATACAAACACAGAAAACACATAAAAAAAGAGAGACATAGATATACGTGGTTCACCCAATTTGGGCTACATCCACGGAGAAACAACCAGTCCTTCCTTTTATATTATCCAACAAACTGAAGAGATACAACCTACAGTAGATCTGCTGTAATTCCCTCTTTACTCTCATAGAATCTCCTCTCTTTCTCACTCAGAATACAGATCTACATAGACGCAATATAATTCCCTCATATATAGCGAGAGGTTGCCTTCTAGGTTAAAAAACCCTAAATTAAACACAACTTCTACCGTCAAATCTCCACCTAATGAATGGCCCAGATTAACTATGAAATTACAACATTTTACAAGGTAATTTTACGGATGACGTTGCCGCCACATTATGAACTATTGGAAATAATACTGAGAGGGGGATGAATTAGTATTATCAGAACAATAATTTTATTTCCCAAATAGATTATATACTCTACTTCAGTGAAGTGAACTAGCGTGTACACGCGACTGTGCTTAAAGAAACCAGCTTATATGCAGAGAACTTGTGATTTAGACATTTTATCATGTGTTGAGCTTAAACTAGTATATCAAAGATTTATTAGATAGTGCAGGAAAAGAAGAATAAAGCATCACATATAAGCAACACACATGAACACCAAGATTTAAGGTGGAAACCGAATGTGGATAAAAACCGCCTGTTGCTATCGTCTCTGTCTTCTTTTAATAATAAGAAAATTTATTTACAATCTTGTACTGGTGCATACTCATACCAGTACGTAGGCCTCTACCTACATAAGGTTACAACCTTCTCTCATTTTCCAGATCCTACTGGAAGGGAGCTACAACCCCCTAGCTCTTGTACTAGTCAATATGTATACTAGTATGTAGGTGCCAGCCTACAGAAAACTCCACTCTTCCACCAGGGACCACGTTTCATGAATTTTCAGACTCGATACTCCTGGATTACAACACCACAAACTGAAGACCACATTTCATCAAATTTTCACAATAGACCCATCAAAGCCTTTTAAACTTAAACTGCATCAACCAATATTCAGTTAATTTGAACAATCAGATCACTGACACCATAACTCTGTGTTGAACCCTGCATCATCATCTAAAACCAGCTGTAACCTCAAAAAAAATCATGCATTAGAGTGTATACGCTACTTGGTTGAACCCAACCTACATGTATACACCACTTCCTTTAACCCAACCTCCGTATATCTCTAAAGATACTGAATCATACATTTCTGAACCACAGACTGTACCAATCAATGACATTATGAAGATCTATTGTCATATTACAGAGTTCAAAACAAATAGCAGCAAGGATCACCCTTCCTTCTTAATCAATCAATCAATCAGACTCAGTTTCCTTATACAACAGTTCTACGTTCAAATCAAAGAGGACTTCATTGATAGACAACAATAAAAAAACAAAATTTGATCAGATAGCTCAGTCAGCTCTGAACATAAGATTTTCTTTTTGTATTTGCTACTTTGAAGAGTCGAACCTGCGTGTACACGCACTTTGGCCGAGACTCGGAACTTTGCTGCAATTCCAGACTTCAAAAAAACCCAGATCATGATAGATAACAAATAGAACAGGCGCAAAACATCAGATCTGGTCACAACTGATATCAGATCATTCAAGAATAATTCATTTCAAGTCTCATGATTCCTAACCTAATGTTGAACTCAAGGTGCACATGAATATTTTAGATCCAGTCCCAAACATAACCCTGCAACATAATATATACTTTAGATATAAGTATTCCTTAGAATCTCATTGCTTGCACACTTTGGCCTAATGATCTTCTCCTCCTTATATACTCTTAGGCCTTTCTCAATACCTTGGACCAAAACCACTTAGGACCAATACCTTGGACCCAATACCTAGGGTCAATACCTTGGACCAAATGCCTCAGACCAATTACCTTGGACCAAAAACTTGGTTTTCCAACATGTACGTGCTTTTCCTCCTGTGAAAGTGCGTGTATACGTTATACGCTACTTTTGTTCTGTTAAACCACGTGTATACGCGCCTTGGACAAAGTGAACCAGCGTATACCTCTCTTTCTTCATTCTTTGGAGTTTGATCTATAATCCTTTGTTGTTGACCTGCTGCACTATGAACTTTCATCTGAGTGAGTTGCCATCAAGGACAATACCTGTATCATAATGCCAACAATCTCCCCCTTTGGACTTGATGGCAACAACAACACCAAGACACTCTCCCCCTTTGACATCAAGGGCAAAGGGCGGACCAAGATATTCTCTCCCTTGTGTTGTTCATGCTCCCCTTGAGTACATGCTGAATTCTCTGATTGAGCTCCCCTTTGTACATGTTGAGATGCACTGAAACCATCCATGCTCCCCCTGAGCACAAGCAGAGTCTGCAAAAATATTCTCCAAAAGAATAACATGACTTTATAACTCAACTATGTGAGTATGACATTCCTATCACCAATGATGCATACATACATCCATCTCCCAACCAAGTGGGGATATACCAAATTTGACTCATCCACCTAACCAAGTGGGGATATACCAATTGTTTATACATGACAAATATAATTACATCATCCATCCCATGCAAAGTGGGGATACAAATTACATCATGTGTCCAATAGGACTCATTCAAATGTGTGAGAAGACATATCACACCCTAGACTTTTACATGACTTAAGCAATAAGAAGTATAAATATTTGAAGCCATAGTTGGACTTAGCTTTTGTCTAAGATATTCAAATGTTTCTCTGGGTAGTGGTTTAGGAATATATCAGCAACCTGTTCTTTGGAGGGAACATACTCCAATTTGACCTTTTGTTCAAGCACTTGTTCACGTAGAAAATGGTATTTGATGGGTATGTGCTTGGTCTTGGAGTACATGACTGGATTCTTTGAAATACTGATGGCACTTGTATTATCACATAGAATGGAGATGGGTGGAGTATATGTGATCTGAATGTCTTGCAAGGTTTGCATCATCCAAAGTAGTTGTGTGCAGCAAGATGCAACAGCCACATATTCTGCTTCAGTTGTGGATAAAGCAATTGAACTTTGTTTCTTTCTGAACCAAGACACTAACCTGGAACCCATATAGAATGCACCACCACTAGTGCTTTTTCTGTCATCAACACTTCCTGCCCAATCTGCATCTGTACATGCATGAAGAGTAAGATCTTCATCTCTAGGATACCATAAACCAAAGTCCTGAGTTCCTTGAAGATATTTGAAAATTCTTTTGACTACCTAAAGATGTGATTCCTTTGGATTTGCTTGGAATCTTCCAACTATTCATACTGCATGCATGATGTCAGGTCGAGTACCTGTTAGATAAAGCAGACTGTCAATCATGGATCTATAAGTTGGTTGATGTACTGCTGTTGATTCATCATTTGCACTGAGACTACATCCTGTTACCATTGGGGTACATACAGGTTTAGTATCTTCCATTCCATACCTTTTCAAGATCTGTTTGAGATATTTGGTTTGTGAAAGAAAAATACCATCTTTATTTTGTTGAACTTGTAGACTGAGAAAATAGGTAAGTTCACCAAGCAAGGACATTTCAAATTCTTGCAACATTACTGAAGCAGAATTCTGACTCATGGATTCTTCATTGCTACCAAAAATGATATCATCAACATAAACAATAATAATTAGAAATTTATCAGTTTCAATCTTTGTATATAGATTGCTATCTGTTGAACCTTTTGTAAAACCTTGTTGGTGTAGATATTTGTCAAGGCGGTAATACCAGGCCCTTGGATCTTGTTTCATACCATAGAGGGTCTTTTTGAGTCTGCATACAAGTTTTGCATCATTTCCAAGAATGAATCCTTCTAGTTGTTCAATATAAAATTATTCTTCTAAATCTCCATTTAGGAAGGTTGATTTTACATCCATTTGGTATACTTTGAATTTCTGAAAGCTAGAAAGAGCAAGAAACATCCTTATGGCTTCAAGTTTGGCAATAGGTGCAAAAGTTTCTTCAAAATCTATACCTTCTTGTTGAGCATACCTTTTACAAACAAGTCTGGCCTTGTTTCTAATGACTTCTCCATTTTCATTCAGCTTGTTTTTGAATATCCATTTAGTTCCTATAATATTTTTATCATGAGGTCTAGGAACTAATTCCCAAGTATCATTTTTTTCAATTTGCTCAAGTTCTTCATCCATGGCCTTGACTCAACATTCATCTTTACATGCTTCTTTTACATTTTGAGTTTCGGCGGAGGGTAGTAATGCTAGATAGCTTGAGGTCCCTGTAATAGTTCTTCTTGTCTATACGCCTGCATCTTTTTCCCCTAAAATTTGAGTTTCTAGATGATTTTTCTGAACATACCTGGATGGAGTCTTTTCTTCTACCACGATTTCTTCTTCTGGTGCTTCATTGGTTTCTTCTTCAATATGATTTTGATTTGATGTGGGAAAATAATCCCCATCTTCTTCATTGTCATAATCTTCTGTTGATTCTATCTGTTTTGGATTTTTGCATGCTTCATCAACTACAACATCAATGCTTTCAACATTTTTTCCAAATCTTTTATTATAACATTTATATCCTTTACTTCTGGAAGAATAACCAAGAAGAATATCTTCATCTGCTCTGGGTTCAAATTTACCAATTTTTTCATCAGTCCTTTTGATATAACATTTGCTTCCAAAAACTTTAAAGTATTTTACAGTAGGAGTCTTACCATACCAAAGTTCATGTGGAGTTTGAGTGTTGTTTACCCGAACATTTGCTTAGTTGATAATAGTTACAACAACGAATGCAGCTTCACCCTAGAAGGTTGCAGGAGTTCCAGATTCATCTAGCATAGCTCAAGCCATTGGTTGAATTGTTTTGTTCATTCTTT
Source organism: Pinus tabuliformis (assembly GCA_031772625.1). Taxonomy (NCBI): domain Eukaryota; kingdom Viridiplantae; phylum Streptophyta; class Pinopsida; order Pinales; family Pinaceae; genus Pinus; species Pinus tabuliformis. The sequence continues at coordinate 585,816,355 of CM062808.1, read as the reverse complement.
CTACCACACCATTTTTCTGAGGAGTCCTTGTGGTGGAGAATTGCCTTTTTATTCCATGCTGTTCACAAAAGTCAAAGAATTCATCCGAGGTAAATTCCCCTCCTCAATCAGATCTGAGGCATTTGATTTTTCGATCTAATTCATTTTCAACCAAAGCTTTGAAGGCTTGGAAATTTTCAAAAGCTTCATCTTTATGCTTTAGAAGACCTATCCAACACATTCTGGAAAAATCATCAATGAACAAAATAAAGTATTCTTCTCCACGAGGTGACTTTTTCCTTGATGGTCCACATAAATTAGTATGGACAAGTTCAAGAGGCTTACTAGCTAACCCTTCTTTTTCCATGAAGTGAACTCTGGTTTGCTTGCCGATTTGACATGGTTTTCATATTGTATTTTCTGGGATGCTGATATCTGGAAGATCACGAACAACCTTGAATCTGCATGCTTTTCTTATTTGAGAAAAGATTAGATGTCCCAATCTTCTATGCCACAGCCAATTTTCATCATTTTTGCTTAGATAGCACTGTTGTTGTCCTCCCTTGAGTATGTATAAGTTGTTTGGAGTTCTTGTACCTTTTATCACAGTCTCTCCTGTATCAAGCTCACGAACAACACATCCGTTTGATCGAAACACCACTTCATTTCCTTGATATTGAGTATGAGTTACCTGAGGTTGGTTGTGGCTTCTATTCATCCTTGGAGTCAATTGAGTCTGATTTACTTGGTGATCTGCTTTATGCCTTTGCTGATGATTGTCATACTATTCATTGGTCTTTACTGCATCAAGATAGCTTTTGTTGGAGGTTGACGACTTCTGTGATTGAGATGCTTCTTTAGTATATCCAAAACCTGTCTTTATCAGAGGAGGACGTTGAACTTTGATAATTTCATTTAAAGTTTATGCTCCTTTAGCAAATCTAAGATTGAGAGATTTCGTTTTCTCAAGATCCTTTCTTAGACCCACAATTCACATTCAAGTTTTTCATTATGTTTTTCTTTTCCAGCAAGTTGGTATGTCAAGGTATCTATAATCATATTCTTTTCTTCTAACAGATTTTGAGTTTAGATGTTTCTTCATGAAGGTCTTCCTCTTATAAAGCATCCCAAAAATTATCATCGTCATAAGCCCATGAGAAGTCTGTAATCTTGTCTAGTTTTATCTTCATCACTATTAGATAAACCATCGATATCTTCATGAGTATAGTAACTCCTTTTATTCACAACTTGTTTTCTATTCCCTTTTGCATATTTATTTCCTTTTTCAAAATTATCTTTATGAGGACATCTGGCAACATAATGACCGACTCTGCCACAAGAAAAGCATTTGAAGGGTAACTTACCTCTAAACCTTCCAAAACCCCGTTGAAGCTTTTTGACAAAGTTTACCTCATCTTCTTCTTCTGAAATATGTCCTGATTCATTGTGTTCTTCCTTTCCTTTTGCTGAAGCTTTGAATGCAGCTTCTCTCATATCTGATGGTCCTCCTTTTCTCATCTCAAAGGCAGTTAAGATTCTGTGAAGCTGCGTCATAGTGATATTCTGCAAATCCTGTTTTTCTTCTATGGCAGACACTTTGGATTCAAATTTAGCAGACAAGGATCTCAAAAATTTCTCAACTAAGGTAACTTCCTTAATTTCTTCACCTAGATTCTTCATACAATTGACAACCTCATCTATACGTAGGAAGTAACTAGTTATGCTTTCATCACTATGCATCTTAATAGTTTCATACTAGATTATGAGAGTTTAAAGCTTAGCACGTTTTACCTAAGAGTCTCCTTCATAGCTCAGAACGATTTTGTCCCATATTTCCTTGGCTGATTTGAGCTGCATGAATTTGACAAACTTTGATTGTGACAGACTTCCCAATAAAGTATTGACAGCTTTGACATTGGTTTCATATTGCATTTTACCTGCTGTATCTGTAGGAATTGTTGTTGGAAATGTATATCCTCCTTCCACAATTTCCCAGACATCCGTTCCAAGCGATTGTAGATAGGTTGTGGTTCTTATTTTCCAATGAAAAAAGTTGCTTCCATCGAAGATTGGAGGTCTGATTGATCCCATGCTTTCTTGATTATTCATGTTGATGGATCTCCCTTCAAGCGATCAAGCTTCTTCTGAAAGACCAGCTTTGATACCAATTATTGGAAATAATACTGAGAGGGGGGTGAATCAGTATTATCAGATCAATAATTTTATTTCCCAAATAGATTATATACGCTACTTCAGTGAAGTGAACTGGTGTGTACACGCGACTGTGCTTAAAAAAACCAGCGTATATGCAAAGAACTTGTGATTTAGACAGTTTATCATGTGTTCAGCTTAAACCAATATATCAAAGATTTATTAGACAGTGTAGAAAAAGCAGAATAAAGCATCACACATAAGCAACACACATGAACACCAAGATTTAAGGTGGAAACCCAATGTGGGTAAAAACCACCTGCTATTGTCATCTCTGTCTTCTTTTAATAATAAGAAAATTTGTTTACAATCTTGTACTACTGCAGACTCATACCAGTATGCAGGATTCTACCTGCAGAAGGTTACAACCTTCTCTCATTTTCTAGCTTCTACTGGAAGGGAGCTACAACCCCCTAGCTCTTGTACTAGCCAATATGTTTACTAGTACGTAGGTGCCAGCCTACAGAAAACTCCACTCTTCCACTAGGGACCACGTTTCATGAATTTTCAGACTGGATACTCCTGGATCACAACACCACAAATTGAAGGCCACGTTTCATCAAATTTTCACACTGGACCCATCAAAGCCTTTTAAACTTAAACTGCATCAACCAATATTCAGTTAATCTGAACAATCAGATCACTGACACCAAAACTCTGTGCTGAACCCAGAACCCTGCATCATCATCCAGAACCAACTGTAACCTCAAAAATCATGCATTAGAGTGTATACGCTACTTGGTTGAACCCAGCCTGTGTGTATAAGCCACTTCCTTTAACCCAACCTACATATATCCCTAAAGATACTGAATCATACATTTCTAAACCACAAATTGTACTGATAAGTGACATTCTGAAGATCTACTGTCATATTATAGAGTTCAAAACAGATAGCAGCAAGGATCACCCTTCCCTCTTAATAAATCAATCAATTAGACTCATTTTCCTTATACAACAGTTCTATGTTCAGATCTAAGAGGACTTCATTGACAAACAACAATAAAACAACAGAATTTGATCAGATAGATCAGTCAGATCTGAATATAAGATTTTCTTTTTTGCATACGCTACTTGGAAGAGTCGAACCTGCGTGTATACGCGCTTTGGCCGAGACGAACCTGCGTACAGATCTGCAAATTTTGACTTAGAACTTTTGCTGCAATTCCAGACTTCAGACAAACCCAGATCATGATAGATAACAAATAGAACAGGCGAAAAACATCAGATCTGGTCACAACCAATATCAAATCATTCAAGAATAAGTCATTTCAAGTCTCATGATTCCTGATCCAATGTTAAACTCAAGGTGCACATGAATATTTCAGATCCAGTCGCAAACATAACCCTGCAACATAATATATACTTCAGATATAAGTATTCCTTAGAATCTCATTGCTTGCACACTTTGGCATAATGATATTCTCCTCCTTATATACTCTTAGGCCTTTTTTAATACCCTGGACCAAAATACCTTGGATCAAATACCTTGGACCAAAAACTTGGTTTTCCAACATGTATGTGCATTTCCTCTTGTGAAAGTGTGTGTATACGTTATACGCTACTTTTGTTTTGTTAGGCTGTGTCATGCGGAAAGAGTCAATTTTGCGGAAAAAACCGACCTCCCTAGAAGCTTAAGGCTTTCTAATGACAAACAAAACAATAAAGCACTATCTTTCCCTAAACATGCATTTAAAATAAAAGCAACCAGGTGTTTAAGGCTTACCTTTAGTCCAACGTTGTTTGTAGTAGCCAAACCTCTTCGATCCAGATGAGCTCCTTCTCCTTGAAGCCTGCATACACAAACAAGCAAACGATTACATAGCACCTGAATAACTCATATAATAAAACATATTCATCATAAAGACCAAGGAGTTTATGAAACAAATTATAAATAACAACTTGTTGAGAAAAATGAACTTAATTGTATTAATTGGAAACAAAAGAAACCTTACAACCAGTGCCTTGGTGTTGTGCAGGTCCCTCCCAGGGTCCAGCAAGAGTTCTCCTCTACTTTGATCAGCTCACCCACTTCCAAATGAAGCTAAGAAAGGATTGGAATCTCTCCTCTCAAGCTCTATAAGGGAGTCCTAATTTCAGCAGCATCTACCCTTAGGAATGTTCAACTTTCAACCTCCTTTACCTCTGGCCCAATGCCTATATTTATAATGCTTTGGAGGAAGTTAAACAGGTCCACCATCAATGGGATAAGCCCCTCTTTCAAAGGGATAGCTCCCCTCTTCATGGGATAAGTTCCTCTTTCATTGGGATGCATGAACCATCTGGAGGCGCTCAATACACGTCAAACCATCTTCTAGAATGCTCTAGAATCAACCGCAAGTAAGTTTTTTGAAGTAAAACTTGTGCCTTTTGACTTTTACAGGGGTACGCACCCACCCCTTTACAGACAGAGCGTACAAGTACGCAGGTATTATATACTTGAGGTGCGTGCACGCAGGTAAGAGTAAGAGAAAGTGCGGAACCAGAGTTATATTGCTTTTTTAAAGGCTTCCTCTCTTTTTTGGAGTTTGACATGAGGAGCAGAGATATAAGACTTGCCAAGGAGGACAGTATGATTATTGATGGAGCCATACTGACTGCAAATAGTCATGGTGACAAATTTTAGTGTAACAGATTGCCCCCTAAAGTGCGAAGCCTGTAGTAGATTAGGGTTTTATATCATCTAGGAAGGGTGAAGCACTTTATCATTTCGAGGATTATCTTGTGGAGAGCCCAGTCGGAACCTGCAAATATTCAACACAAAATACATATATGAGATCATATCATCGCTGAGGTAGGCATTCCCATACTCAGATCAAAAACTTAACTAACAAACTAACTACTGCTCTGATATAGGAATGATTTCGTAATAAATCATAATCATAGACACATGTAGACACAGTATGGACGCAGCCATCTGTTTATGAATAGTCCACAACATAATGAATACAAAACTCCTCGCAGCCTGGATGTGGAAACTAGATCCAGGGTCTTCATTTCTATATCCCGATATAGTACGATTCTATCCATGCGAATAAATGAGTTGATGTCGAACATGGTAGAAACCACTTGATTACCAGTCAATGATGTAAACCGTTAACAAGTGTGAGAGAAACCACCAGTGATGTCAATGGCTCTCAAAGTACCCAGTTCAATCCATGAGATGTGAATAGATGTGTTGATGTCGAACATGTCACGGAATCCTTTGATCGAAATTCAATGATGTAAACTGTCGTCAAAGGCGAGAAACCTGCCATTGAGGCATGCAGATCCCAAGGTACTGACGATTCCTAGATCATCTTTCTAGATAACGTGCTGATGTCGATAGAAAGCGATCCGTTGCAGGCAAGCCCACAACACGAAATCATAGATCAAGTTGAAGAAATGTAGCTGTAAGGACTGACTCAGGGATGGTCAAGATGGATGACATATATTTTGCAGATGAATCATGGTTTATTTGCAGTGACCTCTTGAACACATAACGACACAACAGATGGCTTGGTGAGAATTGTCCCAAAGTTAATACCCAGAAACCGGCTGAAGACTTTCAATGTGGTCTGATCAACTATTAGGCAAAGGATTTCCCAACCTAGGTGAATGAAAAGTGTCGTGTTCAAGAGTGGTGATAAGGTTTTTCCGAGACAGAATATAACAAATAGGCTCATTTTTCTCTCTTTTCCCCCACCATTTCTGGCAAGTACCTCTTTATTTTTTACAAGCTTGAGGAGGATAACATTTGCTTGATTATAAGCTCATCCTTCGGATGAGTCCAACTTAGTTTAGATTCGAACCCTAAGAAGGAGTGGTTCGTTCCTGTTTGTAATCGAACAGGTCCTTTACTGTGAAATTTTAACGAGTCCAGTATATGAGAAACTCGGCGTTTTTCAACTTTAGAGAGTCTGAAAAAACTTAAGAAGACTCCAGGGTTGACCATTTTCGTAAATTTGTGTCTCCCAAGCCCGAAAAAGTATAAAATAATACTTGAGAGAACCGCTTGATCTTTACGACCAAGGAGTACTTTCATGATTAGTGTCTCTGATCTGAAAAGTAAAAAGTGATCAAGGACACGTCGTTTTATTTCCAATATCGGATTTGAAACGATAAAAATCTGGCAATCTTTTCATGTTTTTACGGTAAGAAAAGAGCTGTAAGTGGACCATCTTTTAATTCCGTTTTAACGAGTGTAAAAGAAACGCTCGGCAATCTTTTCATGTTTTAGGAGTTAGAAAAGGGCTTAAAGATGACTCTACTTGTTTTTGTTTGTAAAAAATGACAATCTTCCCTGAAAATCCTTTATCCTGCACAAAAACCAACACATTACTCATACCTGTTGAAGATAGATAAAAATACTTTGAAAAATACCTTTTCATGGTGAAAAATAAACAAATTTACCATTTATTTACCCAAAAAACCTATAAAAAGGGCTTTTACCAATTCATTTTTACCATTTTATTGTTTGAGGAGAGCAAAAGGGCTTTTGGCAAGAAACTTCCCGTGGACATTGCGGAGAATCCGACCGTCGAAATCGAACGCCGTCTCTTCCAGGTATTTTACAACATCCTCCTCTTCAATTTCATCCATTTAGAATTCTTTTTTAGGCCCCAGATTTGATTTTTTGGAGGTTTTATGGTTTCAAAAACCGCCTCTCGGGGTACGCGGGCACCACACTAGGGATCCGCGTACCCCGACATTTTCGCAGTTGGAAAAATGCCAGGGGCACGCACCCTGCCTTTAGAGACTCTGCGTACCCACGCTCTGTTCCTAAAGGCGGGGTGCGTACTCCGCGCAATGAGTTTTTAAACCCTAAATTCTCCAAAATGGACCAAATTTTTTTGATTTTATGGAATCTAATGGATGTTTTCTGGTGTGTAGATTGTTCACCATGCTTGATTGGCGCGAGAGAGAGCACGAAGATGTTGATTTGGCCGCCATTAATCATCAACCGTCAATTGATGCTTTGAAGGCATGCGGCCTTTATAAATACTGGGCCATACCTGGCATGAGGGCCCAAGTGAGCTTTCTAGAGTGGCTGGTAGAAAGATGGAACGTTCAGGACCAGTGTTTTTATATTGGAGGGCACCAGCTTGAGATGGAGCCGGCAGATATCTATTTTCTCACTGGTTTTCCCAAGAGAGGCGAACACTTGACTCTGTTCGGGACTAGGCCAGGTGGCCAGTCTGTCACTAGTCTCCGACTAGAGTGGTGTAACACTCAGTCTCAGGAGAAGGGGATAGACATCAAAACTATATCCCGACCTGAACTTATGGTGATTGCCTTTATAGTTACCAGACTTTGCGGGGCTGCCGCTTTACACATTGCCACTGGATCCCAGATGCGGATGGCGATTGATTGCTATCGAGGTACCATTTTCAACTGGTGTGAAGCTGTGTTGGCCAATGTAAAAGGCCAACTGACTAGGGCCAAAAACGGACAGCTAAAGACCTTTGGTTATGGGACTTTAGTTGTGAGTTTTGGCTTAGAGAGGGTTCCGATGCTGATCCCACAGCAACTCACTATTGAGGCTGGGCTTCCCCGAGAGCCCAAATTGATGCGATGGGTTGCGGTTATGGCCCGTCATCCTGATGAGGGAACGGAGGTTGTCCTATTTACTCCGGAGTACTTTCGCTGGTTAGAAAACCAGGTCTTTTCTATACAGGATTTTCCTTATGCCGGAGTTGATTTTCGTGGAGATCCGGACATGGTTCTTCCACAGGGAGAACAATGGGATGACACAGGTAATTCATTTTTCACAAGTTTTTAAAACTATCTATTATTTTTGTTTTTTTTATATCGACTCAAAACTGATAGTTATAATTTTCAAAATGCAGATGTAGGCCCACGATGTCCAGCCAATCTCCGGCCTTACGAGAGGAGACTACCAGCAGCAGCGGCACCGGCCCCACAGGACGAGGCCACAGAGACTTTGGCAGAGTTGGAAAGTGACCTGGAGCGTCTCACAGCAGATATACCAGAGACTACCATAGATGATATTCCAATCAGGTTTCAGTGCTATGTAGTCGGGGTCCCAGGACCTTTTAGGAGGTTCTTGTGTAGGGTGGCCCGTGCAGTGGTGTCATATAGAGATCATCACCAGTGATTGGATGGTCGTTTTGTAGACACATGTGACATTTTGGTTTTTTGTACTTATCATTTTTGCCAATCATAAGGTGTTTTTCAACCTATGATCGAAGACGATGTATTTTTTAACACACTCCTATATATATATCATTATAACCGGCTTATCTTGTAAATCATGTTATGGAATGGTTTTAAATTTACATGTATGATTATTGCAAATGTCTATTTAACATTCGAGAAGCAATTGCATCTGCTAATGTATTTAAAGACCTTGGAATATGTTGATATTCAATGTAATCAAACTCACGTTCCAAGAGACGCACTCTCAAAAATAACCTTAATAACACTGGATTTATGATGGCATACACTCTATTAAGCTGTAATAAAACGAGTTCAGAATCTAACCTCACTATCAAACTCCGAATCCCAAATGAAATAGATTCAGACAATAACTCAATCACTGCACTGTATTCGGCAATGTTGTTTGTTGTTTGACCGAGGCTCACCCCATGCATAGATACTAAATCTTCAGAGGGCGAATAGATAACCCAAGCTGCGGAAGAGATATTCCGTGTACTACGACAAGCACCATCAGCGAAACCAATGTATGTTTGGAGAGGCATCGACATTTGCAATATCAAGAGTAAAACCAAGATAAGCAGAAATAACGACGAAAACACACTCTCTAAGCTAAGCACACTGTCTAAACTAACAAACACACCAGCTAGAAAGAAAAACTAACCTAACTAAAAATCTCCATACCCATTCTTTTAAGCATAATACCTCTTCAAGTAAAGACCATTTTTGGGTTCACCTAAAGAGTCCCCGTCAAAGTATACCAACTCATAGGCCCCTTTTGCTAGCTTTCACTTGACAATATAGGGCCCATGCCACATAGGAATGAATTTTCCAGCACCTAATTTATCATTAGCTTGATCATATAATAACACTAGGTCTCCTTCCGAAAAATTTCGAGGGGTCACATTTCGATCATACTGAGCTTTCATACGTTTTGCGTGAGTCTCGATCGCCAATGCAGCATCACGTCGATTCTCATCTAATTGAGCTAAGTATAATAAACGCTTCTCCTCTTCGGAAGTAGCTGGGAGTAACTCGATGGCCATTTGCAGTGACGGGATTTCGCATTCAATGGGTAGCACAGCTTCCAAACCATAAACTAGTTGGAAAGGAGTGAACCCTGTTGATGTTTTCACTGAGGTTCGGTACGCCCAAAGTGCTGAAAATAACATGTTGTGCCAATTCGACCGATGAATACCAATGATTCGTCGGATCATGATAACTAGAACTTTGTTGATGGACTCAACCAGACCGTTGGCTTGTGGATAATAAGGAGTTGAACTATCGTGGCGCAAACCAAGCTGGCCTGTAAGTTCTGTCATCATAACGTTTCGAAAATGGCGCCCATGGTCAGTGATTATCGCTTGTGGGACACCAAACCTAGCAATTATATGATTGAACACGAAAATTGCAGTTGTCTTGCCGTCTGCCTCGAATGTAGGCATCGCCTCGGCCCACTTAGTAAAATAATCTACCGCAAGGATGATATACGCATGCCCCCCGGCCGAGTGAGGGTTACATGTAATAAAATCGATACCCCATTTGGCAAAAGGACCAACGGCAATTATAGGGTCAAGAGGAGCAGGGGGAGCGCGCATCTTTCGATCAAACACTTGACAGTTGTGGAATTTTCGGACCATAGTAATACAATCTTTAAACAAGGACAGTCAGAAGTAGCCAGCGCGCAATATCTTTTGGGTTGTGGCATACCCAGACATATGACCGCCACACGCTCCAAAGTGACAGTCATTTAGAACCCTTTCAGCCTCTTCGTGAGTCCGCCCCACGGCGATAAAGAGTATCCCAATAATTTTGTATTGTTGGGACTGGAATCTAATTTTTCGACGTTCCGACCTTGAAACGTCGGGCCGAAAGGATTGGGTCTGGAGATAGACGATGATATCCCCATACCACGGATCTAAAGTGCTGATTAGAAACAAAGATTCGTCCGCAATGGGCTCCTTTGCCACAGTTTCCGTGTCAGCACGCTGGAAGTCACACATTAACTCCGCAAAAACTAAAGATTTCTTAGACTTAGATTTCTCAAACTCCAAGTCGGACTCCTGCAGGATAACAATCCATTTAGAGTACTTGCCCCCTAGCAATTGTTTGGTCAAAATGTAGATCATAGGGTTGCAATCCGAAATTACTGTAGTTTTACGAAGTAAAATGTAGCGACGAAAACGTTGGACAGCTTGAATGGCTGCCAATGCCAATTTCTCCACATGTGAGTATTTTAGCTCAGTCGGATTTAACGTGCGACTGAGGTAATATATCACATGTTCACTTCCGAATTCATCTTCCTGGACTAACACCATTCCAATAGTGGAATGCGAAGCTGTGAGGTATAAGAAGTAGTCCTGGTTGTAGTTGGGAGGATGCAGCAACGGTGCATGGGTCAATGCGTGCTTGAGTGCATCAAAAGATTTCTGAGCTATCTCATCCCAAGAGAATTGAGCGTTCTGTTTCAACAACCGGGTAAAACCCTTAGTGACCTCGGCGTAGTTAGGAATGAATCGTCGTAAAAAGTTTGATTTCCCTTGCAAACTTTGGAGTTGGCGAAGACTCGAAGGAGGAGGCAAGTTGATGATAGCTTCGACCTTCGAGGGATCGACACGAATGCCGGCTTTTGAAACAGCAAACCCCAGCAATCGACCCGTTTCTATACAGAAGACACATTTGTGTGGGTTCAACCGAATTCGATAATGCCTACACCTCATAAAGATTGCTCGTAAATGGACAAGGTGATCAGCTCTATGTAAGGAATGAGCAGGCAAGTCATCGAGATAGGGTTGCACAATGTGCTTGATGTCATGAAACGCATAAGACATCGCCCTTTGAAAAGTTGCTCCGACATTCTTGAGCCCAAAAGGTAATTTGCAATAAGCAAATGTCCCCCATGGACAAATGAAAACCGTTTTTGGTTGATCGGCAGGTAGAATATTGATTTGATTGTAACCAGAAAAATCGTCCATAAAGGAAAATATTTCGCTGTCAGCACAATCATCAATGATTTGATCGATATAGGGCGTAGGGTAGTTGTCTTTTGGACAAGCTTTATTAATGTCCCTATAGTCGATGCATATTCTTATTGTTCCCTGCTTTTTATTCACAGGAACAATATTCGATACCCAATCTGTTAACAGGATCGGATAAATGAAACATGCTTTCAACAGTTTCTCAACTTCTGCTTTAATTGCAGCCGCTTTTCGTGGGTGAATCTGACGCAAACGTTGCCGGACGGGTTTAGCGTCCGGGTAAGTCTTGATCTCATGAACAACAATCGCGGGATCAATTCCTGGCATTTCCTCATAGGACCAGGCAAACACGTCGCGGAATTCTTGAAATAGGGCCTTGTATGTTTGAAATTCGTCATTTGTACACGAGGCACCTATATGAATGTTCTCATCAATTCCAGGCTTAACCGAAATGTCAATGGGAACAGTTCGAGAGATGTTTCCCAAATTCAACTCTGAATCAGGATGTTTCATTGGATTCTGAGGTTCCTTGACATATTCAGTCGTAAAGATTGATGAGAAATCATTTTCAAAACGATCATTCTCGGGCAAGAACGAAGATCTATGATGGAGATCTTCCCATGGTAAATCATCTACACATAGGATTTCACGAATTTGCTCATCAGAGTGAACAAGTTCAGGAAACGTAGTCGAGTCCGAGCTTGATGTGAAAAGTGATTCCTCACAGACCACATTCATTAAGTCGATTTTGGTTGAACGCGGGTCGGTAAAAGACTGCACGGCTTCATAGGCAATTTCATATGGACTCAAAGGCATAGCATCACCAAATGAGTCTATCTCAGATTCTAAAGGGACGATCCAAGGATCATCATAAACAATGGTGTCTGATGTAATCATATGAATGGATGCAAATGAAGACAATGCGTTGATTGGAGGAAAAGGAAAAGTTCCCAGTAAACCGGCATCTTTAACTAATCCTACGCCAACATCCTTATATGGGATAGTCGTTTTACCGACATGCTGAATACTCTCTGAAGAGGCTGGGTCGGATGAAAAGAAAGCCAGTTGATCTATTGTTACGATCTTTCCATTATGTGGGAACTTTATTACTCGGAAGACCGACGAAACGACCGCTGTCATAGCGTAAGACCAACTTCGACCCAAGAGAAGGTTGTAGTCTAGAGGGGCATCAACCACCTCCACATCTAGACTAACGGTTTTTCCTTCAACCCCTATAGGCAAATCCTGTAGAATGCCAAAAGGATGAAACCCACGGCCATCAAAGGCCTTAAGAATTGTCGGGGATTGATTTAGTGAAGGAGAACCAAGCGATCTACAACACTGTATCGACATAATACACGTTGAAGCTCCCTCATCAATTACAGTCCAATGAATAGGCATGTTTTTGACTATCACTGGAATCTGGAAAGCCATTTGATGAGGTAAACGTGGTGTACTATTTTCTAGATCGAAGATTATTAGGTTCGGGTCCTGAACATCAACAGCTCCTATAGCCGGCAAAAGTAATTTACGCTGTGCTGGGCATGATTGCAGCACTTCCAAAGCCGACATCGTTGAGGGTGAAACAGCTAAGTCCTCAACAATGTTATAATTCTGGGCCGCTCTCGCATGTGGATTGAAAGCAGACTTTCAAAGTATACCCTTGGCGGGCGGTTTGATTACTAAGTCAGGGTTAGGTTTCTCGATCTGTAGCGGATCAGAACCGGGAGCTGAGGTTGATGGATTAGAATGAGAAGATTCTTCTTCTTTGCCATCAACAGGACTTTTACTACCATAATCTTGCGATCGAGTCGCAATCCTTACATGGGACATCATCAATATGGGTTCTTCATTGGCACTCGAGGAAGAACCTATCATCTTGCTATCTTGATTTGGAAATGGATCCTTCAAAACAACAGGAGTTTGGGAACCTTTGACAATCTTCGCAACCTCGGCTCGATGAGGGCAGTCTCTTGTAAAGTGATCCTCTTCACAAATAAGACAAGGATATCGAGGTTTGCGTTTTTCGTCATTGGTTTCCAATTTTTTAGTTTTCTCCTTTGGAGTTTTGTCTGCTTTATTCATCTTCTTTCCTTTCTTCTTTCCACCGGATTTTGATTTAGCCGTAGATAATTCTATAGCGTGAATATCGGCAGAAACCTCTGCAGAAGAATCTCCTGTCGGGGAATCAGGCAAGGTTATGATAGGAGAAGAATTCTTGGAAGACTTCTTCTTACTTTTAGTGTTAACCGTACCAATCATACCATCAGCGGCATGAGATCCCGAAGGAGCTGTAGCGATTTGATTTGACTTGGGAAGATCGGGGATCTTTTCGTGTAACGTACCTGACTGAGTATAGACCAAATCAAGGTACTGTGCTTGAGCAATCACTTGCTCCTTAGTAACTACTCCGGATTTAGCAACATCTTCAGTGATCCTTGGCAACAAAGATTTTACAAACCACTCAGCCAAGATTTGATCCGGAATAAATACCTTCACTAAACGTCGTCGACGTCTCCACTCATGAATATGATCTGAAATGTACGTGGATGTCGATTGTTTTAGCGAAGTTAATAATTCCGTGCCATTGTCATATCGGACTGGCAACTGGAAATGAGTTAAAAACGAAGTAGCTAACTGACTAAAATTATAAAAAGAGGCTCGTGGTAACTCAATATACCACTTGGCCGCAAGACCAATGAGAGTGTGTTGGAAAAGACGTAAGCAGATCGAATCATCCGAGATGGAATTAGAGGCACACCAGAGGTGGTAAGTCATCACATGATTCGACGGGTCCTCTCCAGACTTACCTTCGAACTTGGGAATGTCACTGGGCAACTTAGTCGGCATTGGCGGCCAAAACGGAAGATAATTAATTGGATCGTTCGTTAGGCGCGACAAGTCTAGTAAGTCCAAAGTTGCGATAAACGGTAGCTGCCGGTTAGGATCCCTAAAACTCTGGGTCATGAGACCAGCCCCAGGAGGAGGATATCCAGGATAACTAGGAATAGGAATCGCATTCGGGATATTGTATCCTCCTGGAAAACCAGGATTAACTGCACCGTACTGGGGTTGTTGAGGTTGTTGATAAGTGTACCCAGGATACAGTTGATACTGATAAACTGGCTGCTGGACAGTAGGACCGAATTGGTACTGTCCCTGGTACGGTTGATAAATGAATTGTGGTTGACTTGTGACAACCGTACTTAAACCAAGTTGTCCTACAGGCATCTGAACCGTAGTTTGAATCGTGGATCCAGACGGTGGTAAAGATGTCTGAGGAGTAGATACAGGAACAGTAGAAACCGGAGCTGTCGATACTCCAGAAGTAGGTGGGGTAGATTGAACAGATGTTGCGGTAGTTGCAGCAGTCGTTTGAGATGGAGTACTAGGCGCAATAGGCCCAGACTGAGAAACTACCGAAGGTACAGAAGTTTGAATATTATATTGGACTGGTTGCTGGGGTGAACCAGAAACTAAGGGTTGTACAGTTTGAGATGACAACTGTACATTTGGCTGCAACACTTGTTGCATTTGCGATGGATCCCACACTATGTTCATTCCGGGGTACTGACCCATAATAGGTTGAGAATATTGAGATCCAAAACAGGGTTGAGGGTAGGATTGATAATTGAAAGGTACATTTCCCGTTCCTTGAACATAAGATTGACCTTGGGGTGGTTGGAAACCTTGATTTGAGTACTGACCTTGGGGCAGATACCCTTGAGGCATGTACTGATACTGGGGTTGACCTTGAGGTATAAATTGATACTGGGGTTGACCTTGGGGTACATATTGAGTCTGGGGTTGACCTTGAGGAATGTATTGTACCGTAGGCACGTACTGTCCTTGAAGTTGCCCCCCAGGTATTAATTGAGGCTGCCCCCCAGGCGGTAACTGGCCACCTTGAGGTTGAGAATTGGGAGTAGAACCTGACATCATAAGAATGTCTTCTATGCTCAACGGCTTTGCACCATTGCTTCCAGTGAATAACCCATGTTCAATGGGTTGAGGAGATGCTCCCACAAAAGTACCAGAAAGTGACTGATACCCAGAGGGAACAGAAGGACCGCCATACAAAAATGATTCAGGTGATTGAGTAAACATGGACAACTGACCTGACATATTTACGGGAGTGTAAAAACCCCTAGGTGGATAAGGAGTACGAGGTGGTGAAAAACTTAACACTGGGTTGTCCAAATAGTTAGTTAAAGAAAAATACCAAGTAGTACTTCTAGGTGGACTGTAAAATATTGATTCACGCTCCCTTAGATCAATAACAGGTTGATTTTTAGGGATAGGGATGCCTGTTTCTTCTTCCGGAGCAAGTTCTTCAATAGCTATCAAACCAAAAGGAAGATTTTCGGTGATTACTCTTTCTACCCTAGGTGAATTAGGAGCACTAGAAGTTGGAGAGACAAAACCCAATGTTGGAGTAACAGGTTCAGATATCTCAGGTTCTTCACCTATATCACTGACAGATGAAAAGCTACCAGCAAGTTCGGAAACTGAAATAGACTCAGGATTATAGCCTGTTACTAGAGCTTGGTAATCAGGATGTACAACCAATGAAGACTCTCCTTCTTCAGGTGACCCAACTTTACTGCCACTAGGAGTTACGAGGACTTTCAAACCTTCGTAATGACTCGGGACTTCTTCAGGAGGTTTGCCTCGAAGTCTACGGGACTTCCTCAATAAATTAGCCACGGTAACAACCTCAGGAGACTGGCCCTGAAGTCTACGGGACTATCTTGGTAATTCAGCCACAGCTAAAAACTTTTAACTACTGCACACGCAAACAAAGTAAAATCTCAAAGCAAACTGCCTAAAGTTTCTAAAGAACCAAACAAATTTGAATCACACGCCTAAAGAATCTAGAGATCAAGCACACACAAACAGTAACTTTCCAGACCGAAAACACTAGTTGGTGATGAAATCCAACCTCGCAGAATTCAATACAGAAATAGCGGTTGGAACAGTTACCCCAGCAGCCTGCTTAATGAATAGACTAGACCAAGTTCCTCCACTTTAACCGTCTCGAGTGAAGTGAACCCCCCAGAAAATCCAAGTGAGTCTAGCCGACGTCTGCTCCAGGTACAGTGGGATCTTCCCTCCATCGTCACCTTAGGAAGAATCCTAAAGAATATGGTCACTAAGGCTACCGACTGAGACAAATACACCTGGGGGAACAGTCTATGATCCGATATGCACGCAAGGGCAGAGTAGCAAGCTCAATCCCCTTGAAGGCTCCTTGACATAATCCAAGGTTTACCAACAAGTGACCCCAGGCTCCTCGACAATGGTTAATCCGAGGTTTACCGTTTGTAATACGTGAATATCTGGCGTCGTTCCCAATGAGGAAGGATTGATTCCCACACTGGTTCGGACACAATCTCGTGCTTCTCCTTTATGAGGAGCTTTCCCAGAGCATAAATGCAACAATTGGATTTCTTCCTACCACAAGATTTAGCTACTTGTTTGTTTTTACTGTCTTGGAGAGTTAATTACTCTCCTACTCCAAGGCACTAGCCTAAGCTAAGTTGGTGTATCAGAGCCCTAGAAATAAAATGTTACTAGGTGAATTTTACTTTAAGCATTAATTTTTATGGCTTTTCTTTAGGACAAAAGGTAGCAGAGATGAAACTTATGATGTGTAGACTCGACTCAAATCCACTAAAAAGATGCACCTAGGATGAAACAAAACAATCTTTCCTTTTCAATGAATTCCCTAGATAAGAGAGTTGGAGAATGCAAAATTTATAAAGACAACTTTCTTGGCAATGAAAATCAAAGAAAAACAAATCTATTTATCTTTTCCAAAGCACACAACACAAGACCACTAATTATTTCACGAAAACTTCATTTCTCTTTTCAAAGACTTCAAACGCTACTAAAACAAACTTTCCTCAAAAGAGATTTTGTATTTTTTTTTCTATTTTAACAAAGCATGTAAAACTACTTAACAAAAATCAACTTTAAAATCAAAACTAAACAAAAATCAAGTTTAAGATCTATGAAAATCTAGGAGAAATTTACCTAAAAGCAAATCTAATGAGGTAAAAGCCTACAAAATATAATTCCAGGTTGTTTTACTCAGTTACAATTCAACCAAGGACTAATTCATGCAGAATCATAAATCAGTCAAAAACAAAAATAACAAGCTCTTGTTCTTTTTCTTAAGAATGAAATTCACAGCTTAACAAACAAGCCTTCTCGAAATTCCGCAAAGAGACAACACAACGGTAGGTTTCTCAAACAAAGGTGGATTTTACAAATGGTCTAACTCCTAAGAAGACTGAAAAGACCAGGGATATCCAAGGTTTCTACAACTTCTAAAGCCAGAGTCACTACAAGACCAATCAAAAAGCCAAACCTAGGGCTAGAATTTCTATGAACTTCACTAAAACCCTTGATGCTAATGAAACAAGTCTAGATGAAAGCTTCTGACAGGTAGCCAGTGGATCTGGGCAGCAATAAACAAACTAGAAACAAGATCTAAAAGGTAAAAAGGGAAAAATTGAAATTTTCTAAACTTTTGACAGGGTATGCAGGCAGCCTGTTTACACAGGTGCGTCCACGCTCTGTGCACAAAGCAGAAGTGCGTACAAGTACGCACTGTGCTTAACCCAGAGGGTGCGTACTTCTCTCAAACACAAGAAAAATAAAAAATAACTCAATCCTAAGCTATTCCACCCAAATTCACAGTCAATCAGTCAAAAACTAGAAAGAAATCAAAGTTTCTCAAATCAAAGTATCAATCAAAAGAGAAATCAATCAAATCCATGGAATCCCCAGTGGAGTCGCCATTTTGTCATGCGGAAAGAGTCAATTTTGCGGACAAAACCGACCTCCCTAGAAGCTTAAGGCTTTCTAGTGACAAACAAAACAATCAAGCACTATCTTTCCCTAAATATGCATTTAAAATAAAAGCAACCAGGTGTTTAAGGCTTACCTTTAGTCCAACGCTGTTTGTAGTAGCCAAACCTCTTCGATCCAGATGAGCTCCTTCTCCTTGAAGCCTGCATACACAAACAAGCAAACGATTACATAGCACCTGCATAACTCATATAATAAAACATATTCATCATAAAGACCAAGGAGTTTATGAAACAAATTATAAATAACAACTTGTTGAGAAAAATGAACTTAATTGTATTAATTGGAAACAAAAGAAACCTTACAACCAGTGCCTTGGTGTTGTGCAGGTCCCTCCCAGGGTCCAGCAAGAGTTCTCCTCTACTTTGATCAGCTCACCCACTTCCAAATGAAGCTAAGAAAGGATTGGAATCTCTCCTCTCAAGCTCTATAAGGGAGTCTTAATTTCAGCAGCATCTACCCTTAGGAATGTTCAGCTTTCAACCTCCTTTACCTCTGGCCCTATGCCTGTATTTACAATGCTTTGGAGGAAGTTAAACAGGTCCACCATCAATGGGATAAGCCCCTCTTTCAGAGGGATAGCTCCCCTCTTCATGGGATAAGTTCCTCTTTCATTGGGATGCATGAACCATCTGGAGGCGCTCAATACACGTCAAACCATCTTCTAGAATGCTCTAGAATCGACCACAAGTAAGTTTTTTGAAGTAAAACTTGCGCCTTTTGACTTTTACAGGGGTACGCACCCACCCCTTTACAGACAGAGCGTACAAGTACGCAGGTATTATATACTTGAGGTGCGTGCACACAGGTAAGAGTAAGAGAAAGTGCGGAACCAGAGTTATATTGCTTTTTTAAAGGCTTTCTCTCTTTTTTGGAGTTTGACATGAGGAGCAGAGGTATAAGACTTGCCAAGGAGGACAGTATGGTTATTGATGGAGCCATACTGACTGCAAATAGTCATGGTGACAAATTTTAGTGTAACAGGCTGCGTGTATACGTGCCTTGGACAAAGTAAACCAATGTATACCTATCTTTCTTCATTCTTTGGAGTCTAATCTGTAATCCTTTGCTATTGACCTGCTGCACTTTGAACTTTCATCTGAGTGAGTTGCCATCAAGGACAATACCTGTATCATAATGCCAACATGATCTAGGGTCCAATGTAGTGATACTCTAAATAAAGAAGATAATCAAGCTCCACACCTAACAATCTCCCACTTGGAGATTGATTATAGCAACTCCATCGCTTCTTCATTTGCTAGACATTGAATCCACTTTGGACCTGGTTGTTTCTCATCTTCTTCATCATACTTGAACACCAATTGAAACTGAGCAGAATCTCAGTTTCTCCCTAGTTACAACTTTTGTTAACATATCTGCAGGATTTTGGCTAGTGTGTATCTTTTCCAACTTCAACTGTCCATCTTCCAACGCTGACCGTATGAAATGATACTTGAGTTGTATATGTTTAGTCTTGGAATGAAATGTAGAGTTCTTTGCAAGATGTATGGCACTTTGGCTATCACTGTATAACCTGCCCAACTACTGCTTCTTACCCAATTCATCCAGAAACCTTTGTAACCAAAACATTTCTTTACTAGCCTCTGTAGCAGCAACATACTCTGCTTCCATTGTTGAGAGTGCAACAACACTTTGTAGTCTTGAGACCCAACTAACAGTTGGTCCACCTACAGTAAACACATACCCTGTTATGATCCTCCTATTATCTCTATCACCTGCATATCTACATCAACATATCCCTGTAGAGTAATGTTTGAACCACCAAAGCATAATTCTTGATTTGTGGTACCTCTCAAATACCTAAGAATCCACTTCACCGCCATCCAATGTTCTTTTCCTGGATTGTTCATGTACCTGCTTACAACTCCCACTGCATGTGCAATATCAGGCCTTGTGCATACCATTGCATACATTAAGCTTCCAACTGCTAATGCATATGGAACTTTAGACATATGAGCCATTTCTTTCTGAGCCTTGGGACACTCCTCCTTACTTAATTTGAAATGGCTAGCCAAAGGTATACTAACTGGTTTTGTATTCTTCATATTAAACCTTTTCAACACCTTTTCTATGTACTCACTTTGAGACAATGTTAATTTGTGATTCTTCATGTATCTAGTTATTCTCGTACCAAGGATTTGTTTTGCAGCACCCAAATCCTTATTGCAAATGAGTTCGCCAATTTTATTTTGAGAACATTTATTTCCTATGTGTTAGAACCTGCAACAAGCATGTCATCTACATACAATAACAATATAATATAGCTGCCATCAATTTTCCTTTTGAGATAAACACAATGATCATAGTGACATTTAGTATAACCTTGTTCAGACATAAACCTGTCAAATTTTAGATACCAATGCCTTGGAGCCTGTTTTAAGCCATACAAGCTCTTCTTCAACCTGCACACTAGTTTCTCCTTCTCTTTTACCTCATATCCTTGTGGCTGCTGCATATATATCTCTTCCTCCAAATCACCATGGAGAAAGGTCGTCTTTACATCTAACTGCTCAAGATTCGAATCTTCAGCTGCTACTAGACTTAAAATAGTTCTGATTGAAGTCATTTTAACAATAGGGGAAAATATCTCATCAAGTCTATACCCTTTTTCTGTGCAAACGCCTTCACCGCAAGTCTAGCTTTATACCTTTTTCTTCCTCCATCTTCTTCCTTCAACCTATAAACCCATTTATTTTGCAATGTTGTTTTACCTGTAGACAACCTGACTAAGTCCCAAGTATGGTTATGTGCTAAGGAGTCCATATCTTCTTTCATGGCTTGCTCCCACTTCTTTCTATTTTCTGCCTGCAATGCTTCTTCATAACATTCTAGTTCACCAGAATCACTCAACAATACATAATATAATGAAGGAGAGTATCGTTCAGGGGGTCTACCTATCCTGGTAGATCTTCTAACACCACTTTCAGGTGTTTGAGGTACTTGTTATTGTTGTGGTTGTTGTTCTGACTGTTGATCATTATGATTTTCAGGCACCATCACTTTTTCTGTGATCTCATTAAGCACTGTGTATTCTCTGTTTTCTTTTTCCCGTTCCTTTTCCTACAGCTGATCCTTATAAAAAACCTTTTCATTGAATATGACATCTTTGCTCCTAATGATTTTGTGTTTTTCATAATCATAAAAGTGATAACCAAAATCATTAACATCATATTTAATAAAGGTACATTTCTTTGATTTTTCCTCAAGCTTTGTTCTATATTCTTTATTAATGTGGACAAAGGCTTCACAACCAAAAGTCTTTAAAAAAAAGTAGTTTACCTTTTTACCTGTCCATGCCTCCTCTGGAATACCACCATCCAAGGAACTTGAAGGCCCTCTGTTTATTAGATAAACAATGGTATCTACAACATCTTCCCAAAATTGTAAAGGAAATCCTACATGCAATCTCATGCACCTTGCACGCTCTATGATTGTCCCATTCATCCTTTCTGACACACCATTTTGTTGTGGTGTTCTTGGAACTATCTTTTCTCTGTGAATTCCACTTTCTAAATAGTACCTATCAAACTCTTTGCTACAATATTCACCTCCGTTGTCTGACCTGAGACACTTCAACCTTTTTCCTATCTCATTTTCAACCAAAGCTTTCCATTTCTTGAAAGTATCAAATACATCAGATTTATTTCGAACACAATAAATCCAGTTTTTTCTGGTTGCATCATCAATAAAAGTAACATAATAGTGAGAGCCACCGAGAGATGATACCTGAGAAGGTCCCCATACATTTGTATGCACAAGTTCTAATTTTTCGCTCTTATTTTCTTTCCCAACTTTGAGAAATCTTATTCTCTTCTGTTTTCCATAAACACAATTTTCACAGAATTCAAAATCAACATGCTTCAAACTTGGAATCAAGTTTCGTGAGTGAAGGATATGCATCTCCTTCTCACTCATGTGCCCAAGCCTATGATGCCACCATGCCATATCTGCTCTTGTAGAGGTTAAAGCATTAACAGAATTAGAAATAACATTGCATAAATACAATTTACCAACATTTTCTCCTTTTGCTATTACCAGCGCTCCTTTATTGGCCTTCCATGTTTTATCTGTGAAAGTAGTTACGCAACCTTGACCTCCCAACTTTCCTGTTGAAATCAAATTTTTCTTTAAATCTGGAACATGCCTTACCTCCTTCAATGGCCATTGATTTCCATTATGCTATTTTATGAAAATTATACCCATTCCATTGATTTTACAAGGTTTATCATCACCCAATCGAGCCTGTCCAAAATCTCCTTGAACATAATCATGAAAATGTTTCCTATCAGGTGTGGCATGGAATGAGGCCCCTGAATCTACCACCTAGGCATCAATAATATTTTCTAATGAAAGAATCAAAGCATCTTGCAACACATCACCTGTCACATTCGCTTCATGGTTGTTTTCTTGTTGCACGTCTCCTTCTTTTTCCTTTTGAGACTTGCAGTCTTTCTTCAGGTGTCCTTTCTTCCTGCATTTCTAGCACACTATCCCCGATTTGGACTTGGATTTGACTTTCCTTGACTTACTGCGATATCTTGGGCTCTTTCCTCTTTCCATTTTTCTTCCCGTAGTCTCTGCAATCAAAGCATTACCTGATGTCTCACCGGAGCTTTTCCGTCACATTTTCTTGCTAAGGATTGCACCGACAACATCATCAAACTTTAAAGTACTAGATCCAGAGACAGAGTTACTAATGGCCATAACTAAACCATTCCAAATTTCTGGCAATGAGCATAGAAATAACAGAGCCCTAACTTCATCATCAAAAGTTACCCCTACAAAACTTAACTGATTGGTAATTGTCTTAAATTCATTTAAATGATCAGCAACAGATCCACCTTCTGACATCTTCATATTAAATAAACACTTCATGAGAAATACCTTATATGAGGCCGAGGGTTTTTCATATAGTTTGGCCAATGTCGACATTAAATCCGCTGTTGTCGTTTCCCTTGAAATATTAAAGGCTATCGACGCTGCTAGGCACAACCGTATTGTTCCAAGTGCCTTTTTGTCAAGAATATCCCATTTTGTGTCTGTCATACTTGTTGACTTCTTTGCCTTTCCGCTCAATGGTTGGTACAAATCTTTCTGGTACAAATAATCTTCCATCCGCATCTTCCACAGGTGGTAGTTTTGGCCGTTAAATTTTTCAACCATAAACCTACCATCTTCCGCCATTGCTCCCACTCGAACCAAGAACCCTTCTCTCCTGCGAGTTTATCAACCAAATAGACCTTCGGCTCTGATACCAATTGTTAGAAAATTATATATTACAGAGCAACAAAACACATTAAATATATTTCAGAAATACAAACACATAAAACACATAAAACAAGAGAGACACAACTATACGTGGTTCACCCAATTTGGGCTACGTCCATGGAGAAACAACCAGTCCTTCTGTTTATATTATCCAGCAAACTGAAGAGATACAACCTATAGTAGATCCGTTGCAGTTCCCTCTTCACTCTCACATAATCTCCTCTCTCTTTCTCACTCAGAATACAGATCTACATAGACGCAATACAATTCCCTCATATATAGCGAGGGGTTGCCTTCTAAGGCAAAAAACCCTAAATTAAACATAACTTCTACTGTCAGATCTCTACCTAATGAACGGCCCAGATTGACTACGAAATTACAACATTATGATCTGGGGTCCAATGCAGTGATACCTATAAATAAAGAATATAATCAGGCTCCACACCCAACAGTTTTGAGGCCCTAAACGATGTTTTTTTGGGGAAAAATGACGATTGTAGTTACAATCATGTCGACAGTTGTAATCCTTAGAGAGATATTTCCAACGAGGTATCGTACGCGTCAAACGGAGATAACATGACCAAGTTATGACCCTGAGAAATTGACTTCCCAACTAACCCCAACGGGGCCCATAAAATCTTGTTGTTACATCTCCTCTGGTTAGGGTTTTGGTTGTTTAGGCTTTTCTCAATAATAAAAAATCCCTTGAGCCCCATTGTAACTCAGTTCATAGGCATGTAGCCACCAGATCTCTTCCTAGAGATAAGCTATCATCGCCCGAGCTAGTCTTATTTCCATTATATTTGTAAGCATACTTTAGTATTTTTCTATTAATGAAATGAAGTGTTATTTCTGCTTCATCTCTGTATTTATGGTTATATATGCACTTTGTTGCATTCCTGTTTAAATCCAGATCAGTGGTATTCGAGTGGTCTGCTCTTTCTTTGTTTTTCTTTATATGTCCCCAACGAGGTCTTTCATATTATCATTTTCCCACAATATTGTTTCCTGCCACCACTCTTGCTCACCTTTTAACACACATAAATTTCCCAATTTTTCCATTCCAATGGGTAATCTTTTTAAAGATGAACATGCATATATCTTCAAGACATGAAGGCTTGGTACTGTTCTTCATCCCACACTCCCGTGTTTGATTGTCCAGCGAGACTCTCGAAGTTTTGTATGCATGTGAGAACCAACTTTTCTAACCTTGAGTATCCACTTGGAACCCGTGTCCCTATCCCCAACTCAATCAAATCATAATTATTAGACAACTTTAGAAGCTTCAAATTTGGTAACCACTCCAACGCAGAGAGTTCCCTTATCCGACTACAGTTAATCAATTAATTTTACCATTTTAAGATGTTCATACTTGTAATTCGGGAATGTTGGCCCTTGATACCAGAAAAGCACAAATAGCTTCTTCATGTTTTTCATGTCATGAGGAAGATTCTCAGCGATCCGGTCAGTCCATCTGTGGTACAAAACTAAGTTCCTCATCTCCGACTAGGTTCCCATTATGCCATCTTGATGATACGAGCCTATGCATACTTGCAACTCCACCAAGTTTTGAAGGCCCTTCAAACTCCAAACGCTCGTTGGTGTTTCCGTTTCCACACTTAAAGGTGTGTATAACAGGATTCTTCTCAGCGACGTAAGTTTAGAGAACTCACGCAGAATCATCATTAAAGAAGTGCATACATCTAAATTAAGATACTTCAGATTTTTTAGCTCCCCAATCTGAGATGGCAATGATTTTAGACATCCAAGTTTAGGAAGATGGCATATCTCTTCACCTAAATCTTTGATGGAGAGCCCACTTAGTGACAAAAATTCGAGCAGTCTTAGTTGCCTCACTGATGTTGGGACTGAAGTCAT
Organism: Pinus tabuliformis; assembly: GCA_031772625.1. Taxonomy (NCBI): domain Eukaryota; kingdom Viridiplantae; phylum Streptophyta; class Pinopsida; order Pinales; family Pinaceae; genus Pinus; species Pinus tabuliformis. The sequence continues at coordinate 585,790,991 of CM062808.1, read as the reverse complement.
TTTGTGCAACCAGACAGGTTGAGAACCCTAAGAGAGGTGAGGCTGAGTACAAATTCTATGGGAAGCAATTCCAAATTTTTGTTGCCTTCTAAGATTAGACTCGTGATCTTTAGGCATCTCAAGTGACTAGGCAAATCCCCAATATAGTTATTGGGAAGTGATATCCTTCTGCAATTATTATATTGGTCCTCTTGGAAATTTGGTGGATTTTGGCTTGTCATGAATAAACAATTCTCTTCTTTGTGAGCTATATACATTGCCATTTCATGAATAATATTGTGAATTCATATGCTGGGAAACACATTGTGAGCATGCCTGCTACTTTTCCTAAAGACATCTGTGCTGTCTTGAACAACGTGGAACAAGGAATGATCTACTAGGAGTTTTACATAGTGGCACACAGTAGCCATGTCCATTATATGTGTTCCATGTTTGCTCTTCACCACACCTTCCCCAATCCACATTTGCACTAATTGGTGTGAATCAATTTCCTAATCTTGCTTATGCATAGTGCAATATAAAAAGCAATTCTTCACTTTTGAACTAGGCAAAGTATCATAACTCCACCGCAATAGTTTATAAAGTTTTGCATCAAGGCTAGAATGAGTACCTGGAAAATATGGATCTACATTTTTAATAGAATACAAACAAATATCCCATTCATGTACTCTGCTTTTCCCAATCATTGTTGTGGCGACTATATTGATGGCCAAAGGAAGACCTTTGCATTGGTCAACAATTTGCCTCGCATGCGCTTCTATATACATGGAAACTTGGTCGTCTTTGAAAGCCACTCTGTGAAACAACATGCAACCTTCATCTCTATAGAGGGGTTGTATTTCAATGGACTCCTGTGCACCCATTTCTCCAATCAGATCCTTCCTACAAGTAGAGAACAAGACTTTACTGTATTTTCCATCCCGAAATTCCACGCCTAGTTCTTGCAAATCAAGCCGACTCCTCAAGTCATCCAATACCAGACAAATTTCATTTTCTTGAGATCTCTAGATTGCTTTACCTTACACTACAAATCATAAATATTATAATCCTCAAGAATTCTGACCGAAATCATCTTGAAAACCTCCCTATATTTGTAGTAGACCCCTTTTAGGAGAGACATTTTGCCAACACCGAGCATGCCATAAACACCAATCAGGTGAACTTGATCGCCTTCATTAAGCCACCTCTCCACTTGGGCTTGAGCATATATAATCCCCAAACCCACAAACCCAGAGGCAGCTACACCTTGAAGCAATGCAACTTCTTTATCCAACGACTTTCATGAAAGAAACTGTAGAGAAGTCACCAACATTCGCAATTTGCTTTGAAAGACATGGTAGAGCCAATCATTAAACAATTTGTTCTGGTACTCTCTTATTTGTTTGGAGGGCCTCCTGGGATTGTTCACAACATAGTCAAGACAATGATGGCGCCCTCCCGAGCTATCGAGTAGGCATTTTGCCTCAACAAGAGAATTTTGCAGCAATTGCAACCAAACCTTCACGATCTCTAGGGGTGCTTTCTGTGGATCTCGAAAGATGGTTGCAATATCTTGTAGAATGATCTCCAGAGGCCTCAAGTCAATTTGCAGAATGTGATGGGAATCCTCGTTGTTAATAACATGGGTCATCAATTGGATGACTAGGTCGATCATGTGATCATTGCCTCTTCCCCTGGTGACGATTTCCATGACTTTCTTGTTAATGTTGGAAAGCAATGTAGAGAAAGGAATGCAAGAGTGTGCAGTTGGGTTATATCTGTGGCGGAGCCTGCAGGGCAGTTGAAGAGGGGCTGTGATGGAGAGCGAGGGAGGCGGATTGGGCGAGGATGATGTGGTAAACACCAAGCACTTAATGATCATTAATATAGTTTTAAGGCGTTTGTATGAAATTCGATTAAATAAAGTTTATGCCAATCACAATGAACAAAAAATTGCGGGAAACCCAAAAAATTATGCTAACCTAATTTTATGGGAATGTAAGAGTTAAAATAAAAGATAATGCGAGAATAAGACTTTACCTTTGCTTTGGTTTGTGGCGAAGAGGGGACAATATGGATCAAGTTGAGATTAAAGTATATACTAGCAATTGCCCCTAAAGGTGCAAAGATACACCGAAGGTATGGAAGCTTTGGGAAGATTTGTCTTTCATCATTGTTTTTGAAGTAGCAAGTTTGTATTATGGTTATGCATACAACATACTGAATGAATTATCACCAAAATATGTGAATTGTGTGTGCAATTGCAGCAACTGTCCCAAATTTAAGGATTGGGAGTGCGGTACCCGAAAAATATGCCACTACACATTTTAACCATGGCTATGTAGGGCCAACAGATAATACTGCTAATGCAATATCAACACTAAAGCAGAAGTCTAAAAGCCATGCTAATCATGGCTATGTAGGGCCAATAGATAATACTGCTAATGCAATATCAACACCAGAGCAGAAGTCTAAAAGCCATGCTAATCATGTAACTATTGGAAATTGGCTAAAACAACCATGTGATTGTGAGGACATGAATAGGTCTGTTTACCGTGACTTGGCTCAATGTGGTGGTTCCCCTGAAATGGTCTTGTAGAGAGTGTTGTTTCCCTGTCATCATTTGAGTCAATTCATAATTGTCTTTAGTTTTCCATGTAATTAGTACCAGACAATTTATCCAAGCTATGCCATGAATTCTACAATATTTAAGTTGATACTTACAATTTTCTTTAGATAAAAATAATAGTGAAAGTTTATGAAATTTTATTGCAAATGAGAAAGGATATTTAATGGTTTCCTTTTATAAATGCTATCCACACTTCCTTGCCTTTATTCTATCTAAAATGATTTTTTCCTTAGCATTAGTGCATCATTTATTTTTCCCATAAATAGCAACAAGAGTTAAACTCCAAAGAGCCCATTATTTCATTATGTTCATGGAAAGATGCATCTAGGATTATCTTGTTCTTATGTCACATGTTAATTTCCTATTTAGAAGGTTCAAAGAATTTATTAATGCTATATTGTCATTGTAATGGGCTATCAAAGTTATGCAGACATAAAACAAAGAGCTTTGTATGGATGCTTATGGTGGAAAACAACTATTGGTAAAATTGTCAGTGCTTTGTATGGATGCTTATGGTGGAAAAAAACTATTGGTAAAATTGTCAGTGCTTTGTATGGATGCTTATGGTGGAGCTTTGTATGGATGCTTATGGTGGAAAAAAACTATTGGTAAAATTGTCACTGCTTTGTATGGATGCTTATGGTGGAAAACAATTATTCATAAAATTGTCAGTGATTTTTTTTTCACAACATTTTGCCAAAAAACTTTGGTGTGTCTTGGTATTGCAATGTCAATTTCTAATTGTATAGTGTTCCATATTGTATTTCTGATGGCATGCATTGACTTTCCGCACAATGACATTACTCTGCATTGTGTTATTTGAAATTTTTTCCAAGAAATTAAATATTTAAAATATGGCAATCATTTCAAGATTAGAAAAAATAATTGTGTTAAGGAACAATTTTAATGAAACCCCTTCATATAACCAAGTTTACTTGTTAAAATTATTTGGTTGGTTGGTAAAGCAAGGTTATTATTAGTTTTTTTCCAAGAGAAAGATAATCTTTATATAACATATATTTTATTTTAAATAATATAAAATATTTGGTCTGGTTTTTTTTTATTTATCCATTTAGGTGTTGAGCCACAACTCACTTTTCATAATATTTCTTTTTTTTTGTTCTCTACAGAATATTAGTAAACACTTAAAATATGAAATTTTAAATATTTGTATTATTATAGGCACACCCATCATTCAAATCCAGAACATCCAAAATTAACTTTCAAACTCCTTTCTTGGAAAAATGCTCCTCCCATTATTCTCTAAATGAGTATTTTCGCGCAACCCACGCAATGAAAAGGAAATGCAACATGGTTAAGAAAAGACATAACATATAAGATTTAGTAAATTTTTTATCAAATGGTAAGACAGGGTAAACCAGAATAGGAATCACATTGGAGTAATGTAGACTCTGGGCATTGGCAATGGCTAAAAGACTCGAGGAGATCTATATTGATATGAACAGAAGTTATTAATCCATCGAGATCCATAACACAAATTATAATTATATTGTTATGAGCAGTTAGTTAATTCAAGATAGTTAATTAAAAAAAAGAACACACCTCCAATTCTTCTTTAAATACACATTTTACCATAAGCAAACCACTCAAAGGAAAATGCAAAATTAACCAAACGCAATGGTAACCAAATAGAAAATCAAAATAGAAATTTCATGAATAATGTATAAAGTCTGAGCAATGGCCATGGCTAAAGGAGCCCATGAGCTCTATATAAATATAAATTACTCTGTGTGCTTAAAAACACTATAAACGTTCTTGAAATACCAAGATTAGAAGTACTCTTCCTCACTTGAAAATGTAAAGTTGATTTACCCATATATTTTTATAGTTCCAAAATTTCAAAATGTCAATTGTTTGGTGCGATGGCAATTGTTCAGTTGGAATGGGCTCTTCGCACGTATTCTGAAGTCATTCAACTCTGGCAGCTTCCAGCTAAATGTATTGAGGAAGCAATAAACGTGCAAATACAGGGGCTGGTGCCTGGTCGCTGGAGCTGGGGCCTGGAAGCCGGGACTCGTGACTGGAGGCTGGAGCTCTGGCTGGAGATGCCATTAATGTTGAGCTAATATGAAAACAATCCTGCCCAATCGAAAATTATCAGGATTCTCTCGTACGCGTCTGATTGATGTGTAGATAAATGAGTTATGAGAAAGAATCGTCTGCTATATAAATCTATTAACGGCTCACGTCATCTTCCGCTTCCCGAAGTGAATGTCTCACGTTAGGTTTCTTTTCTCGCCTTCATGCTGATCTTTTTGGATGATTGATGAGGGGCAGTGTTGTTATTGGCGTTAGATGGGTGAAAGCTGCATTTGCTGCTCGAGAAACTATGACCAGACTGAGCAACGACAGCGCACACTGTGCGGCAACGTGCTTTGACAGATCCAACGATGGAAAAATTTGACAGATCCAACAGTCGAAAATGAAAAGGTAGACGATGGTGGTAGCTTAACTGATTCAAGAAGGACACCTTCAGTGTAAATATATACCATTTAAAAATATATATATATATGATAAAAAAATTAAGTTTTCATGTTTAAATCTCTTTAGGCTCATGTTAGATTCGGATCTACACTGGTTTAAATTACAATATTTATTTTTTGAAAGAAAAAAATAATAAAATAATAATAAAATGGTAAGAAAATAATTAAAATATTTGATAGAATAGGAGTTGTCTATTGAGGGGGAGGAATTCCCGGACGGTCAAAAGTGGTCGGAATCCAGGAAAAAAATTTCAAAAAATCTTGTAGATGTTGTGTTTGAATCATATTTTTTATGGTGGAAATGGATTCAGCACCATCAAAAACATCTAAGACATTTAAAATTATGAATTTTGACAATTTTTACTTGGATTTACAAAAATCCATGCAAGAATTTTTCAAAATATCCCCTAAATTTCCATAACTTTCTGGGGAAAAAAACATAATTTTTAAATAGGGCAATAGAATATAAACGAAAAAAATTAAATTATTAATAACAATTAATATAAATTTAAAGTGTTTGTGCAAATTTCGATTAAATAAAGTTTATGCCAAAAGGAAGCTTAGAGATGAAGAGAATGAACCGAAAGTTTATTCCAAAATGAAGCTTAGAGATTAAGATAATGAACCGAACGTCGAGAAAACTGAAATTTTTTATGCGAACCTAATGTTATGCAAGACTTAAAATAAAAGATAATGCGAGAATAATACTCTGCCTTTGCTTTTGTTCGTCCCGATGAGAGGGCAATGTGCGTCGGATTGAGAATAAAGTGGCTTCATATATTAAAAATTTATAAATTAAAATTAAGAACTTGTATTATTATATCTTTTGAATGATATGTAAGAGCAAATGTACGTAATAAGAGTAGATGCACGCCAAAAATTAATTTTATCGTATATATTTATTTATATTTTGAAAAATATTTATATTTAAAAAAATTATTGTATTATTAGACGTGAATATATATATATATTAAAAAAAATTATAATGAATGAATTATATATACATTAAAATAATTCAAATAGTATTATTGAATTTTTAAAGAAAAAAAGAATACTCAAAGAATCTAAACAATAAAATTGTAAAAAATATAATAAAATTAAAAAATAAAAATAAAAATAAAAATTAAATATATATTTTAAAATATTTTATTTATGAAAATAAAAATAAAATTAAATCACAAAAATATATGTAAATAATAAAGCTTTAAATAATAATAATAATTATAAACGATATATAAATGTGTAAAAAAATTGATTTAAAATGAAAAGATGATCACAACTAAAATAAGAATGTATTTATGTCAATTTAGATTCATCTTAACTTTACATTTATCAAACAGCAAAATGGATCAAATCTCTTGAGGTGTAAATTTCTTTTTGAGTGTAAAATGAGGAAACGTTTGCACCTGGAGAGATTTGATCCCTTAGGGCACTTGATAAATGTGGGTTTAAGATGGATCTATGCTAGTTTTAATCGTGCACGATCACAAAAAAATTGTTGAACATTTTATTATTATGATCATTTGAAATATGCGAAATATATCTAAGATTGATATGGTCAGTCTCGAGTTTCTCAATTTCATTAGTTTGTTGGGATGATAGAGACTATTAATAACTTCAATGATGAAATACAAGTTTTGACTGCAAAGTCACAATGTAACAGTGTTGAATGATAGAAAATATGAATAATAAGAATGTAGTTAGTTACAAATAATTTCCATTGTGATCAATCTCAAACTATTTTCGTATTCTATTCTTATTGTCACGCCTGTTTGTGTTTCCATCTTTTCATACTGATTATATGAAAAGGGTGGTTGAAATCATAGACCAATGCATCTATTGCAAGTAATCAAATATGATTAGAAATCAACATATACACTAAAATCAATGCATCTAGTGAAAGCAATCAAATAGGATTAGAAATCAACATCTACACTGAAATCAAGGCATCCAGTGCAATCAATCAGATAGGATTATGAGTCAACATCTTAATAGAGAAATTTTGAAGTCTAAAATGGGCCTCAAAATAAAAATGTACAACCAAAATTAGCTTTATAAGAACCAATAGAATTCAATATGATGATGTCAACCATGGGGGATGATTCACCATTTTTGAAATAAAAAAATTAAAAAGATTAAAAATATAAATAATAAAAAACTATTTTTTCCACTGATCTCCCAACAATTTTACTCAAATTTCGAGTTGGAGCACTTATTGGATGCAAAATTTAATTCCTCATCCAAGGACTACCGTTGTTGCATATTTTCGATGAACCCGACTACAAAAAAAATGAGAAATAGATGAAAAACATGATTACAATCACGCTTTTCATGTATTTGTCATTTTTCATGTAGCAAGGTCCATCAAAAGTATGTAACATGGGTATTCCTTGGATGAGGTAATAAATTATGCATCTAACATGGGCTCCCACTCAAAATTTGAGTAAAATCGTAGGGAGATAAGTTGAAAATATGAATTGAAAGAGTAGTTTTTTCTTTTTTTCCCTTTAAAATTTAATGATGTAATCTAATATTTTTTTTATTATTCCCACTATTATTTTATAATATTCCTTAGGAGGTCCATTTTATACCTCAAAATTTCTCTAATGACACTAAAATCAATGTATCTATTTCAGTGAAAACCAAAATATCACGGTTTTTAAATCTATCTTCTTTTACCTTTTTACAAAAGCCCTATGTCCTCTTTCTCTATGGTTAATAATGTTTAATATTACATAATAGTATATAACTTTAAAAATAACATTATATAGTATAATATATTAAATATTATATAACATTTTATATTATGTTTAATATTATAATATCATAATACTATATTGAATATATTATAAGATTATATTAGCTGCTATATGATATTAGTCAATAATTATTATATAATAGGATATGGACCGTAGTTATTAATGGATTTGATTATGGAAAGCACAACTACAGTTTGCAACGAATCTTGTATTTGTAGAGGATCATTTAGAAGTGGCTATAACATCATGTGTTATGTAGATTATGGAAGCATCCCTCTTGTCTTATCGGGAATATAAAGTTGCAATATTGCACGATGGATCAGAGGTTCGAGGATCATTATTAAATGCAGTGTGACACTGTCCTTTCATTATTGATTTTTTTCTAGTTATTTTTTATGAGGTTGTGGTGGAGTTTTGTATGGAAACGAAGGGATCACCTTTTGTCTCTAGGACATGGATATTAATCCCTTATTATCTAGTCTTCACCAACCCCATGCATGGATATGGTTCGCCATTTGAGGGTACAACATTCCTTTTGTTGCATTAATGGGTTAATCACCAGATATTTTAGATGGTTTACCTTAAATGCCTGCACCTTCAGTTTCAATCTGTTTGGTTTGATGTAAATAAAGCGGCGAATTTTCATGATCCAAGTTTGCATTGATCATTGGGAGTTTTCAAAGACCGTATTTCGATGGATAGAGTTTCATCTTTTTCTAGTTCATGCTTGTGCACCACTATAACAACCCTGGTCAAAATTCCATGTAAATAAATTTAATAAAGGAAAAATAATAACTGAGGTCATGGAACTTATTCCAAGCTTAATGTTGGGCAAAACATCATAGTGTGGGTGTTCATTTGGTTTCTTATGGCTAAGGAAATTGGCAAAGGCAATGGCAAAGGCTTTAGAAAGGCAAAATGACATATTTGGCAATTTATTTATGAAAATAATGGAAATTGGGAGAAAATGAAGGTGAAAGGTTACATGTTGTATGTGAGGAAGAAAATGAAGTAAAATAATGGAAAATGAAAGAGAATAGAGGCCTCATTAATAAAAAGGCTTTTGAAGATTGGTGGTTTCTTTTGCCGAGTTCAGCTTTGGAGCTCTCTCTCTATTCTCTCTCTCTCACACTATTGAAAACTTAAAGAATTCTTGGAGCACTTTAGCATTGGATGGAGAAAATAAAAGAAGGAAAAGGGAAACAAAGACCAAGCAAGGAAGAGCAGGATCAAGCGACTACTGCGAGATTATTTGCAGGTATCGAGTTACATGTATGATTTCCTTGCTAGTTTTGGCATGCATGTGTGTTCTTGGTTCTCTTGTTGTCATTAGCATGGGTTTTTCCAGGTGTGACAATGTTCTTTAGCCTTGCCTTATCATTTCCGCATAACCATGGTATGATGGGGTTCTCATGTTTTGGTTGAGCTGGATTGCCAGATGGATTCGAAACTGAGTGAGGTGGTCTCTGAAAGAAATAATACATGGCCTAGTGATCCCTGAATTAGACTGTGCATTGCGGTAAAGCCTTGGCCTAGTAACCCCTTAACCAGATGGTGGGTTGCGTAAATCCAAATTTTGCGTTACCTTGGTGGGCCTAGGAATCCTCAACTACTAAATGGCGGGATATATGGTAAATAGTAGAGATGGGTGCCGTCTATCAGGCCTAGGAATCCTTGGTTGATGAATGGCAGGATATATGGTAAATCTTGGAGGGTGGAGTCATGGCTAGGCCTAGGGATCCTCGACCATTGTATGGTGGGATGTACTGTAAAACTTAGAGACTAGGAGATTGGAAAATTCGTCACAGTGTAGGTGGAGAAATCGAGTGGTGTCCATGCTTGTTTACGACCTAATGATTTGGGATAGATTATGGTAAACCTTGCTTTTATTGATGAGGGTGAGGTGGTTTAGCCTCTTGAATCCTTGGTTGATTTTGGTTATTATTCCCACATTCATGCTTGGAATATGGCATGGGGGTGATTGGCTAAAAGAAAGATTTGGTTCAGTCAACCTATGGTCAGGTGGTTTGTGGAAGTCCCATATCTGTTTGGCTTTTGCACTCATTACTAAGAGCTCTTTTCCTTGGTATTTCATGTTTAAATGTACTAATTTATATGAGGATTTTATGGCTATTGTATCCTTTTTATTTATGTTGTTTATATACTGGTTATGAGTATGTTTTATAACAATGATGATGTATGGCTCTCATCATGTTTTGATTTGTAAATGAATGAACAATGAATATATGACATAATAGATGATAATGCAACTATTATGGTAATGCATCAATGCTTCTTAGTGATTCTCAGATAAGTAGGAGATCCCTATGATCATATCTGTTTTTATGACCTATAGAATGCATATTTGTGACATGTGTTGACGAAATCCTTGTCATGGCTAGTAGGTGTCCAGTCACTTCATTGATCAAATGTTTGCATTAGTACCTTTGTTTCTATGCTATTTATCATTACTAAAGCCTTATCTCTGAAAAAGTGGCACAGAATCCAAGGTCGTTGGCTCAAAACTAGCTGAAAAAGTCCCCAGTCACTAGCATGCCCTTGCTGTGGGAGTGACTGGAGGGTCCCATTCGCATGCATTCCCATGTCATGGGAGTGACTAAGGATCTAGGTCAGTGAAATGTCAAGTTACCTCAAGGGTTGGTCACCTCTAAGGGTTGGTTGGCTCCTGAAGTTTTTGTAACATATGTAGATGGTCAGATTGGTTGTGTTTGTCAGTTCCACTTCTTTAATTGTACACGGGGTGTTGAACCAGATCATAGTATCCTCTTGTCACATGTTTACCCCAATAGACTAGTTGACTTGGGTAAATGTGGGAGGAAGCTGTCATAGAGTGGTATGAGAGCATGGTTCACCCCTTGGACTAGATGGGCGATGTGTTGGTCATACATTGATGTCAGTTTCATATGTGTTCTCTATGCTTGTGGTCTATGTGCTTGTTGCATATGCATGGTGTTGGGCATGGTTGCGGTTGTGTCACCATGGAAAAGTTGATGTTGTTGTTGCTGAATGTGTCGTCATGAGTGTATGTCAGTGAGGCATTTTTTATACACAACAGTGTTTACATGTTGTTATGCATACATTGACATGGTTATAGTTGTCATGCACGGGGTCATGATGTGTGGTTGATATGGTCATGCATTGATGATTGGACTATGGTTAGGATGCTATCTATATGTTGTTATGATTATGTTTATACATGTATTGTGCTAATCTAGTTGATCTTGTAGACGACATATCCTCCTCGGAACTATACGAAGGTATGTTGATTATATTATGTTCTAGTTTAGCTGACATGTATACTTGCAGGAAGAATATCAAATATGTATAGAAAGATGGTATAATATAGTTCACTAGACTCTCCCTATGGATCATATGAGCAACGTGGTGTTGGGAACTCTTCTGACTTAGTAGACACATTGAGAATCTTGAAGGAAAAAGTAAGAAGTTGTAAGGCAAACAATGACAAAATCATTTAGGCACAAGAGAAAAAAGCAGAAGTAAATGTAGTAATCCTTCAGAGTTTGTCAGAATTGCAAAGATAGGGACCACTCAGGATCATCCATGAGTAGGAGGATAGAACTAATCAGGCATATGGAAGTAGATCTCATGGTGGGCACAGGTCAGATAAGGATGACACGGTTAGAGATGGAAGGCTCTTGGATACTCTAGATAGGAGAGGTGACGGACACATGTACTATTCTAGTTATGGTTCTGACAGACACTATCATCGTCATCGTTACCACTCCATTAGGAGGAGTGGAAAAGGATACTTGCTAGATGAGTTCAAGAAATCTAAGCCACCTACCTTTGATGGATATTTGAAGAAGTTGGAGGATGTAGAGGCTTGGTTACTTAGGACAAATAAATTAATTGAACTACATGAGTACACAGAGAATCTGAAGGCTAGAATAGCTATATTTAGCCTCAAAGGGAAGGAAGGTATCAGTGGGAAGATGTAAAATGGGTCAGAGACATCAGGGCAAAAGACTTGATTTGGTATGAATTCAAGAGACTCTTCAGGAAGAAATACTTGTGAGAAAGATACTATGGAAGTAAGACCAAGGAATGTTATGAGCTAAAGATGGGATTGATGATAGATGAGGAGTATACGACTAAGTTCTTAGAGCTATTGAGGTATGTACCATATCTTAAAGATGAGAAGGCTAAATCTCAGAGATTTGTCATTATGTTTCCATTAAAATTTAGAGATTGAATTGAGTATGATGAGCCTCAGTAACTTGAGGAAGTTATTGGAAAATTGAAACACTATTACGAGCATTCAAAGCGTAAGAATGAATCTTAGCAAGGTTGGAAAGGGAAAGATAAAGGTAACGATAATTGGCAGCCGAAAAGAACAAGACCTCAAAATGTAGAAGAGAAAGAGAATGTTTCATCATACAATAAGTTCAATGTAGCTAGACAGGGACATGGGTCACAACCTTAGATCTATATTGCATAGGAGGTGCAAACTATTGGGGATGTTGGGCAGAGAATTCCTCGTATATATGCAGCATTGTATAACACACAGGCAGATCTCCAGGCATCTATCATTGAGATGGACAATAAGCTTTTTGATCAAGTTGTTTCTATTTTGATTGACCTTGGATTTAATTCTAGTTATGTTAACCCTGACTTAGTGGATAAGTGTGGTTTGAATAAAGAAGTGCATGCAGAATCTTGGTTAGTGAAGTTAAGGTCTGATTTTTTCTCAAGAATTTGAAATTCATGAAGTTTTGTGCAATGTTATTAAAGTAATTGAATTAAATCTTTGAGATGTCTCTTAAGGAACAAAGGTAGTCCTTGTATCAAAAAAATATTTTATTTGCAAAGGAACCATAAAATGTCATTCTCAACCTCATTTGGAAGGATTGTTCAGAATCTACAATTACCCAAAAAGGTCGAGATCATATGAATAAAATTCTAAGTAACTTATAAGCCATTACCAAAGCTTGTAGAAGCTCTTTCTCCCACGAGTTGTGCCATTCCGAAACAAGAGATCTGCACAAACACACACACACATATAAGGTTGAGACCTAATAGTTGTATAGAAGTCGACCTTGAAAGAAGAATCTTTCATTAGGGGAATTTTGAGGTCGAAAATGGGCCTTCTAAGGAAATTATAAAATAATAGTGGAAATAATAAAATAAGATTAGATTAAATCATCAAATTTTAGAGGGAAAAAAAGAAAAAAATATTTTTTCAACTTGTGTTTTCAACTTATATCCCTATGGTTTTACTCAAATTTCCAGCAGAAACACTCGTTGTTTGAAAAATTTGATTCCTCATCCAAGGAGTTCCCATGTTGCATACTTTTGATGGACCCTACTACATGAAAAATGAGAAATACATGAAAAGTGTGATTGCAATCACGCTTTTCATGTATTTCTTTTTTTTCGTATATCAGACTCCATCGAAAGTATGGAACATGGGTACTCCTTGGATGAGGAATTAAATTTTACATCCAACAAGTACTCCCGCTCGAAATTTGAGTAAAATCTTGGGGAGATAAGTTGAAAGTATGAGTTGAAAAGTAGTTTTATTATTTTTTTATTTTTTTATCTTTTACTTTTTTACTCCAAAATGGTGAATCATCCCCCATGGCTGACATCATCATCTTGAATCCTATTGGTTATTATAAAGTTTATTTTGGTTGTACATTTTTCTTAGGAGGCCCATTTTAGACCTCAAAAATCCCCTAATGTATTTTTGACAAGCATATTGGGTCTATCTAAAAGGTCTATTTCATTGGTTGATGAAGCCCCAATCAAAGAATCATACTCATAATTATACATCAGGGTGATAACATGGATCTGGGTTACACTTGTTGGCAAGATAAGGTGCGTTTAGGTGAAAAAAAAGAGGGCTCAGTCGAGCAGTTCAAGTGCTCGATCGAGCAATTTAAGCGCCCAATCGATCCATTTTTAAGCACTTGATCAAGCTTCTCGAGTGCTAAAAAAATGGATCAATCGATCTATTTGAATTTAAAATTTAAGCGCTTGATCGAGCTTTTGAGGTCCTAAAATCCAAAATTTCAGCACCCCTTCTGCAAAATTTTCTGCAACATCATTTTCTACCTTGACAGACTTAGGGGAAAAATTGTCCTCTCGTGCTTTTTTTTTTGTTCTTTACTGGTCGACCATTCTTTACCCTAGGTAAAACCTTATTGGGTCTTTTACCCCCATCCATTTGCTTCCTTAGGAAGTCATGGAAACTTCACCTTTGTATGGATGCATTTTGTAATTTCTTGAAGCACCTCTTTGCTGGCTATGACATAGGTATGTAAGCGTTTTCTTTTCTTCCTTTCTAAGTGTTGATTTCTTTGTCAAAGTCACTAGTTTACACTGCTATGAAACCCCTATCTATATATTTCCACTTCTTGGATTTATTGGTCAAAGGTTTTTCTTTTCCTGTTAATAATGTTTCCACTATGCGTCTTGTGCAGGTAGAATGTGTTTTTTGTCCCTAAATAGGTAACTTATCAATACCTTCCGCTGTCTTCTTCCAACTCTTTGTTCAACGTAATTTTTTTTTTCGATGAATACAGCTTCATTATAGCATTTCTCATACATGTTGTTTCCTTCTAGGTACTCTCTAAATCTCCAGGCCCATGTAAATATTTCATTATGAGAAAATGGAGCCTTCTAACCACAACCCTTGTGTACCAGGTCGGTTCAAACAATGTTTCTTTCTTGGTTGCGTGCTATACGAGTTTCCTATGGAAAATAGAGCAACTATATTCTTATTATTATGAGGTTTTATTTTTGCTAATTTGATTCAGGTCTTGGCCGATGGCCTACAATTCATGTTTTTAAAAAAATTAAGAGAATAATTGCGAAGTTTGAGATATATTTGGTTATGCACTGAATTTGCAAGCAATTGTATTTTTTCCTGTACTGCTCCATTTGGTGTGGAATTGAGGTTGTATGGATTTTCTATGGTATACATTCAAATGTTTTCGAATATGATGGAATTTTTTTCTTACGTACTTTGAATAATTATACTTTTACTAGAATTGGTTACTTTTTTAATCAATAGATGGTGTTTTAATCTTCACTCTATATTGTGGGTTACAACATTCACATTTGTTCCCCTTCGGTCTCATAATCATATTTAGGTTTACATTTATACTACAAAACGTTTCTTTTTGGTAATGTTCTCTAAACAAAAATTTAATTTTAACAGTACCAACGGTTTTAGTTTCGGGAGTTTTTTAATTACAGTATTATATGCAGCTATTTGGAATGTTATCAGCTTTGTTTTTCCTAGTTAGGTGTTTAGGGGTCGATATATATAGTTAACTATACCACTGGATCAAGTGGCTTGGTTACTCGATACGTGTGACAACCCTCACTGTTAATTTTACTACTACATATCGGATTTGAAATTCATTGTTATCCTCCAACGTGTATTAATAATTCCTTGTGTTAGCATGGTTATCTACACTATTTCACATATGGCATATAATGCTTGGTTTTATGTCTCATCATGGTAACAATAATGTGATCTATAACATAATACTTTTAGATTTTTTGTATTAAGCATTTTTTAAAACTCCAAACTATGAATGTTGGTCTGCCGAGCATAAAAAATAGAATTAAAAAAGCATACACCTTTTTTATTCAATCCCAGTACAAGCTATAACTATAACAATGTTTTAGGACTATTTATTCCAGCTATCACCCTTACCTTAATAACCTCCCCTTCCTTGCATGCAAATATTTCCTTGTAGTCTACAAGGGTTTCGCTTCCCACACCCTATCTTCCTTCCTATTTCAGCTTAACTAAATGTGACTACCTATAAATAATAAATAATACCTCCTTAATAATGGAGCATCAACATATCTCGAGAACTTAATAGAAACAACCAATTTCTTGCATGCCTCAGAATTGATCATATCTTCGACTATGCGACAAAAAATAATCGAGTCCAAGATGTAGCTCAATTTACTCCTTATAATAACATGCAACGAAAAGGATTTTCTCATTATACTATCATGCTACAGAGAAATATAAATATAAATATGGCATACAACAAAGTATAATTATAAGGGTTATCATTATTCTATCTCTCTACAAAGAAACATAATTAGAACAAAATATTACAACCAATAGCAAATAATAATAAGAATAATCGTGCAACAGTTTTATAATCAAAAGTCTAAAGAATATATCTTCTAATGAGGAATTACTCAGCACTGGGTTGCACTCCTCTCGACCATGAACTAACTCCTCCAATTTCGCTCGAGCTAAGAGTTCCATGCCACCACCAGAACCAACAACCCCTTTGATTATCAATGATTTTCTTTTATATTTTTTTTTCTTTCCAACAAATTTCTATTTTGCAGTTTGGGTGTGGCAACCTATTTTTCCTAGGATTTTCTCTTGTTCCTTTTTCAAGAAAAAGTTCCTTCCTTTTTCTTTAAAGCCCACCTTTTTCTCCCGCAACGCTGTACTTTACCCAACTTAGTATCTATCTCCAACTAAGGAATTTAATACAATCTTTCTCTCCCATTGTATTAAATTCATTTTTCAATTTTTTTTTCTCTTAGGGATTTTAAGGAGATTTAATAGGGAAGATTCAATTCATCATAAATCAGTTGTTTCCAGCTGACAGGAAATCTTCTACTCTCATGCTCCATTTCCTGAGTAATTCTCATTTTATTATTTATTCATAATAAATTCATTTATTACATCATCCATAAGTTTTTTTTTATATCAAATTATTCATAGTCTAATGTGACTTCCTCAGTCACTCAATTCAAAAATAATTATAGACCAAGTCTAAAACAATACATTATTGCATAGAAATTGGAGGGTATATTACATCGGATTTCACTAGTCACCAAGGAATTTTGTAGCTTTTCCTAACATCAATATTGCAGTTCTACTCGATAGTTTGTCTTGTGTACTTATCCCAATGACGATGTCTCCTCGTCAATGAATGGCCAACTATAGTGGAGGGTCCAGTTCGAGGGTATATTCACATCCCAGATGACTGTCTGGATGGACCTATCTGGCGTCCTTATATGATACAACACCAATGGAAGTTGGTTAAGAGATTCAAATTTTGGAATCTCGGGAATTTTGAGATAAACCTCATTTCTCTGATTCCGAGGTTGGAAATCAAGATCTAAAATGGATCCATGATCTTGGTAAATTCAGAAAGCATAAGTTGTACTTTCTACATTTAGTGGTTATCAAAAACTTGACTCCTTACTATGTTTGTTCATTAGAGATAAACGGGTGGATCATTACAAGATTTTTGCAGGGCGGGAAGACTTGGAGTGCCTCCTAAGAACCATCTAGTACTATTTGGGTGACATTCTTATTCACCTTCATAGAGTGGAAACAAATATTGTTTCTGAGTCGGATTCCTATTCAAGGAACAATTTAGATGCTTCTGCGGTGATCAATACTCCTGTCGTCCACAATGCACCCCCTCTCAACTCAGTCCCTAAAAAAATGGAGGCCCAATGTCTCTGGTGGTGATTTCAAATTAACATTTCAAGTTTCTGCTTTATGCTTTTTGTGGTTGGTCTCTACAGTCTGATCAACTAATTTCAAAATGGTGTCTTATGATCCTTGATCTATGGTTTTATTTGGTTGTTGGAGTGTTTGCATGTCATGGTGGCTCCATAGCTACTCAAACTTATATTAGCATAGTCGTGCAATGATGTCCCTGCCATACCTTCGTCATTTATGCTCATATTATAACATTAGGTTTCGTAATTTTGTTAATTTTTTGTACTCACAAACAAAAGCCTCACATTGCATATCTTGGATATTGTTGAATAGAGAGAATGTTTGATGTAGTGGCTATGTCATAGGCAGTCTTCAGTAGCATCATGAGAAGGATAGGATATTGAAAAGTCTTTAGTACTACTATTTCTCTCAAGGTACTTGCCGGTCATCATGAGAAGAAATGCTATGCATCATGTTGACAAACTGGTTCAATGTCATGTATATTTTGAAAATGATTTTTGATTAATAGAATTTTTGTACCCATTTACCAAATAAAATAAAATAAATAAATTATGTACAATGAAGAGATGGAAACAAAATACTAGTAAAATTTAACCTCTCATCATAACACTCTACACTTTAGTATCAAATGTTGGATAGTAAATATTTCTTAGATGAACAATCATCTATGTGACTACTTAGGTGTTAATTGGTTTATGGCTAATTCATATTGATGCATTATGGTTACTTATTAAACTTTTCATTATCACACTTGTGTTTAGATACTTAATTTGTAGCTATTATTCACGGATTGTTTGAATCCATTAACCACCGACTCTTAATTCACTAATCTCGCTTCGACTGATATGTTGCTAAATATATTAGCACAATAATCGTGTCTTATCAAAATTCACTGTCACCACTTACTTGCCTTATTACCGCATATGCAACATTGATTTTTTTATCTTTATCCTCTTCATTTACATTTATGGTTACTTTAGCATGCTAGGATAACCATAAGTTAAATGTTGATAATCACATTTATTAAACATTATTACATCGTAAGGTGTTTCCCTCTGAGAAGATATCCCCTAATTGCAACTCTGCACCATTTTTCACCCTCAAATCCATTGTTAGACAATTGAACAATGGTCTTCCATCAGATTAAAATAGCTACGATTTTTTATTTATTTATTTAAATAAAACATTAAAAATAAAAAATAAAAAAAAATAGCTGTTAATTAATAAAATAGTTATGATACTTAAGAAAACACTACAGAGCCCTTCCTTCACGTGAATAACTGACTTTGCAACGGACGAGCTGCAGAGATCCTCCTCCACCCGCGAGTGTCCCTGCATTCGAATTAGCCACCTATGATGGGGAAGTTCAGTCGTGGAAAGATGAATTGGGGCATGCCCAATGTTTGGGCTTGTTGGCTATTAGTTAGGTCCATCTGCCCCCCTAGGTTTATCAGACTTTCCTTTAAGAGCGTTCATTTGTTTCTTTATTTCATCTATTCGTTTCTCGCTATTCGTTTCATTTGTTCACTGCTTACTGCTTATTTTAGAAAATTTATTGCTTTGTTTGGTGATGATTGGAAATTGTTTCAGTACATTTCTTGCTTTGTTCGATGAGGATTGGAGATTTTGTTCTGTGATGATTGGCGATTTCAAGGCAGTATATTTCCTTCTTCTTCTAGGAAATTTCTTTCTCTTTGGTGTGTGAGGTAAGTCTTCTTTCTCTTTCTTGTGTGGGTTATGATGTGATTTAGTAATAAATCAATCATGAGATTTTTTCATATTTAAACGTGATTCCATTTGTTACGGTGAGGAATGAAATGTTCTATAATTTGTAAATGGGTTTGACCCACCGCTACCTTTGGTATTGATGTATCGCTACTCGCTTTGTAGAGGTTTAGGAAATAGGAGGAAAGTGTCAAGGAATTTGATATCCATTTGTCGGGTTACACAGTATTTTCTTGACCAAATTGCAACAATGAAATTCTCATCAACCTCCCACCTCATAGATTGTGGCCTATCATGTGTTGTCATTATGATGTAATTCAGTCTTTTGAATAACACATTGATTTGGTTGGGCCTATGCCTTCCCTTTTGGCTCTGCAAATATCTTGATTAGATAGTAGTTTAAGTGTAATGTAGTGACTTGATTAGCTTTAGTGTATTTACTTTGATTTTTAATTCACTCAATGCATGCATTCACCTCATTTCAATTGTTTTTGTTTACTTTTATAACTGTCTTAGAGATCCGATTTCAACTGCATATAATATAATTAAGTATTTTTCCTTACTCTTGATTTCTTACAAGCATCTCAAGAGTATGTTTTTGTGTGTTGATTAGTTGTACCATTTAAGAAGATTTACTTGTTTGAGAAATGCATACAACCCCTAGGGACATCCCTCTAAGACTACAAAAGTACTAGTCAAAACAGAGAGACATGCAGAGAGGGTTTAGCTGTCTAAAGTTGGTCCACAACTCTGTCTGCTACCTTTGGTATTGACATCTCGCTAATTGCTTCGTAGAGGTTGAGGAAATAGGAGAAAAGTAGGAGTCATCTGGAGATGGAGCCCTTATTTATGTCACTCTAAAAAATGATAGTTCTACCCAAATCAAACAAGGAAATCTATTTTACTCTATTTTCTGTATTGTTCTGGAGTAAAGAGAAATTTCCATCTCTTGGCACCCTCCTCTCATAAACATGTACCAACTCAGCCTTTTGTTGAATTTAAACTGTATAGATTATAGCACAGGGATATTTTCAATGGTTGTCTGTCAAAGAATACTTGGGACATTTTAAATATGAGGTTAAAATGATAGAAAACCTTATGAAAAGTTAAAACAGACCAAGGGATTTTATTTTGAAGTTGGTCTACGTTTTTACCATCTGAAACACTCAAGCACCAAAATTTTCATGGGACAAAGATGAAAGAATAACACTTAGGACATTGTTATTCCCCCAGTGTAAAAGAGTGAATTTTTGTTCCCTGTGGACATTGGGCAATGCATTTTGATCATTTTTCAAGAAAATGAAAATTTTGGAAAAGGATTTTTCTGATTCAATGTTATTCCCTTTTATATTTGACTTGGATTTCATTGTAGAAAGCCATGATTTCAAAAAATTCTACATTACTTTGTAATAAATAATCATTAATAACTGGTCTTAACTGCATTAAGAACAATGTACAAGTTTTTTGAGAATTTGTAAAAGAACTTGATGCAATCCTACAATAAAATTTCATGCAGTGCACTGCATGGAACTTTTACTTGACCTGTTTTCTAGAATAATTACAAAGTTTATAAGTCTTTACAGATGATATTTGGGATTTTAACTTGTGGTTCCTATGTTTTCATTGCCTTTAGCTAACCTTGGAAGCATTTGGGAATTGGGATCCCTATAAAAGAGGGCATAATTCTTTTCTAATGGAGTTTCATCCACCTTGTTTATTGCTACCATGTAATACTTTACCTTTGGAATAACATCAATTCAGAACTAGTGAATTGGAAACACCTTATTTGTATTGATATGGATTGACCTTCTGTACATTAAATTCTAATCCTGCTCTTCACTGTTATTCAGGGGAAACTGAGAGGATTCGACAATGCAAAGGCTGAGTTTTTGCATTGCATGATGAGCCTGAGGTAGCACGTGTTTGGTTTACTCATAATGACTCATCCAGGCTACCAATGGTTATATATTTCGGTGATTTATGTCTAAAGGAATTTGGCCTAATCTATGTGTCTGATGTCTCTTACAGTTGTTTAACTAAAAGAGATGAATTCATTGTACTCGCTACGGATGGGGTATGCTGAGATTCTGATTACAAATTTATCATTAATACTTATCCTGATTGTGCAATTTAAACGTACTTAGAAATCAGTATTTGATCTTTACATATTTTCCGTAGGTCTGGGATGTATTGTCTAATAAGGAGGTTGTGGAAATTGTGGCATCAACACCTTCTCAAACAACTGCAACCAGAGCTTTGGTGGAGTATGTTGTTCGAGCATGGAGGTTAAAATATCCAACTTCCAAAGTGGATGATTGTGCAGTGTTCTGTCTTTTCCTCAATAATTCTCTACCATATGAGCCAAAATAAAAAAAATCTAGTGGCACAGGGCCCTAGTAGTCAAGCAGTGCCACAAGAGATCACTTCAGTGTCAGCTACAAATTCACGCAAATATTTGGACAAGAACATAAGATACTTTAGTGAGACAAATATCCCCACATTAGAGCGTGCAAACACAGTGAGGAATGCTAATGATCTGAATGATGCATCTCAAAATTTAAATAGAGTCAAGAGCTCCAAGGAACCGAAGGGCCCAGAGAGAACACAATCCCAGAGAAAACTTGTTGAGTGTATTTCCATTGGTGATGATGAGGAATGGTCTGCTCTTGATGGTGCTACAAGGGTGAACTCTCTTCTTAATCTTCCCAAGTTTTTGATAGGAGACAAAAAGGTTGGAGTACTGAGGAAGTGGCTTTGAATCCTCTCAGATAAATATCAGGTTTGGGAGCCTCAATGGGCTCAAATTTTCAGTTTTTTAATCGTGTGTCCAACTTGCTTTTGTTGGACTCAGATGGTATCTTATATAAGAATTTCTTGTGAACAATGTCTTTGTAAAAAAAAATATAGTTCCATCTCTTACTCTAGGAAAATCAGTGGAAAAAATAATGACACAACCTTTTTATTACTTTAGGTTTTATGTTGTTTTGAATTACGATTAAGAAGTAATGGAGCAGGGAATGCCTAAAAATGTTATTTCACTACATGGACAAGTGGGTTTCAAATACAAGCTACTAAAATTTTTAGTTGTCTTTGTCCTAGAAATTGTTGTTTCTCTGTCTTGACTAGTAGATTCAAAACATGTTATCCTACTAGCTTGATGAGGATGCAAATACTAAATTCAAACTCATAGAAATAATGTTCTCTTTTATAGGCAAATATTTTAAGGTAGTTTCTCGCAAGCATTTTGTGGTCAGAAAATTTTGTTAGGAAGTCTATGCCATAATTTTGGAGCTTCAACTTGTCTTTTCTTTTGGGGTTATCACTTTACTTATAGGTGTATTTAAATATTGCTTCTTGTAGTAAGTTGTTTGAATTTTAAAAGACTAGATGGTCCAACAAGCTTCAAGTTCGCTCTTCAACTCATATTTTTATTTTCTCCATGTATGTAAGCATTTCTAATGTATATCAACTTTCTAAAAATGTAGTTGACACAAGTAGCTGCTTTGTTATTTCAAACATTTGTATATTTTTCTTTTTGCTTGTTCTTTGCTTCTCTATGGTTTGGTGAAGAATGATTACTCTTCTCAATATCATGCACTTTACTAGGATATCTAGTCACCTAATTTAGGTCATGCAGCATAGGTTTATTAGCCATGTATGCAGAGGGCATTAAGATGGATAAATACTAGCAAGTAAGAAAGGTTGGATGGGACCTAATGATGTAGCAACTTTTGAGTACAAGAGTTCTGACTGAAGGAAATTGGTAGGTTTTCACTTACTAGAGATTCTGTTTAAATAGAGTAAAACCCACTATCATAGTTGTATCAACACACTCGTTTAGAACGTAAAGCACAATTCAAATGTCCTTTTACCTCAATATATTTTACAATTTAAACCACAACAAAATCCTTAAGTTCTAGTGTATAGTCTCTGCAAAATACTAGGGTGTACTTACTTTTTGTTGTCATGTTAGCCTCTTAGTAGAATTTTTAAAGTGTACACGACATTCTAAGAACTCAAAATTTATTTTCAAATTTTATTATATTCACTTGAAGATCTTTAAGATTGTTTAAATGGACTAGAGGTTTCCATGTCAATTAATTGTAGAGTTGTTGGTAGTTTTGGGATTCATTGTTTAAAAAAAACCATTAGTCAATGTGGTATGCTATCCATCATCAAAACAACAAAAGATAAATAGATCAAGGATTTTGAGATCCATTTGCAGGGGTTACACAATATTTTTTTGCCAAACTGCAACGACAAAATTCTCATCAACCTCCCACCTCCAGACCCGAGAGATTTCTTCCACCACTGCATACTACTAGACCTATTTCAACCTATCATGTGTTGTCATTATGGTGTAATTTAGTCTTTTGAATAACATATTGATTTGGTTCACCTATGCCTTGCCTTTGGCTTTTTAAATCTCTTGGTTGGATAGTAGTTTAAGTCTATTGCGGTGACTTGGTTAGATTTAGTGCAGTTACTTTGATTTCTTATTCACTCAAAGCATACATTCACCTTATTTAAATTATTTTTGTTTACTATTATAACTTATCATTGTCTCAGAGATATGATTTCAACCACATAGAATATAACTAAGAATTTACCCTTGCTCTTAACTATTTACAGGCATCTGAAGAGTAGGTTTTTGTGTGTTTATTACCTGCGCTATTTAAGCAGATTTGCTTGTTTGAGAACAACATACAACCCCTAGGGACATCCCCTTGAGACTGGAAAAGCACCAATTGAAACAAAGAGACATCCAGAGAGGGTTTGGTTGTCTGGAGTTGGTGCACAACTTTGTTGGCGCAAATTAACAAGCATAGATGCAAAAGAAACTAGAAACTTCTTCACAAAAGTGATTCCAAAATTCGTGTTGATTATTTAAGAAATAAGACAAAAGGGAAACAAAATATTCAACTTGTAAATTGATACAATCTCAAAACAAATATCTACTCTACTAAGTGCCCTTGAATAAATCAAATTAACCCATGTTAGAAGGGAAAACAATTGTGTGGTCAATCTCACAACCATCATCGGTGTTAAAACCATTGATAATCAAGGAGATAACAAAGGTGAGGCCATGAACAGATAGCCAATTGTTGTCCATACTTCATAACCTTGTAAGAAAGAAAGGTTCCCATCCCAGGAAATTCAACAGGCCTATAAAAAGATGGCAGACAAAATAAAGGCCAGGCCACATCATTTGTCTTTAGACTTATATAATCTAATGTTGGACAAGGCTCTATGATTATACCTTGTTGAAGAAGTCCAGTTCACAATCAAATTACTCCACTTATCAATCAAACTTGACATCTTTTGTTAGAAAAAATGTGGTTTTAGATGAGAAATTAGAGATTTATAAACACTAATTATCAATCACAACAAAAGGATCTAATTATGTAATCCACAAGAATACAAAAGGCCAAGAACTTGACTATTCGGCTGGCTTCAGATGTCACAGATTAGGAGTGTCTTAATTTTTTTTAGTCGGTAAAGGAAAATGGGAACCCATGTAATCAACCATACTTTCATAATTTTTTTGCTCCCAATTTTTCTCAGCAACCACCACTAAGATAAAATTAGAACAACATCCTCTATAAAACCATTGGGCGAGAGAGGAAATTTATAATCCAAAGGATTAATCTTATCCTCGATATACGTTCAGATAAAATTCTATATTTGTCACTTATATTACTAAGTTCGAACCACTTCACATGTCACTGGCATGACAACAATCCAGAATACAACATGAATAATATACATTATTCGAGAAGATAGAAGGATACTGGTAATGGATCACTTCACAGATTCTTAACTAGATAAAATTAAACCCTATCATTAGGCCAACTACTGAGAACAAGATTCTTGGTACAAAAACTTTCTAGACTTGTCGAGTAGCATATGGAAAGATTTCCCAGGGGCAGCAGGTGTCAGGTGTAATTATCTTTGACCCTGAAGGAAAACTAGAAACATTGTATGCCTGGGAATTTATGAAACTTAAAATAATCAAGTCAAGGCTTTGGCTCTTTGAATAGGAGTCTAGACTATGAAGAACCAAATGCATAAAAAATATGACATTGGTTGAAGATTCAATCATAATCATTTGTCACGTGGTCTTTAAAACTCTCCCAAAAGGTTGCCATCTTAATAGATTGTTACGTGGCACCGAAAAACTATTAGAAGGGTTTGAGAAAGTCAAATTATTTCATTCCCTTAGAGGGCTCAGTTAACCAGCAAGCGCAATGGAAAAAAGGGCCCACTCCTTACCTCTTGGTCAAATTTGGAAAAATGAAAGGTGTGGGGTATAGGGATTGGTAGTGAGGAAGTGTGTAATCTCCACCAAGTTTTTTATTCACTATTCTTATTAAATTATCATAAAAACAACCATTGATAAGTGGCATTTCAATTACAACAAGCATTTACATAGAACCATAAGAGTGGTCTGATGTGATGTTAATTCACACTCATAGAGGGAAATCTTTATCAACCCTGGCAGGATGGGATGGTGCAGAACATGTGGAATTTTTCCTCATCTTTCAATGAGAATTTGGAAGTTTAGTTATGACTTTGGAGGAGAGGTCTGGGACTTACCATTCTTCTCTTGTTTTTTTCTGGTTGGAAGGTCTGGTTCAAGTTGGAAGGTCAGATTTGGAGATGTTTCAAGTGGGGGTTCCTGAAATATGTTGTGACTCGTGAGAGCCTGGGAGATTGGCTTTAGAAATAGGGAAAACAAGACTCAACTACATTTTGGATTTTGACCTCATATTTCAATCCACATACTTTGTTTGTTAATTTTGAGTCTTCTTCTTGTCCAAATTCAAGGAATTCATTGGGGATTGAAGGTTTATTTTCTTATGGAGTTTTTTCTCAAAGTTTCCCAGTCATATGTTTTCTGAAACAAGAAAAAATGGAAAATCATCAGGACCACATTCAAAATTAAATTAGACATAGTGAGTGCCTTTTGTGATGACACTTGAGTAGTAGCACAAGAAATGAGTAGAATGGAGGCATGGTGGAGGGATTGGGAGAATAGTTGTCTAAAGGAACTAAATACCACAAGGAAATAGGTGCTTAGGATGAAGGCCCAAATTGAAAAACATAAAAAAAAAGATCCTTATGGATGTAGGGGAAGATAATAATAGGAAGAAGTTGGAAAAACAACTAGATTTGATAAAAGAATTGCATAAAATAGTTCAACATTTGGAGCTAGAGACAAATTTGGGGTTTGTAGATTTGAGGTATTCTGCCTTGCTAGTGATCTATGTTGGTTACTTTGGATAAGATCAAGTAGAAACCAAAGAATAAGATAATGTGGAACAATGCTCTCATCAATTTAGGAGAGGAGACTCACCCATGCTGTCATATCAATTGTAATAAGAAAGAAGACTACCCATTTTGGGTATGGAAACAAAACTATTAAATGTTATGATGTATTTCAAGTCTGTAATTTTGTTGGGCTGGTTTGTGAGGCTTTATACAAGCTATATAGTCAATAGTAGCACTAGAACAAGATAAGACAACTAGGAAGCAACTACTAGCATCTTTTGGAAATGTTTTTGGATTGTTTCATATCTTTTCGTTTGTATTAAAAAGATGAATGGTTCAGCTACAACCCCCTCGTTTATTTAATATAAATAACAACTTTTAAAAACTTTAACTTCTTATGTAAATGGAAATACCAAACCTGTAATAAGAAATCAACCCATCATATGCAACGAGAAATAAATGATAAACGAGAATTTGTATGGCCATGAAGTCATTGTTTGGAGCAACTCATGCATTGGTAAGATCAGAAGTCTTTTACACTTAACAATAATATCATTATTCGATCATTTAAGTAACAAAATAAAAGTTGCCACAAAATGTGTTAGAAAATTTAATCATGTCATTCGTCCCTGTTGATATGACGACGAGTAGTCAGTGACAGTGATGGCAAGTAATCAAAGACACTATGCGAGGAATTAATAGTCGTTCGAATTTGTTGAAAAATAAATGAGAGTAGGCATATTTTTGTAGAATATACGACTGTCTACATGTATAAATTTTCATAGGTTTAATGCAATCGATAAGCTCTCTTGGAGAGTCTTCAAGCTCACTTTGTGAGTTTCAACATGGTATTGGAGGCATGTGAGCTCAGTGGTGTCAAGACTGAGTGGTACTATTGATCTGTTGTGCATTACATTGAGCCCTTAGAGGAAGAGGCGTGGAGGAGCCACCTTGAGAAGCAACAAGAAAACACTGTCGTGAGAAGCACACCATCGTTGTTGGGAAATGCGCACTCGTTTAGCCTGAGGAGCAATGGTGTGTTGACTCAGACGTTGGATGTTTTGAAAATATAATTGTCTTGAGCAACAAGTATTGATAGTGTGGAAGTTGAATTTTTGTGTGGCTGTTGGGATCTGAGCTAACATCTATCATGAGTCAGTGTGTCTACTTGTTGTTGAGTGTTAGCTCCTGTGCTTGCTGAAAGAGTATATGAGTTTGTGCGGCTTGCATGTATGGTTAAAAGAACTGCTAGCGAAGTTGAAGCTACAGTTGGTGTGATTGTGGTCCTAAGAGAAGCGGTTTTGTGCATTCCATTGTACGTATTGTGCAACATAAGAACTGAAGCAAGCGTTGTTTGATCCCAGAGATATTCTGGTGCATTAAGGAGCTTGAAGAGAGGCGTTGTAGCATGAGGGGCATTTGATGACCCATTTATGTGAGTCGTTGTATGCATTTAATCACATGGTTTCTGTTAGAAGTATCAAATTGACTATCTACTATAGAAAAGGTGCAAAGCTTGTCAAAATTCGCAGCTCTAGACAAGCGTGTGGAAAAATGTGCAGATGATTGGAAATGCTAGTGACTGGCGCCCGTGGCACGGTAAGATGTGTGAGCTTGGTTTAGTGGTGTTAGATCTACCTGTGTTGAATTGTGAGACAATGATTTGGTCCATTGGTGTGGCGTATATGCATGTTGAAGAAGATTTGTTTCACTAAGGTGACAATAACGACGACACATCCTAGTTGCAAGGGAGTGCCTTGCAAGATATGGAGGACGCTGGTATCATTTTAGAGCCTGTGGAGCCAAGAGTTCTAGGTTGCAGTCATAAGAGTGTTTGGAGTGTGTGATCTAGTTTTATCACAACCAGTGTTTGTCATGTTGCTACAGCTACCATTGTGAACCAGAGGGTTGAGATCTGTGAGGCTTTGTCGTGTTGCTATGTTGTGCTTGTTGTCCATAATCTTTGCTGGTGTTTGCATCTACCTAGGACCTACAAAGCAAAGATTTGAGAGAGTTAAGATCTGAGTTAGGGATCTGTGTGTGGTTCTTGAAGCTATAGAAACCTGACATCAAGGTTATCAACACAGCTAAAGCTAACTGTGGATGAGTCATTGAGTGAAAGGAGATGCAAACGTGGAATTGTTGTTGTGAAAGCTCCATTGAAAGTGTGGTGAAGCTTGTGAAAAAACCATTTCGAAAAATTGATGTCATCCGTGTTTCATTGTACAAGATGTCAGGGCATGCAAGATGCCATTAAAAGGCGTGTGAAGGTGGCTTACAGATGTGCCACAGTGAAGGAGCATTCTGCAAGGGGTTGTGTGTCGTTAGTGTTGTTATTGCAAGGAGCCACAATGTCGTGAAGTGCTGTTGATGTTGTGAGCCTTCATCAGTTGAAATAGTTTGCATGCCATTTCAGAGCTCATGCTAGCTGTGAGGAGACAAAGCTTAGGTGAGCTATTGAGAGGCTGCCTTGTGTGGTGAGACTCACTACTAGAGCTTATGGAGTTGTGTGAGGTCCAATGTTGTCCAGAAGAGGGCATAAGGGTGAACCTAGGAGCGTGTGAGCTCAAAGCTAGAGTTGTAAACTCGATGGTGTGCAGAGTTGTGGGCTCTGTGGTGTGAAGAGCCAGAGGAGGGCTCGATGGTTGTGAAGCGCAAGTGGAGTCTGCCCCATTGTTGACGTTTTTGGAGAGAGTTGTTTAAGACAACTGTGTGGCATAGATCCAATTGAGTGTTGGCAGATAAGAGTGTCTGCAACCGAGTGTCCATTGATGAAGATTGTGCCGATTATGATGCCTGTGTGGTGTATATCTAGTGGAGTGTTGGCAGATATCAGTGTCTGCAACTGAGTATCCACTTGTTATGAAACCAACTCACAAAAAGATAGAAAAGATAGATCAAATAAATAAGCCTCTTAGAGGGGGCAACCTCCTTTACATTACACAAATGAACAATTCTTGGATGATACAAATGATAAGACCTACTTTCTATATGTAGGAGTCTAAGGGGTCATAGTATAATCAGAGCCGACATAAAAATAATAATGTAAGGGCGCAACAATAACAATAGTGGGCTTTTATGGGGCACAATAATAACAATATGGAGACTACATGGGCACAACAATATAATAAGGGGGTTGCACTAATAACAATAGTGGTTACACTAGTAGTATAGGGACCTAACATGCCCCTCTCCTTCAAAAAGTGTTGTCCTCAACACTTGAGTAGTTATGGATGCTTCCGTATAAAATTATCATCCATCCATGTGGAATATTCAACGGGTAAGTTCTTCCACTTGATGAGATACTCTGAAATTGATCTATTTCGTAGCTGTCGATTTCTCGATTCTGTGACTGCTTCAGGTTGCAATATGATTTTTCCTTCCTTGTCAAGTTCTGGAAATATTGTTTGAACTGGGATCTTTTGCAACTTTTGAATGAGTTCCCATCCTGCTTCGTCATTCTTCCATTCATCCCTTGCTTTGTTTATCGAATTTGGTTGGATAATTATTCCAACCACTAGAATTTCTGCAACCATACGTTCAATTTCACTCCTTTGGGCATATGGATATCTATAAGGCTTGACTCTTAGAGGAACACTTGCTGGAATCAAATGAATAG
Organism: Pinus tabuliformis; assembly: GCA_031772625.1. Classification (NCBI taxonomy): domain Eukaryota; kingdom Viridiplantae; phylum Streptophyta; class Pinopsida; order Pinales; family Pinaceae; genus Pinus; species Pinus tabuliformis. Next base: position 585,760,999 of record CM062808.1, on the reverse strand, counting down.
CATGACCATGATCACGAATAAGTGGGAGGCCTTTGGGAGTCTCAAATACCTTGGAATGATTGCCCAAGAGCTTTTGGAGATCTTGAAAAATAGATGATTTCAATGTGGGAACCTCTAGCGAACATAATTGTGCAATTACACCTCTTTGTTCTTTCTTTAGAAGCTTTGTCATTCCGTTAGAGCTGATTATCATTCCCAGTTTCCCTGTGATACCCCTTAATTCAACTTCCTTTCCTTCTGAAGAAAATTTGATAAAAAGTTCTTGAAAATTAAAAGCTATTGTACCCAAGGATTGTAGCCATTGGACTCTTAGTACAACATCAGCACCACCCATTGGAATGGAAACCATTGGGCTATTCAATACATATCCTCCCATAGATAGCTTGATATTATGGCACTTTCCATAACAATTTATGGTTCCTCCACTTGCAACCATTACTTGACACTCTAGTGCTGGATATAAGAAGCAATTCAATTCCTTGGCTATCTTACAATGAATAAAATTATGGGTACCGCCTGAATCAATCAACACTATTACCTTTTTCTTCTTGATATGTCATTCTATCTTGATAGTTTGAGGAGTGGTAATTCCAGCCAATGCATTACAAGATATGGTCAGTGTTATAGCTCCAAATCTCACTCTTATGGTTTGTGATGCTGCACTCATGGCCTAGGGCAACCCCTCCTTCCAGACCTGGTCCTAAAAATTTTAAAAACAGTGTTTTATTCCCTATACGCGACATTGCCCTGAGTTAAACGCGTGTACACGCGGGTCTGTCTATACCCAACCCGCGTGTATGTATTAAAACACTTAAAAAAATAAATAATTCCTCATTTTCGGGCGGAGATCGCGAGTTTTACCTGTTGATCACTTGTTAGTGCCCGTGGCCCAACTGTTCCCAACCAACTCCTAACTAAAAAACTACTTTGGAGATGGTATAAAAAGACATCAAAGGGAAGGCCAAGGGGAGAGAGGAGGAGAGCAAGATTATTATGCTGAGAATTTTCCCTTAGACCAGGTCTGAAGTCCTTGGTGCCTTCTACACTTCCCCCATATTGCATAGGAAACCCTTGTTTCCATGTGTATTGGTGATCATTCATCCTTTATATCACCATTGAGTAAGACTTGGAAGGAGCTCTTGTTGGAGGCTTGAGGCTGGAACGAATCCGGGAGGAAGCTTTGCTTGGAGCCTGCTGAAGGTGTTTCAGGTGAAATCTTTCCGTTATATGTACTTTACTTGCCTTTATATAAAGAAACACGTCTTGGTTCCCGAAACAATCTTTCTTTATGCTTATGAGATTCTTGTCTTGAATTCTTATGCAAGTAGTTACTTAAAGATTTTTATAACTAACTTTATGGCATGAAGATGGTTTGTGTATAAGTATTGGTCCATGTACTGTTGTGTTCTTTGATTTGTTTGTTTTACAGGACAAAGGAGAAGAAGGGAACTCCAAGAAGGGTTTGGACCCTAAAGGCCTTCTCGAACGTAGGACCTTAGGTACGTACCCTAAACATTGGAATTTGCTTACAATAAAGATAATGGCTGTGCGTGTGTTTCTTTGAATAAGCAATCTTCGGTCTGGTAGAGTCTTAACCCAAAGGACCCTAGGGGTACTTTCCCCTCAACTAGAATTGGCGACTCCGCTGGGGAACAACGCTCTTGTTGTTCCTAGTTTGGGTAGTCCTCAAGCCAATCAAGGCTCAGCCCCTCTGTTTGTTGGCTCTGACTGTCTGATCTGTTCTTGAACTCTAAGTTTTTCCAGTTTTTTCAGTCTGTATTTTTTATTTTTCTTGAAAATCTTCAGATACACTGTTTTCCTAGATTACAGAAGCGTATATACGCAAGTTGTACTAAGTGAACCCACGTATACGCGAGTTTCCTCAGTTACAATCGCGTGTACACTCATTCTGCACATCACTGCATGCGCGTATATTATATAATTTTCAAGATTTATAAATTTTCTTTTTGCTGAATGTTTGTCTGGTGGTTTGGGTCAGTTTGAAGCAGTCATTTTCCAGTAACAGTCCTCTGTTTAACAGGGGGCATCTTGTTTTGAACTCTCTCTAGTTATAAGGAGTATCAGTCGTGTTTTCGTTGATTGCAAGCGTCATTGTTTTTAACACACAAGATTTCTGGTTAAGAGTCTTGACTGCTCTGTTTTGGCAGAGTAGAAAGATTGGATTCAATCTTTGTGTCCATTTTGTTTCGGTGACCCTTTTGTTTGCTTAACGAAATCATTTTTGTGACCATTTGCTCCTTCGTTTCAGGAAAGTTGTTAATTAACATCTTCTTGAAACTTGTCTTTTGATCTTTGGACTTTCATTGCTGCTTTTAAGAGCGATTTCAAACGCATTTATTTTTGTTGGATTTTCATCATTTGAAAGGTGTGAATTCACAAAAGTGTTTGGTTGCTTATTCACCAATCATTGGTGTCAGTATTTTTGAGAGCCTTCTTTGAAAAAGACTTTTTGGTTTGATTGAAAGAAAATCTTTTGAAAGTTTTGAGTTTCGCTTTCTTGAACTTGCTTTTCATTTGATTTCCTTTTTTGCGAAGTGAAAGTGCTTTGTGTTTATCTTAGAACTTGTTTTTATTGTTTGGATGAAATGATTGGTAACACATCATCTTCTATCTAAGCATTTTAGTGGCAAGACAAATTTGATAAGTGAGCAACTTTCCTTCTTTGTTTTTAGAGTAGTCTTTAAATCTTGCATCCACATATAGTTCTTGCATTAGAATAGATTTGCATCTCTTTTTAGGCATATATAGTGTTGTTAGTTTTTGTGAGTGTGGAGTCTGAAAAGAAAAGTAAAATTTGTTTATATTAGAAGTACCTTCTGAACCTCATAGAAATTTCTCTTCATCGAAAACAAAAAGTGCATGTGCATGTAGCTAAGTTTTATTAATTTCTTTTGCGTCCATAAAAACACCACAAGTTTCATCTCCATTACCTTGTGACTTAAAGAACAGCCTAATAAAATCAAGCGCTAATTAAAATCCATTAGAACTTTTTTGTTTTAGTCAGTTACACCAACAAGTTTAGGATTTTAGGGCCTTGGATTAGGCAAGTGGAGAGTTAACTCTCCAAGGCCACATAAAACGTCAAACATAAGAGTCTGATTAACGAGAGTAAATCCAATAGTGTTAGGAAGACCAGGAAAGCTCCAGATCTGGGAGTTAAGCACGAGGGTCTGTGAAGACAGGGAAGAGAGATACCCCCTCTCCTACTTGTCCGAACTTACCTCACGACTATTCCGCCTGGCTTCTGCGACGAGTTGGTACCCATAGTTGCCTCTCCTAGGGATCTACACAGGTGGATGCGGAGGGGAATCCCGTGGCACCTGAGGTTGACGTTGTATCACTCTCAACAGTACTACTGGAGGGCACCCTTGCGAAGCTTGGGGGCTTGCACCGGCGCAGGCTGTTGTTAGGAGGTCAGCGTAACTTCCTCTGATACCTTCGCTGATAGGACTGGGCCCTCATCATCCCAGACTATCTTCGGAAGGCCCCTTGATTCACTTTCTCGTATTTTGGTGTCTGGTCCTAATCACCCGGAGCGGAAATACTTGGAAGATTGTTTGACTGGCTGTATCTTTAGGGACTTTATAGTGTGTGCTCTATGCTCCTAGTTGGCCTAGCTTTTAATTTTTTGAGTCTTTAGTTAGATCATAACAAAAAATTCAAAGTGGCTGACCGATCTCCAAGACGGTCTCGAAGACTTCGTGGTCTCTCGCCACCAAGTTTAGAGCCTTCTCCTAGAAGGCGCAGAGGCAATACTACCGGTGGGGTTCGTCCCACGCCGGTTGACGCATCAGGGATTGATCCTCCTTTCGGGGACATTAGCGGCCAAGCAAGGCCTGGCATTTCTGAGCAAGAGAGGGACACTCCAGTCCTTTCTCGAGTTCGCTTTCAAGTGGAGAATAACGTAGAGGTAGAAGAACTTTCAGAGTCATTAGTGGCTCCAAATTCTCCACTACCATCTAGTCATCCAGACGTATTGCAATACGTTGGGACTCCGTCACATAGACCATCAAGTCCAGGTTACGCTACGCGCTTACCATTCATGACCACTACTGGAAGCATGGCTTCTACGAGTGCTACCACTATGCAAACCCCTACATCGGTGCAAGGGGGAGGAACCATTTCCATTCCCTCTGCTTCCTTGTTCGGATCTTTTGCTAGCACATCATTAGTGGGATCTACCTCCATTCCGTCCACGAGTGGAAATGCCCAAACCAATGCTTTTGGTACTGGACTCTTCCCTTTTGGCACCCAATCACAGGGTATTCCATCGGTTCCGTTAAGTGTCGCTACGTCCATGTTGGGCGGATCGGCTTCATTCCAAGGTTTTCCTTTCGGAAGTGGTCATATACCACATTCCAACCCAACGGTAGGATCCATGCCTTTTTCTTCTATAGGACAAAGCAGCAATCCTTTCCAAGGTTGGAATAACCCTGGGGTTAGTAGCTCAGGAGCTGGGAATTCGTTTAGCGGCCAACAAGGGAATAGGCCGTACTCCACGGTTAGCATGTTTCAAAGTATTCCTCCCCTTGCTTCGGCTTGGAATCCATATCAGGGGTTATCAACTCCTTACCATTCTTTAGGAGGAAACTTTGCAGGTTATGTTGGTTATACGGCAGGAGTTGGTCAAACTCTGAATTTTGCTGGACCACAAGGCTTGCCTTTTGGTTCAGCCGGTTCTACTAGTCACTTCGGGCAGCCTGGTGCCTCCCAAATCCCAGGACAATCTTTTCAGAGCTTAGGGAGTTCTGCCCAGTCTGGGTGGAATCCCCTAGGTCCTCCTAGGCTTCCGTTTCTGGCAACGTTGAACTTGCCAGATCCCACTAAGTTAACGAATGACCCAATCAGGTATAATCCGGCCTGGCCTCCGGTCCCAACCAAACTCCCTTCGGACATTCCAAAATTCGAAGGGAAAAGTGGTGAGGACCCGGGCGACCACATAACCACATTCCATCTGTGGTGCTCATCCAACTCCCTCATCGATGATTCGATTAGGTTGAGACTCTTTCAGCGCACCTTGACTGGTAATGTGGCCAAGTGGTATATAGAGTTGCCAGGGGGCAGCTTTACATCGTTCGCCGACTTAGCCAACATCTTCTTAAATCACTTTCAGTTGCCTGTCCGCTATGACGCCGGAACTGAACTTCTGGCCACCTTTCGTCAGGATAAGGCTACTCACATTTCCGATCACATTCAGGAATGGAGACGGAGAAAGAGGCTCATTAAAGCCGAAATTCCTCCGGAATACCGTCTCGAGTGGTTTTTGAAGTCTTTACAACCCGAGATCTCCAAGGATGTCTCCATGTCTGGGGTCTATTCTGAGGAGCAAGCCATTTTTAGGGCCCAGCAATTAGAATTGATCTACTCTCAGTCTGGGATCCTACAAAAGTACTTGCCAGATGCTCCTGGATCTAAGGTTGATTTAGCTAAGCCGAAGCCAGACCTGCACGCGGACGGTATCGTTGGGCCAATAGACACATCTACAGTGAACTTGTTGAATCAATTGCAGCAGTTGTCTTTGCAAACTGCTTCTAACAACCAAGTCACATTGTCTAATCCTCCCGCTTCCCAAACTTCTTCAATTAACGTCGTCCAATCCGATAACCCCAAAGGAAATCAAAGTTCCGATGGGAGAAATAAAGGACGTGGTAAGAAGAAGAACTCGGTTGGGAAGCCCGATGCCAATAAATCCGGCAACAACGCTGGTGGTGGTAGAAATGAGTCGAGAAAGAAAGTCAAGTTTCCATGCAAGTTGTGCAATGGAGACCATCTAACTCATCTCTGCCCCAAGATTCAAGACGCTCAGCGCTTGTTAGGGCAGCAAGGAACTTCTAGTTCTCAAGCTGTGTTAACCAACCCTTTCCCCCAAGGGCAGCAACTTCTTGCTGGCGCAAGTTCAAACCCTGGTACCTCCGCAGGGGGCAACCAGGAAGGGGAAAAGTCATCAAATGTTTTCATGATGGGTGCTCACGCTAATGTGACCACACGGTCACGCAATTATGGTGAAGGTGAAAATTCCAAGTGTAAATCAGTTCCCGAAACTAACAACCCGCTTCATATTGAGCGACCTTCTGTCGAGACTGTACCTCGGGTACCGAAAGGTCCCGCAAAATGCGCGACTATCAACCCTAATATTAGGGCAGCCCAGAATTACTCCATTGTTGAGGATCTGGCCCAGAGTCCATGTGCTATGTCCACGTTAGAGGTTCTCCAGTCATGTCCTACTCAATGAAGCGCCTTGCTATCGGCAATGGGGGCAGTAGATCCAAGTAATTCCTTAGCTCTCACTTTTGATATGAGTAATGTCAAAAAGAGACTTCCTCATCACATGGCTTTCCAGATAAAGTCTACCTACCAGAAAACGAATATTTTTCGGACGGTTGTAGATGAGGGAGCTTCCACGTGTGTCATGTCTATGTCATGCTGGAAGGCCATTGGATCATCGTCGGTTGTTCCTTCACCTACCCTATTGACAGCATTTGATGGTCACTCTCATAGGCCATACGGGATTATCCCGGCTTTTCCTATATGTGTTGGAGGAAAGGTCGTTAATATTGAAGTAGAAGTCATAGACGCTAACCTAGACTATAATCTCCTATTAGGAAGGAACTGGGTATACGAAATGGAAGCCGTTGTATCGACTCTGTTTCGTGTCATTTGCTTTCCTCATGAGGGGAAAATCGTTAAGGTTGACCAATTGGACTATTGCCCAGTTGATTCGCAAGCAAACTCTGACTCTACTATTCCTTTAGTGGCTAACCCCCGTCCACCTATTGAGAGTCTAGGAGTCGGGATGTACTCTTCATTGATGGGTACGTTTAATCTTCCCCCTCCTACAGCTGGTATAGATACAATTTCATCCTCCATGAATCCTTTACAGAGAGATTTTGTTCAAACTCCTTATCCTTCGAATCTTGGAACCTTAGCTTCATCTGTGACCACATCAGGTGACGACAAGGTGGGTGAAATAGAGTCTCTTATGTTTGCAGCAGAACCTAGATGTGAATCTATCGATAACTCTGTAGATAACCATTCTACTATTTCCTCTGGGAAAGAAATAGATGGTGATGTGGCTCATTTTCGGACCCTTGATTCCACCTCTGCATCGGATTGCTCGGATATTGTTTTTCCATCAGATGAAGCGGTATTCGAAGCAATGACGGCCGTAGATCGACCTTTGGAAGATGTACATCGTCGGTTATACTTTCATTCCCCTGTGCATGAAGTCGAATCTCAGTCCTCCAGTTTGACTAGTGATGTTTGTACGGTCCCTTTGGCTCCAACACATTCATTTGCCGAAGAGAGTATATTGGTTGGTTCGATCATCGTACCTATAAACATCCCTAGGAGTAAGTTGGCGGAGCCCCGGAATGGGCTCTACCTAAAGAAGTACTTTGCTTAGTTCAGGCTGGGAAATGACTTCTTTGTACTTTATGTATATATTTATACATATATCGTCGAGCGTTTTCTGATATTAGTGCTTTTTGTCTGCTATGGCAGGTGCTGATGGATGATTTGGTCTATGTTGGGTTCGCCGATGGTGCTAGTCGACACACTTGGAATCTTGCTTCCGTAGCTTGGGTACTTTATTATCCAACTGGTCAATTGATGGTATCGAGAGGCGTGTGTATCAGTCCTGCTTCAAACAATATGGCCGAGTATACAGCTGTGATCAATTTATTATCCGAGGCAATCTCTTATGGGATCGACTCGTTGGTAGTATATCTTGATTCTCAATTGATAGTGTCTCAATTAAATAACATTTATCGCGTTAGGGATCCATTATTATATCGCCAATATTTAAGGGTGAGGTTGTTGCAAAGATCATTCATTTACATTAATTATTTGCACATTCCAAGATTTCAAAATTGGTTAGCGGATTCTATCGCTAATCAAGCATTAGACTGGCATATCAATCATTCATCATCATAAAATCATGCATCAAAAAGTCAAACTGTATATATATATATATATATATATATATATATATATATATATATATATATCATAAAACGCCTCGAGTGTACATATGTGTGTCCAAAATATACAAAATTGGGACTCAAATGCCCATAATCATGTCAGGCATATCTAACGCCTCGGCTCAGGATGAGCATCTAAATATGTAACTATAGCATTGGCCACGCGCTGAAAGACGCGAACCCAGTCACGTGGCATGCCAACCACATGACGCTGCATATCCGGAGGAAGATCCTCTATCTCGACCATCGGTACTCGGCAGCTCAGTCTTGCCAAGTGTCGCTGGACGTTGTTGAGGGTCCGTTCCGTATCGGCAGCCGCCTCTTCGGCTCCTCGGCCACGCCGTCCATGCCGCGGGAATCCATCTGGTCGTACGGGCCCGATGTCTGGAACATGATCATCATATTAGTCATTTGAGTCTCACCAAAAATATTTTTCAAAATTTATCATTATATTTGAAAAATCCAAAAGATCATAAAATCATAAAAAATTCTTACCAATCTCGCCCCATGTTGCGTCCGGTGGTAACACTAGATCAGGATCTCCTCGGAAATCTAGCCCAGCATAGGGGTAGTCATCTACGGCGATGATCTGCTGCTCCCACCAGGCAACGAAGTCGTCATCGAACGCATTCCTTGGGACTTCCCCACCCCCCAGACGTTTCATCAAGTTAGCCCACCGGCCCATGCGTGGATCACGTGGACTGCTGATGGGAACTGCTACCCTGGGGCGGAGTGCGGGAACCTTCCCGAAGAAGAAAGTGCACAAGATGGTTCCGAACCCAAATTTCTTGGTCTGTCCCCTCCTGATAGAAGTGAGTTGTTCCTTCATGTTGGCAAGAAGAGGAGTACACCAGTCAAACACTGTAGTGAGACAGTCCACTGCCACGCTCATGGTTACCCGTGACGCCTGATGTAGTGAGGATGATCCGTTCACTCGAGCTATGGTGAACAAGATTATCCTGAGTGACAAACTCGCCACATGTGGGATAGAAATCTGACTCCCAACCTTCCGATGACCCGGGCAGTAAATCTGTACATAGTCATCTACACTGAGGCTATTCTGGGTTCTGCCCCGGGAATGTACTACCTCTCCCCTTCGGGAAAGGCCCGTGATAAAATATATATCTTCCACTTCTATCCTGAGTGGCATCTGATCAATGATGAATGCTTCCTCATCGACATCCCAATAGTCAAAGAGCCTCTCGAGCAGACGCGTGTTCCCTTTCATATTTGGCAATTTGAAGAATTTTAGCAACCCACATCCCCGTAAGGCCTCTAATGCCTCATCATTGCCCATAACTTCATTATCCACAGCTGAGTGCTCTCTTTCATGCCATGTGAGAGTCATCCTGGAAGAAAAAATCATTTCCATCCGTTAGTTTTGTATATAAAATTAGTTTGCTGCGCACACGCGGGTTCACCTGTACACAGTCGCGTGTAGGGCCGTCGTATACGCGAGTTCTGTAATGCCAACCCGCGTGTACACCGCAAAACATTTTTTTGAAAAAATCTAACGGCGAAACATCAACTAAAATTCCTAAAAACTATCACAATTAATTGCAAGACAAGTTTGAGGCTTACCTGGAAGTTTTCGGCAAGTTTGAATGGTTGAATTGGTCACAGGGAAGTTTGCTCCTTTCGCTCCACAAGTTTTGCTCTCCAAGTCAAATGGTGATAATGGTAAGTCAAAAATGCCTTTTATAAGTTTTGAAAATGCAAAATTTTTTCAAAATTTTATTTTGTTTGACCTCATGTGACTTTTAACTTGGGAGCTTGGAATGTCGAGTTTGGTTTGTTTTTCAGGACATTTTGGACATTTTTCGACAGTTCGAGACGGTTCCATGACCGCTGACCCGTCATTGCAGGTATCGTGTTTTCACTGGCATATAGGCTAGGGACACCATTTTTTTTCCATTTCATTATGCATACTAGCCTTCACATGACTGATACATCTGCCGTAGGGTCCACCCCATCGTCTTATGGTTCGTAAGCCATTTTCACTTGCCGATTTTTTAAATCATGACACGATGGTAGAGCCATCCCTTTACATGGGCATCGTAGTTAGCACCTCACTGACATTTGTTGCCCATTCTGCTTCGTTTTGAGTAGGCTCGGGAGTCCTCTGTAGTCCCGCCATGACTTATGCGTTGAAGACTCATTCCTCTTGACTTCTTCGCTTCGTTCTGGCCTTATACCCTAGAGGCTCCTATGTGTGTCGAGTTGTACTTTTGCATTGCATGTTGACCATTTGCGCCTTTTGGCCTAGAGCCGGCTTCACTTGGACTCGTGTTTAAGCCAAATTTTGACCATGACGTCTGCAAAATCAACCTTGCATACCTTTGACTTCTACAGCTTGACATACCCTGACCCGTGGAAGGAACATACCTCTGAGTGTCACTGACCAGTTTTCACCTCCCTGCATTGAGCATAGGAACGTTCCTTTCCCGGGAACTAGATCATCTGTTTCACCGACACTCGTTCTTTCCACTGTACCATAGCATTCTTTTATTCTTTTTCCGGCTTAACAGAAAAAGACAAAAAAAATTAAATATTCCAAAAAAGAGCGGGAACAGGGACATTATTTCCATTTATTGTTGGCAACTAGAGTCAGTCGTGTCGCCCTTGAACAAAGCACTCAAAAAAAAGTCTCCTCCACATGGGTGGGATTTAGTTTGACTTAGGTATGCCATAACCTTGTTATTGAGTCAGTTCTCCCCCGATTGGTTATCCCTTCCAATCATATGGAGGGTTCGTTCGTGCCTCCTGCATGGCGAACTTATACAAAGTCATCATATGCTGCCACATAGTCACATTGAGTCGTGCTTTTGTTCAAGGGAAGTTAGCCTGAGTCGGCCTCTCTGCGGTGTCTCTTGACTCATTTTTCAGCCGGCCATCCCTGGTTGTCAGTATCATGTCTATCATCACATCAGTTATATTGGTCCTTTACTCATGCCGGTTTGAGAAGGTCCCCATTGACTTCTTGCTGGCGGGTCTTGTCCTTATCGACGACGACACCTTGCTCTGAGGACAGGCCTAGAAGCCGCACCCTGGCCCTATTTTCATTATTGATAGGTCAACTTGTGCTCAGCATCGATCAGTATCATGGGTCTTTGACTGAGTGGTTTCCCTTGTGTTCGACATCAGCATACATTATCACACATTGGGATTCGTGCAGTACCTTGGTTTCCATTTGACCCTATTGGTGGATACCTCGCCTCTGTGTCGGCTTTCATTATTGGTTGTTTCAGAGGGTTTCTGTCGTGCGCTAGCCACATCTTGTGTACACCGGAAACGTACTTCAGTTGGGTTACTACATCTTTTTCGTCCAATTCCTTCCACATTATTGGCCTACGGGTTACACTCGCGCTAGATTGATGGAGGATGCCTTAATGCCTTCCTTCTAGCGGATCTTTCCCTATCGACTCCGACTCATTGCTCTGGGGTAAAGATCTAGAGTCCATTTGGCAGTACCTTGGGGTTTGCAGTCATTAGTGGCAGATTCCTCGCTATCGACAGTGGGAAACCATCATTGTCTCCTGATCGATAGATTTTTACAGGTGTTTGACTTCATCTCATCTATTCACACTTGTTAGATTGTACTGGGTACCTTGACGCTCATTATCATTATCGGTGAGTAGTCTCGCGTTTGTTAACGGTATACATCAATGACCGGTAATCAAACGATTTCTCACATGGTCGACTTTAGATCATTTATTCCCATGGTGTAGAAATGTACCACGGCGGTCGATGAAGACCTCAGGTTGTATCAACATTCATTGGTTCACTTGACAGTTGCTTCTGTTGCTGCTAGTTGATACCACTCCACCTTATATGTTGCAGCTAGTCATGGCGACATTCTATATGCTGGCACCTGAGTTTGCAGTGTAGTACCATCCTATTCCATCATGTTCAGTTGGTACCTTTTGGGATCAGTCTTTGATATCAGTGATCCGTTGTATCTTTCAGCATCATTGACAGTCTTATATGTGATATTCAGACATGTACTTACTCATTATGATCAGATGATCCATTATGTATCTCCTAGTCCTTTATACTTGTATACTTAGTGGATCCGCTTGTACTTGATATGCGGACATGCTTTACTTTTTTTGAGCATGGGTATGCCCGCCTCAGATAGTGTTTCTTTCTTATCTCCTTTTAGTGGCTTGGCAGGCTGAATTCTGTTGAAGTCCTCCTCGGTTTTTCGACAGAGTTCCTTTCCATGTACTTACATAATATATTTCGGCCATCATGTTCCCCTTCTGACCTCATACATTAGGGGGCATCTGTTATAGCTCCAAATCTCACTCTTATGGTTTGTGATGCTGCACTCATGGCCTAGGGCAACCCCTCCTTCCAGACCTGGTCCTAAAAATTTAAAAAATAGTGTTTTATTCCCTATACGCGACATTTCCTTGAGTTAAACGCGTGTACACGCGGGTCTGTCTATACCTAACCCGCATGTATGTATTAAAACACTTAAAAAAATAAATAATTCCTCATTTTAGGGCAGAGATCGCGGGGTTTACCTACTGATCACCTGTTAGTGCCCGTGGCCCAACTGTTCCCAACCAACTCCTAACTAAAAAACTACTTTGGAGATGGTATAAAAAGACATCAAAGGGAAGGCCAAGGGGAGAGAGGAGGAGAGCAAGATTATTATGCTGAGAATTTTCCCTTAGACCAGGTCTGAAGTCCTTGGTGCCTTCTGCACTTCCCCCATATTGCATAGGAAACCCTTTTTTCCATGTGTATTGGTGATCATTCATCCTTTATATCACCATTGAGTAAGACTTGGAAGGAGCTCTTGTTGGAGGCTTGAGGCTGGAACGAATCTGGGAGGAAGCTTTTCTTGGAGCCTGCTGAAGGTGTTTCAGGTGAAATCTTTCCGTTATATGTACTTTACTTGCCTTTATATAAAGAAACACGTCTTGGTTCCCGAAACAATCTTTCTTTATGCTTATGAGATTCTTGTCTTGAATTCTTATGCAAGTAGTTACTTAAAGATTTTTATAACTAACTTTATGGCATGAAGATGGTTTGTGTATAAGTATTGGTCCATGTACTGTTGTGTTCTTTGATTTGTTTGTTTTACAGGACAAAGGAGAAGAAGGGAACTCCAAGAAGGGTTTGGACCCTAAAGGCCTTCTCGAACGTAGGACCTTAGGTACGTACCCTAAACATTAGAATTTGCTTACAATAAAGATAATGGTTGTGCGTGTGTTTCTTTGAATAAGCAATCTTCGGTCTGGTAGAGTCTTAACCCAAAGGACCCTAGGGGTACTTTCCCCTCAACAAGTCAGATTCATTTCTTCTTTCTTTAGGGTTTTTTCCTGGTGTATATCCTCTTCTTTCAATGTTTCTTGTTCCTTTTCTTCCTCCTCTTCACAATCTATGTAAATTAATTTCTTCTCAGTACACTTATGACCTTTAGTGTATTTTCTATCACAACTGTAACAAAGCCCTTTTTGTCTTTTTTCTTCCAATTGTTATGGTGTCAAACTTGTAGGTTGCAGAAGGCTAGGGACAACAACACTTCCATCTTTACAGTTGTGAGTGGTAGGCTTCCTTGTTGCCATAATTTTTCTTTCCATTTTTCTTGCCAACCTGAATGCCTTCTCCGATGAATCAGGTTCCCAAAGGCGAACCTCATGTTGGATGTTATCCTTTAAAGTCCCTATGAACACATCAATCCTATGCTCCTCTGGAATATATTTTACCCTTATATTCATTTTTTGGAAGTCCTCAATGTGCTCCATCATTGAACCCTTTTGTTTGAGGTTTATCAATTGGCTAAAAATGTGTTGCTTTTTGTATCCTCATAATGTGTTATCATTTCTTCCATAAAAATTGCCCAAGTGACAATTTTTTTACGAGAGAAAAGCCATTGATACCATACAAACGAATTTGGTTCCAAATATAAAGTTGCAATGCATACCTTTTGTGTGTTTTGCACATTATGGAGATCAAAATATTGCTCCATCTATAGTATCCATGTTATGGGATCCTTGCCATCAAACTTCCTCATATTGATCTTTTCTTCATTTTAGGATCTCGATCTTGAAATGATTGTAACTCTGTAATTTTGGATCTCCAAGGTTTGAAATTGCGATTTGTAGTAGCCCTTTGCGTCCTCTTTCTAATGCCACTAGTCCGATTGAAATTGGATTCTCTAAGAAAGAGTTATGCCCAATCTCCCAAGATGACCTGCTTATATACTTTTTCAGTAGAGATAACTTGTATGAACTGCCAGGTGTTACTGTTTTGACCTTCGGACCTGTTTGGGATGTAATTCGGGAGCCTACAAAAACCCTAAATGTCTTGCACTGTATCTCCAAAACTATAATGACATAATATCTGAAATTTGGGCCCAAGCTTCACCACGATGACCTATTTGAGATGGAATTTAATTTCAGAGTCTGAACCTTCGTAGAAAACAAATTATAGTGAAAATTCCACGATGACCTATTTGAGATGGAATTCGGGAGCTTGCAAAAACACTAACTTTCTCAGATCATATCTCCGCAAATATAGCTAGACAAGATCTGAAATTCGGACCCGAGGTTCATAACGATTTCAGATCAAATGGGTTTTTTTTTAACTTCGGAAACTTCATAGAAAAACATTTATATCGAAAATGCCATGATGACCTGTTTGGAGCAGAAAAACCATAGAAACCAAAGCTATGATGCCAAATGTTATGAAACCAGCTCACAAAAAGATAGAAAAGATATATCAATGCCTTAGAAATAAGCCTCTTCGAGGGGGCAACCTCCTTTACATTATACAAATGAACAATTCTTGAATGATACAAATGACAAGACCTCCTTTCTATATATAGGAGTCTAAGGGGTCATAATATAATCAGAGCCGACATAACAATAATAATGTAAGGGCACAACAATAACAATAGTGGGCTTCTATGGGGCACAATAATAACAATATGGAGACTACATGGGCACAAAAATATAATAATGGGGTTGCACTAATAACAATAGGGGTTACACTAGTAGTATAGGGACCTAGCACCACTGAAGAGGGTTGTGTTGACCGTGACACTTGTGTGGTGCAGATAGTATCCAGTGGAGTGTTGGCAGATAGGAGTGTCTGCAATTGAGTGTCCGTTTAAGAAGGTTGTGCTGATCGTGACGTTTGTGTGGTGTAGATCGTAGAGAGTATCCAATGGACTGTTGTCAGATGGGAGTGTCTACAACACCATGTCCGCTGAAGAGAGTTGTGTTGTAAAAACAAAAATGAAAGCCCCCTTATCAAGTTTTTTTATGTGCTATTGTAAGCCTTAGCTGAGACTGAGATCAACAGGGACCTTAAAGTTTAGGTCGTTGTGATTAAGGGGAGGTTTGTTAGAAAATTTAATCATGTTGTTCGTCATTGTTCATATGACAGGGAATAGTCGGAGACAATGACTGCGAATAGTTGGTTGCTACGAGGAATTAATAGTCGGTCGGAGTTGTTGAAACATAAATGACAATATGCAGATTGTTGTAGAATCTACGTTTGTCTACCTGTATAAATTGTCATGCATTCGATAAGAATCGATAAGCTCTCTTGGAGAGTCTTCAAGCTCATTGTATGAGTTTCAACAAAATGTATATTGAGATTAACCATTCAAATTTAAAATAAATCATGTATATTCAAATGATAAAAACATTCAATAAAATACTCTGTTAACTCTAAAAAGTAATTTCAGCAATAAACTCATTTTACAATTATAATCCATAATACTACAAAGTTTAAATTTCAAACATTTTCTCACAGAAACACGAGTAAATAAATAAAATTGCATAAATTTATTACTTTTATCTTTTATATTACTTTTTCCTTATACTCTCACTTTAAAATATTTGCTTTACAACAAGTGATACAATTACTAATAATAAATATGATATAGTTATTCCCCACCTAACAACAATGACACTCCCAAAACAAATCTAGTCATATATCTTATAGGTTTTTCTAGTCATATATCTTATATCTTCTAACATATAGGTTATGATTTGACTTCAACATAACCGTTGCATAGAATGACCGGTCTTCAAAAACTTTATCTTGGGACTGACGAAACCCTGTTCACCATCTGTCAAATAAAACAACTGGATGGGGAAAATGCAAAGATTCCTGTGTAATAATGTGCTTCTTAATCCAATTAATTGTGAAAAAATTTACATCAGAAATAATGCAAATAGGTTTAGTGAGTGGATAGGCCCACTATATTTCAAGTCGATACAGGTCTTTCTTAAAATAAAATATTTTCATAAAATTATATTTAAAAAACAAAAATAAATAAATATATATGGTTGATTAGTTTTAATAAAAAATATTATAAAATATGAATAATAAAATATTTCCATAAAATTATATTTAAAAAACAAAAATAAATAAATAAATATAGTTAATTAGTTTTAATAAAAAATATTATAAAATATAAATAATTTTACTCTGATTGTGAAGATTTATTTTATTGTTAATTTTACAGATGTAATAAAAATATTTTAATTTCACTTTAATTATAAATAAAATATTTTATTTTGCATATGAATTAACATAAATTTATGTCAAGTTTAAAGACAAATAAAATGATTAAAAAAATATTTTTATATTTTCATATATATATATATATATATTTTTAAATACTTCAATATGAACGAAAAACTATTTAGATATTTATGTTAATAAATTATATATCTATATATATATATATATATAGAGTATAATAAAATATTTCAATGTCTAAAAAGAAAAAAAAATTGAAAATAAAAAAAATCTATTAAGCAAAGTCCTTAGGTAGAAATCACATAAGATAAATTTTTGCTCGATATGTTTTAAACTAACAAGTATAATTCATCATCATACCATCAGAGGAAAAAAAAAATAAAAAATTCTAATTATTTCTTATATAAAATGTGTAGCTCATTTAATTCTTAACATGTAATTAAAATAACCCAGATGCAGGTGCTCCCGAGGTGCATTTAAGGCAGGTTAACTCTCCGCCGGCAGCTGGCTTCGCACCTGGCGATCTGGCACGGCTCCCATAACCTTCCCGCGATTGATATGAATGTGTTAAGGTACAGGCTGATCGTTAAGCATTCGGCAATGAATGCGCTCCCTGTTCGAGATCCGGCGCAGGTTGTTTTATTCATGGCTCAGTTTCTGGTTCTGGCTATCGCTCTCATCGGGTCTTTCCATATCCGTCTGCCATTATTCCCGCATCCCTGTTTTGCTCTGGCAGCTTGGGGGCTTATCCGGAGTCTGTTCTTTACCTGGTTCGCCCACCCTTGGCCCTATTCTGTCTGGTCTTGTTTAGTCCCCTTCTTAGGTCTCTCTGTCTTCCTGAAGATGGTGTGACGCCGTGGTGTTTCTCGCCGTGGAGGCACCAGTGGTAATCGTGGTCGCTCTCAGCCTGCTCCCCAGAACATCATTCCGCTGGCTTCGGCTTCCCCGTCCTCTGATCATGGCAGGCCCTTCCCGCATAACTCATTTCAAACCACCCGTTTCAAATTTCACAGTCGGCTCAATAAACCAATTCTCTCAGCCAGCATTACAGTTATTTTGGCTGAGGAAGAAGATAAGCCCAGCAGCTCAGTTCATACCTCACCGTCGCAGTCTCAGGACGACAGTGTGCTTCAGGGAGATGTGGTAGGAACTGTGTTTAATTGTGATGATTTGCAGGAAGCGGGGAATGTGCCTGAGGTACCTCAGCCTCCAGTTGATTCTGCTCAGCGCAATTTGCCTGCGGTCGAGCCGGCGCACCCTTCTGACGGCAATCTGAATTTGGTAGCTCCTCCAGGTGGCGGCGACATGGGAGATGGGGACAATGTCGTTGACATGTGGATGGGCTCTCCTTGCCGGGTGGAAAAGGATGCTCCGGACTCTCTGAAACATGCTTGAATTTTACGGTACCGCGCCTACTGATGGCAGTTTCCCTTCTGGTCTCTATATCATTTTGCTATGCTTCTCTGGATTATGTCAATTCTGTTCTGTATCAGGTCCTGGCTGGGTATAACTATCAACCATTATAGTCTAATGCTTTGTATCAGGTCATGGCTCAGAAAGCCATTGTTTTTGCTAAATTTTGTATATGGCTATCAGGGCAGAACGGTTATTAGTAAAGCCATAGTCCTCGACTATTTTGTAGTGATGTTCACCACTTTGGTTCGCATTTTTGTCTGTAAGGGCTCTGGAAAACATGTTTTGAGTTTTCTCAATCCCGGGATTGATGTCACAGGGGTATCTGTCTATCAAGGTATCTGGTCTTATGATCCCTGGGTCAGGGTTGTTGGATGGCTTCAGCCTCCTCTGAGATCTTAACCTCTCTGTAAATATTTTCTCTTTTTAATAGATTTAGCCTTTACGTAGAAAAGAAAACATGTAATTAAAATATTTCAATAACAATAACAATAATATATATATATATATATATATATATTAAAAAAATTCTTACACTTTAACTAATTCAATATTTTACCGACTGAAAATTTTCCTCCCTCTCAAAAGCTTGCTTGATTCACTCATGATATTTATCATTAGCCAGAAATTCTGCGTCCTTGAATACCGACATAATTTATGTTGACGAGTGTTATCATGAATTTTTTCAAGAATCAAATTCTAAAACATGAGCGCGGAATATAAATTGCCCTCTTTGGCCCAGTGAAGTGACATAATCCGCTAACAAATTTACGTAGCCTGTTACGACAATATGGGTTCTGAAAAGTGATGAATATGTGATTTCTCATTTTCAAGGATATGGCTTATCATTCAAAAATTGACATTGTTTATTGGACTGGTAGGAAAAAAATTGCGAACCATCTAGTGATGTTTCTATGATTCTATGGAACCCACTTTTGGTTTTACTCAAAGTTTCACTGAATCGGCTAATTGCTTAAAATTGAGTTGTTCATGGCAAAATTCAAAGTAACCATCTCATGGAGGAAAGGAAAAATGCCAATCATTAACTAGACATGGAAAATGTCATTATTTTTCATTTAAACAAATTGTATCATGAGCAAAGGTATACATAGTTTTGTTTGATATTGAATCATGGAATTTGTGGAAAATATCCCCACTTAACAATTGGGCCACATCTTTATTGTCGAGACTAGAAGTGAAAAACGTCATATAAATTGTTAAATGGACCGGTTCCTGCAAAACAGTCTGTCACGTCCATTTTTGCATCCATATTAAAGTAATCGTGAGGCAAAAGAGCTAAGAGTCTTAATTGGATTGGGAAAAATTTTGTGAACATAATAAATAAAGATATATACATATATTGAATTAAAAAAATCAATTTTCAGTGATATTCAACAAAGCCATGTCCAAAAAATGCATAATATCATTAGATGTCCAAAAAATCATGAGCACAATGTGTATACTTCAAGTATAAATACATTTAGTATTGGAAAACATGCAAAAACATGAACAAAGATTTAAATGAGACGAGGAAATTTCAAGTTTTTGTCAACCAACACTAAGGACCTACTAAAATATTACTTGGGGTTATAGTAGCATGACTTTTAAATTGGGTTAAGTTTGGATTGGTAATGTGTTATAACCATTGGTAGATCACTTATACAATCAACGACAACAAATGAATTTAAGGAATTGTTTCATTATTATAGGTCCTTGTGAAGTTCCAACATTCTGCAACAATTTTCTTTTATTCAAAACAAACTAGAACTTTAACATGTTACAACTAGTTTCTTTTATTCAAAATGATATTTTTAAAGGAAAAAAGCATTGCTTGGCCATCAGGGAGTAGCCACAAATATGTACGTATACTAGCCAAGTCAATAGCTACTAGCATGAGCATCAGGGCAAGTAGTTTGTGTTTGGTAAGTGGACACATAGTTCACTTAGGTGATTCTTTGGGTGGGGGAAGGGTGTCATGGCTGGACCTAAGGCATAGAAAACCTGAAAAGTAGTGTAGTCTAGTAAGATGAGTGAGCCAACCAATGCTAAAGCCACTACCTCATACATGAAGCCGACTACCTAATATTGTATACATGAAGCTTGTTGTCAATCCTAGAGATAGTCCCTGGTTTGCAAGGAGACCAATGTAGAATTTCTCACTGTAGATCACCTGATAATGCAATATACTAAAGCAAAATACTTGATATACTTCTACAAACAAACTTGCGGAAGCTTAATCGATTTTGAGCAAGATCAAATAGAACACATATAACAGAGAATGAGAAATCAATCGCACATGAGCACAGAAGAATACTCTTGGGGAAGCCTCAGCTAAAAACCCCGATATTTGTATTATCATACAAGTGGAAATATCTCCGGATTATACAAAGCTTTAGCTCACAAGCTATCCAGCTCTTAGTACAATCCCTCAATGTTGCTCATAGACTGAATAGACGTAACATATGCCTTCCTCCAGTCCTCCAAGCCTCCTATTTCCTTGTGCGGTTTCTCCTGGTCCTCTCGCCGCCACCTGTGTGAATTCACCTCTCGCACAACTCACCAAACTCAAAAATAACTGTGCAATCCTCAAGGAATGAATTCCTTCTGCAAGAGATATCCTCAATGGAATATTCCTGCAACTGATAGTACACTGTCCCATCCTGTGATCTCAACTGGGTCTCTGACTAAACTGCCATGCATGAGTTATTTATGAGAGAATATTCAGTTATCTGAAGTACAGTAGTTACATGCATGCATGCATTAACTAATTGAACTCACAATCAGTTCCACAAACTATTGGAACTAATCTAACTGGACTTAACTCAGTTAACTGAGCTAACTAATTACAACTCAAAGTACAACTCATCCTGATCTCCTTAATTAAGGGATAACTTCCTCAATCAAAGGGAAAATTGTTGCATGTCTTCACATAGACTTCATGTTTGATTTTCTCCAACTAATTAACTCAATATGAATTAATTAATTATTTTTCAAACAACTGCTAAGATCAAATTCGAATTTTAATTCTCAATTTTAGTTCAGGGACTAACTAAAATTGGAATGTATCCTGAAATGCTATTTTTAGCACTTCTATATTTAGCATTTCTTGTTGCTATTTTCAACAACTAGTGCCTAGGACCTCCAGATTTGGTGCTTTCTTAGTATTCTCTAAAGGATTTAGACCACTATTTTGATGTCACTTTTGGTTTGAGTTTACTTGGTTCAAAACAACTTTGGAAAGACACAACCCATGAGTTCTTTTTACATACGAGATACATAGTGATATAAAGTATCAATCAATAGTGTCCAATGTCATTCAGGGACTTACAACTCATTTGCTTTGATAAAGATGCAACAGAAGAAGAAATAAAGGACGAAATCCATCATATAGAGCTTGAGAGATCAGGTATTCTACACATATATGGATTTAGAAAGAAATGGCAGCGAAGAAATAATGGTGGATGCTAAGACTCATGGAGCGCATTTAAAGATATGGCTTCCACAATTCATACAAGCATTCTTCATCAACAATTTGATTTAAATGAATATGTATTAAAGAGGAAACACATCTAGAAACTTCTTAACATGAAATCTGAGAGGAACATGAAACAATTATGAAAATACTAAAGAGAAGAGACATAGTGGAATCCCAAAACAAAGGAATCACCATAGATATTGCATTAATATTCTGTGAAACATACATGTCAAAAGAACCATAACCTTGCCTTCACAAAATAATACGAAGTTTCTTTCCAAAAATTTGAACCTTTCCTTTGTTCATCAAAATTGCATATATAGGCCTTTTGGATAGAGATAGCTCATTAGAGAGATATTCTTTCTTCATTTGGTTCATTATACCAAAAACATTTCAAGTAATTCCAGTGTGTCCGAATGCACAACTATAATGCACAACTATTTTAACTATAATGTACTCATATAACAGAACAAAGTAAAAACATTAATTAAAAATAACACAAAATTAGTTGAAATGCCTAAGATTGTTGGGTTGTGTTATATTCTTTCCACAACTAACCCACGTAGTTAACCAGGGGGTTAGAAGGTGGGCGGAGCCCCCCCTTCGTTGCACCGATTGCGTAGCGGGGGGGAGTCACAGGGGGCTTTGTGCATGATTTTCGCACATGGTTTTGGATGCGATGGTTTTTGGTCCATGGTTTTGGACGCGATGGTTTTTGGTCCATGGTATTGGATGCTTCGACATGTATAAATATTTATTGTAACATTGAAAGGAACATAATGAAAAATCAAGCTGGTGGTCCTGGTTTTGGGATCCAGGGGAAAATCTGTGTATATGTGTTTTATGTGTTATGCTCTCGCTATTGTTTATTTTTTGTGTTTTAGAATTTGTATGCAACTAATTTCTGTACGGGGTTAAAACCTACAAAGATGGCATGATTCGGAGGATCTTTAAGAGTGGTGAGATGATGCGGCATAGTGAGGAGCATGTGGAGCCCGAGGATTAACAACATGTACGAGTGGTGGATTAACAAATTGTTCACACCGTTGCTATAAGGCTGGAGGGGGTCCAAGAGCAGCGCTGAACCACCTGTAGCTAATATTCAGATCAATCACACTCGAGTAGTCCAACCTGTGATGAAAAAGACTTCTAACCATCCCGAGTAGTTGAAATTCCTTCTTTAAGAAATTCACCACAGTTTTTCCCTTAAGAGTGGTTGTTTTCTCATAAGATGATCCTGCCCTACTTTTAGCTTCTATCATTTTCTGATTGTATTGTTCTTGAGGCAACAGTTCCCCATGAGGCCCCTAAAGGTTAGGTAACCCAACCTATATAATACTGTCAAAATTTTCATTGAAATAAGCCACATCCTTTTGTACCTTGACGAGGCTTTGTTCTACTCTAGCTCTAGCTTCTTCTTTCGAAACCACCTTGGAGATCTCCATCACTGCACTGACTCTATCTGCTATGTCTATAGGTCTCAGCTCCTTGGTTGGCCTCTCATTCAAGAAATGAATAAATCTCTGAGCAATTTGGGAATTCCTTATACTCATCTCTTTATCATTAATTATTGATGATTCATACTCCACACTAATGACCCTTTGATCATGTATTAAAGTCACATGTTCCCAGATGAGATTCATTTCCTCAATGATCTCATGCCACACCAATTTCCTGGCTTCAAGGAGAGACGTGTTTCCCTTCAGCTTAGCCTTCAATTTGTTTATCTCCTATGTTGTAGTTTGTAGGTTTTTAGTGACAGGTGTAGCATTGGTAACTACAGTTTGCAGTTGTTTCTCCTTCTAAGCTAATTAGGCTTTGGCAGTATCTAAGTCCCTTCGTGTCTTCTTTAGTTGACCTTCAGAAAGCTATAACTCAGTCAAAGTCTGGGTGAGGCGCTCAGTGGGGTTCTGGGGATCTTCAGGCACTATTACCAGAAACACATGAGAGTCAATCTTATTTTGAAATTCACTTATTGTCTGTTCCAGATCCGATACTTTATCCTTGCTATCTGTCAACTCCTTCATCAGCGTCTCTTTCTCCATCTCGACCTGTGCCAGCTCCTCTGTCTGGACATGTTTACTACCAGGCATCTTTAGCCTATGCCTTAATTCCTAATTTTCCTTCTAAGTTGATTGTAGAATGGCTTCCACAATTGATCCATAATCCCAGTTTAATTATCAACTCTTTATATGATTCCTTCTAGAGATATAAATCTCTGGAGTTAGCCTTCTCCATTTTTACTTTATTAGAGACTTTTCCTATATATGTCTCAGCTTTACTAATAGTCATGAGGTTCTTACCCAGATCATTATATAACATCTCCCCAACCTGCTTATGTAAGTTGACCTTATCTAGCAAAGGGCCACTGGGTAAGCTCAGGGAAACATCCAAGGTTTTGAAGTGGGAGATTGTAGGCAAGGACTGCACTGATGGGTGTTGCACTGAAATTCTCATCTCATCCTTCTCTAGGTCCATAGCAGTCAGGAGTCGAGTATGGCGAGGTGTCGATTGGGAAGTTATTTCTCTCTGCATTCTCTCCTTGGACTTTTTGTTTCTTTCCTCAATAACTTTTCCTAGGGGCCAACTAGATCTTGTTGCAGCAACACTGTCCTCAGGGTCAGGAATGACTACTTCAGCTGTGGATGAAGTTGTGACTGATGGTGGATTTTCCATATTAATCTGAAAAACTGGATGATCAAACATTGGTTTCTCTAGTTATATCCCCACTTATTTTTCTTCTTCTTCCTCTTCTAGACCTTGACTCCTTGCTTTTTTATTTATATGTTCTTCCTCCATGTATCCCCTGCTAAGGCAACGAGCCTTTTTGATGCTTTTCCCGTGCTTACTGGGGATTTAGTCTCCATTTTTGTATTAAGAGGCCATGAGTCAAAGTTATCTTTCCATTCAATTTCGGGATTACGGTCATGCACGTAAGTTGATTCTTTAATGTTTTCTCTCCTTCGAGCAATGATGCCTTGGGGATAATAATTACAAGTGTCTCCCTTTTCAAGCTCCATGGATTCAAGTAGGGCCTCAACTACTTTAAAAGTCTGCCTTGTGTTTACCACAAAAGGACCTACTGGCTGTCCCATTTTAAAAATGTAGCCTTTCTTTGCTGGTACAAAATGAAGCAGGTCTACACTGAGGATATGTCAGATGAATTCAAGGGCAAAGATCCTCATGGGCATGAATACTAGCAAGCGGTATGGATGAAGTTCACAACCATAAACCTGAATCTCTGTGTAATCCTCATAGAGGTACCAATCTCCTATCATAACATCCTTGCTGAGTTGGAGGAACTCTTTTTGCTGTAGGAAGATTCTGGGTGGTGGGGTCCCATGGATGATCTGGTATGCAATGGCCATGAAGGTCGAGATGAATTGGGAGTACCTGCCCAAGACGGGTCTTCTTCTCACAGAGATATTCCAGTCAAAGACATAATTTTGTTTCTTGTTGGGAGAAAACACTTGAAGGTCCAAACATTGAAATTCTTCAATATGGGTATACAGGAACAAGTAAAACAAAAGGGAATAACAACAAAAGTAAGAAGATGTGGGGAAATAGCAGAGATGAAAACATATGGAAACAGATAGGTAGAGTGGGATGTTGAGTAAGAAATCAGGCTATTTCATTTTATGCAGATACCCCAGGATGGCTTTATTTACTATTTGTGAGCTATCTTCACCCATTAAACAAGTGATTGCAATTAGGATGAGTCGAACAGATTTTTGGAAGAGGGTTATTGGGAACCACTCCTCTGAGGGAAGGGATTTAACTTTAGGGGCGAGGATTTGGTCCAGGAAGGATTGTTGTTCATCGGGAGGGAGAGTAATGAAGTGATGAACCAGGGTAGCGTCGATGAATGATTGCATTGTGGAAGAAATAGGAAAAATTAAAGCCCTTTGGATCAAGGTAGGAGTTACTTCCAGGATTTTAGTCCCTGAGGTAGAAACAAAGTAGTTCTTATCTTCTTTGTATGTTGTGGCAAGTCAGGATATAAATTTAGGGAAATGGTGAACTGAAGGCATGATTTGAAAATACAGATCGGAGTCGACAACCCTAAAAGGGTCTTCTTTCCTCACATGGTTAGCAAACAGTTCAAAGCAGAGGTCGAAAAGTGAATAAGGACAAATTGGGTCTACAATTTGACTCTCAGAATCCACCAAGGGCTTGACACCAGTAGACTTGACCTCACGGGTTTTAGGAGTTGCGAGTGCAATTTGATTCATTTTATTGAGCGAATCAAAGAAAAAATGTAGGTGCTCGGGGTGTTAGATTACTTGGAGCCTGTAGGAGTATATGAAAGCAACGTTGGAAGTGGTCCTTATACATTTCAGGTACTCGGAGTGGTAGATCCTACGCAGGTGACTAAGCAGGGATATTCTTGCTGGGACTGTATAGTAGCTGCCGGGAAGCGTAGGTTTGGGCGATAGGTTATTATATAGTAAAAGAGCGCAACTGTTCAAGTGGTGGGCTTAGGGATTGGAGTAAGGGATACGTGGTGGTTTAGGGTTGGTTTGTAGATAAGGAAGTAAAGATCAGAAGCGGGAGCACACCATCATATCTTACCTTTACCTTTACCTTTAGGCCCTGTGGCCTCCGGTCATGAGGAGCCCATTTGGCAGGTAGCCCCACCTTGCTACAACAGGTAGTGCTCTGAACAGAACGAGCTCTTTGCTTGCCCCCTGAAGTAATCTGGACCGTCAGATCAACATTCAAATTATCAACGTCGGCATTGCTCATCCTGTTAATTCTCGTGCAAGTCATGCCATCAGAGTTGGTTTAGGAGCGTCGGTGGTGTTGAGGGACGACGATCCTGGTGAGAGGAATGCGCCCTTTACCTCGTGCTTAAAAGAACTCATCGATCCCCTTGATCACTTTGAGTTGCGGTTAAGTCTGAACCTCTAGTTTGTAATGCATGTTGCGCCGTGAACTGAGTGTCGAGAGAGGTCAGTCGTTATGATTTCGCTTGAGAGTGATTATTCCATTAATTTTGGTGAACACTGCAATATTGCAATCTTTGGAGAAGCATATTAGGGCTGGAGATAACAAAGATGACAAGCAAAACTCATCACGACCTTGATGAATTAGAGAAAGGGTTCTAGTTTATCAAAGCCAAAGTGTGCGTAGTGAGGGAAGAATGTGACAATGGTGTCGTTTGATTCACAACGTCTCTTTGTAGGCATATGACAAGAAGAAATGAAATCGAACTCCGAGCGCAGTTGGTGGCAAGAAGAAGTGAAAGCGAAACCACAAAATAAAACCTCACGGACCTTTAACCTAATACTCTGAGTGGCTCCCCGAGTGCTCTACAAATCGCTGAAATTGCGAGTCAAACTCGTGTTGACCACGAGTCAAACTCGTATTGACCACGAGTTTGACTCATTGAAATTCAAATCGGCTCGTTTGGTTAACGATGAGAGTTAGAATCGTGAGTACTCGTGAGTAATAAAAAATTCTTGTAACACTGGTCTAGAATAAGTTTTCAAATTGTTTAATAAATTTTATTTAAAATAATGAAATTATAAATTAGTAAAATAATGAATTTAAAAAAAATGGTTAAAATAACAAAATTAAATTATTAAATTTATAAAAATTAAATTTTCTCATTTTTATTTATAGATTTAAAAATATATTCCCATGTTTTAATAAATAAAGAAAAAGATAAACCAATGAAGCTTCTAGTTTTATCTTATATTATATTCAATCAGATACTTGGCAAATGACCCAAACTTTCAACAATAAGATTTTAGAAAGGAAAAAAATGAAAATAAATATAATTATCTACCTGTGTAGAATGGTTGTGATAAGATTATTTTTATGTAAATTGTAATAAGATAATTTTTATGTTATTCCTTACCGTTACAATAATTAAAATGTTGCATAGACATTAATATATTTTGCGTAGCTGAAATCATCCGCGAGGAGAAAAATACATGCATTTTTTTTTTTCTATATATTTTCTCATTAGATGTTCTGAATCAATTTTGGTCAAAATTTCTGGAA
Source organism: Pinus tabuliformis (assembly GCA_031772625.1). Taxonomy (NCBI): domain Eukaryota; kingdom Viridiplantae; phylum Streptophyta; class Pinopsida; order Pinales; family Pinaceae; genus Pinus; species Pinus tabuliformis. The sequence goes on along the minus strand of CM062808.1, from coordinate 585,733,591 downwards.
ACCATAAATTTAAGTGGTTTGAGTTAGCATTTTTACTTTTTGGTTTTGTATAGGATTTTAAGATTTTACATTTGTTTATGTATTAAAATTTTAGCATTTCTACTTTTTGGTTTTGTATAGATTTTTAAGATTTTAAATTGGTTTATGTATTAAAATGTATTTTAATTAATGAAAAAAAAATCGTATTAAAGAATGGATTGTTTTTTAAAGACAATTAGTTTTTTTAATATGTAGAGTAATTGCTAAGTTATTGGGTTAGTTGCTTGATAAGAACAAGTGAATTGTGGAATTTGGAATTTGAAACTCGAACATCCTCATATAACACTTTTTTTTCAGACGAAAAAATCAGCATGGTATTATATTGAGCAGATATAATAGGCATTACAAAAGGACCAAATGTATAGCGGCTGCCAGAAACAATAAGCAGTGCCTATCCAAGCTTTATACAGGAAAAAACCGACCAAAGATCGAATCAAAGACCTAAAAAAACCTTCAGCATGTCGTCAAAAGAGCAAAAGACATCTCTGATATGAGGAGGCTATGCTTCCAAGAAAAATTGTTATTTGAATAACTATTACCAATTGAACTATTTCACAGCGATAACTAATTAAAATGTTTCATAGACACTATTTAAAAATAAAAATTTTATAAATATAAAATTATATATATATATATATATATATATATATATAAAATTAAATTTTAATTTCATAAAAAAATATTTGATTAGCCAAAAATTCATATTCATTAAAACTAAGAAAATAGCATAATGACCCTAAACCTAGGTAAAAAAGTAAAACATACTACCCACCTAGTAATAAGTGTTATTTTTCCCTAATAACTATTTGTGTTAACCTACCTTTATGAATAATCATTAAAAACAAATAAAAACAAATAACTTTCATGCTAATTGACCATTCAATGTTCAATGATGTTAGGCTTTCCAATTTTCTGAACGATTTCCAATGACCTGGGTTTTTGTTTCTCGTTCATTCGTCGTTATTTTCCGCCATAGCTAGAGGAATCTCTTTCAATATATCCACTTCTAATGATGGAATGCATTGGTGAATAAATTTAAAAGTGAGACTACTTTGCTTTTGCATGTGATTGGTATGTTGAAGTTGGAAACCTAAAATGAAATGATATTTTAAGGTTCACGAGATTAAAAATAGCTTATGAGATCATTAGTTCCCTGTTTTTCGTTTTTTGCAATTCAATCATTTTCCGATTCAAAATGATGATGAGTGGACCCAACCTTCCAACAATCCCCTCGCTAAAAAGACAATGCCAAGAAACTGATGCTAACATGTTCTCACGACTTTCTCTGATGTCTTTGAATGCATCACATTCCAAAATGATTTTTTTTTGTACACACCCATTCTTCCCTAGCGTCTTTAGGCCTTTTCCACTGTCCTGTTTCACACCAAAGTTGATGTGGGTTGGTCCTTAATTGAGCAATAAGAACCTTTGCCCTCTACAAAATGCTAGCTCCAATGAACTCTTTTTGTTGTAGATCACACGTAGGGTTGAATTCCTCAATTTAATATTTCTTCTTTCTACCCAACTCTTTTCCCCTTTGCCCTCCACAAAATGCTAGCTCCAATGAACTCTTTTTGTTGTAGATCACACGTAGGGTTGAATTCCTCAATTTAATATTTCTTCTTTCTATCCAACTTTTTTCCCCATACCTTTTTATGAAACTTCTCCATAACAAAATCCTTTAGCTCCTTGCTATATGTGTGACAGGCATTGAGGTAGATATGATATTTTTGCATCCATGTGTAGTTTTGTTTCATCCATGTTTTCTTTCTTTCACTCATGCCTTTATTGAAGATAACATTAGGCCATCTACCTACTCTCATTTGTTCAATTCTTTTTAGATATCTTATGAGCTGCACCATAACAATTGCTTGAATGGAAGTTGCTCATGTTCCACCATAGCAATTGCTTCAATGGAAGTTGCTCATGTTTCACTCAACATTATCTCATAAGGTACTGAACTTTTTATTTTGAACTTGCTCATGATCAAGCGTTTTTAGATTTTCTCAATTTGTTTCCATTTTGAGACAAGAGTGCTACTAGCCCATAATTCACACCCATATAGCACCACTGGACAAAGTAGGAGTCCAAAAAGCACTTTAATCGTTTTTCAATCTCATAACTCTGCCTCTCTACATCTGTTTTGAAGAGCATATAATGCTTTCCACCCTCCTAAAATTCTCTTCTTTCTGTAGTCCTCCCAATTGAGTTTGTTGTTGAAATCAATCCCAAGGTACTTGTACTCATTTACTTCTTCAAGAATGTTGTCTTCAAAGAAGAAAGTATGTTGGCCGTGCTTCCTGTTATTTGAAAAAAGCATTATTTTGGTCTTGCTAGTATTGACTTGCATCCCCATTGCTCTACAAAAATGCTCAAGGGAATATAAGTGCATTTTCAATCCATGGGCTGATTTAGAAATCAATACAATATCATCAGCATATAAAAGAAGCTTTATCACAAACTCCCCCAGCCGAACACCATCTCCACCTTGCAGATTTAGCCACTCTTCCAATTAATCAATATATAAACCAAAAAGAGTAGAGATAGAGGGCAACCTTGCTTGACTCCAATGTCACTTCTAAAGATTTTTGAAATACTCGCTGAGGTTCTAATTTTGAATTTCACTTCTTCATAAAGTCTATGGACAGCGGCTCTATAATGCACAGGAATTTCAAGTTCTTCCATTCTACGCGACAACTTATTCCTAGGGACTGTGTCAAATGCTTTTTTGAAGTCAACAAAGCAACAAAATACTTCTTCTTTGTCCTCCCAAACCTTTTCAACAATGTGTCTCAACGTGATGCCATGATCCACTATAGAATGTTTCAGCCTAAAACCTGCTTGTCCTCTCGCCCCCTTTTCTTTTACTTCTGCCCACTTGCTAATTTTGTTTTCTACTATGCTGCGGAAAAGATTTGCAAACAAAGGATTGATCATAATTGTTCTATAGTTGGATGGATTATTAATGTATCCACTCTTAAAAAGGGGTATTGCTAGGCTGGTTGTCTAGTGTCTTGGGAATCCTCGCTGAATGATGTTGTTGAATATTTCCATGACATGTGGTGCAAGAGTGTTCATTCCCCATTTTAGATACTTTGCTTGAAGTTCAACCAAGTCCTTTGCCTTTCCTGTTTTCAACTTCTTAATTCCATTATCCACCACCTGTAATGTGAAGAGCTTTGAATTTGTGTTGATCCTAGGGGGGGGACTCCACCTTAGATTCTTTCTCATAGAGTTACCTTGCATATTCAAACCATTGATTGGTTGTAATATTATTTTCAATTTTCTTCTTCCTTGGTTGCAATTCCTGCCAGAAAAGTTTTGGATTATTCTTGCTTAAATATATTAACTCTTCTCTCCTTGTTTGCATGAACTCATTTTTTTTCCTTTTTAGTATCTGCTTATATAACTTTACATTCATCTTCTCATTTCCTGCCTTTTTCAAGGTTCTCTTTCCATTTTGCATTGCTCATCAAACCAAGCATTTACAAGAAAACAATTTGATTCTGATTTCCTATTTTTTGCTCTTCTGCACTTCTCAAGTGCACTTTGAGTTATATTTGTTAACTCATCACTGTTGAAGCTTTTGAAACCAGTTTTCTCCTTTCAAATTGATCTCTCTAACATTGTCTTGAAGATAGTACCATTTTCTTATGTCAAAAGAATTTTTCCCTTGATAGTGATTGTCGAGAGCATTGGGTTTTCCTCCTATGCTACATTTCTTCTAACCATGATAACCTTATATAAATTAGGTTATGGTCTGATTTTAAGTCCCAAATATGCTCTCCAATACTAACTTCGTCTATCTTTTCTATTAAGCTCTGTGAACACATCACATAGTCAACGACACTTGCCCCATTGTATGTGTTGCTAGTGAAGTTCCCAGACCTTTTCCATCTATATAGACCATTGCAAATAATTAAGTTGAAAGCCCCACATAGTGTAAGCAACTCCCCTGCAAAATGATTGCTAACTTTGTCATCTTTTGAACACCTTACCCATTGGGGTTTCTCCTCTTCAGTGAGCCAAATAGGATTATTATCCTCTTTGCAACAAAGAATGCTAGCTTGATTATTTGTTGTTCTAGCATTGAAATCTCTCACCAAAAGAACTTTTCCCTGCTGAGAGTACACAACAATATGTTGTTTTAAAGTTGCATACAGATCCTCGCTGTCAAGCCCCTTATTTTTGTAAGTTTTTGAGACTTAAGGGGCAAAATAGCATGCTGCAATTCTTATGTGATTCTCATTCTCTGATATTTTCAACCATAAATATTGTTTATTTGCATCTTCTTTAATTAACTGAATGTGACGACCTTCTTTTTCATTCACTAAAACTAGTATTCCCCCATGCACTTTGCCATTTTCTGCTACCTTGTTCCAAACTGCCAACTTCAAATAACCGTCAAACACAAGAGTTTTGCAACCATCATGCTCATGAGTTTCTGTGAGACAAATTATGTCTCTACCTTCCGCAATAGGCCCTAACCCAGGTCCCCTCCTCCAAGGGTAACCTCTACAATTCCAACAAACTAAACTTAAGTAGACCTTGGTAGGATTTCACTGCTACACAGTTTGGCACATAAGACTCAAATTTGAGTCTTCACCCCTTTTCGTCCATGCAACTCTTGTTGTTTTTATCTCTATTGTTGAATTCTCTGATGATTGACCGGAGAGGCTTATTTTACAGCCCAATATAATGTGTAATATTGTCCTTTTGTCAGCAAAATTGAATTTTTGTTCATTTAAGTCAAAATAAAAAAATCTAAAAATCTAAAAAAAAATAAATTAAATAATTATATAAAATATTTAAATAATATCGACTCATAAAAAAATTGCACGTGAAAAATTAGATCTCTCAATTTATATTACATCCGTATTTAAAATAAATTTATGCAGTTTATAAACACATTTTTCTTTCTATGGTGAATTGAATTAATAGAGATGTGATTAAAAAAAATGAAAATTTAACATTATGGAATGACCGAAAAGGTTTTGGAATCACAATGCTTTTACCTTTTATAAGTTTTGAAACCCCGATGCTTTTACCTTTTATGTCAACTTACATTTAAAATGAATGAGCGATATATTTGAATGTTGGGATGAGAGAATGATTTCACGATCAACAATGTGGCGGGATCAAAATGATGGAAAAATAAAATGAAAATTTAACAACGTGAAAGGAGCCAAAACGTTTTTGGAATCAGTTTTCAGTTTTCATTACATTTAAGTTGAACTATGGAGCTTTAGTAGTTTCGTAAAATGAATACATGATATTGCAGAGTCTATAAAAGACAAAAAAACTGGCAAGTGGCAAGTCCGCACAACTACTCATGCCTGATGGTTTGCAACCATCTCCTCTATTCTCCTTAATCACCAGTCTACATAGGTTGGTTCATGCATTCATGTATTCTCTAGTTTATAATATAAACCAGTTTTTTCTTCTATAAAGATTTATTTATATAATGCTCTCTTTCGCAACTTCACTATAAGGTTGGCTGAGACATATAAAATGTATTTGGAGTTCTTTCAGAATTCTTCCATTGAGCACATTAACAGGGCACATAACAAATCAACGAATGAATTATCGAAAAAAATACCACGGGACACAGAAGAAGGCATGCACATCGTGATGAAAATAGAAGCAGAGAAGACAGAAGTTGAAAATCTAAAAGTGTCGGGATAGATCGCTGAAGCGGGATCAAGAAAATAGATCCTCATAGCAGATAAGTCCAACATGTGTTATTCTCTTCTGGATACAACATGGGTATTATTTCTCGCTATAAATATAGAACATCTAATTGAAACCCTATTTCTCTCTGCTCGACCATCGATGGTTGTAATCAAAATGTAGAGTCTATCATTTAAAAAACAATTGAAATCGACTTTGGCTAAGAAGTTGAAATAAAGGAATGACAGTGAGTTTCATTTTTTAAATAAATTATAACACTACTTTTCATGAATTATTTTTTAGTAAATTAAAAAAGGAGCAAACTAAAGAAACTGAAAAACTATTCACATACCTCTAAGAATATTCCCATATTATCAAACCTTGGTCATTCATGATTTAAAATTTTGAAATGGTTCAATCTCAATTCCAATATAAAAGCTTTAGAGTAAATATAATTTCTTTTGATTTTTAAATTTAAATAATTGAATTTCATTTAATTAAAAGTTTAATGATAGAATTTTAACTTGATCAAACATGCTAACACCTAGATCTCCAAACCCTTCATACTAGAATTGATAACTCTATGTTCTTTTTAGGATATATATATATATATATATATATATATATATATATATATATAATTTTTGGTTTTCTTGTTTTTCCATGACTTGTGATACTAGACTTTGGCTAAGAAACCATAATCCAAGGACATCTAAGTTACAAAAATCACCTAGGGATCACACGTAACCTAGGCCACACAAAACCTTAATATAACTAGGTTTTTTTGTACCGACATGGTTTTGAATTGATGACTTTCACACAAAAAAATACCTTAATAAAAAATCTTGTTACCAACTATTCTACATCTCCATCCTACATTATCACTCTTTGTAATTATGCTTTTTTTTTTTTAATCATATTGTTGCTAGCTTTACTATCCTCTTGTTTTATTTATTATGATATGATAGACCTTTGTAAGTTTATTAGCACTAGAAATAACGCCTGAAATCTTGCCTAAAGTTACGCTGGAATTTGCACGAAATTACGTCATAAATAGTATCGAGAATAACGCCAGAAATAGTGCCTAGAATAACGCTGGAAATAGTGCAAGGAATAGAGTTGGGTATAACGCAAGTTTTAGTGCTGAAATTAATGCCAGGATTTGCTTCCAGTTTGGCTCTTGGTTTGGCTTCTAGTTTTATGTCTGGTTTTGCTTCTCGTTTTGCTTTTAGTTTTTCTTCTAGTATCGCTTACGGGCTGGTTTCCAGTTTTACATCCAAATTTTCTTCTCATTTTTCTTCTAGTTTTGCTTCTAGTGTGACTTCTAGTTTGGCTTCCAGTTTTTCTCCTAGTGTGGATTCCAATTTTTCTTCCAGTTTTGCTTCTAGTGTGGGATCCAATTTTTCTTCTAGTTTTGATTATAGTGTGACTTCCAATTCTACTTCTAGTGTGGTTTCCATTTTTTCTTCTAGTTTTTCTTGTAGTGTGCTATCCAATTTTTCTTATAGTTTTTATTGTAGAGTGGCTTCCAATTTTACTTCTAGTGTGGCTTCTAATTTTGCTTCCAATTAATTGGCTTCTATTGTTACTTATTTTTTGCTTCCAAATATGATTATTGTTTTGCATACAGTTAAATTAATATGTTTTATTTTAATTTAATTAGTTAAATATATCATGTCTCTTAAATAAGTTATATCATTATACATCATATGAATGCATTTGAAATGTTTTATAAGATAACATTTATAAATAATTTTTAGGGAAACAAACATCCATACAAATTAACAACATCATTATACTTATTAAATCTCCACCAAAATAGAATCTACAACATCTAGTATATATAGAATAACAGGATAATTATTGTAACATGATCATCATCTATAATTAAAACAAGTGAGTTAGACATCTATAATTTAAGTGAATTGAACAACATCCATCATGAGCGGTAAATTAAAACCATCAAACGAAATAAATATGCATCTAAATCATCATCCACTTTCAAGATATAAAAGTTGACGAGTCAATACTTACAAGATCATCATTATATATAAATAAAACAAGTGAAATTCACATATAATAGTAGATCAATAACATGTGAAAATGATGCATGTCCAACAATCAACATCACTCAAAATGATACATCATGTATAAATGATATAAATAAAAATGATGAATTATGTAAGACAAAATGATACAAGTTAATATGATACGTAATGTCCAAATGATATAACTCAAAATGATACATGTCAAAGTGATACAACTCAATAATATGGTACAGGAGGCTGTGAAAATGATACATATGAGAGTAACCATGAAAATTAACATCATAACAATATATAAAAAATGATCCATGAAGCAGTCTATATGATCATGAATGCCACTAGATTCTACCAACAAATGCCTCATGATCATGACCATCATCGTGATCATCATCATCATCATCATCTTTATTGACATCAACCTCATTTTGATCTATATCTGTGTCATCATGAACATCATATTCCATCTCAACATCGTACCCAACGTGTTCTAAATCTATGTTATGAGGGTCATTCAGATCTTCTGGAAGATCCTTGTTTAGCAAAAAAAAACATTTAGAATGAAAAGTTGTTATTTATTCATGCAATAATTAATTTCTATGTTATATATCTAATATTACAACATATAAAATGAAATAATAATCATATTACATCATATCAAAGTGCAGATACGATAATAAAATTTCAAATAAGTTACAACTAAGATTCCATTCCAATTATGTAAAATATTTAGCAATTCTAATAAATGTTAGTAAAGATCTTTAAAAAAAAATGTTATACAATTTAACTATCAATCGCAATTTCTATTACACAAGCTTAAGTACAAACCCTCTCCACTTTTTCCTATACATTTCCACACTCAAGGGAAGGGATGGTCAATGTTTCTTTTCAATGTTGAGTATCCAGATGTAGTAAAGGTGCTGAAGATGAAATGGTTATGGGGAATGAGACTAGAGTCAACTCCAGGTGGAGAAAAAGGATCAATGGCACAAGTGCAATTGCAACTAGTAGCGTTAACTCTCTAGTTGTAAGAAGTGGTGAAAGGAAGCTTCTCTTTGTCTATGTCGCTTCCTGGAGAAATGGTTATCTTTGAAGCTCACTTTTAGAATATCTAGGAGATAGGGAGATCGTTCCACCCTAGGTTTAGGCTTTGAAGTCAAAACAAGTCAAAAACTTGTGGGAGGATGAAAGAAATTGACTTTAGTCTAAGAATGAAGGCAAGGAAGGTGACTTAGAGGTGACCTCGGGCTACTGAAAGGGATGCTACACGTCTGCACTGAAACTGTAAGTTGATTGTTCATTGCAACTTCTACAGGGTAAACACTTTTTATATAAATTATTGTTGTAAATTATTTGTACTTACCTAACAGTTTGAGAACATATTCAAGGTTGAGTTTCCAGGACTAGTAATTAGGATTCAAAGTTGAAACCAAGATAATTCATGGAATCTATGAATTGGCATTGGTCACTTCACAAATTGGGCATGATGTACCTCTATTCATTGGTGAACGTATGGATTTTAGATGTTGCGGCAATTTTCAACTAAAGAAATCGAACTTCCTTATGAAATAGCCTCTTATTAGTGAATTAGAATTGTGTTAAAATCCATTTGGAATTAGGCTTAAAACCTAATGCAAACATAGTCAATTATGCCCTTTGTTGATCAAGAGCATTGATCCCAGCAAATGTTTCTTTTGGTCAATTGTATACAAGTTGAATGTTAAGCATTAGTTATGTGAATTACAACCATGCATCATAGGTAGGATCTTTTAACTCGCTTGGACTAACAAATGATCCTTAAACTCTGTGTGTCAAAGTTCAAGTTTTATAGATGAATTACATTGACAACTGATTAATGAATTGCATTGGAAACAATCATTGAGTTTTAGATACATCATTGTTTTATTTTATATGGGTGAAAGCATGAATATGAGTTACACTTTTGGGCCAAATGTGGCAATGAAATTTCAAGTTTTTCCTCTTTTATCGAATTGCAACCCTTAAAATTCATATAAGCATTGTGAATTTTGATTCAGAGTGGAAAAAAAAATATGTGAAGAATTATGTTTTTTTTCCAAATGATATTTTTTTCAAAAACATTTAGTGTTGTATAATGTCTCAATTTTCCATTAAATGCAATATATGTCCTTGCAAATTTTGGAAAAACTTAAGAGGTATGTGTGTGTTCACCTAGCATAACTTAGTCATATATATATATATATATATATATATATATATATATATATATATATATATATGAGCATGATCTGCAAGGAGAGAAATAAGTTTTTCATATTAAATTTTTTTTTTATGTAAAATTATATTTTTATTATTTTTCAAAAATTGCAAAGTAATATTTCAATTGTAGTTTGGAGACACGTGTTCATGTATGTTTTTTTCAACTCTTTTAATAAATTGAAAAACCAAGGGCACCCTTTTGAAGAGGACTCCCCAAAGAAGATAGTGGTATTTTTTGATTGTGTATATTTTATGTTTGATTTTTTTTCAATCCCTTTGAAATTGTCCAAAAAAATTTCAAGCATTATGTAAAAGAAATTAGATAGAAAAATATCATATGAATTCAAAAATGTCAAACCCATATGCTATTGGATAGAGGGTTCCTTCTCCAATCCAACATGATCAACTCTACCACTTAAGGACAATTTTTTCTTGGAGCCCGCTAGGGTACAAAATAGTGTTGCACAGAAATATGTAGAAGATGAGCTAAAAATCAGTTTTTTAGGCCCTCAAAAGCTTGATCGAGTACTTAAAATGCTAGACCGAGTGTTTGAAATTCACATTTCAAATAGCTCAATCGAGGGTTTAAGAACCCTAGATCGGCCCTTAACATGGTTAAACAGAGACTCGATCAAGTTATCATAATTATCTAAAAAAAGGAAAAAAGCCTCTCAATACTTGTCTTTAAACAAATTATAAAATTTATTTATTCCACAAAAATGATTTTTATAAATATTCAAATATATTCCAAACTCTAATATTCCTTAATTATAAATCCAAATTTTATTTTTTTACCAAGAATATATATATATATATATAATAAAAAATTAACTTTGCTTTTTCATTTTTGAAATTCTTAAAAAAGATAATTTGTTTATTGTTTTGATTTTAGATATAGCATTCTTTTATACTTAATCATTTGATAATTTTTTTATGTACAAATTTTCAATAAAAGTAAATCAAATTATAATAAATAAATAAATAAAACAACAAACTAAACTAAACTAAATTTTATAATATTATTATTTTAAAAATAATAAATCTAGATTATTCAAATTCAAATTAGTCAAATATTGGTTTAAAATTTATGATTTCCTTATGTTTTTTATTTATTTATTTTAAAAAATTATATTGCAAACCTAATTCAGGAGTAAAAATTTCTATATATAGTTCACACTTGTGCGGGCTGATCACAGAATTGAGTGCAATCATATTTTACAAGTTGAGAGAGATTTATAACCGCAGATACCATTGCATCCATTACAACTATATTAATTATAACTTACAATCCCTGAACAAGTGGATATCTATATCTATATATATATATATATATATATATATATATATATATATATATATATATATGACCAAGGGAATCTTGTTTATTAACTCTTCGTGAATTTTATAAAATGTACATTTTCAGTAGAATTGAGTGCAATCATATTTTACAAGTCGAGGGAATCTTGTTTATTAACTCTTCGTGAATTTTATAAAATGTACATTTTCAGTAGAATTGAGTGCAATCATATTTTATAAGTTGAGAGAGATTTATAACCGCAGATACCATTGCATCCATTACAACTATATTAATTATAACTTACAGTTCTTGAACAAGTGGATATATATATATATATATATATATATTATATATATATATATATATATATATATGACTGAGGGAATCTTGTTTATTAACTCTTCGTGAATTTCATAAAATGTACATTTTTAGCAGCGTGAAATTCACATGTTTTGAGTTACACTTATTCATATAAAAATTATAATATTTATTAAAATCAAATTGATCAATTTTCTTATGTTTAATTAATTTATTAATTAAGTTTATTTATAATAAAATTATTATTTAATTTATAATATTGAAAATTTAAATCAGAGTAAAAACTAGTTTTTAAGTTATTAATTTTTTTTTATCGTTAAAACTATGCTACGCTATTATTTACATTAAAACAGAAAGCAGTTACAACCATGAAGTCCTGTGCCAGAGGCCATGGATGGCACTCTGGTCTTACAGCGCTAAAAAAACCACCCGTTTAGGGTCCTTAGCACTCGAATGACTACCCACGCAGGGGCCTTGACATGAAAACTTTTCATCCACACAGTGGCAGCAACCTTGAGACCAAGCGCCCACGCAGGGGCGCTTCCACAGAAATTGAAAGCCCACGCAGGGGCGCTACCACAGACATTGAAAGCCCACGCAGGGGCTATAAACCTTAGAACATCAGTGAGGGCAGAAGTGGACAAGTAAAAGAAAATTTTCATCAGACACCTTCGCAGGGGCGTGGAAACACCCTAAGCAGTAGAATTCATATACAAAACAGAGACATTCATAACTCCACCCTGAGCAGTAAAATTCACATACAAAACAGAGACATTCCGAACATACTAGCTATCGTGGACAAAAACAGAGCATCTAAGACAAGGAGGAGAGTGAGTGAGCGGTCGATTAATCGTCCGGCTCCTCCTCATATATCCAGCACAATCCTTCCGGGGGGGGGGGGGGCAATCTGCCTTAGCTTTCTTTGACGAGGGCTCTGGCTGAGCCGCTGGAGGGTCAGTGTCTGGTCTTGGGCAGTCCTCCGGCAGTCCTTCAGCAGCTCTGGAGCTCTCGGCCTGATGCGGCTGTGGGCGGGGCTGCTCCCCGACCTCCTCCACCGGTTCTTCCAGAAAAAGAACAGATACATGAGCATTGATGCGCGAATTGGCCTGGGGGCTGTTGATGGAAAAAACCGCAGTTCCAAACGCTGGGAGAGGATTGGAACCCGCTTCAGAGCTGCCCGCATCCATGAATTGGCGCGATTGCAAGGGGTTGGCTTCCTCAACTCGGTGACATAAACAGCGGCAGCAGCGAGAAGAGACATTCTCCACAGATGGGCGCGAAGTTCCGCCTCTTCCTGAGCCTCTACGGCTGATGAGGCGTTGTCTGAGCTTGACCATGGTGGTCTTATATGCCAGATAGCGAAACGGAGCAGGGTGAACAGACACACACCCGTCGCCCACACCAACAGGCTTGCTCCCAAATCCAATTGCAACAGGGGCGCCTTGAGCCAGACCTCCGGAGATTGACACCCGAAATCCCAATTCCCTCCACTGTAAATGATCCACATCAAAACATTCCTTAACTGCAATGTATTTATGCCTCTCTGCCATGTCTCGGCCCTCTCCCTCCATAACTGCACACAGCAACCAAGACTATGCTCCGGACCAGGCATTAATTTGCCGTCTCTTCCCTTCTCAGCACCCACACTTGCAGACCCCGCCGGCTGCTCGTAGTGAATGCTCGCCTTAAACCTGGTACCGCCCATGGTGACCAGGTGGCGGTCCCATGTCCTCTCCCGTGGCACCCGCATCCGAGGAGTTTTTAAGTTATTAAATTACAAATATAAGAATATTACAATTTCAATTGCTAGTGGCATAGAATCATTTTTCAAATCTATACACCAACACACAAGAAATGTAATAAGAAATTAATCCACACCATTGTTAATCACCTATTCAAATGTAATTAGTAACTAATTTTATTTTATTTTTATTTTTATTTATTTATTTATTTATTTTTTAACCATCAAATACGTACTTTTTTAAAGTTTGCATATCATTATTGATGTTTACATAAATTTTAAAATTTTCATCTTTAAGGCTTGATCAACCTCCTAACCTGGGTTACACAGGAGCTCTCGATCGAGCGTTGGTTTAAATGCTCGATTGAGTGCTTAAAATTGCTTAATTGAGCATCCTTTTTTCACCAAAACGCACCCTAGTTTCGCCAAAAATTGTAACCCATCTCCATGTTTTAACCCATAACTTTTTTCACAATGATCTATGTTGATGAAATAAATAGGAAATATGCCTAGTGTTTATGGGTCATATGTTATCAAAGAAGTTGAATTTGTAGCCTTGAAGGAGATGTAGCAGCTTGATGAGAAAATTGAGGGGGTAGAAATCCATTTCATTTTGTTTTTCAAAGCTTGAAAGTGGGTAGCCAAAGAGGTGTTTTTGCCACCCAAAACTACACCAACACTTGTGGATAAAGAAAATATATTGAAAAGCACAAACTTTGGTAACAATGAATTGAGAAAAAAATGTTGAAATAGTTGATGTTGTAAAAACAAGACATTTCATCTTGCTTGTCAAAGCTTGCAAGTGGGCAACCAAAGAGGTGTTTCTGCCACCAAAAACTACACCGACACTTGGGTGATCAAGAAGACAAATTGAGAAGCAAAAGCATAGGTAACAGTGGATTGAAAAGTAGATTTCGTAACAATGGATGTTGTAAAAATAGATGCCACAATAACACATCAATGTTAAATCTGCTGAAAATGTTGTAAAAGTTGATGTTGTAATACCTATTACTATTAAAAATGTTAAAACTACTGTAAACGTTGATGTTATGACAACCGACACTATCGAAATTGTTGAAACAATGACCAATACAACAGATTATGTAATAATATATGTTGTAACAACAGATGTTGGAACAACAAGCCATTTCATCTTGCTTGTCAAAGATTAAAAGTGGGCAGCCAAAGAGGTGTTTTTTCCACCCAATACTACACCAGCACTTGTGGGATCAAGAAAACAAATTAAGAAGCACACACATAGATAATATTGGATTAAGAAGAAGATGTTATAACAACAGATGTTGTGACGATGGATGTTGTAACAAAAAATTCCATAACAACATATCAATGTTAAATATGCTAAAAATGTTATAGTAGATATCAGTTTTTGGGATTCAACTGCGTTAAGTAAGTCATTCATGTATGACCATTTCCATGAGAGGTAGTCATAGTTGACTAATTTCTCATGATTTTTGAATAGTCCACTTAACACTCATTGTATCGGGTGATGCTCATAGGGGTGAAGAAGTGGGATTGAAACAAGTGAAATGAATCACATAGCGTCAATCATCACTTTTGGAACTTGCACATGTAACCAAGACTTCCCGGGAGGTCACCCATCTTAGATCACCTCTGGCTCAAGCGTGCTTAACTATGGAGTTTCCCCACAATCAAGCCCACTTATCTTTCTACCCAATTTGCAAAACATTAGCAGGTATTGTGCCTCATGAACCATTCAAGTAGATTTCCCTTCCCTTATAGTAGTTGATGTTGTAACACCCATTACTGTTGAAATGATAACACTACTGTAAAGGTTCATGTTATAACAACTTCTACTATTTAAACTAATGAAATAGTTACCATTATAGTGGATGTTGTAACAACAGATGTTGTACCAGAAAATGTTGCAACAATTAAGGGGGTAGAAAGCCATTTCATCTTGCTTGTCAAAGCTTGAAAGTGGGCAACCAAGGAGGTGTTTCTGCCACCCAACACGACACTAGCACTTGGGGAATCAAGAAAAGAAATTGAGAAGCACAGATGTAGGTAACAACAAATTAAGAAGTATATGTTGTAACAACGATGTGTAACATCACCAAACCCCTCAAATACTATTATAATATATATATATATATATATATATATATATATATATATATATATAGATATAGATATATATATATATATTAGTCCCTATCGAATGCAGTGACCTTTGTTCACCGCATCATCCCGTCGTCGACCTGTTAAGAGGGTCCACCTCTGACTAATCGCAGGACTTCCAAGTTGGTGTGTCAGCCAACTCATCCTGGTTGAGATCATCCAAATCTATCCCATGTTGTGCTGCACAATCCTCTAGAGATTTCTATCTCAACCCACAGCCTCTAGGGGGCCCAATATGTTATAGGGCTCTATAGATTACATCCCAACCAACAACTTCCAAGGACCCAAGATATTATAGGGCTCCATACACTTTGTCTCACCCCACAACCTCTAGCGATCCAAGTTTTTACATGGATCGAGGGATCCCATTTCAAACCACAACCTCCAAGGAACCCAAAACTATTATAGGGTTCTAGAGACTATCAGCTCAACCCATAGCCTCCAGGGAAAATGAGAGCCAATCCCCTTCTCGCCTCTCTTATTTTACATTACCTACTTATCGAACCAAATTTCTCTGTTTTTCTGTTGCTTGAATTGTGTCTCCTCTCTCCTTCAACATGAATTCGAATACCATGCCTTTCCTTCTTTTCTTGGCTCGCATTTACTACTTCACCCTTGATTTATTGCACTACATAGTTCACCTCTTGGTTTCTTTCCCTTTTCCTTGTGAAGGTTCCCAAGTGCATGGGCTTATGTACCTTCCTTGTAGTTCATTCAATTTTAAGAAAAAGTTCATTAATTCATGCACCAACCAACTTTTAATGGTTATCCCAAACATTTCAGATTTTCTGCACAAGAAAACCTCAACCTCCCAAGCAAGTGACCCTCCTCCCCAAATCTGAAATCCGTGTCCCTTTTACTTAGTCCCTTTTTCTTAATTTCAAAGGATGTTGTTGTTAGGCTAGGAGGGTAACTTCGAATCAACTTATATATTGCATTATCCATATCATGAATTTATACATGAGTGGAGAGACTCTTGGGATTCCAATTCCAAGGTCTCTTGGTTTTCTCAAATGTAAATTGACAATATTTACAATAATCTTTTTAGATTGGGTGTCAAAATCCCCCCCATTAATCTGAAGGGATATTGGTGATTCCAAGCATCATTCTGAATCTTTCAAACTTTTCCCTTCCAAGTGCTTTGGTGAATATGTCTACAATCTTCTCATTTGTGGACAATGTCGTAGGTGGATTGTTTTGGCCTCAATATGATGTCAAATTAGATGGTATTTTGCATTGATGTACTTCGTTCGATCATGGAACTTAAGGTTCTTGGCCAAATTTACTATAGAAGTGTTGTCAATCAAAACAAGAGTTGAATGTACTTTTTCTCCTGCAAATATTCTATAATTTTCCCGACCCACACAATTTCCTTTGTTGCTTCAACTGCTACCACATATTTTCCCTTAGTTGTGGAATCTGTTGGAACTGACTGTTTGCATGACCTCAAGGAGACAACTCCTTATCCAAGAATTATAACATAAATTAGAGTAGATACTCTAGTTTCTTTATCTCCACCGAAATGTAAATCAGAGTGTCCAATCAAGCTGAAGTCATCCACTTGTGTACACTTGAGTCCAAAGTCTTGAGTTCCCTTCAAGTACTTTAGAAGTTTTTTGCAGCAGACCAGTGACCCTCACAAGGATTTTGCATAAACTTGGAGAGGATTCCAACAACAAATGAATGTCTGGTCTAGTAGTAGTCAGGTAGTTTAGACTTCCTATGAGTTGTTTGTACTTTTTTGCATCCTCAAATTATTTTACTTCAGTGGATGTGAGCTTTAAGTTTTTTTTCCATTGTAGTAGTTAAGGGATTGCACTCATCCATGCCAAACCTATTCAACAGATCTCCAATATACTTGTTCTAAGAGAGAAATATAAATTTCATATACTGAGTTACTTCAATACTAAGATAGTAGTGAACATAGCCCAAATATGTCATTTCAAAAACCTTCCTCAGTTCTTTCTTTATGGATGCAATGCAACTCTCATTGTTCCCTGTCATTAGAAGATCATCTACATACACCACAAGATATACAAATTTATTTCCAACTTTCTTGACAAAAAAAATTGCATCATTGAGATCATAATGTTTTAAATTGAGTTTTATAGGATTCTCAGTTAAATTCTCGTACCAGGATCGCGGTGCTAACTTGAGGCCATATAATGAGTTTACAAGATTCCATACTTTGTGTTTCTGACCCTTCACAACAAATCTTGCTGGTTGGGACATAAAAACATTCTCTTTCATATCCCCATTCAAGAAAGTAACTTTTACATCCATTTGATGGACTTGTCAACTGTTTTGTGCTTCCAAGGCAAAGTGTGTCTGGATGGTAGACCATTTTACTCTGGGGGGAATTCTTCTCATAATTGACCCCTTCCTTCTATGAAAAACCTTTTTCCACAAGCCTGGCTTTGTGTTTGTCAAGTGAGCAAACAACTTTATACTTGTTTTTGAATACCCACTTGAAGCCCATTGGTTTGGTCCCCAATAAAGGATAAACCAACTTCCAGGTACCATTCTTTAGCAAAGCATCACATTATTTTTTCTTCGCGTCTTTCCATTCATCATGGGAAGCGGCTTGTTTGGAGGAAGTTGGTTTGAAATCTATAGAAAAATTCAATTCGAAATCATAAGAAACATCCCTATCAACAAGTGAATTAGAATCATCTACATCACCTCCATTCTATTTATTTGAGCTTATTGTTCCTATCTTTCCAACCTCATCACGACGAAAATTTTCAAGTGTCTTTGTCATCCATTTTAGAGGACCTTTCCGAGATGGCTCAGGCTACTCAGTTGATTGAGTTGGGGCTAAATCAATATTTAGTCTCCTAATTCTGTCAATCACATCACTCAAAGTGTCATCAGTGGCTAGAGCTTCATGTGGGGGACAGAGTGCTTCAGAAGAAGGTTCCATATATTGATCTAGTATAGTAATCCTCCCTTGAAGATGTGGAATCTCATTATCAAAATATTGAAAAGAATTTTCATGTATGAATCTATCCAAGCGATCAAGTTGTTGCTCAACAACATTTTCAGTCTTGGAAGATTCAAGAAAGATCACATCTATAAATATTATAAACTTCTTATTAACTTTATCATAGAGACGGTCTGCTCTGAAGGTATTTGAGTACCCCAAGAAGATACATTTGCAACTCCTTGCATCGATTTTGTTTCTTTGTTCCTTGGGTATCAAGGCATAATAGGTGGAACCAAAAATCATTGTGTCGAGAGGCCCTCTACAACCCAGTATATGAGGGAGATGTTGTCATGTAACGTAAGGTTACATTAAAAAATATGAGGGAGATGTTGTCACCTAATGTAAAGTTACATTAAAAAAAATATTAAAAAATATGAAGGAGATGTTGTCACTTATGTGTCGGCTAATATATATTGTATATGTTGAATATTTGTGTAACATTATTATATATGTAAAAAAATATTAAAAAATAGGAAGGAGATGTTGTCACTTATGTGTCAGCTAATATATATTGTATATGCCGAAGATCTGTGTAACATTATTATATGTGTTGGCTAATATTAACAAACTAAATTTTGAAAATGATATATATACAATTTAAAAAGAGATCGATTAGCTTATTCATTGAATAACAAAGAAAATTAGGTAAAGGAAGTAGAAGATTCAATTGGGCATATCTTGTACTAATAACAAGGTAAATTTCTTGGCATTTAGGTTTTCCGTTGTGTGATTTCTGTAATAATAATAACCCAGTAAATTTATATTTCATGGCGTTAATATTAACAAACTAAATTTTGAAAATGATATATATACAATTTAAAAAGAGATCCATTAGCTTATTCATTGAATAACAAAGAAAATTAGGTAAAGGAAGCTGAAGATTCAATTGGGCATATCCTGTACTAATAACAAGGTAAATTTCTTGGCATTTAGGTTTTCCGTTGTGTGATTTCTGTAAAATAATAACCCCGTAAATTTATATTTCATGGCATTTAGGTTTTCGGTTGTGTGATTTCTGTAATAATAATAACCTAGTAGATTTATATTTCATGGCATTTAGGTTTTCAATTGTGTGATTTCTGTAATAATAATAATAAGGTAAATTTATATTTCATTGCATTTAGGTTTTCGGTTGTAGGAAGGTAAACTTAATATAATGGAAGGTGCTCAATAAAATTAGTAGGAGTGAGGGGAAATATTGAGTAGAATGTAATATTTAGGGTGGGGTCTCGCCTGAAATATTAGGTAAAATTTAATAATATTACATTTTAAGTAGTATTTCTCCCCATCCCTGGCCACAATTTATTAGGTGGGGATGGTTATAAATATTGGGTAAAATATAATATTGTAATTTTATATTTTATGTAATCAACACATTTGTAACACTTAATATAGATGTGTTCCATCTATAAATCTAATTAATAAGCAGATAAAAACTTAATATTTACTATATGGCAAGATTTTAATCATGAATATTTACCATGGATATTATTAACTTCTAAGTAGGTTTTTTTTACAATACCATGGGGCAATACCCACAAGAGAAAGATAGAGAAGGAGAGGAGGGAAGAAAATTATAAAACTATGGGCTACTACCATGGTTTATCAATACCATGGGCCATGTAGACTTTTGATTATTATGTTATGGATTTAGACTTTTAATTATTACAATACCATGGGCCAATACCATGGCTTATCAATACCACATGCCCAAAAATAATAACTTATTTCAAAATAATAACATTTTACAAATATTTTATTTTATTTTAATTTTATACATTTTTTTAATTAAATCTAAGAGAAAAAAGGTTATAATTACTTATCTAAACCTTCTATCTTCATGACTACTAAAATATTTTCATAGAGATTAAATAGAGGTTTTAATAAATTAAAAAATGAGAATACTTTTATATATACATATGTGAAATTTATATAATATAAATAATATTATAAAGAACTAGGATAGATGCATCTTAACCAAGGATCCAAGTGAAGTGAGAAAGAAAAGTGATTAACAATGATAGAGGAAAGATAGTGGGTGATTATTTTAATCTTTTTATTATTGTATTTTCTTTAACATGATTGATCCAAAATATGTGTTTAATATTTTACAACCAATTATGTTTTTTTATTAATTTAAATACTTTCTTAAATACAATGCAATGGGATCATATTTAAGAAAGAGAATGAGATGGAAGGGGAAATAGAGTGGATAGAGACATAGAGGTGAGAGACATTGTGAGAGAGAGAAAGGAAGAGAGAGAGAAGGAGGAGAGAGGGAGGGAGAGAGATGGATTTGGAGGTGGAAAGAGAGGGAGTGACAAGGGAGAGATGAAGATGGAATGAGGGAGAGAGGAGATGAGGGAAGAAAGAGAAAAGGAGAGGATAAGGATAGGGAAAGAAGGGGAAGAGAGAGAAAAGGAGAGGATAAATATAGGGAAATAAGGGGAAGAGAGAGACATGGAGACATATATATGGAGGGGGGAGAGAGGGGGAAAGAGAGAAGGAGAGAGGGAGGGAGATAGTGACAGAGTTGGAGGGTGGAGAGAGAGTGTGTGTATGATGGGGGAAAAGATAGAGGAATGTGGGAGAGAAGGAGAGAGAGAGAGAGAGAAAGAGAGAGTACTTGAGAGAGAGGAGAGATAGAGGGGAGAGAGATATGGAGTTGGAAGGGGAAGAAAGACATAGAGAGAGAAAGGTGGAGAGGGAGTGGCAAGGGAGAGATAGAGAGTCAGTGAGAGAGAGAGAGAGAGAGAGAGAGAGAGAGAGAGAGAGAGAGAGAGAGGGGAAGAGATAAAGAGGGAAAGGAAGAGGGAGAGATAGATAGATATATAGATAGATATGGGGAGAGAGATGGAGAGCATGGCATATGTTTAGGGGGTTGAGATAGAGAGACAAATAAGGAGAGATGGAGGGAGGTATAAATATAGATGGCAGGGGGAGAGAGGAAGAAGAGAAAGATAGAGAAAGTTAGGGAGAGGCAGATAGAGTGAGACGGGGGAGAGAGGGAGGGGAAGAGAGAGAAGGAGAGGAGGAGGGAGATAGACACAGAATGGAAGGTGGAGAGAGAGGGAAGAAGAAAGAGTCTCATAGAGACAAATACAGACATAGAAGTTAGATCTAGAAAGTCATGAATATATTAGATTTTCACTAAAATAGATGTAGTGATTTCAATGTAGTTGTTGATTTTTAATCCTATTTGATCACATGCAATATATGCATTGATTTAAATGTAGAAGTCGATTTATAATTCTATTTAATATCTTACACTAGATGCATTGATTTCATTGTTGATGTTGATTTCTACTCCTATTTGATTGCTTGCACATGATGCATTGGTTTTAGTGTAGATATTGATTTCTAATCCTAGTTGATCGCTTCACTAGATGCATTTATTTTAGTGTAGATGTTGATTTCTAATCATATTTAATACCTTACACTATATGCGTTGATTTCAGTGTAGATGTTGATTTCTACTCATATTCAATTGCTTGCATTAGATGCGTTGGTTTTAGTGTAGATGTTGATTTATAATCCTATTTTATTGCTTGCACTAGATGCATTGATTTCAGTTTAGATGTTGATTTCTAATCTTATTTGATTGTTTTCACTAGATGCATTGATTTTATTGTAGATGTTGATTTCTGATTTGATGCAACAAGATGTATGATGTACATTAATTTCAAAGTAATTAGATTAATAGTGTGCATTAATTTCAGTGTAAGCACATCTCTACCTCCTCCATTTATATCTATATCTCCCATTGTCTCTCCTTATCTATCTCTCTGTATCATCCCCTAAACATACACACTCTCTCTCCCTGTCCCCTCCCTCTCTCTCTCCCTTCCTCCGTTTCCCCTCTCTCTCTCTCTAACATTTCTCTCTCCATATCCATATCTCTTCCTCCCTCCCTGTCTTTGCCTCTCTTCTTACCTCACCCCCCCACCATCTATATCTCTATCTCCCCTTGTCTCTCCTTCTCACCCCCAAAACATACACACTCTCTCTCAGTGTAAGCACATAAAAATTATTCAACCATAAATACAATACTTGAATTTTCATCCTAAATAAAATGTTTGCTTACTTGAATTTATAATTGGGTACATTCTTATTATTCCCATTTTCCATCATTCAAAATTGTTAATTACTTTGCATTCAAACGTGGTAATAAAAAATAACTACCATCGAAAATTATTTGGGGTTTAACACTCCATAAGTCACAATGATTGACTTTGGAGAAAACTACTATTAATATAAGAGAGCAACAAACACAAGGTATGTTGTTTACTGCAGTAGCTCGAGTTAAAAATATTTGAATGGTCTATGATTTGAACTACTCTTTTCATATGATCGATATGAGAAAATGGAAAAAAATAGTTTCAGATTGATTGCAATGAAGATTTTTTGTAATTGATTATATTCTTAGTATTCACATTTTCTATCTATCAAAATTGTTACATTGACAGTTTGCACTCAAAATTTGTATTTCATCATTTTTCATCATTCAAGTTACTAACAGTCTCTCTCATCTCAACAAACTAAGGTAACTAAGCAAATTTTAAATTAAATTGACCAAATTAATATTAGACATATTTAACATATTTAAAATTATCAAAATAATTAGATGTTCAACAAATTTTGTATGACCGCACACGACTGAAACCAACCTAGATCCATCTTAACACTAGATCTATCAAGTGCCGAGAGGGATCAAATCTCTCGAGGTGCAAACCTTTCCTCAAGTTTTTCACTCAAAAAATAGGTTTGCACCTCGAGAGATTTGATCCCTCTCGGAACTTGATAGATCCGGTGTTAAGATGGATCTAGGCTAGTGAGATTCCTCACTAAAGGAATGTGGCCATGCCACATTTCATAGGGAGTCTTATTTTTTATAGCATTAGATGGACACCAATTCTTTATATACACATCACATAGAATTGCATCAACCCAAAACATCAGTTTAACATTCTTGAAAAACATCATCGAACGTACCATATTTAAGATTGTCTTGCTCATTCTTTTAGTTAATCTGTTTTATTGGGGATTATAAGGCACAATTGTTTGATGTTTGATCCCATGTTGGCGAAGATAGTTTTCAAATTCATTTGATGTATATTATTTTCCATTATCAGTATGAATAGATCCAATATGAGATTGTGCATCATTTTCAATCCATGCATGAAAGTTCTTGAATGTTTCAAAATCTTCAGATTTGTTCTTCAATAAGTAAACCCAACACATTCTAGTGTAGTAATCAATAAATGTCATCATATATTTATTACCATTTGCAGAAGGAACAAGAATTGGGCCACATAAATCAGAGTGAATGAGTTCAAGTTTTCTATGTGCTCTGGAATGAGAATCATGAAAATATTGTTTGTTGTGCTTTCCTGAGATACAAACTTCACGTTGCTTAAGTTTCCTAGAAATAGTAGGAAAACTGGTAATACCATATTTATTCAACGAACGAAGGATGTCATAGTTCAAGTGTCCAAATCTAGCATGCCATAAAAGAGTTGATAGAAATTTACCTTCATCATAATGAGAACACTATGAAACATTTTGTGCATGAGTAGAGGTTCCTTGTAGTTTCAAAAGTCTTTCTTCTTCTATCCTTGTCATGACAAGTGAGTGATTTGATGTTTTTTTTACCTCAACTTTTCCATCAAATATATGAATGGAGTGTCCTTGCTAGAGGTCGTGGACCAAAGACAATAGGTTTCTCCTAAGCTCTAGGAGGTATAGGACATCATGTGGAAGAAAGTCTGGAAGACCAGAAAATTTGAGTCTGCTAGTGCCAAGCCCTGATGGCTTGAGTTTTGACTAGTCTG
Organism: Pinus tabuliformis; assembly: GCA_031772625.1. NCBI lineage: Eukaryota > Viridiplantae > Streptophyta > Pinopsida > Pinales > Pinaceae > Pinus > Pinus tabuliformis. The sequence continues at coordinate 585,709,269 of CM062808.1, read as the reverse complement.
CAAAGTATACTACCCCATCAACATTATCAATGAATTCATCAAAGAAATATCTCCTGAAAGTCATGTGGAAAGTGTCTCCTGAATAAACAAACCAATCATCTTTCCATGAAGCAAGTGAAGCATCAAATAAGTCTTCAGTTACTCCATTGTTGCAATGTGCCACAACATAATGAGTGAACTCAGGAGCTTTACCTTTCCCTTTGTCAGGTGTTTTACCTTTTCCTTCATTTCTTTCCTGCTCAATTTTGTCCCAAGGCAGTTTACATGTGGATGCATCATGTCCATGTTATGAAACCAGCTCAAGAAAAGATAGAAAAGATAGATCAACACCTTAGAATTCAGCCTCTTCGAGGGGGCAACCTCCTTTACATTACATAAATGAACAATTCGTGGATGATTCAAATGAAAATACCTCCTTTCTATATATAGGAGTCTAAGGAGTCACAATATAACCCAGCCGACCTAACAATAATAATATAAAGCCACAAAAATAACAATTGAGGGATTCTATGGGGCACAGTAATAACAATATGGGGACAATAGGGGCACAACAATATTAATAAGGGGTACAACTACAATAGTAATGGGGTAATCACTAGTATTATAGGGACCCAACATGCCCCTCTCCTTCAAAAAAGTGTTTTCCTCAACGCTTGAGTAGTTCTGGATGCTTCTGTATAAAATTCTCATCCTCCCATGTGGAATCTTCAGCAGATAAGTTCTTCCACTTGATAAGATACTCTGAAATTGATCGATTTCGTAGCTGTCGAGTTCTTGTTTTTGTGACTGCTTCTGGTTCCAATATAATTTTTCCTTCCTCGTCAAGTTCTGGCAATATTGTTTGAACTGGGAGCTTATCGCCTATAACCTTCTTTAAACATGAAACATGGAAAACTGGGTGCAATCGAGAAGCTGCAGGAAGCTCCAATTTGTATGCCATACCAATATTTTGCAACACCTTGTACAAACCATAATACTTTGGTGATAATTTATTATCCTTCTTAGCTTGCTTGAGGGACATTTGCTTATATGGTTGTAGCCGTAGGAATACCCAATCACCTACATCAAAACTTCTTTCGCTGCGATGTTGATCTGCCTGTTGTTTCATTCTATTCTGTGCCAACACGAGGTTATCCTTTAAGAGTTGGAGGACTTGTTGTTGATCTTTGATGTGATGTTCCACTGCTTGAACCTTAGAATTTTCTCTTAAATATGATGTGATGGATGGTGGCTGATACCCATAAAGTGCCATAAATGGGGTCATTTTTGTTGCTGTATGGAAGGAAGTGTTATACCACCATTCAGCCAGAGAAAACCATTTGACCCATTGTGTCTGTTTATCAGATACAAAGCAACGAAGATATCCTTCCAAACATTTGTTTACTATCTCAGTTTGCCCATCAGATTGAGGATGATAAGATGAGCTATGAGCTAACTGAGTACCAAGACAAGAAAATAATTTTGTCCAAAAATTTCCAGTGAAAATGGGATCTCTGTCACTTACAATAATCTTTGGGTTTCCATGTAGCTTTTGAATTGTTTCCATAAATGCAGTAGAAACTGTACTGGCTTTAAATGGATGTGATAATGCACAAAAGTGTGCATTATTGGTAAGTCTGTCAACTACCACCATGATGACACTCTTTCCCTCAGACTTGGGTAAACCTTTGATAAAATCCATTGAAACCTCCTCCCAACATTGGCTTGGAATGGATAAAGGTTGTAATAGACCCAGTGTCTTAATTGTTTCAACTTTATTTTGTTGGCAAACCAAACATTCCGCCACAAACTTTTGAATATCTGATTTAAGGCCATCCCAAAAAAATTCCTTCTTAACCCTGTGGTAATTTTTTAAAAATCCTGAGTGCCCTCCTAAGGGAGAAGTGTGCAATTCCATAAGAATCTTTTGTTTTAGCTGGGAATTCTTATAGAGGTATAAGCGATCTTTGTACCATAACGAATCATTTTTCCAGCTAAATGTATCAGACATACTGGAATCTTGTTGTAACTTTCGAATAAGTGCCCACACTTCTTCGTCATTCTTCCATTCCTCCCTTGCTTCGTTTATCCAATCTGGTTGGATAATAGAAATGGCGCACAACAATGCTTCCACATCCTCATCCTTTCTTGAGAGTGCATCTGCCACCACATTTTGCTTCCCTTTTTTGTAGATGATTTCAAAGTCATAACCCAACATCTTTGTGACCCACTTTTGTTGCTCTTCAGAGGATAATCTTTGTTCTAAAAAGTATTTAAGGCTATCATGATCCATTTTTACCTTGAAGTGTCTTCCCATTAGGTAGGGTCGCCATTTCTTAAGTGCATGGAGTATTGCCAACATTTCCTTCTCATAAATAGCTTTGTGTAAAAAATTTCCCTTGATTGGACGACTTTCAAAAGCAATGGGTCTTTCATCTTGCATTAAAACAGCACCAATTCCATTTCCTGAAGCATCACATTCCACAATAAAGGTTTTTGTGAAGTCCGGTGTAGCTAAGACAGGTGCTTGGCACATTGCCTCTTTAAGATGTTCGAAGGCCTTTGTTGCTTCTGGAGTCCATGAAAATGCATCTTTCTTCAATAATGTTGTTAGAGGTGCTGCTATTCTCCCATAATTCTTAACAAACTTGCGATAATACCCTATCAACTCGAGAAATCCTGGCAGATGCTTTATGGATGTGGGGATTTTCCATTCCTTAATGGCTTTAATTTTGCTAGGGTCTACCTTAACTCCTTCATGAGATACAATATGACCCAGATATTCCACCTCTTGTACTCCAAAGAAACATTTGGATCTTTTTGCATATAATTGTTTCTCCTCCAATAGTTGTAGCACCCTGTCAACATGTTCAACATGATCCTTCCAAGACTTGCTGTAGATTAGTATATCATCAAAAAATACTAACACCAATTTTCTAAGGAATGGTTTGAAAATTGAATTCATCAAACCTTGAAATGTTGAAGGTGGATTGGTAAGGCCAAAAGGCATGACCAAAAATTCATAATGACCCTCATGAGTTCTAAATGTTGTTTTCGGAATGTCTTCAGTCTTCATTCTGATTTGATGATATCCTGAACGAAGATCCAACTTGGTGAAGTAAATTGATCCATGCAATTCATCCAGTAATTCATCAATGACAGGAATGGGAAACTTATCTTTAATAGTGAGCTTGTTGAGCTCCCTATAATCCGGACACATGCGCCATGATCCATCCTTCTTGTGCACCAATACTACTGGAGCAGAGAAAGAACTTTGACTCGGTTGAATTATACCAGCCTCTAGCATTTCTGCAACCATACGTTCAATTTCACTCTTTTGGGCATAGGGATATCTATACGGCCTGATGTTTGGAGGAACACTTCCTGGAATCAGATGAATAGCATGATCATGATCACGAATAGGTGGGAGACCTTTGGGAGTCTCAAATAACTTTGAATGATTGTCCAAGACTTTTTGGAGATCTGGAGAAATAGATGATTCCAATGTGGAAACATCTAGCGAACATAATTGTGCAATTACACCTTTTTGTTCCTTTTTAGAAGCTTTGTCATACCGTTAGAGCTGATTATCTTTCCCAGTTTCCCTGCAATACCCCTTAATTCAACTTCCTTTCCTTCCACAGAAAATTTCATGAAAAGTTCTTGAAAATTAAAAGCTATTGTACCCAAGGATTGTAGCCATTGGACTCCTAATACAACATCAGCACCTCCCATTGGAATGGAAAGCATTGGGCTAGTCAATACATATTCTCCCATGGATAGTTTGATATTATGGCACTTTCCAGAGCAATTTATTGTTCCTCCATTTGCAAACATCACTTGACACTCTGGTGCTGGATATAAGAAGCAATTCAATTCTTTTGCTACCTTACAATGAATAAAATTGTGGGTACTTCCTGAATCAATCAACACTATTACCTTTTTCTTCTTGATTTGTCCTTCTATCTTGATGGTTTGAGGAGTGGTAATTCCCACCAATGCATTACAAGATATGGTTAGATTCATTTGTTCTTCATCTAGGCTTTGTTCCTGGAGTATATCCTCTTCTTTTGACCTTTCTTGCTCCTTTTCTTCTTCCTCTTCACAATCTATGTAGAATAATTTCTTCTCAGCACACTTATGACCTTTAGTGTATTTGCTATCACAACTGTAACAAAGCCCTTTTTCTCTTTTTTATTCCAATTGTTGTGGTGTCAACCTTATAGGTTGTGGAAGACTAGCGGCAACAACACTTCCGTCTTTATAGTCGTGAGTGGTATGCTTCCTGGTTGCCATAATTTTGCTTTCCATTTTTCTTGCTAACCTGAATGCCTTCTCTAATGAATCAGGTTCCCAAAGGCGAACATCATGTTGGATATTATCCTTTAAATACCCTATGAACACATCAATCCTATGGTCCTCTGGAATATTTTTTACCCTTATGTTCAATTTTTGGAACTCCTCAATGTGCTCCATTATTGAACCCTTTTGTTTGAGACTTATCAATTGGCTAAAAAAAGTGTTGCTTTTTGTATCCTCATAATGTGCTATCAATTCTTCCGTAAAAATTGCCCAAGTGATAAATTGTTTACGAGAGCAAAGCCATTGATACCATACAAACTGATTTGGTTCCAAATATAAAGTTGCAATACGTACCTTTTGTGTGTTTTGCACATTATTGAGATCGAAAAATTGCTCCATCTGTAATATCCATGTTGCGGGATCCTTGCCATCAAACTTCCTCATATCGATTTTTGGAATATGGTGCGTCTTTGATCCAACATTAGAGTCTATGGAATCATGATTAACATTTCCTTTGTTTGCATCATGAGTTTCCTTTACTCCCCTTTCACCATTAGTAAGTATTTCTTGTAGAAAATTTGTCAAATCTGCCTTCAAATCTATCTTCAAATCATCAATCTTGGCTTCCACGCCCTTTATCTTAGATTCCACGCCATTTATCTTAGCTTCTGTTAGCTTTTGTGAGAGTGAAATTTGTTGCACTTGGTCTTGTAATTTTGATATATCATGTAGCATTTCTTCCTCTTCTTCATGAGTCATGCTAGAGCTTTTAGATTGCTTACTAGGTGTTTGCATTTTCTTTCCTCGGGGCATCAGTTACCGATACTAATGCTCTACTATGCCCTTTAAATTCCTTCAAAATAAATTTTCAAACCAAGCTTAAGCAAAAATTTAAAAAATCTACACACCTTTTTTCACTTTGTAGGAGCTCGATATTGCCTCTGATGTATCTTTGTAATTCCAATCATCCAGTTTTGAAATTGCGACCTGCAGTAGCCCTCTGTGTCCTCTTTCCAATGCCACTAGTCTGACCCCAATTGGATTCTCCAATGAAGAGTTATACCAAATCTCCCACAGTGACCTTATTATAGACTAATTCAGTAGAGCAAACTTGTATGACGTGCCACGTGTCCCTGTTTCGACCTTTGGCTCTAAAAAATATATAAAAGAAACTACAATCCATCCTCTTTTTGTACCTTCTTACAAAATTTCAATCTGATGCTCAGAGAGAATGTTATGATGATTTTCCCCAGGTCACCTGTTTGGAATGTAATTCAGGAGTTTGCAAAAAGACCAACTTCCTCAGATCATATCTCACCAAATATAGTGCGAAAAGCTCTAAATTTTTGACCCAAGGTTTAGTGTAATTTCGCCTCAAATGGGTTTTTTTTTTCGCTTCTGAAACGTCGCAGAAAAAAAGTTATAGCGAAAATTCCACGATGACCTGTTTGGAGCAGCGAAACCCTAGAATCCAAAGCTCTGATACCAAATGTTATGAAACAGCTCAAGAAAAGATAGAAAAGATAGATCAACGCCTTAGAATTCAGCCTCTTTGAGGGGGCAACCTCCTTTACATTACATAAATGAACAATTCGTGGATATTCAAATGACAAAACCTCCTTTCTATATATAGGAGTCTAAGGAGTCACAATATAACCCAGCCGACCTAACAATAATAATATAAAGCCACAAAAATAACAATTGTGGGATTCTATGGGGCACAATAATAACAATATGGGGACAATAGGGGCACAAAAATATTAATAAGGGGTACAACTACAATAGTAATGGGGTAATCACTAGTATTATAGGGACCCAACAGTCCATCTCTATTGCATCATATGCAATGAATATCACCTTTCTCCTTGGAAATGTTTGCCCCACCCCGCCCCTAAAATTCTTCCTTCCTCTTTCTCTTTGGCCATCTCTTCCTCTAGAAAGATCTTGTGCATGATTCTTCTCCTTCTGTGTAAGGCACACAACTTCTTCAATAGAGTGAGGAGCTATCTTCTTCCCAAAAGTTGTCTCTCTCTCAGTAAACTTCTTCTCAAGGGAGTCAAAGGTAATCTCCTTAAGTTTTCCACTTGCTTGCAATGACTCAAGATAATCTGAATAGGTGGGATATAATTCCTTGACATAAGCTATGAGAGGAATATCTATTTAAACACCAGTGTCTTTTATGTCATGCATAATGGATCTTACTTCTAATGCTAAGGCAAGAGGGTCATAATTTTTCAACTCAATATTGAACAACTTGATCATCAATTGAATAACTTCAACTTCAGAGTGTGAGTCATATAATTCCTTCAACTTCTTTAAGGCTTCAAAGGAATTCGAAAATGGATACATATGTTGAAGCACCTCTTCATTTAATGCCATTGCAATCAAAGGATAGGCCTTTATATTCTTGTTCTCCCATGTGGAAAGCTCCTTGTCAGAAGTGGGCTTCTCAAGATGATTTCCTCCATCTCCTTCATAAACTCCTTCCCACAACTCATTAAACATTAAAGTATGTTTTATCTTCGTGGACCACTCATGGTAGTTCTCTTTTCCAGTGAGAAATACGCCAACTATAGAAATAAGAGAATTCATTTCTACAATACTTTTGGATAGCCTTGAATAAAATAAATCCTTAGTAATCTTTGATTAATTTTTTTTTTTTCAAAATATTAGCCAGCATATGCCAACATATATGGTTTTGAATATATAATAAACATTCAAATAGCACATGCACATATAAGTTGATTTAATTCCATCAACATATATCATTATACCTTACAACCCACCAAAAATCAGTGCATTCATGCACTTATTTAAGTAACACCGTTTTCATAAACATTTGGAGCCATCACATATATATACCATATATGTATTTTATAATCATATACAACTAATGCACGATCTTCAAAAGAAGCACCAACACCCAATCTTCAAAAGAAGGAACAAATGGACAAAAAAATGATAAATCGATTGCCTCAAAAATATTTAACGCATAGTTAAAAGCTTATGCACTTGTGCAGTAAGGAATTTTGACACAGTTCAATGCATACTTTCAACACAGTACAACGCATGCCACAACCTTCAAGTGACTATGCAACATATATACCATGGCCTTCGTACACAAACTTCACAAAATTCAATGCAACATTTATACCACAACCTTTGCATAGTTCAATGAAACATGGTTTGTTTTGCAATACCATAACACACCAACCATCAACAGTCATCAATGCAGAGAAAAACGATCAAACCTTTCAACACAATGTTCATACCAAATTTCAATAGATTTTGATGTAGAGACCAATATGAAATTTGAAGAAAATATTATTAAGAGAATAATGATAGGGCCTAGGACAAGTAGGCAGCTAAAATTAATAAAATGACCTGATGGACAATATAGCAGAGAGTGGAAGGAGTTACAAAAAAAAGTGACTAAATTTGGGACCTGTGCTTTGATACCATGTCAGGCTAGGATGGTAACTCCAAATTAACTCGTCTATTGCATTAAACATATCATGAATTTATATATGAGTGGAGAGACTCTTGGGATTCCAATTCCAAGGTCTCTTGGTTTTCTCAAATGCATAACTGACAATATTTACAAAAATCATTTTGTATTAGGTGTCAAATATTGTAATAGCATATTTTGTAACAACAAATGCCATAGTAGTTGTCAATGTTAAATTTGTAGAAAATATTGTAACAACTGATGTTGTAACACCCATTACCAGTGAAAATGTTAAAACTATTGTAAAAGTTGACTCTATAACAACTACTACTATTGAAACTAATGAAATAATGGCCATTACAACGGATGTTGAAACAACAAATGTTATAACAATAGATTCCATAACATTTGTCAGTGTTAAATCTGTTGAAAATGTTGTAACAATTGATGTTATAACACCCATTCAGATCCCTTGAACCTGGTAGTATCACCACTTCTCAGCAATTTGAAGAAGTCTTTCTTAAAATATGATTTTGTAGCTATTTTATCATTGTCCTTCAAAAAAAAATTCAATATATATATACAAAAATAAAAGGGAGATATAGGGACCCTTTGAGCCTATATATATATATATATATATATATATACAAAAATAAAAGGGAGATATAGGGACTCTTTGAGCCAACATTTTGTAAAATTTTGTGCTATATATACATTACATTTTGACACTCGAGTGAAGGGATGGTCAATGTTTCATTTCAATGTTGAGTAGCTATATGTAGTAAAGGTGTTGAAGATGAAATGGTTATGGGGAATGAGACTAGATTCAACTCCAGGTGGACTAGAAGGATTAACAATAATGACACAAGTGAAATTGCAACTTGTAGCACCGACTCTCTAGTTGCAAGACATTGTTAAAGGGAAATTCCCTTTGTCTATGTCACGTCCAAGATAAATGGTTGTGTTTGAAGCTCATTTGTAGAACATATAGGAGATATAAGGAACATTCCACCCTAGGATTAGGCTTAGAGGTCAAAACAAGTCAATGAATTTTGGGAGGACGAAAGAACTTGACTTTAGGTTAAGAATATAGTTTGGCCAAATTATAAAATTTTCACAAATTGTACTTTTCAATAAATTTTTCAATCATTCATGAATCAAAAACACCACAAATCAATTATGTAAAACATAACATCATAACTATCATCAAGAACATGAGCAACATATACACAATATATTAATCTTCTTTTTATTTCTTTGGAAAATACAAGCTTCAACTTCATTTCATCATTACCCTACAAGATACTAATTGCAGGTTTATCGGTTGCTACTAAGAGGAACTTCTATCCCTACTTATTTATTAGTATTAAATGAAAGGGACTCTTGCCCCTGCTCGTTTATCAACCTCTACTAAAATGGACTCTTGCCCCTACTTGTTTATCAACCTTTGCTGAAAGGGATTCTCGCCCCTACTCATTTAGCTACCTATATTGAAAGGGAATCTTGCCCTTGCTCATTTATCATCTACTACTAAAGGGGAATCTTGCCCCAAAACATTTACCATCACATACTCGAAGGAGCTACAGTCCATAATCTGCAAGATACCACTTGTTGGCCCTCTTGATTCAAATTTCTCCATTTTCAAACTAAAACCAATAGACCACTTACTTCATAAACAAACAAATATTGTCACTGCAACTGCTCACCAAAACCACCTTTAGCAATCTTTGGTTACTGATAAAATCACCATCAACAATTTCTATTACTGAACACACCAAACTATACCAACAACATCAATCCTTTCACCAATCATCAATGACTCTTTGCATCTATAAAACACCTTTCATACACCCATATTGGTCTCTAATTCACCTTTGATGCATACCATCACTATGCATCTCATTGCATAAACAACCTCTGATCACAATCCTTGGTTGCTTGAATTTTTCTTTGCTTTTAAAGATTTCTGGATTGATATTTTTATGTAAGACTTTAGCTAACTTGTTCTTTGATGCTTGTATGAATCTTCTATTTGTTCCTTTCTCCTTATTCAACTGGATCTTCTAAAGGTCATCTATGAGTCTTCAAATACTTCTCTATTGTTTTAATAAGTATATCTAAGTTTGACTTCTCAAATCTATTGTTCTGGAATTTTATCAGGGTTTAACAATGATTTTAACTTGTTCTTATATTTCACTTTCATATTTGCATGAATCTATGATTTTTTCCTTTGTATTGTTCAAAATATGTCTAATGAGCTTGCTATCCAAGTCATCAGACTCTTATCACCTATTTCTACAAGTTAAATTGATCAAATCTTTTCATTTTGGCAATCTGGAATTTCTACAGGTTTTAGTTGGGCTTTTAACTCCAGTTCCAACTTTGGTAGACTATTATTTTTGGTTAAAAATTCCAAATAAATTGCTTTACTATCTGTTCTATCGAAATTAGTCTTTAAGCCCTTGGCACTTTGTATTTTGGATCCTTTTTCCCATCGAACCAAGAGTTGTGACCTTGTCTTTAAGCCTGAGTGCTTAGCCACTTTCCTCCACGCCTTTTGGTCCTTAAGCCCACACTCTCTGTCTTTATGCTGCATATAACCCTGTCTTGGTGCTAATACTTATCGCCAACACCTTTTATCCCAACGATATAAACTTGTGCCTCTTTATAAACCTCAAGGGTCTGCCTTATGGGATGACATGTCCCGTGGGGCCATCCTGCCTGCTTCTCATTTTTTTTTATTCCTCCGGTTAGTGTCAATGTGTCCTAACACTCATCATCCCAACAAAATTAGCATGTGCCCCATTATAATCCATCGGGGTCTTTCTTACAGGATGAGTTGTCCTGGTGGGGTTCACCCACTGCACCTACGCCTAATCACTGCAATTCCGAGCTTACTTGTCACTGACACTGACCCTGGCATCCTGATGCCCAATTAGACTACTGGTTCCTTTATGTGTTGCTTCAAATCATTTTGGGTTCTTTTCTATGGGTTGATGTCATGCTAATGTCACACATGCCATGTTTCGCTTCTAGAGTAGTTCATGTTTCACCTAGAAATGGCCCACTCATCCACCCAAAAAGGCCAAAAACACCTTCCATGACCTCTCATGAGGCCACGTCACTGCTAATGTCATCATCCACATGTACTGCCACTGTGTGCATGGACCAATCAAATTGCGTCGCCTGTCCTTTTGTTACAGAAGAGAGAGAAACAGTTTTGAGGCCTTGTTTTTTCATCAATTTCCTTTATAATTTTCTAAGAGTCTTGGACCTTTTCTATAATATTGTGCTCCTCTTCTTCATTTTCCACATTTCTCGCTTGTTTGGAAAAATTCTTGTGTCATCCAAATCACTCTTCTTTGTGCATTCCTTAGAACCGTCAGGGTATAACCATTGAGCTACCACTGTTGGGTCGAGCTATCAAGTGGGCTCCACCATGAGCCAATAGAAATCCTTTTCATTGATGCTGTCAGGCCACATTTTCTCGGTCCTCAGTTTTTCCACTCTACTAATGACTCCACCACATTCAGAAATGATGCTAAACTTAACTATGTCCAAAAGGGTCTCCAACCAACTTTAGCTCTGCCACTTTGGCTTTGGGGTTTCTAATCTTTGATTGGCTCTAACTCATGATCCAAGAGGCCATTTTCAAACTTCCACATACCACTGGAAAGATCGTTTAGAGATCTAACCATCTGAGTGGGTTTCACATGTATTGGAGATGATATAATCTCCCATAATTTTCCTCAAATTCTTTGTACCTTCTTCATCCATGCAGATCCTCATCCTTCTTGTGACTGATCCTGAACACCTGTGTCATCCTTTGCCATCCTTTGACATGTTTTCCATCCTTTATCTTTTCCAAAAATGACAACACCATCATCAATTCTTTGTAGTTGCCATGCTTTTACTTTTCCATCAATGACAACATATTTCTAACACAACTAATGTACTACCACCAAGTTGTGACGATGAGGTTGACTAGGACGACCTTGTGGGTGGGCCATGTGGATGCCACATGGTAGATGGATGATGTGGTACTAAACTTAAAATGGTAGTAACTTTCAATCTAGAGGTTGGATCAGGAAAAAAATTATATCACCAGAATCATTTCGACAAGATGAATGCAATGAGGTCATCCATTTGAATTTTTAAGGAAGTAAAAAAGATCAGAATTTTCAAATCTCATTTCCATAATGCTACCTTGGATCTCGAGTCAGCATAGTAACCACCTCTATCTAACTAGAGTTGTGGGGTGGGATTAAGAGGCAGTGTGTTATATTTCCCTTGCATTAGTGCATGCTATACTAAATCATCACATTATCCTCAAGACTACCATAATAGTCACAAGTTAAAATCCATTGTGGTACTTGCTCAACCATAGAATGATGAACCACAAGCTTGCACAATGGATAGTCATGCTACAAGAATTTGACCTTGATTTTTCTTCACCAAAAAGCAATAAGGCCATGATACTTGTAGAATTCATCACCGATCTACCTTTAGATACCAATGATCCACAAGTGAATTAAACTTTACTTGATGAACATATTTTCGTTATCTCATCATACAAACCTTGGTATGGTAACATTATTCATTACTTGCGAACTTAAAATTTCAACTCTCAACTCTCATGAGGATTTACAATGAATTCTCTATCAAGCACCTTATTATCTTCTCATTAGTGATGCACTCTATAGACGAGGGATTGATAACATTATACATCATTGCCTCACAGTTGAGGAAGTTGAGGAGGTCTTAAATGAGTGTCACAATGGTGCTTGTGACTGCAAACTCCTCCAAAGAATTTCTACCACCCATAAATTCTTTGCAAGTTGTGTCTAGCCCACTTTGTTCTAAGAATACATTGAAGCAGTCAAAAGGTGTACTAGCTACCAATTTTATTTCCAAAAAACAAGAGCCACTTTGACTCCATTAGATTCTGTCATCACAGTTGGCCCCTTCTACGAATGGGGCTTTGACTTTATGACTTGTAATCCAATGTCATAAAATGATGTCAAGTATATAATAGTAATAATGGATTACTTGACCAAATGGGTAGAAGTCATGCCCACGTTCAACAACACAACTAACACAATAACCAAATTTTTCTTTAATCACATCAACACGCAGTTTAGGGTCCCTAAGGAATTAGTGTATGACCATGGAAAACACTTTGAAAGTGAGGTATTCCAATGAATATATTATTGGAAACAATGTTTAATACTAAGAGGGGGGGGGGGGGGGGTGAATCAATATTAAGGATAATTTAAAATTTTATGCCAATTTTTCTTTACTCATTCAAACTTGGATCCACTAAATGAGAGAAACCATTAACAAACCATAACAACAAGCATATGAATCATCAAAATCACACACGTCATGAGCAGCACACATATGACACAAAGGTTTAACGTGGAAGTCCTTTCGAGAGAGAAACCACCAATGCTTGTTTTTTTATTGATGTAAAAATAAATAAGAGCACCTACTCTATTACACCAATCTATTTGTGAGCCACCACTCACAAGAAGCACCAACTCCCTTTGATTGTTTTCTAGCACCCACTAGCAGGAAGCACCAACTCCCTCCTTTTGCAGACACCTGATCAACCTACCAGAAGCACATATGAAGCACCAATTTCATGGATTTGTTGCAAGCACACACTTGCAGCTCCTTGGATTTATGCAAGCACCAATTTTTGGGAGGCACCAACCTCCAAGCCTTCTTCAAATACCCACTAAAATGGAAGCACCAACTTCCTATATGCAGACCCCAACCCACACTCAATAAGGAACTAATGTTCCTTGTATAAGGAAGCCACTCGACCTGATATCATCTTTGTTCCCCTCTGACCTTAGCCCACGCACAATTCCATGTCCTATTCTCACTCTGCAAAATCCCAACGTTCTATTGAACAAGATACACTCAACACTCGGACCTCTGTTCTCTGCAACACATATTCAACACTCAACCCTCTACTCTCAATAGCATATATTCAACACTCGGCCTGCTATATTCAACTTTGGGACCCTTCTATTCCACAGGATCTCTTGGCCTTTCACAGTAGCATAGGAACATTTTTGGCCTCTTCTCAATAGCATAGGCTCACTCACTTTTTTTAGTAGCACACACCACACATAGCTATCCACTCATCTCTCTCAAAACTATGCTACATTTCCACATTGCTCAATTGCAATCTTGAGTTTTGTTCATCTGCTACACACTAGACGATGTTGTCTCTGCTACCGTCCACACTGACGGAGAGTGTATTCATTGTGAATTTCCATGTTGCATAGGACAGGTATGCCTGATCAATCTTGCATTGAAATTACTTGGCCACTGTAGCTAAATAAATTCAAGGAATGGACTTCTGAGAAATCTCGCATACTGATAATTAAATCTTAGTTAAATTGCAGACTCAAATAATTCTTCCATTAAAATCTACCTACTTACACAACATGGCTCTCCATTACACTTCTGAATTCCATTTAAATCCTCGTTTTGTGAGGGGCACTCAAGTATGGCAAATTTTCTTGGAACCCAGGCCATTAAGAAATCTTACACATCGTGGTCCTTGTTGCCTTGATTCAATGATCTTTGCAGTCGATATTGAGCTCATCAGCCAAGCTTGCACATTCAGGTTGTTTTTGACTCATTTTCATGCTTAGTGGTGCTAAGCTCTTCACCAGATGCTAACTCATCCATGCTTGCATAACCAACTTATGGAGAATGACCAATTTGGCACACCTGCAAATATGTTAGATAGTGCCCAAGAGCTGAAAAATTGATAGTACCACCAAATTTTGAATTAAGCCCCTTTTCTTAGGCCTTTAAATATTTTCTACCATAGGACCAGTTCTCCATGATCATTGGCTAGACCTATAGGGACTACGATGCTCTACACCTTTCGTAGGATGAATTCCCTTTGTTAATGACTACGCTATTCATCTCATTTCTACGTGAAACTACCAAGGCCTAGTGCTAAGGATGGAACTCCCAAGACCAACACTTTTATCTATGCCTCTTATTATTCCACTACACCCTTGGTCTATTTCTACGCGTAATGACAAAGAGTCAGGGCTTATCTCGTAGTCCTTATATCCCGACACATTACCTCATGCCCTCTTTATAAACCATCGGGGTCTATCTTCCGGGTAATCTCCTCCGGACCACACTATCATGTAGGGTTGTTTCTTCCACTATGCCTATTAGCTACAACTGACTACCTATCAATGCGACTTTTCTCAACACTATCCTCTAGGAAAAAAATTTGTGCGCCATTTTATTTCCATTGGGGTGAGCGTTGCGAGATTAGCTATCCCATGGGATTTTCCTTGCATTTTTAATATCCAATCAAAGGCTCTGCCAGGATGAGTTGTGTGACCAATGTGTCCCGAGACTTACTGCCTGGCACATTACCTTTATGCACCACTAATAAACTTTTAGGCTTTGCCTAGTGAGATGAGATGTCCTGGCGGGATTCGCTTGGTGCATTTTCCATTGGCCCATGCTCTGACATGAGAACGTATGCCCAATGCCATTCAACCCGCTGGGTTCTTTGCACACACTGCTCAAACCTTCCAGGGTAGCCCTTTTGGGATGATGTCATGTTTACATCATCAACCCCACACAGCTCCTCCTGAGTGGTGATATGTGTCACCCAGATTTGGCTCATTAGGCCACCCAAAAATGTCGAATCTACCCACCACGTCTCCCCTGTATGGTCACATCATGCTGACATCATCTGCCACCATCATCTCTTTAGAACCAATCAAGTGTTTCCATGTGTCTTGTCAGAGATGAGAGAGAAGGGTCCCGCTTGGTTTTTCGCCAATCTCTGTTGTAATAAAAAACCACTAGGTTCCAAAATCTAGTTCTAGCATCACTCTTGAGAAAATTGTGGTTTTGTGGAGGGGTTCCCTTGGAGTAGCTCACCGTCATTTATCTACAAGATAAACTATCCAGGAAAACAATTATGGCATCTCAAGGCCTAACTAGTCTTCCCTCTATCGGGATGTTGGAATGTTGTCACATGTCTCGATGCCTATCTCTTGGCCCTTCCATTGTGTTCCATAAAAAGAATTCCAGGCTCACCCTCAGAGGGATGAGTTATCGAAGTGGGGATGTCTTGCTCGACTCCTCTTTTTTTGGCTTTTTGTTGTCATATCCCAACATCAATGCCCAATGTTATCACTTTGCGAGCCCTTTGCAATCCCTGGGACAAGATTTTATCTTCTTTGTTGTCACTGTGGGGACCTCCGGGTGCTTTTATCATTGGTTGTCACTACCAACCTTACTGCCATTGTGTCCCACCGCTCTTCTGGCACTCGTTGTCATCTCGCTCCATTCATCCTGACACTTTAACTTATACACCATTACCATACCTCTGGGGTAACTCCTCTAAGTGGGCTCCTTCAAAGGAAATAAAAAAAGCTTCCCATTGCTGCATTGTCCATGCCATGTCCGCCCGGAACTCCTTTTGTATGCTCCACTAGGATTTACTGCCACGTTTGGCACTCCTGCCAATTTTGGCTATGTGCCAAGAATCCTCCAATCAGCTTTTAACTCTGCTACCATGAACTTAAGGTCACCAAACTTTGATTGGAGATAACTCCTGATCTAGGAGGCCATTTGCAGACTTCCACATATCGTTAGAAATCTATTTCTGAGCACTAACCAACTGTACCATGTCAAAGAGTATCTGAGCTGATCTCTTGAGGAAGAATTGCATCCAAAGCATGGGACTCCCAACCATCATAGTCATCATTTTATGGCTTCTCCAATAAGCCTGCTACTATGATGATTCTGTACAAGAGACTGCCATAACCATGAGGCTCCCCCTGAGCTTATGTTAAGATCTGCTGCCACCAACCTCAATGTTAATCTAGTTGACATCAATGCCAACACACTTAATGCTACTAGCCATACAGGTAATGCCAATTGTCTGATAATCTCCCCCTTTGGCATTGATAGAAACACCTCATCACATGTCCACTTTGATGGCCAATCCTCATGATACTTCCACACTTCTCTTGCATGATCCACCAATGGATTTCTCTCCTCTTCATGGGCCATAAAAATTTATTCAATAATTATCTCCCCCTTTGACATCAATGAAAAAGGGCTACAAGTTTCTTTTTCTCCCCAATGCAGTCACTGACTCTTAATGACAAAGATTATGTTTGGTTATGTGCATTTTGCTTCTGCAAACTTCTCTTCTGAATGGCTGATATCTCTAATGAGGTATTATAATTCTACCATGTATTTGTTGTTGCTCTATAGACTAAACATATGTGATATGATCCCCCTGAACATATACTACCTTCTTATTATTGAACCTCTAGTTCTAGATGGTTTAGGTTGCTAGATGAATTCTCTCTCTACCAATGCATCTTTTGTACTAGTTAAAGGAAACTGATACCAGTTTAAAATGCTCATGATATTACTTCTTCTGCAAATACCACTTGATAGTGATGCATTTTGGCTCGCTCTTCACTGCTGCTGCTACTGCTTGCTACTTCAGAGACTATGCTCACTTCTCCAAAGCATATTAATAGTTAAAAATGATCCCGATGAGATCATACCCCTACAAATAGGGAATTCTGCATAAATAATACCAATTACACTAAGAAATTGATACAAATTGGATTTTGTACCAGGAAAACTTCCAAGACCCCTTCTCAGAGAGAGATGTCCATTCACATGAAAATATAACTTCATATGAACCTCGACCACCAATTAACATAATGATCCCAATCGAAATCTAAGGTACATGAAAAACTTATACCCATTGTGTTTCATGAACACAATACTTCTTGGAAAAATCAAATTCAAAACTTAAATGGAATAAGGGTATTTCACCGAAGATGCAAACCTTTCATTTTTTGAGCAATCTTTCTTCCTGAGGCTGAATTTTTTTTCTTCCTACTGCTTACTAAAGAAGCTCCCCCTAATCAAATTCCATTTGATATCCTGCATCCACTTCCTTTCATTTGCGGGGGGCCATATTCTGTGGAACTGACTTAACTGTGGGGCTCTTCATTCCACACTTATGCTGCAACTCATCTTCTTCTCACAACATAGAATATTGTTGTGTACTCCCCCTGCAACCATGTTGGCTTCTCTTTCTTGTTTCTCGCGATGATTATATGTTTGAAGATAAACCAATCTATTCTTGTAATCAACAAGGGGACATGACCATACCTTCAACAAGCAGATGCACCTCTCTGTTTATTCCTTCTAGCTTCTTGCATCTGACTTATTCAGACTCCCTTGAGGCCATTCTCTTATTTTTAATGAAGAGAAACAAATGATATACTCCCCCTGAGCAGATCATCCTCCTTTTTCTTCCAAAATTTCAATGGTCGAGTCCTGACAACAACATTACCTTCTAGATTATTCTTTTCCCTTGTTTTGGATCTATCTTGATTGCACATGGCTAGAGGAAACTTCTCCTTCAGCTCCTCTTTCTTCACCTAGATCCTCTTACTACCTTTTTTCTTTGTTTGCAAGAGAATGGTAATTGGGTTGCCACTTCCATTCTTCACTTGAGGCTTGCATTGATTGCAGCTAGAGACCACAGAGGATTTTATCCTTCCTCTATTTAGTAAGTCCTTTTAACACTGAGCACTGAAGATAAAATCATAATCCTTTTCTCTTTTTTTCCCTTTTTGTCTTCAAATCCCAAGCTGCAATACTTGCATGCATATGCTGAGAATCGTGCCCTTTCTTTTCATATTTGCAGCTCGCTCTCTTGTGCCTAAGATTGCCACAATTATGGCATTTGACATAGTGCAAGAATGGGGTAGAGGAGTTACTATTCTCGACAACATTCTTGTCAAAACTTATATTTCTGCCAACATTCTTACTCCTGGCTACTTTTCACATTATTGGGTTGCCTCTACCCAACACATATTTTTTAGTTCATGTCATCTTATACAGTCTATGGATTTATATCCAAAATTATTGAAAGAAAAACAATAGCCACAAAAGAACCTTTGATACCTGTAGCTTCCTTGTCCTTGAGGGGGAAAGGATGTCTGTTGGTTCTTCTTGGGCCAACAATGGTCGTTAGAATTATTTCCTTGCATGCTTCCTCGCAGTTGCCTAGATCTCTTTTGTTTCTCTCCTCATTGTTTATTCCTAACATGCTAATGCTACCTTTTCTTCTCTTATTTTCGATGCTTTCCTTTCTGTTGTTGAAGTTCAAAAACTTCTTTTCCTTTATTGTTGTTGGAACCTTGAACTACCTTTACTTGGGAATTTGACCCTTCAACTTTTTCCTTCTTGAGGCTTGGTTCTTCTTTGAAACCCAAAATCGCCTTGATGAGAGGAGATCTCTGCTTAGCAAGTATCTCATCTAAGGCCTTCCTTCTCTCCTCAATATTTTAATATTGAGACAACTCCTTATTTGACCTTTCATTCAATTGGTTGGTTAACCTCCCATTCAATCTGGTAGCCTCTTATTGTTGAGCATTTAAATCTATGATTTTCTTGCTCAAGTTTTCATTCTCAAGCTCATATTCATGCAACTTCTCCTTTTGCTTGATATTTGTTTATGATATCTCCTTGATCTCCTTTAGAGTAGAGATCAAATTCTTCCTAAAGTAGATCTTCTCATTCATATCATTCTCTTCACTATCAGAGGTGTTAGTTGAGCCACCATAGAGATCTAAATCCATATTTATGTCCATGGAATCTTCCACAGGTCTGAGGATTATTCCATCTTCATCACTACTAGGGGTACTTTTATTCTACTGATAAGATATACTCTCTTCTTCTTGAGAGGATCCCTCATGCACTACTTGTGCTAAAGTAGTTATATCTTCATTACTATAACTAGATGAAGTTTGTATATTTTTCTTTAGAAACTTCATATGAACATCTCAAAGAAAAATGACTTATCTCAATACATTTATCACTAAGCGGTAGCTTACCTCCTGAGCAGCAAGGCCTCTCATCCAAGTCTTCTTCTTCACTATTCTGGAGTGAAGATCATCAGTTTTCTCATAGGGAGAAATATCTTCAATCTTTTGAGCATATTTCCTTTTATATGCCTTCTCCTTTTTCTTCCTTTTCTTCTTATCACTAGCAACTACATGTCCTGGTTCACTACTTGAGCAATAGGGTTCTTTGGCATTCTCTTGAGCCACATTGAAATATTCTCCACATAGATATTGCAATCTGTGTAGCACTTCCTTTTTTGTCTCACAATGCCTTACTTTCTCAACATTTAGCTTATATAACCCTTTGAAGATAATCTCCTTGGGTTCTGCATTAAACTCATTCCTCTCTACATGTATCATAGACAACCAAATGTCTTCATTGACTACCATCAAATAGGATTCCATTCTAAAATTCGAGAGCTCATATTCTGATCCATTTAAAAATGGAACTCCTTTTGCTATTATCCAAACTTGATTAGCCATTATTTCCCTCTAATCTTCGTTTAAGAACTTAAGTTGTTTATGAAGGAAATGGATCTGCTATTAATTATTGGAAACAATGTTTATTACTGAGAGAGTGTGGTGAATCAGTATTAAGGCTAATTTAAACTTTTATACAAATTTTTCTTCACTCATTCAAACTTGGCATCCACCAAATGAGAGAAACCATGAACAAACCATAACAACAACCATATGAATCATCACAATCACACACATCATGAGAAACACATATATGACACAAAGGTTTAACATGGAAAGCCTTCCATGAGAAAAACCACCAAAGGTTGTTTTATTATTGATGTAAAATAAGAGCACCTACTATATTACATCAATCTGTTTGTGAGCCACGACTCACAGGAAGCAGCAACTCCCTTTGATCGTTTGTTAGCACCCACTAGCAAGAAGCACCAACTCTCTCCTTTTCCAGACACTTTATTAGCTTACCAAAAGCACCAAATTCATATATTTGTTGCAAGCACCCACTTATAGCTCCTTAGATTTATGCAAGCACCAGCTTGTAGGAGGCACCAACCTCCTAGCCTTCTCCAGATATCCACTAAGATGGAAGAACCAACTTCCTATATGCAGACTCCAACCCACACTCAATAAGGAACTAATGTTCACTGTAGATGAAAACCACTCTACCTAATATTAGCTTTGTTCTCGTCAGACCTTGGCCCACACAAGTTTCGTTTTCCTTTGCTTACTCTCTAGTAGCCTACTTTTCTATTCAAGAACATACACTCAACACTCAACCCTCTGCTCTTAGCTACACATATTCGACACTTGATCCTCTTATCTCAAGAACATATATTCAACACTCGACCCTCTGCTCTCAGCAACATATGTTGAACTCTCAATCCCTTCTATTCCACAGGGTTTATTGGCCTCTCACAACATCATAGGAACACTCTTGGCCTATTCTTAGCAGCATAGGCTCACTCAACCTTTTCTCAACAATGCATAGAACACATAAATCTCCACTCAACTCTCTCAACATTATGTTACATTTCCACGTTGCTCAATTGCAATCCTTAGTTTAGTTCATATCCTACACATTGGACAATGTTATCTATTTTTTCATCTCCCCAAGAGTGTATTCATCATGGCTTTCCATGTTGCATAGGACAGGTCTTACTCATCAATCTCATCTTGTTGTTGCATAGAAATTCCTTGGCCACTATAGCTAAATTAATTCAAGGAATGGGCTTCTGAGTGATCTCCCATATAGAGAATTCAATCTCAGCCAAAATGCAGACTCAAGGAGTTCTTCCATTAAAATTTTCTTGCACACCAAACATGGCTCTCCATTCCACTTCTGATTTCCATTTAATTCCTCCTTGCGTGAGGGACACTCAGGTATGGTGAATTTTTTTGGAACTAGGGCCATTAATCAATCTTGCAAGTCTTGGTCCTTGATTCCTTGATCCAATGATCTCTCTAGTCAATATTGACCTCAAAAGTCTAACTTGTGCATTCAGATAGCTCTCGACTCATTTTCATGCTTAGTGGTGCTAAGATCTTCACCAAATTCTGACTTGTCCATGCCTACATGACCAACTTATGGTGAATGGCCAATTTGGCGCAACAACCAAATATGCCACATAGTGCCCAAGAGCTTCCAAACTGATAGTCCTATCGAATTTTGACTTAAGCCCCTTTTCCTCATTCCCTTTAACTATTTTCTTCCATAGGACTAGGTGTCCATGACTATTGGTTAGGCTTATAGGTGCTAAGCCACTATACACCCTTCGCAGGCTGAATTCCCTTTGTTAATGGCTCTGCGTCATTCATATCATTTCTACACAAAATGACCAAGGCCTGGCACTAAGTCTGGATCTCCCATGCCCGATGCTTTTATTTGTGCCTCTTATTATTCCACGGCACCCCTGGTCTATTTCTACATGAAATGGCCAAGTTTTAGGGCTTAACCCATAGCTCTTCTATCCCAGTGCATTACCTCGTGCCCTCTTTATAAACTGTTGGGGTCTATCTTCTAAATAATCTCCTTCAGGCCACACTGTCATGTGGGACTATCACTTCCACTATGCCTATTGGTTACAACTGACCACATGTGAGTGCAACATGTCCCAACACTATCCTCCCGACCAAAACTCTATGCACCCATTTATTTCTGTCAGGGTGAGCCTTGTGGTCTTAGTTGTCCCATGGGGTCCACCGTGCACTTTTATTGTTAGGTCCCTATACTACTAGTGTAACCCCTTATTATTATTAGTGAAACCCACTTATTATATTGTTGTGCCCATGTAGTCCCCATATTGTTATTATTGTGCCCCATAGAAACACACTATTGTTATTATTGTGCACTTACATTATTATTGTTATGTAGGCTCTGATTATATTATGACCCCTTAGACTTCTATATATAGAAAGGAGGCCTTGTCATTTGTATCATCCAAGAATTCATTTGTGTAATGTAAAGGAGGTTGTCCCCTTGAAGAGGCTTATTTTGAAGGCGTTTATCTATCTTTTCTATCTTTTTGTGAGCTGGTTTCATAACATTTGGTATCATAGCTTTGGATTCTAGGGTTTTGCTGCTCCAAACAGGTCATTGTGGAATTTTTGCTATAAATTTTTCTTTACGAAGTTTCAGAAGGCAAAATAAAAACCCACTTGAGATGAAATCATTCTGCACCTCGAGTCAAAATTATGGATCTTCTCTCGCTTTTTTTTGGGAGATATGATATGAGGAAGTTAGGGTTTTTGAAAACTACAAAATTCCATATCAAATAGGTTATCGTTGAATTTTCGCTATAATTATTTTTTTGCAAAGGTTCAGACTCTGAAATTAAAACCAATTTGAGCCGCAATTTGGGTTAAGCTTGGGCCTGGATTTCTGATCTTGTTTCGCTATATTTGTAGAGATATATTCCAAGACATTTAGGGTTTTTGCGAGCTTCGAAATTACATCCTAAACAGGTGACTTTGGTAAAATCATCATAACTTTCTCTCTGAGAATTAGATTGAAATTTCATAAGAAGTTGCAGAAAGAGGATGGACTATAGTTTTATGTGTATCAGTTTTAGGTCCTAAGGTTGAAACAGTGACATGTGGCACTTCGGAAAAGTGTGCTCTACTGAACCCATCTATAATCAGGTCATCGTGGGAGATTTGACATAACTCTTCCTTGCAGAATCCAATCTTGATCAGACTTGCAAGGTTAGAAAGAGAACTCAGAGGGATACTGCAAGATGTAATTTCAGAACTTGGATTACAGAGTTACAGTTATTTCAAGATAGAGCTCCTAAAATCAAGAAAAGGTGATATGAGGAAGTTTGATGGCAAGGATCCGGTAAATTGGATACCACAGATAGAGCAATAATTTGATCGACATGAGGTGAAAATATTACAAAAGGTATGTATTGCATCTTCATATTTAGAACTGGATCAATTTTTATGGTATAAAGGGCTTTGTTCTCGTAAACCACTTGTTATGTGGTCAATTTTCACAGAGGAAATGATAACACATTACGAGGATACAAAGATAAAAACCTTCTTTAGCCAATTGATAAATATCAAACAAAAGTGTTCAATGGCAGAGCACATTGAGGACTTTCAAAAATTGAATATAAAGGAAAATGATATTCCAGAGAAGTAGAGGGTTGATGTCTCCATAGGGACTATAAAGGATAAGGCATTCAGGTTGACAAGAAAAGTGGAAAGCAAAATTATGGCAACAAGGAAGTCTACCCCTCACAACTATAAAGATGGAAGTGTTGTTTCTCCTAGCCTTCCACTACCTACAAGGTCAACACCACAACAATTGGAAGAAAAAAGAGCAGGAGGGCTTTGTTACAATTGTGATAACAAATACATTAAAGGTCATAAGTGTGCTGAGAAGAAATTATTTTACATAGATTGTGAGGAGGAGGAAGAAAAGGATTAAGAAACATTAAAAGAAGAGGATATACACCAGGAACCAACCCCATAGAAAGAAGAAATGAATCCGACCATATCTTGTAAAGCATTGGTGTTGGGCATGGAATCACCCCACGACATGTTTTGGGGCTCAAAGACCAAGTTTTGGTCTAATATGGTTGTAAAGCTCCATGAACTGCGGGCGCGGAAGTATGTTAGAGTAATAGGGTTGTTCGCCCTAATCTTGTAATACAATGTCGGCCTACCCATGGTCCGCAGACCATGGGATCGTACAAATAGAGCGAGGCTCGAAGTGGTAAAGAGACATGGAACGAAGCATGAGATAGAAAAGTAGAAGCACAGAGAAAGTGTAAAGTGTGTCTTGGGTCGTAGGGTAGGAGAAGGATTTGCAGCTGAGTGCGCAGAGACCTAGTTGTCTGTAGCTAAGTGCGTGGACCCATGCAGCTGAGTGCGCAGGGCAGAGTTGAGTCTGTAACCAAAGGAAGATAATAATAAAGAGAAGTTTTATCTTAAATTCGTGTATCTATTCTTGGGTTATTATCTATTGATATGAATTGAAATTATACTGTTTATTTATTGTGCGCACTTGTATGAATGAATTATATTTCTAAGTATGCTTTACACATGCAAATAAAATTATTTAATCAACTAACCGTGGAATACTAGTATGACATTGGGTAATAACAACGTTCAGCCCCCAGGTAGTGCTACACGAAGGCAACATCTTAGGCCGCGAGGTACGGGTAAGTGCACGTAGCAACGTGCTGCAGAATCGAACCACAGACCACTTGAAACCATCAGACATCTCTAGGGTGCAAAAACCTGGTTCTAACACCCTCCCATACTACTTCGGGTGAGACCTCAGTCCACGCTCTGCGGGATGTTGCCGAAAGGGCCAGTAGTACCCGAATTTGTTTGGCTAAATCAACTCCGAACCTAGGTCAGGCCCCAACAAGCCAACAAATCGTTCCGTTTCCGGGACTGGGATCTGCATAAGGGATGTCTGATGTCATGTCACTAGAATCCGACAAAGAAAGAAATTGAAGAGTGGCTGGGCATAAAGATTCACGAGTTCGCGGCACAGGAAAATAGGAATCCGCGAGTATTGAAAGAACAGTGGTTAGAGCACTACTTATATACGGAAATCCATGAAATTTTCTTTGCATCCTTCTCCCTATGAGTTGTATGAGTGGGTCGCAAAGCTAGCAGACAATCAAGGAAGGCATGGGCTCGACAAACCTATTGTGTGGACTCCAGAGTTGGTGTGAAGACTAGAAGTATCAGAGGATAAGATCACGCGCGCTGTGGACCATTGGCTCGATCGAATTATAGGAGGCTTTATCACCGAGTTTGTGGTAGATATGTCAGTTAGCTACAACGAGGCAAAGCGACGCTTCCTCAAAGGACTGCGAGGTAAGTACATTAAATCTTTGAACACTTGGATTAAAATGCTACTATGTGAAAAGTAGGTTATGCGAATAAATTGATGTTTGGGGCTACGCGAAGTGGGAGGATCTACAAAAATGGAAGTAGCGAAGAATTAGAAACTAGTCCCTTGATTTCACCTCTATGAGAAAGCGAGGAAGAGCTCGCGAAAGTTTCACCGAGAAGTGCGATCAGTCTGATAAGACAGTGAATTTTGCGCATACAACCCCCACCTACACCACCACCAGTTTCACCATCATCACCTCCATCTTCGCCCACACCACCTCCGCCACCACCACAGTTTAGTATGGCGAGTGCAATTAAATTGCCGGTGTTCAAAGGAGTAGGGAACGAAGATCCGAACCAATTTTGGTTTGTAGTAAAAGCTGTATGGGAAGCACAGGGATCTGTGGATGACAATATAAAGAAGGCAACGCTGGTAAGCACGTTGTAGGATCGCGCATTGACATGGTAAATTAAGCATTCTAATGAACATCCAAATGGGGGGATCGCAGATATCCAGGATACATTGAACAGGGAATTTAGCAGGCCAAAATCAGAGACACAGTTGATTATTGGGTTTAAGGAAATTGTGATGCTTCCAGGCGAGACCCCCTGGGAGCTGGATCAGAGACTGAAGAGTATGATTCGCGAAGCCAACATGACCTTGATGAATGGACAACACCATGCATGGTTTGTAGCATCACTAATGCCGCATCTAAGGACCGCGTTGTCACAGCAGAAGTTATCCACCCAGGTCGAAGCTTTGGAGATTGCAATGAGACTGCACGAGACCCTGATACAAGATCCTGGCCTGGGAGTCCAACAAATCCACGCGCAAATGAAAAATTTTTGTTTGGAAATGCAGGGTTTGAAACAGGACAGGACAACTCACCCAGAAGCGTGTGAGGAGGTATGTCGCATAAAATTCAAAGGCCAGGGGCATGACAAGGACCATTGTCGAGTCTTCGCAAACTACCTAGCGGGAGGAGGGCCGATACCATTGAGACCAGAGGCATAAGCAGGACCAAGCATGGCGCTTTCATTATGGTGCGTGTTTTTTTAGATAGTAGGGAAGCACGTTACAGATAATTGTCACCTATTACAAAAGTATAAACAGACATCCCAACAGTTTTTCAATAATTTATGCATATCAGTAGGCCATGATGAACGCACCTGTAGAAGTTATGAACTGATGATGGATCGAACTCCTGCCTACAGAGTTTAGACTGAAATGCGAGCCCTTGATTAAAATGTAGGAATGGCGCGCACTGGATATCACGGGCATAGACAAGGTTGAGGTGGAATCAGACCAGGAAGGGGTCACGGACAGCTGATTTGTTACAATTGCGGAGGGCCAAGACATTATGCCCGCGATTGTACAAATCTGACAAGAGCATCATGCTTATATTGTACCCAATTTTATCATGAGACGGAGGAATGCTCCACACTGATAGCAAGGTTGCACGATAAAGGAATCCTCTAGCCTCCCTCAACTCAGAACCTACAAATGATGAGGTCTGAGCCGTGCAAGGAGGACCCGAATGTAAACATCGTGCTCCGAAGCGGTATCATGATAGGAGATGACAAGGGTAAGCAAACACAAGAAAGTGCCTAGGTTCGCAAGGCCCTAATGAAGGAATCGAAGTTCGATTTACAGCGCACAAAGGAGACATTCATGGAAGCTAAGAAGAGCTTCACGGAGGCCTCCACTTCAGGTAGTAAAGACAAACTAGAACCAGAAATGGACCCATCAATGCTTACTACCTTTTTGGAGACATGCATGAAGTTGCTGCGTGACACCAAGGCTATGAAGGGCTGCAAGAACTCATCACTAGGTGCGCTGGGTCAGGAGAACCACACGTAGTCCGGAAGCTCGGGAAGCATACAACACGAACAGGAAGGGAGATGAGATTGAATGCGCAAATCGGGTAATATGAAATGGATCAAGTGATTCTGGATCTGGGATTGGATGTGAACGTTCTACCAAAGCAGAGATGGGAGCGCATGGGCAAGCCCACGTTGCAATGGTCTCCTATTCAATTGCAAATGGCCAACCAGCAGAAGATCCTATCGATGGGAAGATTGCAGGGAATAATGGTAGATATCGAAGGTGCAAGCGTGCTTGCAAATTTTGAAGTGATAGAGATTGTTGATGAAATCAATCCCTATCCTGTGCTACTGGGAATAGATTGGGCCACTAATATGAATGGAGTGATAAATCTGAAGAAGCGCAAAATGTTTTTTGAGAAAAAGTCACTGCGCATCATGGTACCTTTAGACCTTGCAAAAGGATCACGCTACACGGAGCCAGTGCACGATGATGATCTAGACTCTATCTACAAGATAACTGCTTGGGAACAAGATTGGGCGAATCCAACTACGGATGGCAGGATTTCGTGGGAGCGCGAAAGCTCCTGCACATTGGATTCGGATGAAGAAATAGAACGATGGCAGAATCAGTTACACGAGATAACCACACTCAATTGCAACATGATGATAAAGTCACTACGCTGTGTAGCAACAGAGGCAAGGGATCTACCTATGTATGACGGATTGATTGCGGTGGATGACTTCCTGAACAAATTTGAAAAAGAGGTGCTAGAATAGCAGCGTTTTGGCACTCTGAAATGGGCACTGCGTGCTACGCCTGCAAAATGGTTGGGTATGCATCAGAGGAGTTTTGAGAACTAGCACGACTGCAGAAGAATGATGCTTATACAGTTTGGAAAGCCTCAGATGTAGAGGAAAGCCAGATATGATGGATGATACAGCCTACGCCCCCACCTCTCTAGATAGGTACGGCTGTATGGTATGCAGCTTGTACAAACGCACATCGTCCTCATGATAGGAAACAGGTACAACAAGCAGGAGCAAGCAAGATGAGGGCACGAATGACGAAGTATGATAAGACCAAGTGCATCGAAGATTATACACGGAGAAGCCTTTGACAAGGTGTGCGAAGATCTGACCATGGTCCACCATGTGAGATGCACTAACTGGGACCTGCACGTACCAATGGTTCTATTGACTTATAGGACCATGTGCAAGACCCTGACTGCGCATGCACTTCCGAAGCTGAAGTATGAAGCAGGGGCTGTAATCCCTATGGAGCATGTGAAGCCTAGTTCGCGCATAGCGGCAACCATAGATACGATAGTCCGCGAAGCCCGGAATGAAGGGGTCACACAACGACAAGAAACATAACACATAAGACTTGAGGAAGAAATCCAACAGGGAAACCTTAGACTTCACGAACTTGAAAAACACCGGGTATGGCTAAGGGAGAAAAGTGCTTTGATGAACATGGAGGTCAAGAAGCTGGAAGATGAAATAAAGGAAGCATTTCTCGTCCAAAAATTGAGGATGGTAAGGCCAGGTGCGTTGAATCATACTGGCAAGTGGGAGAACTATTTCCATGAATTGGTTAGTCTACTGCCTTGGTTTGGACCGCATATCTCCGAACGTAGTGACCAAGGTAGTGCGTTGCGAGTAGTAAATTGTGCGATGCCGATCACAACAATAGAAGGTGTGGATTCTCCACGAACCATGATGAAGGACGGGAGGGAGCCCCACATGGGTGGTGCGACCATCAGACTAGCCACATGAAGAATAGTCTTAGCGCTCCAAGTAGTTGAAAGGAAGCGTGGGACTATAAACTACTCTATCTGGAAGCTACGTAGTATTGGAAATACACGCAGAAGAATAGCGTCATAGGGTCTGCGAACGCGCATGAAGGGCGATGCTGCCACGTGGATTGGCCAAAAAGTGACCATTGGTGTCACTATTCATGATGGGATGTTTGATTTGAGGCCAAATCGAGTGAGCAACGGGCATTTAAGATGTGATTTATGGGCAAAATTTGGGAAAATCTGCTGCCAAGAAAGCATTAATGGCCCAAAATTAGGGGGAATGGTCGATTTGAAATTCATAAGATGCTATAAAACACAGAGGTATGGCCAACAAACAACACTTGGTCATTTGAGAATTGAGCACTTGAGTAGAATATTAAGTAGTGAAAGCCGAGCGATAGTTGATCCCCTGAATTCGCAAGTGACAGACAACAACCTAGATATGATGACAACCACTAAGGATGGTTTGGGAATTGAAGAGGTAACCGCCGGCGAGGCCACGCAGACGCCAATGGTGGAGGATGTTCTAGAAGGAACCGGGGTAGTGACAGAAATCCCCAAATCACCACGAACACCAAGGCCCAAGAAGGATAAACAGGCAATGGGTCCAGTACGCATGTCCCCAAGGAACACGCTACGCAGCAAGCTATCAATGGAAGAAAAAGGGAAAGTTGTCACAATCAAAACAGATGAGGAAGAAGAAGATTTGTAGGCCCTGACCATCACAACCATAGAAGACAAAGATATGGAGGAGGATATTCAACCTATACGCTCTGCAACAAAACTACCCGCGTATGTCCCTCCACAGAAAGGGAAGACTAAAGTGCCAAAGGACCTGGACGAAACCAATAGTTCACTCTAGACTCCGCTCCTTCCCGACAGCATAGTGTTTGAAGGCACGCACCTGGGCTGCGTGCCAACCATGAACTTTGAAGACTGGGACCTCACTGACCGCGAGAATTCCCTCACCTCGAGACTGGGAACCTAATGAAGCAGAATACTGAGGGGGTGGTGACAACGTTAGAGCCATGGAAGTGGCTGTGCAGTGTGGAAGTCGGGTTATTGCACTTACTATGGATACCGCATTTCCACCACGCGCCCATCACCATTTTCGTCGTCAGGCAGCTGCTCTGCCTGGTACATGATGGAAGGACATAAAGAATTAACACTCCTCAAACTCTCAAGATAGAAGGACATATCAAGAAGAAAAAGGTTCAAGAAGTGAAAGATCACATCGAGAAAGATGAAATGAATCCGACCATATCTTGTAATGCATTGGCCAGAATTACCACTCCTTAAACTATCAAGATAGAAGGACATATCAAGAATAAAAAGGTAATAGTGTTGATTGATTCGGGCAGTACCCACAATTTTATTCATTGTAAGATAGCCAAGGAATTGAATTGCTTCCTATATCCAACACCAGAGTGTCAAGTGATGGTTGCGAGTGAGGAACCATAAATTTCTCTAGAAAGTGCCATAATATCAAGCTATCCATGGGAGAATATGTATTGAATAGCTCAATGCTTTCCATTCCAATGCGTCGCACTGATGTTGTACTAGGTGTCCAATGGCTACAATCCTTGGGTACAATAGCTTTTAATTTTCAAGAACTTCTCATAAAATTTTCTTCGGAAGGAAAGGAAGTTGAATTAAGGGGTATCACAGGGAAACCAGGAAAGATAATCATCTCTAACGGATTGATAAAGCTTCTAAATAAAGAAAAACAAGGCATAATTGCACAATTATGTTTGCTAGAGGTTCCCACATCGAAATCATCTATTCCTCCACATCTCCAAAAAGTATTGGACAATCATTCCAAGGTATTGGAGACTCCTAAAGGCCTCCCACCTATTCGTGATCATGATCATTCTATTCATTTTATTCCAGGTGTTTTCCTCCAAACATTAGGCCTTATAGATATCCCTATGCCCAACAGAGTGAAATTGAACGTATGGTTGCAGAAATGTTAGAGGCTGGTATAATTCAACCTAGTCAAAGTTCTTTCGCTACTTCAGTAGTATTGATGCACAAGAAGGATGGGTCTTGGCTCATGTGTCCGGATTATAGAGAGCTCAACAAAATCACTATTAAAGATAAATTTCCCATTCCTATCATTGATGAAGTATTGGATGAATTACATGGATAAATTTACTTCACCAAGTTGGATCTTCATTTAGGACATTATCAAATAAGAATGAAGACTAAAGATATTCCGAAAACAACATTATTGAATAAAGATACATTTTCATGGATTCCAAAAGCAATGAAGGCCTTTGAACATCTTAAAGAGGCAATGTGCCAAGCACCAGTCTTAGCTATGCCTGGCTTCACAAAAACCTTTATTGTGGAATATGATGCATCAGGAAATGGAATTGGTGATGTTTTAACGCAAGAAGAAAGACCCATTTATTTCGAAAGTCGTCTAATCAAAGGAAAGTATTTACACAAAGCTATTTATGAGAAGGAAATGTTGGAAAGACTACATGCACTTAAGCAATGGTGACCTTACATAATGAGAATATCCCAGTTCAAACAATATTGCAAGAACTTGATGAGGAAGGAAAAATCATATTGGAACCTAGAACAATCACAGAAACAAGAACCCGACAACTACGAAATCAATCAATTTTAGAGTATCTCATCAAGTGGAAGAACTTACCCATTGAAGATTCCACATGGGAGGACAATAATTTTATACTGAAGCATCCATAACTACTCAAGCATTGAGGACAACAATTTTTTAAGGAGAGGGGCATGTTCGGTCACTATACTACTAGTGTAACTCCTTATTGTTATTAGTGCAACCCCCTTATTATATTGTTGTGCCCATGTAGTCCCCATATTGTTATTATTGTGCCCCATAGAAGCCCACTATTGTTATTATTGTGCCCTTACATTATTATTGTTATGTCAGCTCTAATTATATTATTACCCCTTAGACTCCTATACATAGAAAGTAGGTCTTGTCATTTGTATCATCCAAGAATTGTTCATTTGTGTAATGTAAAGGAGGTTGCCCCCTCGAAGAGGCTTATTTTGAAGGTGTTTATCTATTTTTTCTATCTTTTTGTGAGATGGTTTCATAACATTAACTAGCCAATCAAATGCCCTGCTAGGATGAGTTTTCTGACCGATGTTTCCTAGTGCTTACTACCCGATGCATTCACTTTGCACACGATAAAAAAATTATGGAATTGGTTTAGTGGGATAAGCTGTCTTGGTGGGGTCTTCCCAATGCATTTTCCATTGGCGTGTGCTCTGACATAGCCACATCTTCCCGATGCTAGTTAGCCCACTAGTTTCTTTGTGCACACCGCTCAAACCTTCCAGGGTATTCCTTATGGGATGATGTCGTGCTTACATCATCAACCCCACGTGGCTCCTCTTGAGTGGTGACACATGTCATTGGGATTTGGCCCATTAGGCCACCAAAAAACGTCGAATCTTGCTAACACATGTCCCCCATATAGCCATATCATGCTGACATCATCTACCACCACCATCTCCTTAGAGCCAATCAACTGTTGCCATGTGTCTTGTCGAAGAGGAGAGAAAAGGGTCCCGAGACTTTGATTTTTCGCCAATATTCATTATAATAAAAAACCACCATGTTCTAAAATCTAACTCTCGCACCAATCATGAGTGGATTGTGGTTTTGTTGAGGGACACCCCCAGAGTAGCTCATCGTCGTTGATCTACACGATCAACTGTGCGGGAAAACACTTCTACCACCTCGAGGCCTGACTATACTTCCTTCTATCGGGATGTCAGAATGCTACCACATGGCCCAATGCCTATCTATTGATGCTTCCATTGTGTTCCCTAAAACATTTTCCTGTCTCACCCTCAGTGGGCTGAGTTGTAGAAGTTGGGACCTCTCGCTCGACTCATCATTGGTTGGCTCTCTATTTCCATGTCCCGACATCCACCGTCCGACGCTATTGATTTGTGTTCCCTTTACAATACTCGGGGAAAGCCTTTGTGAGATTTACTATCACTATGGGAAACTCCTAGCACTTTTAACATTGGCTTCTGCTTCCAACCGTACCACCACCATGTCACGCCGCTCTGTTGGCACTCCTCATTAGCCTGTTCCATTCATCCTGGTTCTTTAATATGAACGTCATTACCATATCGTCGAGGTAACTCCATCTGGTGGGATCCACCTGAGCCAATAAAAAATCTTCCAGTTACTACATTGTCCATGCCACATCTGCCCAAAACTCCTTTTGGCCGCTCTACTAGGATTTTCCATCGAGTTTGGTACTACTGCCAACTTTGGCTATGCGCTAAGACTCCTCCAATCACCTTTTAACTCTCCTACCATGGACTTAAGGTCACCAATATTTGGCTGGAAATAACTCATGATCCACGAGGCCATTTTAAGACTTCCACATACCATTGGAAATATATTTATGATCACTAACCGATTGTGCCATCTCCAAGAGAATCTGAGCTGATCTCTTGTGGCGGAATTGCAGCCAAAGCATGGGACTCCCAACCATCATAGTCCTCATTTATGGCTTATCCAATAATCCTGATACTATGATGATTCTCTACAAGAGACTGTAGTAACCATGAGAATCCCCCTAAGCTTATGCCAACATCTGCTGCCACCAACCTCAATTCTAATCTAGTTGACGTGAATGCCAAGACACTTGCCAATTGTCAAACAATTCCAACTATCGAACACATCTCCTAGCATGATTGTTGACATCAATTGAAACATACTTCTTGCTACTAGACATATAGGTAATTCCAACTATCAAACATCTCTTATCTCCATGTGTTCACTCATGATTCTGTTTCACCATACTACCCCCAATCTAATGGTTAAGTAGAATTTATTAACAAAGTCCTCAAAACCATACTAAAACTAATGGTGAACAAAAAATTGGCACCATATGTTATTTTGAGCCTTGTGGGCATATTTTACATTGTTCAAAAAAATTATAGGGTTCAATCCCTTCCATCTTGTTCACGGGGTCAAAGTTTTACTCCTAATCGATTGTGAGATCCCTACTCTATGCACCATTGTAGATATACTCCCAGTTAGTGCTCCCCATGATTAGTGCCTCGTATAGTTAGAATATGTTAAGGAAATTAGTCAGCCTCTCTATAACATAATGAGGCCACTAAAAAACAATCCAAAGAGACATATTATTATAGTTTAACTCCTCAAACCTTTAGTGAGGGGAACTGAGTCATATGCAATGATGTTGCTAATGAAGCCTTGGGTCCTAGGAAATTTGAAAAGTTATGGAAAGGACCTTACATAGCCAAAAGTTTCCTCATCAAAGGGTCATAAATCTTCACTAAGTCCAACATATCATGTCTTAAAGACCTCGTCAATGGACTCTATCTCAAGAAATTTCATCCATGAATGAAAAAATCATCATTCCTTACAATATTCTTTTGGATTATTTTGCATGTCTTATGCATTAATAACCTTGTCTTCACTCTTGCTAATATGTGGCATGTCATTTCTTGACAGATGGATCACCCACCAAATTAGTTCATTGGGTTTTTTGATGGTGCTTCTCAGAGGTTAGAAAACTTGACATCGACAGCATGGAGCATATACTCCCCTGATAAAATCCCACTCCACAAAAGCAATGTTTGTATTGGGTCAACCTGATGCAGGTGCATAAAACCTAGGTTTGAATGTTTACTAAGGGAGTTAGTTTCCAAGGCTAAGATTTAACTATTTAATGTATTTTTCCTATAGTTTTAGGAGAGAAATATAATTATTGTAATTAAGAGAAGGTTCGAGAGTATTTTGGAAGAATTGAGAGATTTGAGGGTTAGTTAGATCTTATATAGAGATAAGGGATTAGGTGAGAGATTTTATGGATCATGAGAGATAATTTGGGAGCTAGTTTAGGATCTAGAACCTACTTTGGGTTTAGATCCACTTGTATAAATATAGGTGAGTCCATGAAGCATGTAAGTGAGTGAAAGTGTTGAATGAGAGGCCAATGATTAGGCCAACACTTCTCTTGTAAATATTGTATTTCTTTAATTAATTATTTCTAAATGTAATGTGCATTCTTATTGTGTGGATTTTCAGTTTTATATGTTGTGTGTGTAAGGACCTATTGTTAATTTTTTGCATCTTTTTTGGTATCAAAGCTCGGATAGGAGTTGTTGTGTGCAAAGAATATGTTTGTAAAACTTATGGAGTGACCGAGTTGACGGTTTGAATTTTTTTTTTAAAGCCTATGTTGATCCAATGAGCGTCTCACTAACCATGATAGGAACTTCACTTCCATGACCAATGGAATATTTGGGCTATGATTACATGGCGCTCAACCTCGATCCATATGAACGCATGGTTCATTTACAAAGACCCAACAATGTGGGAACCGCCCAAATGAATTTGAGCCAGAAATATTTATGGATTACAGTGAGAGCAACTTAGACGTGCATGGATGTGATTTCAGATATATATCGTTGGGGTATTGAAGGAGGCCATCGCTTAGGAATTTAGGAGTAATCACCATGAAACAGAGGTGAGAAATGATAGTCTAAGGAGCATCATTGGAGCGTTGGAGCAGTGATTTGTGAGAGTTTCTGCGTGTGAGAAGCGTGAGGAGGTTTTTTGCGTGTGAGAGTTGTGAAGAGAAATTACGGGTGACTAATCCGATAAGCCACAAATCCAAATGACCTGCCATGGTAATGGAGCATCAATCAAGTCATGATTGAGAGTACGGGGAAAGATGATGAGAAACAAGGTAAGAATTGTCTTATTTCTACCATTGGAGAAACAAAGAATGATCTATCAGATAATGAGCCATTATTGAAAAATAATTATGTTGGAGACTCTGAATTGATAAGTGGATCAGTTAGTGTAAATACTAAGGATATTGAGAATAAGCCTTTAGACCATATAGAGGTTGCCAAAGCTGATCGGAAAGAAGGTAAAAATGTGGGATATTTGTCATGGAAGAAGTGCAAAATAAGTAATTGTGTCATGGGAAATGAGCACCTGTGAATCAAGGATTTTAGTGTGCATATGGAGTTGGATGGTCTAGGGGATTATTGAATGTATATCCGCAAAGTATAGTTGGGTGTGGAATTTAGTACCATTTTTCAAGAATTTTGTAGTTTTATGCATGTACCGGAAGTATATAATCTTATTCGCTATAATGAAAATTACTCATGCTATGATTGGGAATTCTCAGTTGGATGCCAAGTTCAGATATATTATTTTGCAGACTTGGCTTTGAGGCGGAGGGAGAAGTCTAACTAGTTCTTGAACTATGGTAATGTTCTGAAAGATCAACAATTACTTTGTTACAAGTCTTAGGGGTTCTTGAGTGTTGTGAGGAATGGAGATTGGCAAAGGCAACAGAAGCATGGTGGAACCCTTTAATAGGTTGCCATCATTGACAACTCACCATAGGCATTTTGATTTCAAGTAGATAATAGCATCATATTTAAAGCTAGTTTGATGATCGTCCAGACTGTTCTTTAGTTTCAATGCTTCCTTTTTTGGAGACATTGGTTAGTGTAGATGACATTCGTCCAATTATAGCAAAAAAAAATAAAATCTTCATTAAACAATTGTAGCTATTGATATGGAACGCCCATCATTGGAATGCAGATAAGACTGTGTTTAATGGGCACAAAATTGATTAGAGAGGAGAGTGTAAATACTCTTACACACCCTTTCAATTTGTAGTAGTATAGACTGATATTAATTATTATTTTATCGAGTTGATGTGATTTATCTTGTTAGAGAAACTTAGAGGTGGTGAGA
This sequence comes from Pinus tabuliformis, assembly GCA_031772625.1. Taxonomy (NCBI): domain Eukaryota; kingdom Viridiplantae; phylum Streptophyta; class Pinopsida; order Pinales; family Pinaceae; genus Pinus; species Pinus tabuliformis. Next base: position 585,672,369 of record CM062808.1, on the reverse strand, counting down.
ATTCTAAAGCCAAATTGATGGTTTATAAATGTGTAATGGTTTTAGTGATGAGAGAAAATTTTACAGAGTGTTGAAACATAATGTATACTAAAGGTATTTGTAAATAATGTAATGAATATTTTTGTCTAAAGTCATGAGTTTTGAGGTCAAATTTATAATTGTGAAATCCAAAGGACGTTATGAGTGCTCAAATGGACAAAGGTCCTTGCACAAGTTGAGTTGAAGTGAGAGAGTCTCTCAATGTAAAAATTTGAGTCATGGTCCATTAATGAAGAATTGATGTCAAATTAAAAGGTTGGGGTCAAAAGGAAATTTAGAGTCATAAGTAAAAATTGCGTTGTAATTGGGTGCGTGATCGATGGAACCCGGCACCCAAAAGTCTAGTCAATGTATTCTAAATACAAATTGAACAGACATTGTAGTTGTTTGCAGCAAAGGTAGTAAAGTACAAAGGAGTGCTCAGAAAGAAGGTTCAAGTGAAGTGAACCATTGGCAAGTTTAGAGGAGATAACTTGGTAAAGTGTTAGTTTGATTGCAGGTTATAGTGAATAAGGTGAAGTTCACAAAAGAAGAAGCATATGAAGATGACTATGGATAGTCATTTGCAAAATTCAAAGAAAAGCCACAACGGTGCCATAGCAATTGGCATTGGTGATGAATAATTTGAGAAAGAGATCGATGAGATGAAGGAGTGACTTGACGTGTTGATGGGGCTGCTACAAAGTCAAAAACATGGACGGGTAATAAAGAGGACAGTTAGGTGGCTAATCAATATCTTGATTGCAAGGAGACATAAGTTGAAAGATTTGTTAAAGGAAGCAGAAAAACTCTAGATAACCGAGATGAATGTATGAATTTGTGAACCAGAACAAGGACTGATGCTTGATGAGGATGATGATTATGCTGAAATGAAGTCTATTGATGTGAACGTGGGTTCGATTCCCATAGATCGTGCCACAAAATGTTTAGAATATCAACATAAAGACTTGAAGATAGAATCATCTATTGAGACTATAAAGCCTTATCTTTTTGAATCTGACAATTGGTGTGTGGATGCATGATATTTTGCAGATGATGGTGCAGGTTTTAACCCCGTACAGAAATTACCTGCATACGAATTCTAAAACATAGAAAATAAACAATGTGAGAGTATAACACATAAAACACATATACACAGAGATTTTCCCCTGGATCCCAAAACCGGTACTACCAGCTTGATTTTTCATTATGTTCCTTTCAATGTTACCATACATATTTATAGATGCCAAAGCATCCAATACCATGGACCAAAAACCATGGACTGAAAACCATCGCATCCAAAACCATGTGCGAAAATCATGCACAAAACCATAGGTAGGTCCGCCCAACCTAACATAGGGTCCAAAACCTAAATTTTCCAGGGCACTGCCCTGGACTCCATAGAGTGGGGTTACCTGCACCCCTCAAACCCCCTGTGACTCCCCCGCTACGCAATTGGCGCAACGAAGGCGGGGCTCTGCCCCCCCTCTAACCCCCCGGTTAACTACGTGGGCTAGTCGTGGAAAGAATATAACACAACCCAACATTCTCCCACTTGTTGTTTTTTTTACATAGGGGGCCACAAGAGAGCTTAGTCATTTATCCAGTCCTGCAACGCCCATTGTTCCTCTACACCAAGAGAACTTCTCAAAGCTCACAGATTTTGTCAACGCATCTGCTGTATTCTTCAAAGTGTCCACCTTTACCAGCAACACCTTTTTGTCTTCTATCATATCCCTCACAAAGTGATACTGAACATCAATGTGCTTTGTCTTTGAATGGTAAGTAGGGTTCTTTGCCATGAAAATTGCACTTTGGCTGTCACAGTCTATCCTTATAGCTCCCTATACTAACCCCATACTTGAACACAATCTCTGCAACCAAACTACTTCCTTGCTTGCATGAGTGGCTGCCATGTATTCTGCCTCTGTAGTTGATAGTGCCACTACAAATTGTTTCTTAGTCATCCAACTGACTGCACCTCCAAATAGGTTAAACACATACCCACTTGTAGATCTTCTTTGATCCAGATCTCCAGCCTAGTCTACATCAACAAATCCACGAATATCCAACACTCTGTCCAATCCTGGTCTTCCTTGGTAGCACAAACCATAATCACTAGTGCCATGCAAATACCTGAAAACCCGCTTCACTGTTGTCCAATTCTTCTTCCCTGGTTTTGACATAAACCTACTCAATACTCCCACTGCATGTGCAATGTCTGGTCTAGTACAGACCATCGCATACATTAGGCTACCAACTGCACTTTCATATGGAACAGGGGACATATCCTCTTCCTCTTCTTGTGTCTTGGCACACTGTTCAGTAGATAACTTTACACCTACAGGAATAGGAACCTTCACTGGTTTACTATCCTGCATATTAAACCTCTGCAATTTTGTTTCGACATACTTCCTCTGGTTTAACCAGAGCTTCCTCTTTGTCTGATCTCTTTTAATTTCCATGCTAAAAATATAGTTTGCAGCACCAATATCTTTCATGTCGAATTTGGAGGACAATTGGGTTTTCAAATCTTGAATAATTTCTTTGTCATTTCCAACTAGCAACATATCATCCATTTACAAGACCAGATAAATAACACGGTCACCAATTAATTAAAATACACACAGTGATCTGCTTTGCTTCTGGTGAAGCCAAGTCCCCGTATAAATGTATCAAATTTTTGATACCACATCCTTGGTGACTGTTTTAACCCATACAGAGACTTCTTTAACTTGCATACCGGTTCTTTCTTACCCTTCACCGCAAAGCCTTCAGTTTACTTCATGTATATCTCCTCTTCTAGATCCCCGTGAAGAAATGTTGTCTTCACATCCATCTGTTCTACCTCAAAATCAAAAGCAGTAGCAACAGATAAAACTAATCTAATAGAAGTTACCTTGGCAACTGGAGAAAAAATATCACCAAAATCAATTCCCGACACCTGAGAATAACCTTTTTCTACCAACCGAGCTTTGTATTTCTCCACCTTTCCTTCTGCATTTATATTCTTCTTGAACACCCATTTGCTGCCAATGGGTTTCCTTCCAGCCGAAAACTCCACCAGATCCCAAGCCTCATTTTTTTGCAAAGATGCCATTTCATCAGCCATGGCCTCTTTCCATAGTTTTCCATCCTCTGAATCTACTTCTTCCTTCATAGTTCTAGGATCATCATCAGTAATAGATTAAAAAAAATTTGAACAGAAAGCAGATGGACTGTACCTTTCTGGCTGCCTTCTTTCTCGAACTGATCTTCTCACACCCAAAGTTTGTGGCTCTTCATCTTCTGATTCCTCCTCTGCTGTAGAGTCTCATTCTTCCTCCTTTAGCTCAAACTCTATCTTCTCAGGTTCCTTTGGTTGGACTTCATGTTTAATAACATATTTCACCTCTCTGAACACCACATCTCGGCTGTACACAACCATCCTTGTTACTGGGTTCCAAAGCTTATAACCCTTTAAACCATCCTTATACCCAATAAAGATGCACTTTTCAGATTTACTATCCAACTTGGTGTTTGGTCAATTTAGTGTCCTAAATTTCTCTACATTAATTATCAATCCGAGTGTCGTAAACTGATGAAGTGTAGTGCACTATTTGTGCTAGATAACCTTTCTTACTTCGTTGTTTTTGTGTTTTATATTGTTTTGGGGGGGTTTTTGGTCCTTTAATACCTAATGATTTACAATGTAATTATCAAAAAATTAAATCTAACTCTTTTAAAGACCAATCAAAATCTAAAAAATGAAAACAGACTTTTAAGAAAGAAATTAAAACAAAGATGAGAAAAACTTGGAAACAAAGCTTAAGCAAGAAATGAAAACAAGTTTCTATTCCTATTTTACCATTATTTCCAAATCATGAATTAAGAACTGAAAGTGAAATTTGCAACTGGTGCCTAACTAATTATAGAAATAAAACTAAATGAAATACTTAGTTACTCTGCCTCTCAATTTTGGGAGAAGGTCTCCTTGGATGACATTTGAGGAATTCTGTAGTTCATTAATCTAAAAGAAAGCAAATACAGAGATGCATCAAAAACTCATTGCGGAAATGAAATTCCCAACCACTTAGTTTAGGATTAATTATCAACTTGAAGGGTTATTCAGAACATTCATTAACACCATGAGTTAGTAAACTTAAAAATAAAATGGCAGAGACAATAAATGGCACTGATCAGTTTAATTGAGAATTTAAACCAGGAAAACAGTGAATGAAGTAAACTAAATTACATTACTGAGTTTCATCTTCTAACTATTAATAAAAACTAGAAAGAGATCAAGCAAATGGAAGCTACTCTAAATTATGAGCACTGTTAATAAGAAAATGATGGAAATTGCATTATAACATTGCCAGTAAGGAAATGACTATAAACACTGTGAAAGGAAATGATGAATTTATAGTTAACAAGAACAAGAAAAATAAAATGAAATGAAACCTTCTTCAGTGCAGGAGCCCTCTGCAACTGATTAGGCTATGCTTACTCAATCAACTCCAAGGAAACTCCTTCAGATTCTCATAAAACATGCGGTCTTCATATTAAAAATAGGGACACAAAATGACCAGAAATTACAAAGTTCAGAACTGGATTTCACAATAAAACTATCACTATCACTACTCACTTCTACGGTCCTTTACATAGGTATTTATAAGCAAAACCATGTAATTGTTTGTAGAGAAAAACATGCTACAGTCAAACACGTAGGAGACAGGTATGTGAAATTTCTTCCTCGACTGCTGGAGACATAAATCCAAGACATGGTGGCTGTTGGATTCGGTTATACAGGTGGCTGCTGGAGTCCGTAGGTACGGGTAGTTGTTTTGGATAACAATTCCCATCAATGTGAAACGTGTTAATTACCACGAAACAAAGTCCTGTTAGCTTCGGTCTCTACGTTTGACTTATCCATTGACCGTAGTCTTATGCCATCTCCTTTGTCGACCTGGGCTAAGTGAATAGGACAGGGTCCATGTCATGATGATTTCCAAACTGCCCATGTAGCTAGTTTCTCCTTCCGACACCTGGAACCTGTTAAAGCATGAAGGTAGCTGCGGAATAGCCGATTAGCTGCAGAATAGGCTGCGTTCCGTAGCTAATATAAAAAAACTTATTCAAACAACAAAACATAAAATCATAATATTTAAATCACTAAATGTCCTCCTTAAGATAATATATACTGGTCATTGGTGATGAGAATGCATCTTTCTCATGGAAAAACAAAAAAAAGAATGAAAAAGGGTTGCTAAGGAAAGAGTAATTTTGAGGTTCAACACTTGGTTCTTTTCTCCTTTAGAACATGTACATATGCATCACATCCAAATACCCTCAGATGTGAAAGAGAGGGTTTCTTACCAATCCATACCTCTTGTGGAGTCTTATCCTCCAACGTTAATGAAGGTGATCTATTGACCAGGTAACATGCTATCTCCACCGCCTAAAAATAAAATGAAATGAAATGAAACCTTCTTCAGTGCAGGAGGCCTCTGCAACTAATTAGGCTACACTTGCTCAATCAACTCCAAGGAAACTCCTTCAGATTCTCATAAAACATGTGGTCTTCATATTAAAAACAGGGACACAAAATGACCAGAAATTACAAAGTTCAGAACTTGATTTCACAATAAAACTATCACTATCACTACTCACTTCTACGGTCCTTTACATAGGTATTTATAAAAAAAACCATGTAACTGTTTGTAGAGAAAAACATGCTACAGTCAAACACGTAGGAGACAGGTACGCAGAATTTCTTCCTGGGCTACTGGAGACATAAATCCAAGACATGGTGGTTGTTGGGATTGGTTGTACAGGTGGCTGCTGGAGTCCATAGGTACGGGTAGTTGTTTTAGATAACGCTTCCCATCACTGTGAAATGTGTTAATTACCACGAAACAGAGTCCTGTTACCTTCGGTCTCTGTGTTTGACTTATCCATTGACCGTAGTCTTATGCCATCTCCTTTGTCGACCTGGGATAAGTGAATAGGACAGGGTCCATGTCATGATGATTTCGAAACTGCCCATGTATCTAGTTTAGCTGATTAGCCGCAGAATAGGTTGCGTTCCGTAGCTAATATACAAAAACTTATTCAAACAGAAAAACATAAAAGCATAATATGTAAATCAATAAATGTCCTCCTTAAGATAATATATACTGGTCATTAGTGATGAGAATGCATCTTTCTCATGGAAAAACAAAAAAAAAGAATGAAAAAGGGTTGCTAAGGAAAGAGTAATTTTGAGGCTCAACATACCCCCACTGCAAAATCATTGCATGTCCCCATGCAATATTGCCAAAACTGTGAACTTTTTCCTTTATTGCATCTGCTAAGATACCTCTGCCAATACATCTAACTTTCTTCTCTTGTTTTTCTTTGAAGTAATAGCCATCCTTGGTTTCTTCATGAGAAGTCTGTACTTGAGGTTGATCACTCTTTTGTTCAAGTTTCTGTTCTTCTTCTTCAACTTCCTATTTTTCTTGTACCATAGGCCCAAGTGCAGTATGGTATTGTCATGTATGGCTTTATGCAATTTTCTTTGTTCCTTTAGGGCTTCATTTTATTTCTTAATATGCCTGTTCAATATCTCCAACTCATAGATTTCTTATTTGAGTGAGTCAATCAGAGGTTCTCGTGGATTGATAGGTTGTTCTAGATTGACTGAGGAAATTGGATCCATTTAAGTATTCCTTTTCTCTAATGACTCTATGTAGTCATAGATTTGTTGTTGTACTAGATCTATGCCAGGAGAAGCTCTGCTTGGGCTGCCATCAAAATTCTGTGGAGGGGAGTCTTGTGGACTGTGTTCAGATGGAATACTATTAGGAGACTGAACTGGGGTTTCTTCCTCTAAGTTTATAAACTGGGCTTCTTTTAATGTTACCTTCCTAACTTTACCTCAGAGTCTAGAGCTCCTTCTCAGGTTTTGGAAGCTTATAGTTTCTTCCCTTGTGTCCTTCTTCCTATTTCCTGTCCCCTTATTTTTCTTGATTTGATCCTTAATCTTGATCAATCTTTCAGAAAGTAATTTTTCATCCTCTTGTGGGGGTGAAGGTTCAGGAATGTCTTCATCGATTTCTTCAAATCTTTCTTTCATTTTTCCTTTCTGCTTCCTATCCTCTGGTTTAGAAGCTATCTCTGCATCATTCTTTTGTGAGGAGGTTTGAATATTAATGCCGATCTTTCTCCTCTTACTTTTCTTACCATGACTCTCCTTAGGTGACTCTAGAGCATCCTGGAAAAAATTTCTTACCAAGAACTCTTCCCATGTATCCCCTATACTTTTCAAATGAGATTGAACTAATATTTTCACTAATCCATGATGATACATAGTTGTTTCTATGGATTCAATTTTCTTTTGAACATTTGTAGCCATCCTTCTTAGACTGTTTAGAACGAATAAGGGAAGGTTGATGGTTCCATTTTCTAAAAAGTTCATTAATAAGTGTATATGGTAAACATACATAAACCCAAATCTTCCTTCACATGTAATGAATTTTTGCAATATTAACAACATATTAATCCATTTGTTCTTGAGTGCTGAAATAGGAATTCCCTTTCTAAATATTGTAACATCCATACCTGGGTTTCTAAGGATCACCTTTCAAGATTCATTGTGAAATTCCTTGTTTTTAAACCATCTTTCTCTTTGCCTTGACAACACTATTGCTTCTGCTATGAAGGATTCTGTGACTGCAAATTTGATATTTCCTATCTCCACTTTTGTGCCATCAAATGACCTTGCAAAAGATTTGGTAATTTCCTTGTGGTAGTCGTCAAATTTTTCAATAAAATTTAACCACCCAGCCTTTTGTAGCATCCCTTTAAGTTGTGGGTACCCCTCCATATACTTTACCCTTACGGGCTCTGTTTTGACAATAAGGCCCATATCCCCTATTCTCGGTTATCCTTCAAAATTACTCTCACTGCCTATAAAACGAGTGTTGTGTGTATAGAAATGTAATGACTATGTATATATGAGGATGGAAAGACTGTATGTATATGAAAGATGGAATGTCTGTGTATATGGAATGACTGCGTGAATATGAGAGAAAAACTTAAGAGTTGGGATGTAATAAATAGACAGTAAGGGTTTAGAGAGTCGTAGATAGATAGGTCATATCGTCATCTTGACTGTTAACAAGTGTAGTTGTGGAGGACTGTTTGAGTACAGGTTATGGAGTTTGAAGCGGAGATTTGTCATGAAAGAATCATTGAGACCGTTTGTCATTAAAGATGGAAGATATGGCGGAGACATCGTGGCGGTCAAATCAAATGATGGTTGGGTAAGGAGACATGTGATTATACATACTATACAAACTTATGTTTTCAAATTGCTTTTTGAAATAAATTTTTGCATTTTTCTTTGAGAACTTTTACCTTTCGCTTGCTAATTTTTTTATGTTGATCCACAAGTACCTTGGGCATGATTGGTCTTCAAAATTGAGTTTTCTTCAATTCCCTGCATACATGATTTTATTATGAACTCTACACTTATGTCTGAACTAATAAACAAATTGTTGCTGCAGAACAAAATTAGTTTCAGAACGTGAAACATAAAGTAAAATATGACATATGGATCATGAATTAAATGGAAATGGCTATGTAAGTGAAATGAAATGAGATGTAAGACAAGATGATAAATGAAATGGATATGGAATGAATACTGAAAAAGGAAAAATTTATTGATGAAATATGATAATGGGATGAAGTGAGACTGTAAAGTAAAATGGAGTGAGGTGAGGTGAAATGATGAATTTTGCAGAATCTAAACTACAGAGTGACTATGGCTTCTTGTCACTACTTATTCAGAAAGAAAAATGGAAAATATAGAGTGTCAGAAACCTCTGATTTTCACTCTGTATTTTCTGTATAAGTATGTCAATCAATGATTGGTTTTCAACCTTATACAATTTATTATTATTATTATTTTTTTTTTTAGGAAAAATAATGACTAAGTTAGTGTAGCAGAAGAATTCTTCTTCACTAGCTTCATTTTAGAGTTGTTTTGGAAAATTTTAATAAACTCCTCTTTTGAAATGGGTTTCTGATATATTTTTAATCTATGACCATTCACAAGAAGAGTTTTGCTTTCGTCTATTGTTCTGATCCTCACTGCTCCATTACTAAAGACTTTTTCAATCTCATATGGCCCAAGCCAATGAGTTTGAAACTTCCCTTGAAAATCTTTAAACTTTGAATCAAATAACAACACCCAATCTCCCACTTGAAACTTCTTGTCCTTGATGTATTTGTCATGCCATTTAGCCCTTTGTTGTTGGACTATACTAGTCCTTTGAACTGCTTCTTGCCTGATTTCATCAAGTTCATTTAATTGCTCCAGCCTATGCTTTTGTGCCTCTGATAAATCTAGTCCCAATTGGACTGCCATCTTGAAAGTTCTGATTTGGAACTCTATAGGGAACATAACTTGTTTCCCATAAACAAGTTCATAGGGTGTATGTCCCATTGTGTTCCTCCATGTAGTTCTATAGGCCCATAAGGCTTCAGGAAGCCTTTCTGCCCAATCTCTTCTATGTAGATGCACAGTCTTAGTGAGGATTCCTTCAATTACTTTATTTGTAGATTCCACTTGACCATTTGCTTGTGGATGATAGGGAGTAGATTTCCTATGCTTGATCTTGTATTCTTCCACAAGCCCTTCCACCAGGTTAGATGTGAATTGAGATCCCTGATCTGTCACAATTTCTCTTGGAACACCAAAACAAGTGAAGATGTCCTCAAAAAGAAAATTAACTACATATTTTTCATTAGAAAAAGGTAACGCTTTGGCCTCTACCCATTTAGTGACATAATCAGTGCATACCAATATATACTTTTTCTACTTAGATGGAGGATTAATTGGTCCAACAAAATCTAAGGCCCACTTTTCAAAAGGTTTGATGAGTACCTGAGTTTGTAATGGCATTTCATTTGATGGAGCAGGTTTTCCTACCGTTTGGCAATTGTCACATGTCCTGACATATTATTTAGCATCTTTGAAAATGGATGGCCAATAATATCCTAAAGAAAGGATTTTATAGGCTGTCCTTTTGTCAGCAAAGTGTCCACCACACGGCTTATCATGACATGCTTTAAGAATCTCGGGCATTTCATCTTCTCTGACACACCTTCTGATCATAAGATCTGGCCCTGTTTTATACAATTCGTTAGTGATCCATGAATATCTTGCACTTTCCTGAATAATTTTTCTTTTCTCTCTAGGAAACAAATGTGAAGGTAACTTTCCAGTAGCCAAATAGTTATCAATATGTGCAAACCAAGGAGTTTGAGTAGTTACTGCAAAAATATATTCATTAGGAAACTTATCTTCAACCGGAGAATCTTCTTTGATATTCTGAATCCTGGACAAGAAATCAGCAACTGTGTTTTGTTTTCCTGGTCTATCTAGCATAGTAATGTTGAATTCTTGCAAAAGTAAAAACCATATTGTAACTCTGCCATTAGTAATAGGTTTATTCATCAAATATCTAATTGCAGAGTGATCTATATGAACAAAGGTTTCATAGCCTGTTATATAGTGTCTGAACTTGTTAATTGCATGAACAAAAGCTAAAAATTCATTTTCAGTCACAGTATAATTCAACTCAGTTGGAGTCAAATTCTTACTTGTATAGTAAATGGCATAACGAATTAAATCTTTTTGTCCCAATACAACTCCCAAAGTTGTATTTGAAGCTTCTGTTGAAATATGGAAAGGGAGTTTCCAATTTAGACCTCTTAAAATGGGTGCTTCAGAAATTTTTGTTTTCAAGGTTTCAAATGCCAACTGGCAATCAGAATTCCAATTGAATTCAAAATCTTTGGTAAGCAATTTGAAGAGTGGAGATGCTATTTTAGTGAAGTTTTCTATAAATCTTCTGCAGTACCCTGTAAATCCCAGAAAACTTCTAACATCCTTTTTGCAATTTGGAATTGATAATTTAGAGATGACTTCAACTTTAAATTTGTTAACTTTAATCCCATCTCCTGAAATATGATGTCCTAAAACAATACCTTCTATAAACATCATAAAACATTTTTCATGGCTTAGTGAAATATTTGTTTCCTTACATCTTTTAAGAACATTTTCCAAATTTTCCAAAGCTTCTTCAAATGTATTTCCATAGAATGTAAAATCATCCATATATACCTCTACACAATCATGTATCAGATCAGAAAAATTTCCTAGTAATGCTCTTTGGAATGTTACAGGTGCATTACATAACCCAAAAGGAAGTACTCGGTAGGCATAATTTCCCCATGGATAAGTAAATTCAGTCTTATCCTGATCTTCAGGTGCTACGTGAACTTGATTATAACCAATAAAACCATCCAAGAATGAGAAATACTTCTTATCTGCTAATGTATCTAACACTTGATCTATATAAGGCAAAGGGAAATGATCTTTAAGGTTTTCTTTATTTAGTTCTCGATAGTCAATGTACACCCTCCATTTACCATTCTTTTTAGGCACAATTACCAAAGGAGAAACCCATTGGCTATCTGAAATTGGGTAAATGAAGTTTACATTTAGTGATTTTTGGAGCTCTTCTTTCACAATCTCCCTAAGATTTGGATTCATCATTCTCTGAGGTTGTCTGATAGGTCTACTATTTCCCTCAATATAGATGTGATGGATACAATTCTTAGGATCAATGCCTTTCATGTCGGTGTATTCCCATGCAAATGCAACAGAATGTTTTTGTAATGTTTTGATTAGCTCTTCTTGTTGTAGTTTCTCCAAGTTTTTGTTTATGTTCAATGTCCTACCTAGAAAAATTTCAATTGTAGAGCTACCAAACTCTTCCATAGAATAGAGAGACATCTGCCTAGATGACAAATATTCAACATTAGATTTTTCTTGAAATTGCTCATGGTCATATTCTCAAGATGATTCAAAATTTTCCAATGTATTTAAAATTTGACTATCTTCACTAATTTCTGAAATATTAAAGAGAGGCTGAATATCATCTTCATCATCAATCCATTCTTTGTCATCTCTTTCTGTGATTACTTTCGCTGGAGGATATAAAGTAAATTTCTTTGTTGAATTACCATCATAAATATACATGTCACCAGATCTACAACTAATAAAAGCATCAGCTGTGGCCAGCCAAGGTCTTCCCAATATGAGTGGATGTCCTCCTAGATTGTTCTTGGGAGTTAAGATCATAAAATTAACAAGATATTCCCAAGAATCTAAGGATACTAAAATATCTTCTAGCACACCATCTGGTTTGATCACTGATCTATCTACTAGTTGCAGTAAGGTAGGTGTGTAAAGAAGATTAGGAAGCTTGAGTTGCTCCATAGTTTGTTTGCTCATAATGTTTATTGTTGCCCCTAAGTCAATCAATGTATTTGGAATCTCAACTCCATTGATATGTGTTTTTTGCAATTGGACTTCCTAGATCCACATATTTCTATATGGCAATTTTTCCCATCATTATGTCTGTTATTTTTCCTACCAGGTGAATTTTTTTTGTTTCTTTTGCTTTTCTTCCTGATTTTTTAATGCTCAACTCCTTTATTGTTTTGGCTAGAATTGGAATTTATCTATTGGCTTGTAGCAAAGGAATTTTGATATAGACATTCTTCAATTCATCTAGAAAATCATAGTTGGGCAACAATATCTGTTTTTCTACCCCCTCTATCAATTTGTAGTCTTTCAAGAAAAGGAGGTGTAGAAGTAGATGCTGGTTGCTCAATGATAGGAGTTGTGTTCACTGATTCTTTTTGTTTTTGTTTTTCAATGTTTTGGTTTTGGAGGGATGTTCCCTCAAAACTTTTATTGACTTTTAGAGAATCTTCCTGAGAACTGCCTTGTTCCTGAATAACTACAGAAGGGTTTTCCTTTTCTAATATCCTTCTAGATCTTAGTTGAACATCGTTAATATCTAGAGGAGTAATCATGTAAGTTGGAAATTGTTGTCCTTCTACCATGTAAGCATTCTGAGGGTTTTTATTGTTGGGGTTTGGTAATGGTTGGGCAGGTAGCTGATTTGGTTTCTGTTGAAATGGCAGTAAGAGTTGAGGATTTTGGTTTTTCTATTGAGGTTGTTGTGGAAATGGCAATGAAAATTTAGGGTTCTGATTTTGAAGTTGTGGTTGTTGATTTTGTTGATGAATATGTGGGGGAGGATAATTCTGATATGATGGAGGATATTGGTAATATTGAGAAAATCTCACATAAGGATTTTGTACTCCTTGTGCCCACGGTTGAGATTGAGATTGAGGTTGAGGTTGAGGTTGAGGCCAAGGTTGCTGCCAAGAATTCCAGTTTGGTGGGGGCTGAAAATACATTTGATTGTTAAATCCCTAATTTTGTGGCCCCTGCCAAGGTCTTCTAGCAACAAAACAAAAAGGTTCTGTAGAATTTGGGACTGTTTCTTCTTGAAAGACAGCCTTAAGACCTAGGATTGAAGGACAACCCTTGGTCTCATGGTTTTATGAGCAAATCATACAAGTTTCTACAATTTTTGCATCTAAAGAGCATTCCCTTAGAGCATGTTTTTTTCTGCATTTTGGACAAAAAATGGCTAAAGCATCAGCCTCAATTTTCTGCTTGTTTTGTATTTTAAGGGTGTCTAATTTCTCACTAAAGCTCCCTAGAATGCAAGTTTTAAATTCATCAAGTATATTGCCAATTTTTTCCCTACTTACAGATCCACTTGCAGATTTCTTTACCCTAACAAGAGAAGGATCTCTCGACCCTTTCCCTATTTTAGATTTCCCTCTTGAGAGATGAACACACAGTTCTCCTATATCATTTAATGGAAGCTGAGAGATATCTCCCTACCCCATCATGTTAAGGATATATATCCACTCATCTCTAATGGATTTTAATAAAAGAGCCTTCAAGGTTGCTTCATATAAATTGTTGATATTTTCTCTTTTCAAATTGTAGCTGAATCTCTCAATCAAATCTTCTAAGTTTTCATCCTCTCTTTGCATCATTTTGAACACTTCATCTTTGTGATTGGTAGGCATGAAATAATTCAAGTACCTATCCAAGAACGCCTTTTTCATGTCATTCCATGTTCTAATGGATTGAGTGACTAACCCCATGAACCATTTTAAAGCAGCTCCTTTCAGCGTTGAAGGAAACAATTTAAGTTTTTGAGAGTCTTCTAGATAGTCATAAGTTCTGTATAAGACTTCAAACTCAAACAAAAATGTTTTAGGATCCTCACTTTTAAACCCATAGAAGTTTGGGAGGAAAGAAGGTGAGATATTTTTCATTGTGGTATTTGTTTCCTCGTCCACTATAGGGAATCCAAAAGAATTATCTATTTCCCTATTTCCTCTGCCTCCTCCATTATTTCCTCTACCTCCTCCTTTATTTCCGCTACCTCTCCCTCTACCCCCTCTTCCAAACAGTGAGAATTCTCCATCTTGTTCTTCTTCTGCCATTGTAGTTTCTTCAGAATCATTATAGTGTTCAACTTGCAAGGTTACTTCCTCCTCCTCTAGTTCTTCTATAAATGGAATATGGGAGAGAGGTTCTACTTCTTCTTCCTCACTAGGTATTCCCAATTATTCAACTACAATGTGCTCTCCTGTGGAGGTGAAAAAGGCTATTCGTGCTGCTGGAGATTCGAAATTTTTCTCCCCTAGGATTGTCTTGGTAGATGAAGTAGGAGATTCTTCTGATTGGGTTTCTGCCCCTGGAATTCGAGAAGTCCTATGGCTGGGAGTATGAGTTTTGGATGGAGGTGTGTCTTTTCTTGTTCTTGGTGGAGTAGGTGGTGTTGTAGGAATTGAACTTATACCCCTAGCTATAAATCTACCCCTAGAATCTCTTTTTCTATGCATGTCATTGTTTTTGAATGTAAAGATAAGGCTACCTAGTTACACTTCCCCGACAACGATGCCAAAATGCTTGGTCAATTTAGTGTCCTAAATTTCTCTACATTAATTATCAATCTGCGTATCGTAAACTAATGAAGTGTAGTGCACTGTTTGTGCTAGATAACCCTTCTTACTTCGTTGTTTTTGTGTTTTATATTTTTTTGGGGGGGTTTTTGGTCCTTTAATACCTAATGATTTACAATGTAATTATCAAAAACTTAAATCTAACTCTTGTAAAGACCACTCAACATCTAAAAAATGAAAAAGGAGCTGAGAAAAACTTGGAAACAAAGCTTAAGCAAGAAATGAAAACAAAGTTTCTATTCCTATTTTACCATTATTTCCAAATCATGAATTAAGAACTGAAAGTGAAATTTGCAACTGATGCCTAAGTAATTACAGAAATAAAACTAAATGAAATACTTAGTTACTCTGCCTCTCAATTCTGGGAGAAGGTTTCCTTGGGATGACATTTGAGGAATTCTGTACTTCATTAATCTAAAAGAACCAAATACAGAGATGCAACAAAAACTCATTGCGGAAATGAAATGCTCAACCACTTACTTTAGAATGAATCATCAACTTGAAGGGTTCTTCAGAACATTCATTAACACCATGACTTAGTAAACTTAAAAATAAAGTGGCATAGACAATAAATGGCACTGATCAGTCTAATTGAGAATTTAAACTAGCAAAATAGTGAATGAAGTAAACTAAATTACATTACAGAGTTTCATCTTCTAACTATTAATAAAAACTAGAAAGAGATCAAGCAAATGGAAGCTACTCTAGATTATGAGCACTGTTAATAAGAAAATTATGGAAATTGCATTATACACATTGTCAGTAAGGAAATGACTATAAACACTGTGAAAGAAAATGATGAATTTACAGTTAACAAGAAGAAGAAAAATGAAATGAAATGAAACCTTCTTCAGTGCAGGGGCCCTCTACAACTGATTAGGCTATGCTTGCTCAATCAAGTCCAAGGAAACTCCTTCAGATTCTCATAAAACATGTGGTCTTCATATTAAAAATAGGGACACAAAATGCCAAGAAATTACAGAGTTCAGAACTTGATTTCACAATAAAACTATCACTATCACTACTCACTTCTACGGTCCTTTACATAGGTATTTATAAGAAAAACCATGTAATTGTTTGTAGAGAAAAACATGCTACAGTCAAACACGTAGGAGACAGGTATGCGAAATTTCTTCCTCGACTGCTAGAGACATAAATCCAAGACATGGTGGCTGTTGGATTCGGTTATACAGGTGGCTGTTGGAGTCCGTAGGTACGTGTAGTTGTTTCGGATAACAATTCCCATTAATGTGAAATGTGTTAATTACCATGAAACAGAGTCCTGTTACCTTCGGTATCTGCGTTTGACTTATCCATTGACCGTAGTCTTATGCCATCTCCTTTGTCGACCTGGGCTAAGTGAATAGGATAGGGTCCATGTCATGATGATTTCCAAACTGCCCATGTAGCTAGTTTCTCCTTCCAACACCTGGAACTTGTTAAAGCATGAAATTAGTTGTGGAATAGCCGATTAGCTACAGAATAGGCTGCGTTCCGTAGCTAATATACAAAAACTTATTCAAACAACAAAACATAAAATCATAATATGTAAATCACTAAATGTCCTCCTTAAGATAATATATACTGGTCATTGGTGATGAGAATGCATCTTTCTCATGGAAAAACAAAAAAAAAGAATGAAAAAGGGTTGCTAAGGAAAGAGTAATTTTGAGGTTCAACACTTGGTTCTTTTCTCCTTTAGAACATATACATATGCATCACATCCAAATACCCTCAGATGTGAAAGAGAGGGTTTCTTACCAATCCATACCTCTTGTGGAGTCTTATCCTCCAACACTAATGAAGGTGATCTATTGACCAGGTAACATGCTATCTCCACCGCCTCTACCCAGAACTCTTGTCCTAACCCGGCACCACTGAGCATGCTTCTTGCCATTTCCATCAACGTCTTGTTCATTCTTTCTGCAACTCCATTTTACTGAGGTGTATATGGAGTATTCTTCTGCTGTGCTATACCAGACTTCTTACAGAATTCTTCAAATTCCTTATTGCAAAACTCTCCACCGTTATCTGTCCTCAGCACCTTTATCTTCTTCTCTGTCTGGTTTTCCACCAGAGCCTTAAATTCTTTAAACCTGTCAAAGACTTCAAATTTCTTCTTAAGGAAATATATCCATGTATTCCTTGAGAAGTCATCTATAAATGATACATAGTACACAGACTTACCCAGTGATGGAACCTTCACAGGTCCAAACACATCATTGTGCACAAGTTCTAATATTTGTTTCGCCCTCTTACCACCAGTGGGGAAACTCACCCGATTCTGCTTCCCATATACACAATTTTCATAGAAATCAAAATCTAGAGAGTTATTACTCATACCTTCTACCATACCTTTACCATGAAGTATTCGAAGGCCCTTCTCTCCAATATGTCCAAGCTTTTGATGTCACAACATGGTCTTCTCTCCAGAGACCACTAGATTTTCTGCTCCACTTTCAGGAACCACGGAACTGTTGCACCCATCAACAACAGTGCTACCTTACAGCTTGTACAGAGTTCCAATTTGAACTCCCTGCATCAATACCAGTGCCCCCCAAACCATCTTGCACGTATCCTTCTTGAACACTGTTTTTACACCTGCATCATCCAGCTTGCTTATAGAAATCAGATTTCTGGTTAATGCCGGAATATGTAGAACCCCCAGAAGTTCTCTAACCCTTCCACCTTGTAACTTCAACTTTACTTTTCCGCGACCAACGATTCTAGCCTTGCTATCATCCCCCAAGAAGACATCACCACCATCATATTTCTCATACTCACAGAACCACTCTCTATGGGGAGTCAAGTGAAAGGATGCACCTGAGTTAATCAACCATGCCTCATGATCTACATGTGTACTTGAAGAAGCCAAGTACACATCCCCACCTTCATCTGAGGTGGTTTTCACCTCTGCAGAAGGAGCATCATCAGATCCCTTTCCTTTATCAGGATCTTTAGCTTTATAGTCCCTTTTGTAGTGCCATTCCTTTCCTCATTTCCAGCACACCACCTTTACAGGTTTTCTTGGACTTATTTTTGTTTCTGTTTTGGGACTGTCCTCATACAGACAAGGCATCACCATTCTAGATCTCCATATTTTTCCGTCTCACCTCCTCCGTTAGCAAGGATGAGACTATTTCATCAAACTGCAAGGTAGTTGCATTGCTACCTATTGCAATAACTAGACTATCCCACGAATCTAGTAGAGAACACAACAAACTGATGCACTTATCTTCATCTGAAATTTTAATATCAACAGATGTTAACTGACTTACCACAGTATTAAATGCGTTCAGATGCTTTGTCACTGAGTCTCTATATTTCATCCTCAAGTTATACAACTTTTTTCACAGGAACAGTTTATTCACTAGAGACTTAGATTGGTACTTAGTCCCTAACTTGTCCCACAAAGCCTTCATCGTAGCTTCCCTTGATACATTCAGTAATACTGAATCTGAGACACACAATCGTATTGTGCTCTTTGCCTTCCGATCTAACTTCTTCCATTCTTCATCGGACACTCCCATTGTTTTAGTACCTAGATCTACCACGATCCATTGATATTTATCCACCAACAGATCCTCCATCTTGAGTTTCCACAACTCAAAACTCTGACCATTAAATTTCTCGATCTCTATCTTTCCATTGCTCGCCATCTTCTTTCACTACCAGAATCGATCTCGCAGATCTCCCACTGAACAGGGTCTACCACAGGCCCGAGCGAAACCCCTCAGCAACAAAGGCGTCCCCTTGAAGCCAAAACAACTCTGATACCAAATGTAGGTTTTAACCTCGTACATAAATTACCTGCATACGAATTCTAAAACACAGAAAATAAACAATGCGAGAGCATAACACATAAAACACATATACACAGAGATTTTCCCCTGGATCCCAAAACCGGGACTACCAGCTTGATTTTTCATTATGTTCCTTTCAATGTTACAATACATATTTATACATGCCGAAGCATCCAATACCATGGACCGAAAACCATCACGTCCAAAACCATGGACCGAAAACCATCGCGTCCAAAACCATGTTCAAAAATCATGCACAAAACCATTGGTAGGTCTGCCAAATCTATCATAGGGTCCAAAACCAAAATTTTCCAGGGCGCTGCCTCGGACCCCATAGAGTGGGGTTAATTGCACCCCTCAAACCCCCTATGACTCCCCTTGCTACGCAATCAGCGCAACGAAGGGGGGGCTCCGCCCCCCTCTAACCCCCCGGTTAACTACGCGGGCTAGTCGTGGAAAGAATATAACACAACCCAACATATGGTAAGGACATTAATTTTATTTTATGCATGGATGAAGACCAGTCTATTGAAATAATTTCTAAAAGAGACAATAAAAGGTTTATGAAATGTGAATAGGAAATACAAATGCTAGAAAATATGTTAATGGAACCTGATTCTAAGCAAGTTGCAAATGAAGAAGAGAAATTCTCAAGCATGCTTAATAGTAAAAATATGGAACTTGAAATAAAGTATAATTTGCAATTTAATGTTGGAGATGGTGAATTGATTTTCCAAACTAATAACATTAAAATTCAATCAGAAACCCAATTGGATGATGGAATTGAAAAATTAAAGAGATGGATGGGAAAATCACATAAACCGAGATATTGCAAGATGAGGTAGAAGGACAACAATAGGATACATTGGAATTCTTGAATCTACATCAACATGGAAGGAGGAAGATCACAACACAAGATCTGGAAACTAGGGAGGAAAAAAGGAACCAACAGTAAATCAACAACAACATGACAGAGCAGTTGATTTACTGCAAGTGAAATTTTGGAATCCAAGAGGATTTTTATCAACTTATGAAGGCATATGGTCAGGATACCATGATTTTCTTTTACCTAGGGAGTTTGATGCATGCGCATCTAACCTAGGGTTGAATGTTTACTAAGGGAGTTAGTTTCCAAAGCTGGGATTTAATTATTTAATGTAGTTTTCCTATAGTTTTAGGAGAGAATGATAATTATTGTAAATAGAAGAAGGTTCAAGAGTATTTTGGAAGAATTGAGAGATTTGAGGGTTAGTTAGATCTTATCTAGAGATAAGGTATTAGGTGAGATATTTTATGGATCATGAAAGATATTTTGGGAGTTAGTTTAGGATCTAAAACCTACTTTGGGTTCAGATCCACTTGTATAAATCTAGGTGAGTCCATGAGGTATGTAAGTGAGTGAAAGTGTGGAATGAGAGGCCAATGATTAGGCCAAAACTTCTCCTTTCAATATTTTATTTCTTTTTTAATTATTTCTGTGCATTCTTATTGTGTATATTTTTAGTTATGTTGCATGTTAATTTTTAAGTTGCAGACCCCTATGTTTATGCTACATCACAACCACTAACAGTAAATCCAAATACAATTTCATCATTGGAATTTTGGCCAAGTCCATCCACTTTGGAATTTGCCACCTGTATGTGTTCCTTGATTCCTAGCTTGTCGTCATGCAATTGAAATGTACTTTTTAGGTCTATGATGCTCACCTATTTTTGAAATACCTACACGCTATTGAAAATAGCAACAAGAAATGCTAAAAATAGCACTGCTATAAATAGCAGTTTGGGTACCAGTGCTGGATTGAGCAATAGGGAATGAAAAATGGAACTACTAAAAATAACATTCTATTTTTAGCATTTCGGGATGGATTCCAATTTTAGTCAGTCCCTGGACTAAAATAGGAAGTAAAATTCAAATTTGAACTTAACAGCTATTTGAAAATAAATTAATTAATTCACCATGAGTTAATTAGTTGTGAAAAATCAAACATGAAGTCTATGTAAGGACATGCAACAGTGTCTCTATTAATTGGGGAATTTATCCATCAGTTAAAGAGATAATGATGAGTTTTAATTTGAGTTGTAATTAGTTGGCTCAGTTAACTGAGTCAAGTTCAATTAGATTGATTTAAATAGTTTGTTTAAATTAATGTGAGTTCAATTAGTTAATGCATTCTTGCATATAACTGCTGCACTTCAAATAACTGAATATTCTCTCATGAATAACTCATGCATGTCAATTCAGACAGAGTCCCAGTTGAGATCAAAGGAGGGACAATGTACTATCAGTTGGATGGATTTTTTTCCTATAAAGGAAACTCATCCATGGAGAAGGATTTATCTTCTTTAGGATTGCGCAGTTGGATCAGAGGTTAGTGAGTGTGTGAAGAGGCCAATTCACACAAGTGACAGCACTGGACCCCAA
Organism: Pinus tabuliformis; assembly: GCA_031772625.1. NCBI lineage: Eukaryota > Viridiplantae > Streptophyta > Pinopsida > Pinales > Pinaceae > Pinus > Pinus tabuliformis. The sequence goes on along the minus strand of CM062808.1, from coordinate 585,651,187 downwards.
TGAAAATTGCGCAAAGAAATAGGAGGCTTGGACGACAGAGGAGAAGGTTTGAGAGAGGCCTTTGACTTTCTATGAGCAGCAGAGGGATTGCAGAGAGAATAGGATAGCTTGTGAGTTTATTCTTTTTGTAATCCAGACTATATTTCCACTTGTATGATAATACGGAGTTGGGGTTTTAGGCTGAGGCTTTCCCCGGGTTATTTCTTCTATGTTATGTGTGATTGCTTATCATTCTCAGTTATATGTGTTCTCATTGATCGTGCTCAAATTGATTAAGCTTCCGCAAAGTGTTATAGAATTAGATCTTGTATTATGTTTTAGTATATTGCATAATCTGTTGATCTACAGTGGGAATTTCCAATTGGTATCAGAGCAAAGGTGATCAAGGAGAAGTTCAAAGTTTGGTTCCTGAATATAGATATTTAGTTCCTATCACATCTCTATTTCACCTATGGCGTTCAGTGGTTTAAGACTCGAGTATGCCCTTGATGGCAGCTCAAATTATATAGCCTGGAAGGATCACATGGAGGCAGTATTAAAGGATAACAGTCTAAAGAACTTCATTGATTAAGAAGTTCCCAAGCCGACTGATGTTACTCAACTGGCGGAAGGGAAGAAATGTGTGGCTAGAGCAAGGAGAACCCTCCTGGAGGTAGCTCGAGACCAGGAGACACTGTTTTCAATGTGGAAAACATTGAAAGGTCTATATCAGAATAGCAACGATCAGAGGAAGCTGGCATTGAAATACAAGCTTCGGAAGATCAAGTGTGAAAAGGGCGACACAATCTCTACGTATTTGAACAAGCTCACCACATGCAAGGATGAGCTTGGAAGTGTAGGGATCATGACAACTGATGATGACATGGTGAGTCTTGCACTCCTCGGTCTTCCTAAGAGCTGGCATAGCTATCAGGAGTCGGTTAATGGAAGAGAGAAACTGCCAGATTGGGAATGACTTTGGTCGGATCTGATGCAGGAGGAGATAAGAAGAAGCACCAGAGATGGTTCTTCATCCATGGAGGATGAAGAAAATTGTGCCTTAGCGAGTAAGGTGAAGAAGGGGAAGTAGAAGGATTCTCTTTCCCAATCCAGTTCTTCCCAAGGTTGGAAGAAGTTTGACAAATCGAAAGTGCGATGCTTTCATTGTCATGAGGTGGGCCATTTCGCTACAAATTGTCCACTGAGGATATCCAAGAAGGGATTCGTGGAAGGATCAGAAAGTGAGGCACTGGCCTCACAGTTCGAGTTGGATTTCACATTGTTCACATGCATGGTTTCATCCATAGTGGGAAGTGGTTGGTTTCTTGATAGTGGATCTTCTTTCCACATGACTAGCGACAAGAGTTTGTTCAGTACTTTGGAGGAGAAAGATATCTAGATACTCATAGCGATGGGTAATAATGAAAAGTATAGTGTCTCAGGTGTAGGCGCGGTTGTTTTTTAGAGGGAGCATGAAGCTCGCATTACCTTGATCGATGTCAAGTATGTACCAGGATTGAAGAGAAATTTGGTGTCGATCGTGATGCTAGAAGACAGAGGCTATGATGTAGTCTTCAATAAGGGAAAGGTTTTCCTTAGACACATCATCACTAGACAGTTGAAGCAGATTGGTTCACGGGTCAAGAACCTATATGCTCTTGAGGTTCAAGATGCATGAAAAGCCTTGAGGAGCAAGGCAACTGATGGAGACTTGGTGGTTGAGAGGGAGAGTACAATACCTGTCAACATGCAGTGCCAGAAGAAGTCTCAGACGATTGTGGAGGAGCCACGATTGGTGAAGCAACTTCAGGAGGTTGTGGAGCAACCACAACTAGAGAAGTTTAGAGGAGATCGAGTAGAGACATCTACTCATGCAGAGACCTCCAGTACGGGGAAATTTCAAGCCAATTGGGCAGAGGGATCACATGCATCCATACCTCCAGGTAGGAGGTGGGGCAATGTGAAGTGATCGTTCCAAGAAGGCTAAAATAGGGGCAGGATCCTTGAGGTACCCAAACTCTTTGATTCGAATTTGCTATAGAAGCCCCGATGAGGAGTAGCGGGACTGGCTGAGTGGGTAGAGACAGATGTGGATGGAGCAGCAGAGAGAGCTATAGTGCAGGAGTCCCAAGACTGTGTAGAGCTAGTAGGCTGCAGTAATGCGAGAGGCACAAGAGTGTTGGACCAGTGCAGGATGGAAAAGAGGGGTGCAATGGTGTGAGATGCATGGAGATGTTGTAGCAGCTCAGAGGTCAAAGAGTGAGCACTTGTTAGCAACAGGTAGAGCTTCAGCGTCAGAGTATGTTTCTAGCCCAACAGAGAGGTCAATGGGGAGTTTTTTTTGTTTCTAGAGTTGCTGGAGCAACCACACTAGGTAGAGGTGTTGCATGCAGAACATTCCAAAGGTACAGGATCGGGTTCGAGTTGAATGCCTTTCTTGTTGAGAGGGAGTGTTGAAAATAGCAACAGGAAATGCTGAAAATAGATGTGATAAAAGTAGCACTGTTATAAATAGCAGTTTGGGTACCAGTGCTAGATTGAGCAACAGGGAATGAAAAATGGAACTGCTAAAAATAACATTCTATTTTTACCAGTTCGGGATGGATTCCAATTTTAGTCAGTCCCTGGACTAAAATAGGAAGTAAAATTCGAATTTGAACTTAACATGTGTTTGAAAATAAATAAATTAATTCACCATGAGTTAATTAGTTGTGAAAAATCAAACATGAAGTTTAAGTGAGGACATGCAACAATTTCTCTATTAATTGAGGAATTTATCCATCAGTTAAAGAGATAAGGATGAGTTCTAATTTGAGTTGTAATTAGTTGGCTCAGTTAACTGAGTCAAGTCCAGTTACATTGATTTAAACAGTTTGTTTAAATTAATGTGAGTTCAATTAGTTAATGCATGCTTTCATATAACTGTTGCACTTCAGATAATTGAATATTCTCTCATGAATAACTCATGCATGTCAGTTCAGACAAAGGCCTAGTTGAGATCATAGGAGGGACAATGTACTATCAGTTGGATGGATTTTTTCCTATAAAGGAAACTCATCCATGGAGGAGGATTTATCTCCTTCAGGATTGCGTAGTTGGATCAGAGGTTAGTGAATGTGTGAAGAAGCCAATTCACACAAGTGACAGCACTGGACCTGAAGGAAATTGCGCAAAGAAATAGGAGGCTTGGCGGGCAGAGGAGAAGGCTTGAGAGAGGCCTTTGACTGTCTATGAGCAGCAGAGGGATTGCAGAGAGAACAGGATAGCTTGTGAGTTGATTCTTTTTGTAACCCAGACTATATTTCCACTTGTATGATAATACAGAGTTGGGGTTTTAGACTAAGGCTTTCCCCAGGTTATTTCTTCTGTGTTATGTGTGATTGCTTCTCATTCTCAGTTATATGTGTTCTCATTGATCGTGCTCAAATTGATTAAGCTTCCGCAAAGTGTTGTAGAAGTAGATCTTGTATTGTGTTTTAGTATATTGCATAATCTATTGATCTACAGTGGGAATTTCTACACATGCCAACTTGTTATTATGATGTTTTGAACATGTTATGTTTTCACATATACCAAATCAGAACCAAGTCATTTAAAATGTAGCAAACCATATCCTAGACTTCAAAGCACCACACTTGTTGGGTTGTGTTATATTCTTTCGACGATTACCGCACATGCGAGGAGGTGGTAGTCCCCCTATACGTTGTGCGGGGGGGTCACAGGGGGGGTAAGCAGGGGGGTAGTAGCCCCCCTACACGAGGTTTGGGGTAGCCCCCTAGGAATTTTTTTTAGACCCTATATTAGGTGGGTGGACCTACCTATGGTTTTGTGCATGGATTTGACACAAGGTTTTGGGCATGATGATTTTTTGTCCATGGTATTTTGTAGATCCGGTCAAGGGATCTACAATTATGTTCTAATCCAGAGTTAACCGATTGGGGTTTATGGATTCTTTGACATGTATATATATGCATTGTTTATTTTCTGTTTTTAGAATTCATATGCAGGTAATTTATGTACAGGATAAAAACTTACATTTGGTATCAGAGTTCTTTTGGCTTCAAGGGGATGCCTTTGCTACTAAGGGGTTTTTCTCAGGCCTGTGGTAGATCCTCTTCAGTGGGAGATCTATGACATTGATTCTTGTGGTGAAAGAAGATGGTGAGCAATGAAAGGATAGAGATCGAGAAATCTAATAGTCAGAGTTTTGAGTTGTGGAAACTCAAGATGGAGGATCTGTTGGTGGATAAAGATTAGTGGATCGTGGTAGATCCAGGTACTAAGCTAATAGCAATGTCAGCTAAAGATTGGGCGAATTTGGATCGGAAGGTAAAGAGCACAATAATATTGTGTCTCAAATTCAGTATTGTTGAATGTATCAGGGGAAACTTTGGCGAAGGCTTTGTGGGACAAGTTAGGGACTTTGTACGAATCTATGTCTCTGGTGAATAAAAATTGTTCCTACGGAAAGATTTGTATAACCTTTGGATGAAAGATGGAGACTCAGTGACAGGGCATCTGAACACATTTAATTCTGTAGTAAGCCAATTATTATCTGTTGATATTAAAATTTCAAATGAAGATAAGTGCATCAGTTTGTTGTGTTCTCTACCATATTTGTGGGATAGTCTATTTGTTGCAATAGGTAGCAATGAAACTGCCTTGCAGTTTGATGAAATAGTCTCATCCTTACTATTAGAGGAGATGAGACGGAAAAATATGGAGGGATAGAATGGTGATGCCTTGTCTATATGAGGACGGTCCTAGAACAGAAACAAAAATAAGTCCTCAAGTGGGAGATCTAAATCTCCAGGAAAACCTGTAAAAGTGTGCTAGAAATGTGGAAAGGAAGGGCACTTCAAAATGGACTGTAAATCTAAAGCTCCAGAGAAAGGAAAGGGATCTGATAATGCTCCTTCTGCAGAGGTGAAAACCACCTCAGATGAAGGTGGGGATATGTACTTGGCTTCTTCTTCAAGTACACATGTAGATCATGAGGCATGGTTGATTGACTCAGGTGCATCCTTTCACTTCACTCCCCATAGAGAGTGGTTTTGCGAGTATGAGAAATATGATGGTGGTGATATGTTCTTATGGGATGACAGGAAGGCTAGAATTCTTGGTCATGGAAAAGTCAAGTTTAAGTTGCAAGGTGGAAGGATTAGAACACTTTCGGGTGTTCTGCATATTCCTACATTGGCCATAAATCTAATTTCTATAAGCAAGTTGGATGATGCAGGTTTTAACAACAGTGTTCGAGAAAGATACCTACAAGATGGTTTGGGGAGCACTGGTATTGATTTGGGGAGTTTTGTTTGGAACTCTATACAAGCTTCAAGGTAGCACTATTATTGATGGGTGTAACAATTATGCGGTTCCTGAAAGTGGAGCAGAAAATCTAGTGGTCTCTAGAGAAAAGACCATGTTATGGCATCAAAGGCTTGGACATATTGGAGAGAAGGGCCTTTGAATACTTCATAGTAATGGTATGATAGAAGGCATGTCTAATTTCTCTCTCGATTTTGATTTTTGTGAAAATTTTGTATATGGGAAGCAGAATCGGGTGAGTTTCCCCTCTAGTGCTAAGAGGGAAAAATGGATATTAGAGCTTGTGCACAGTGATGTGTTTGGAATTGTGTCGGTTCCATCACTGGGTAAGTATGTGTAATATGTATCATTTATAAATGACTTCTCAAGGAATAAATGGATATATTTCCTTAGGAAGAAATTTGAAGTCTTTGACAGGTTCAAAGAATTTAAGGCTCTGGTGGAAAACCAAACAAAGAAGAAGACAAAGGTGCTAAGGATACATAACGGTGAAGATTTTTGCAAGAAGGAATTTGAAGATTTCTGTAAGAAGTGTGGTATAGCACGACCAAAGACTACTCCATACATACCTCAACAAAATGGAGTTGCAGAAAGAATGAAGAGGACGTTGATGGAAAAGGCAAGAAGCATGCTTAGTGGTGTGGAGGGCAGGAATTCTGGGCAGAGGCGGTGAAGACTGCATGTTACCTGGTCAACAGATCACCTTCGTCAATGTTGGAGGATAAGACTCCGCAAGAGGTATGGACTAGTAAGAAATCCTCTCTTTCACATATGAAGGTATTTGGATGCGATGCATATGTACATGTTCCAAAGGAGAAACGAACCAAGTTGGCTAGTAAATATGAAAGGTGCATATTTATTGGGTATAAGGATGGTTTAAAAGCTTATAAGCTTTGGAACCCTGAAACAAGGAAGGTTGTGTACAACCAAGATGTGGTGTTTAGAGAGGTGAAAGATGTTATTAAACATGAATTCCTACCAAAGGAACCCGAGAAGATAGAGTTTGAGCTAGAGTAAGAATCAAACTCTATAACAGAAATGGAATCAAAGGATGAAGAGCCACAATCTCCGGCTATGAGAAGATCAGTCCGAGAAAGAAGGTAGCCATACAGGTATATTCCATATGCTTTCTATTCAAATTTTTCTTTATCTATTATTGATGATGATCCCAGAACTGTAAGGGAAGCAATAGATTTAGAGGATGGCAAAATCTAGAAAGAGGTCATGGTTGATGAAATGGCATCTTTGCACAAAAATGAGGCTTTGGATTTGGTGGAGTTGTCAATTGGAAGGAAACCCATTCACAACAAATGGGTGTTTAAGAAGAAGATGAATGCACAAGGCAAGGTGGAGAAATACAAAGCTCGGTTGGTAGCAAAAGGTTATTCCCAGGTGTCGGGAATTGATTTTGGCGATTTTTTTCTCCTGTTTCCAAGGTAGTTTCTATTAGATTACTTTTATCTCTTGCTACTACTTTTGATTTTGAGGTAGAATAGATGGATGTGAAGAAAAAATTTCTTCATGGGGATCTGGAAGAAGAGATCTACATGAAGCAACCTGAAGGCTTTTCGGTGAAGGGTAAGAAAGAGCTGGTATGTAAGTTAAACAAGTCTTTGTATGGGTTAAAATAGTCACCAAGGATGTGGTATCAGAAATTTGATACATTTATACAGGGACTTGGATTCACCAGAAGCAAAGAAGATCATTATGTGTATTTTTAATTAATTAGTGACCATGTTATTTATCTAGTCTTGTATGTGGATGTTATGTTTTTGGTTGGAAATGACAAAGAAATTATCCAGGATTTGAAGACCCAATTTTCCTCCAAATTTGACATGAAAGATCTTGGTGCTGCAAACTATATTTTGGGCATGGAAATTAAACGAGATTGTGCAAAAGGAAGCTCTGGTTAAACCAAAGGAAGTATGTCAATACAATACTACAGAGGTTTAATATGCAGGATAATAAACCGGTGAAGCTTCCTATTCTTGTAGGTGTAAAGTTAGCTATTGAACAGTGGCCCAAGACACAAAAAGAGGAAGAGGGTCTGTCCCATGTTCCATATGCAAGTGCAATCAGTAGCCTAAAGTATGCAATGGTATGTACTAGACCATACATTGCACATGCAGTGGGAGTATTGAGCAGGTTTATGTCCAAACCATGGAAGGAGCATTGGACAACAGTGAAGTGGGTCTTCAGGTATTTGCGTGGCACTAGTGATTATGGTTGGTGCTAGCAAGGAAGACCAGGATTGAACAGATTTTTGGACATTCGTGGCTTTGTTGATGCAGAGTGGGTTGGAGATATGCATAAGAGAAGATCTACAAGTGGATATGTATTTAACCTATTTGGAGGTGCAGTTAGTTGGATGAGTAAGAGACAATGTGCAGTGGCACTTTCAACTACAGAGGCTAAATACATGGCAGCCACTCATGCAAGCAAGGAAGTCGTTTGGCTGCAGAGATTGTGTTCAAGTATGGGGTTAGTATAATGAGCTATAAGGATAGACTATTATAGCCAAGTGCAATTTTCATGGCGAAGAACCTTGCTTATCATTCAAAGACAAAGCACATTGATGTTCAGTATCGCTTTGTGCGGGATATGGTTGAGGACTAAAAGTTTTTGGTGGTAAAGGTGGACACTTTAGAAAATAATGCACATGCATTGACAAAGTTTGTGAGCACTGAGAAGTTCTCTTGGTGTAGAGAAACAATGGGCATTGCAGGCTTGGATAAATGACTAAGCTTTCCTGTGGAAAAAAAACAACAAGTGGGAGAATTGTGGGTTATGTTATATTCTTTCTACAGGGGGGGCAGCTGCACCCCCTGTTGGGGGGTAAGCAGGGGGCGGTAGTCTCCTTGCACGAGATCTGAGGTAGTGCCTTGAGAAATTTTTTTTGGACCCTATATTAGGTGGGTGGACCTAGCTATGGTTTTGTGCATGGATTTCGCACATGGTTTTGGGCATGATGGTTTTCTGTCCATGGTATTTTGTAGATACGGCCAAGGGAAGTACAATTATTATCTAATCCAGGGTTAATGGATTGGGGTTTATGGATGCTTCGCCATGTATATATATGCATTATTTATTTTCTATTTTTTAGAATTCGTATGCAGGTAATTTCTGTACAGGGTTAAAAACTTACAACACTAACCATGAAAACCATCAAGAAATATCTCAAGCACACATAGCATAATACATCTACACATAAAAAAGAAACATGAAATCATCAAAATACACCAATGACAGGCACACCATGTAAAAAAAATGAAAATCATATATATATATATATATATATATATATATATATATATATATCATCATCATTAATTTATATACGTGTGGGGGCTAACTACTTAGTATCCAAAAATAATCCCTAGAAAAACATAAGTGGAGCATCCTCATAACAGTTGCTTCCCTAGGTACAAGTACAATATCTGAGGGAGTATCATTGGAGCACTACCATATCTCCCTCTACCACCTATAGGTGGATCTTATGTTGCCCCTTAATTAGGATCCAAAATCAACATATTTGTCACCATTGACATAATTTCTCTTTGTAATTTTGGTCACCACTAATGGTGTAGTGTCACCATGACATCCAATATATCCTCCCTAAGCAGGGCCCATCGAGGCTTCTGGATGTAAAGAAAAATTATTTACATCTGTTGGAAAATTTCTATATTATCCCTCCCCTCGAGGGTAGCTACTCACTCCTAAAGATGATGGATCTCCTCATCACTAGGATCCAGCTAGGTATCCTCACACAAAGGAGGGGAATCTACCCCTATGTCGAATTTACCATGTTAGCATGGCCTTTGACGCCCCTCAAGCTTCTCATTAGTAGGGAATACACACCCAATTCGTACCAATCCTCATCCATAATCTCCACTACGAGGATGATCCCATATAGTTGGAATCTCCCAGTTGTGAGGTCTTTATCTGCAAATATGGAAAAAACTAATGGTAGAAACATCATATAAAAAAGAAATGACAAAAGGAAATAAAGTGAATAAAAAATCGCATCACATGCCCGAGGGCCCCCACCTCTTGCCTAGGGGTAGAGGTATATCTAGATCACCCCAGAAGTCCATTCTCACATAGGGGTGATCTAGGATGATTTGTGGATTGATAATCACCATTGATAGACTATCTCAGTCCAAACCAACCTACCTCTCTTCCCCCCTCACTAGTCATAACCTGCCATCATCAAATGATCTGAGGAAAATGGGGAGGAGTTACTAGTGCTATGATATGGGGTTGTTGGTCGCAGCCCAACTTGGTCCAAGTTTTGGCTAAGGACTCCGCATTTTGAGCAGCATACTGTGCAGAGCTAGCAAATATATTTTTCATCACGCGGTGTTTTGGGGCTTTGGGGTGGGTCAAATCCCCTTATTTTGTAATGGGTATCGGGTATTAGTCTCTTGTTTTGTCAAATCCATGGTATGTGGACCATGGTATTGTAGTCATGAAGATATATATAAATAAGTGTAATAGTTCATCAAATATAATCTAAGATAGATAGAGGATATCAATAGACTGTTTGTACCTTTTTATCTGTACTTTTGGAAAGGTTCCACAACTAAGTGCATGGAGGTCTGGAAGAGTCTGCAGCTGAGTGTGCAGACCCCTTGTAGCGGGGTGCCTAGGTCAGAAAAGTGAATGAATTGAAGATAATTTTAATAAAGAAGTTTTTGCGAAGTACTTGTGCATTTATCTGTGTATATATTTTATGTTATGCAAGCTCTTTACTAAATTATGCGAAGAAATATTGGTTATGTTCATATTTGTTATCATTATGCAAATATGTTAAGTTAACTGTATACACGAAGTCATTAATGTATGCGAAGTTGTAGATCAATATAAAATATAAGTAAATACACGGGCACTAGTACGCAAATATCCCTTCGGCTACAGAAACCTGGTTTTGCAACCTCCCATAACTGCTTCAGGTGAGACTGTGAACTTCTTGCAGGTCGTTGCCGAAAGGGCCAATAGCTGCGGATTTTGTTGGTGCGCAACACACTTTGGACTTGGGTCAAGCCCCCTTCAACCAACAAATGGTTCCATTGTCAGGACACTTTGCAAGGGATTGTCAGAATCTGATGACAACTTGTAGCTATTGTAAGTCTTTTGATAATGTGATAGAAGAATGCACCGTTTTTATCGCTAAACCAAGAGAAGGCGAACCATGCATCAACATAGAAATAATAAGTGGAGCTTTGACATGGGATGACAAAGGTAAGAAGAAAGTATAAGAAACATGGGTAAGAAAGATTATAGAAAAGGCCCCTGGGTTCAATATCCACAAGGAAAAAGAAACGTTCATGGAAGCGAAGTAAGGTTTCCTGGATGCTGGGGCTTCAACATCTACTATGCAACTGAATTTAATACCAAAGAAGGTTGGTGACAAAGTGTCTGTTCCAACAAAAGAACTAGACCCAGATATTTTGAAGTCATTTTTACAAACTTGTATGAAGTTATTGAGAAATCATAGCGTTGTTGAAGGACTCCAAGAGCTGATAGACACTTGTGTTGATAAAGAAGTACCGCATAGGGATTTGTGCATAGTGAACAATTTACACTGACACCAAAAAAGAACGTGGAAGGAAATGAGATTAACTCCATAAATCAGGGAATATGATATGGATTAGGTAATCTACAATTTAGGATTTGATACCAATGTGTTACCTAAGAAAACGTGGGAGTCAATGGGAAAGCCGAAGATGCAATGGTCACTGATATAGTTGATAATGGCCAACCATCATAATATTATCCCTATGGGAAGGTTACGAGGCATCATAGTGGATATCGAGGAGTCTGAACCCTTGCAGATTTCGAAGTACTTGAAATTGTAGATGATAGTAACCCCTACCCACGGTTGCTTGGATTGGACTGGGCTTTTGATAATGCAACAATCATCAATTTTAAGAAGAGACAAATGGTGTTTGAGAAATATGATATGAGGTCCATTGTCCCTTTGAATCACTCAGAAGGAGTGTGTTATACAGAGCATGTCCAAGATGAGTATTGTGATGCAGATGTCGACAACCTTTATCAAATAACTTCTAAGGAGGAATATTGGATTAATCCCACTGCAGATGGAAAATTGGGCTAGGAACAAGACAATTCCTGTACTTCAGATTCTGAGGAAGAGCTGGAAAATTGGTAGAATAGGTTATATGAAGTATCTACCATGAAATCACTTCGCTGCATCACTTCTGAGGTATGTGATCTACCTTATTATGATGGGATCAGAGATGTAGGCCTATTTCTTGATGAATATGAAAAGGAAATACCAGAAGAACAGAGGTTGCAAGCTTTGGAGGTAGCACTAAGGTCTACACCTGTTAGATGGTGGGGTACTCATAAAAGTAATATAGCAGATTGGCAACAGTGTCTCATATTCAGGGAAAATTTTAAGAACCCCCCCTAAATTTATAAATATAATAAATGGGCGAATCTCCATGGTATATAGGAAAAATGGAAGGCGATTTTATCAATAATATAATATGTATATATAATTTTTTGGCGAATCTCTCACCAAGCATGGCGAATATTTTACTCAATTATAAAATCTTGTAAGATCTTGGCGATTCTTTCACTAAATAATAAACCTTTGTAAAGTCCTAATGAATCTTAGCATAGGCTACATGGTGGTTTAATTCCCCCATTTAAATAGGCTACATTCCAGGTCAATACCATGGGTCAATACCATGTGCCATTTTGGTGAATACCATGGGTCAATACCATATGTGCCATTTTTATTTTTATTAGAATATTTTACTCAATTATAAAATCTTGTAAGATCTTGGCGAGTCTTTCACTAAATAATAAAACTTTGTAAAGTCCTAGTGAATCTTAGCATAGGCTACATGCTGGTTTAATTCCCCCATTTAAATAGGCTACATTCGAGGTGAATACCATGGGTCAATACCATGTGCCATTTTGGTGAGTGTTCGTAAATATAAGGTGACTTATGGAGTAAATATAAAAAAAATGTTTTATTTGTTTACCATACCTCTCGTTTATTTATATTTTTTATTAATTTACCATACCTCTTTTACAAATATGGTATTTTGCCCTTAGGATTCACTTAAATAAAACCTCTTTCTTGAGCCTTCATAAATAGAACTTACCTCTTTTATAAATATGGTATTTGGCCCATAGAATTCACTTAAATAAAACCTATTCTTGAAAATGGGCGAATGGATTCACTTAAATAAAACCTATTCTTGAAAATGGGTGAATGGAAGGTTGTAAGTCCTAATTTCAAGGGCTAAATTTACCTTTTTTACCCTCTCCCTTAAAATAAGGTGGGCTATTTGAGGTGATTTGTAAAAATGTACTATGATACAAAATATTCGCCCACTAAAAATTTAAAACCCCTTAATTTCGCCAAAGGGTTCGCCCCTAAAATTATCCTTGCTCATATTAATGTGGACCAGGTTTGGTTCAATTGCCACAGAAATCAAATTCAACTATGATGGTAAGGTTGATCCTCAAGATCATATTCAACATTGCACTTCAGTTTGCAGACAAATTTTAGAACAAGAATGGGTGCATGGGTTTATCCACACCCTAGAAACCATTCCTATGAATTGGTATCTTAAAACAAACTTGCGCCATGGAACTGCAAGCTGGTCAGATTTAGTTGATGGGTTCATAATGAAAATCAATTTTGAAGATGATTGTTTGTGTCTGGATTCGTCTCTTCAGGTGATCAAAGTGAAGATTTTTGAGAATGAAGCTCCGATAATTAGACACCATGATTGGGTTGTGCAGTTACAGAATGTATTGGAATGTTATAATATCACTGTCGAAGAAGATGAAGATCCATGAAACATTGATATACTAGAATCAGAAGGTCATTGCAAAGTTGTTGGGCCAAAACTAAAAATATCGAATATAACGCAACCAGTAAAAACACAGAAAGTGAATATTGGCACAGAGGAAAATTTGAAGTTCGTGACAATTGGAGACTATTGGGATGCAGATACAGTTAGTAAGATCACAGAGCTATTACATGAATATCGGGAGTTGTTCCCAACGAAGTTTTCTGAAATGAAGGGCATATTAGGGGACCTAGGAGTAATGTGGATCCCTCTGAAACCTTATGTGAAGCCTGTTAAGTAGAGACCTTATAGGTTGAATCCAAAATACAAGGAAAAGTGAAGGAAGAATTAGATAAAATGCTCATAGCAGGAATCGTCGAGCTTGTTGAAGAGTCTGAATGGGTGAGTCCCATGTTAGTTCAAGAGAAGAAGACCCAGGGCGAGATCAAAATTTGTGTTGACTTAAGGAAATTGAATGGTGCATGTGTGCATGACCCCTTCCCTATTCCATTTATAGACGAAGTATTGGACAATATAGGAGCTCATGAGGCTTACTCTTTCACAGATGGGTTTTTGGGTTACCATCAGATCAAAATTGCGCCAGAACATCGACATAAGATCACTTTTGCAACAGAGTGGGGGTCATTTTAGTATATGGTGATGCCTTTTGGCTTGAAGAATTCTCCTGCCATATTTTCTAGAGTTGTTGGCGCAACATTTAAGGAGTATCTACACAAATTATTAGAATTTTACTTTGGTAATTGGACAGGCTTTGGGTTATTAAAAAAGCATATTGCGAGCCTAAGGCTTATGTTGGATATATGAAGGCAACATTAGATTTCACTGAACTTGAAGAAGTGTATCTTTTGTGTGCCTTGAGGCATACTCCTAAGAGATATTGTGTGCAAACAAGGGTTGTTGGTGGGTCCCGTGAAGATAATAGTCATTGTACACTTGCCAGCACCAAAGACGGTGAAAAAACTACGCACAACACTTGGACACAATGGCTACTACAAAAAGTTTATCAAGGGGTATGCACAGAGAACTGCACCGATGGAGAATTTATTGAAGAAGGATGCCACTTTTAATTGGGATGAAGAATGTTAGAAGGGTCTGGATATATTAAAGGAGAAGATGGTAATTGCATCGATCTCAGTGTTTTCAGACTGGAATAAGGAATTTCATGTACATCTTGATGCCTCCTGTGTAGCATTAGGTATAGTTCTGGTGTAGCCAAAAGCAAGTGAAGTTTATCACCCCATAGATTTTGCGAGCAGGAAAATTTTCAATGCAAAGAAGAACTATACTATGATAGAATGAGAAGGGTTACCTATGGTTTATGCATTAAAAAATTTTAGGCATTACTTGTTGGGGGTATACTTTAAGATGTTCATTGATCACTCTACACTGAAATATTTGGTGAATAAGCTTATTTTAGGAGGAAAAATCTGTCAATGGTTGTTGTTGTTCCAGGAGTATGATTTTGAAGTTGTAGTCAAGCCAAGAAGATTGAATGTTGGTCTAGACCATTTGTCATGATTAGAGATAGGTGAAAAGCCCACCAGTATCGAAGATAACCTACTCGACGCGCAACTGCTCACGATCAGGGTTGCAGATGACCACTTCGTGGATATTATTTACTATATAGCAACAGGAATGGCGCCCGCAGAGTACACTATGCAACAGAAAAAGGAGTTGGTGGTAAAAGCAACAGATTTCACATTGATAGCAAGGAAGTTTTATAAAATGGGACCAATTCAAATAATGTGAAGATACGTCCCAGAACATGAAAGGTAGAGTATTCTCGCAGAAGATCACGTAGGAGTTTCAGGTGGACATTATGAAAGGAAGGCCACTGCATATAAAATATTGAGAGCAGGGTTATGGTGTCCCATAGTGCATAAGGAGGCAAAATAATTTTGTTGAGCATGCGATATATGATAGGGAACATGAAGGCCCTCTAGAAGAGATGAAATGCCCCGAAGTCCATAGGTAATGTTGCAGGCATTTGACAAATGGGCTATTGACTTTGTTGGACCTATTAACCCACCAGGAAGGAAGACAGGCGCAAGATACATTATCACTGCAACTGATTATTTGACAAGGTAGGCCGAGGCACAACTAGTGAAGGATTGCAATGCATATACCACCACGAATTTCATTTTTGAATTCATTCTATCCATATTTGGTTTCCTAAAGATATTAATGAGTGATCGGGGTTCACATTTCTTACACAAGACTATTGAGGAGCTGAATGAAGAATTTCAAATACACCATCAGAAGAGCACTCCATATCATCCTCAAGCGAATGGGATAGTCGAAGCTTTCAATAAGATTCTGGAGAATGCACTCACAAAAGTGTGCAATGTGAACATAAATGACTGGGATCTAAGGATTCCAGCAATGTTGTGGGCCTACAGAACAACATGCAAGAAGTTGATAGGGCAGACACCTTTTAGGTTGGTATATGGGCAAGAGGTAGTCATGCCTATGGAATATATTGTGCCCAGTTTAAGAATTGCAGCTTTCATGGATATGGCAGATTCCGACATCATGGAAGAAAGGATGGCACAGTTTCTTGCTCTGGAGGAGGATTGGTTTATAGCCGTGTTTCATCAGCAAGTACAAAAAGCAAGGAAGAAATCCTTGCATGACAGGCACATCAAGCAAAAGACGTTCCAAGAGGGAGATCTTGTCCTTTTATATGACAATGAATTCACGAAGTTCCCAGGAAAATTTAAGACACATTGGTTAGGACCATATATCATCAAGCATGTCTTTGATAGTGGTGCATTTTATCTCACGATGGACAACTAATTCTAGGATGAGTGAATGGTATTAGATTGAAGGTATGCAATGATGATTTTGTCCCTACAACTTTGCACTAAGGAATGAAAGGAGGAAAGTCTTAGTGCCACCTATAGTTGAAAGTGGGCATGGGACTATAAACTACTTTGCAGAAAGGGACTTCACCAAAGGAAGGTTACTGCGTGATACTTAGGAGAATGATGAAGTTCGAAGGAGTTGCGAAAAAGAATATTTGGCTGCACCGAAAGGGGTGTTCTGACGAATTTAGCCGAAAATATGATCGTTGGAAGGAAAAAGGGAACCGTTAAAAGGAAATTATCATTAAGGGATGTAGGAGAAGAAGCATTTATGAAGGAAAACTAGATGTATCTAGCCCATACCTCTATTAAATGATCCAAATATGAGCCAATCAAGAGGCTAGGAATTCAAATTTGTTATAAAAATTGCATCCTGCGCCACATTTTACACTTTACTACCTAGAGAGTTCAGAAATTGTGTCTAAGTGTGAAAGAGCTATTGCATGTCTGAGAAGAGATTTGATGAGATGGTTAAGTTATTTGAAAATAAAGGATTAGATGGTATCGTGGAGTCACCAATAGACAAAACTGCTCCAGTGATTGCACCTATGTCCTCGATGTGCTTGAGGTTTCCGAGAAAACAGGTTCCTGTAGCACCACGACCACAACCACAGTAGTAGAAGACAAAAGAGTAGAGACTAGCTGAGGTCTATGGGGCAGAATTAAGAAAAACTCTAGAAGAAAATGTAGAAGGAAGTGTGTATGAAGAATAAAGAGGATAAGGGTAAGAAGTTGATGCGGAAGGATAAGAGGTTGGTACAACAGAAGGGACCTCAGCAGGTCGATGACATTGAAGAGGAGGTCGAGTTTCAACGTATGGAGATAGAGGGCGAAGCCGGTTAAGGAGATGAAGGAAGGAAAGTTTGGCACATTCACTCAACTGTTGCCAGAGGAGTTTCCTTTTGAAGGCAATGTGTTGGGGAGGATTCCCCAACTGAAGATGGAGGATTGGGACTTCAATGATAGGAGTAAGTATCCTCAGTTTGAGCCTAGTAGGTATTTGAAGCAGTTTTAGTACCCAAAAAGAGGAGTCACAAGGTTGGAGCTGCACACATGGGTTGCAGGATTGCAGAGAGAAGGGCTTTTAAACATGTTGAATGTGCCACACTTCAGTCAAAGCTCATCTAGCACAGCCTGTGTGCAACAAATCCTCGCACTGGTGCATGATGGAAGTATTTGGTTGGGGAAGAGGATCCCGATTGATGAGATGTTCATCAGAAGGATAACAATGCTATCTCATCAATGAAAATACCCCTCAAATGAGTTTTTACGCAAGAATAAGGATAAGGAGATGGACTAGATGATGAAGGATAAATTCAGGCTGGTGAATAAATTCCGCGGATATGAGATAAAATCTATTGAGGATTAGGTTGTGCGCTTTGTCACACACATCCTGGCAGGAAAAATAATGAGGAAGTACAATGCCAATGAGGTTCCTGCAGTAGTGGTATCCTTAGCTACACAGTGCGAGAAAGGAGTCCAGTTCAACTGGGCCTCTTATCTATGTAAGGAATTCTTAGTAGATTGCAGGGAAGCAAAAGAAGAAGGAAAGACCTTCCACTATGCATAGTTGTTAATTCTTATTGCACTTGTTGCATGGAAGGAACTAGAAGATTCACAATTCCCATCTGTTGAGGTGGATGTGTGCGAAGCCGCGAGGTATGCTTCATTATGGTTTACAAAGGAGTTGATGTGCGCAACATAAAATCATATTTTCTTTGTGCTAATGTCGATGGATTTACATATGGTGGTGAATCAACATCTTCGACTGTCATGAAGTTTATACAAACAATATTGTCACATTGCAGAATTCAAGGAGGACTTTCATAGAGCATATGTGAAAGCGATGAAGGACCCAACTCAGACATGGCATCCATTCACTAGTACAAATTTACGAATTAGTTACTAAAAAAACAACTAAAATTTGCATATAAACGACCATTTTTCAGTCGGTGACCAATAATAGCTAATTTACAGTATCTTATAACATGACCAACGTTTAGTCATTTTTAGCTTAGTCATTAATTGGTTTCCTCAATTTTACCATCTAGTAGTATATTTAGTCATAGATTTTTCATTGCTTTAGTCATTAATTGTCGCAATTAATGACCAAATGTACAACAAAATATATTACTATATGAATGCTTGAGAAAACCAATTAATGACCAAATAAATATGACCAAAATGTTGGTCGTGTAATAAGATACCATAAATTAGCTACTAATACTCATATACATGCAAAATTTAGTGATCATTTTAATAAAAAAAATTATCATTTGTAGTAGTCATTTATCCTTTTTTTGGTATTTTCATATTCATTATATAAACTACTGATTTAGTAGTTTCTATTCATTTTATTTAATTTCATTAATAATCATTATAAATGACTAATTCAATCATATATTCATTTTATTCGTGTTCATCATTAATTAATATAAACTACTAATTTAGTAGTTTTAGATTGATTTTATGTGTTTATTATTAATCAACATAAATTAATTAGTATGATTTTGTGACTAAATTTAAAAAAAATGTCATACAATGTGCATTTTTATCTAATATGATAACGCAAAGTTGCATATGTTAACTACGAGACCAAATAATGTCAAGTGCAAATAAAAATAATCTCAACCGTATAAATTTTATTATATAAAATATCAAGTATTACAATATGAGTTTTCAACTTAATATCATTTGGACTACAATTTACACATGAAATATTGTTTTATCATTTCAAAACATTATCACTGTGTTGCCAAAGCATTGCAAGTGAATTCACCAACTCTGAAGGCTTGACCATTAGTCTCTATGAGTGTGTCTTATGCAATATATTGGCTCTAAGGGTATCACTAGACAGATTCTCTTCTCTCTCTCATTTTGCATTTATCGCTCCACTATTATTGTTCTTTTCTTTCTTCAATTGCTGCTTCTTATCATCAATATTGAGTTCCTCTCCTGAAAATGAAAGAAGATACAATGCAGAGTATAAGACATGAAAGATGATGAATACTTGAATATAAAATAAAGTAGAATATAAAATATTTATACAACATATACCTCAACATTCGATAGTGGCCACTATGCAGCTAGATGACCTGTATAAACAAAACAAATAAAATGTCACCATAGAAAATAACACCTTAGGAACTTAGTATTCAACCTTCAACAAAACCTTAGGCACAATCATATCAACTAAGTTACATGTTAAAAATATCACACAATAGATAACTTGTGAAAACAAATGGAAAAAAAAAAAAGATTAGTGTAAAAAAAATCCTTATTTCTAGTTCTAAAAGAGTCATGTTACTTCAATTTGGATATTCTTTTGCCCACAGTAAAATTTCCTCGCTATTATGACCTATGTTTTTAGGATCATGAGATTGATCCAACATCATATTGGATTGTGGTGGAAAAATGATTCAAATTTCCAAGATGAGTACCTCACTTGGTTGAATGAAGGTGCTAGTTGTGAGTAGTGTCAAAACCTTAGGGAAGTATAACACTGAGGCCTAAGAAAATATATCACCACTTTTCCACTGAAAGAAAAAATTTCAATCTCACAATGGCCTCTGGGAGTACATTTCGTTGGATGGATATCACACTCTAAGAGATGATTGTCTAATACAATGAGAAGTATACATATATTGTCACAATGCCCCTCACAGTCGGACCCTATAGTTTTTTCCAATAATATTAATAATATTATACTATTTAATTATAAATCACTAGTAGAAAATGGTGAAATTAGTGACTAGGTGACTAAAAAAGTTAGTCACCACAACTTTTCCAAGTGAAATACTACCAAAAATTAGCAATATTAAGAGACCCAACTAAAAATGACTAACATAAATAAGTATTTTAGTCACCAGTTAAAATATACGACTAGCTAATAAGTAATACTACTAAAATGACTAACATAAATGACTAATTTAATCTAGGAAAAAAATATGACTACCTAACAAAAACTACAATAATATGAATTAGTCGTTTATGTTAGTCATTTTAATTGCGTCATTTCAACAATCTAAACTTACAAGTCATATGGGATTCAAAGGTTGTTTTAGATTGAGTGAAAGGTTATACTTCCTTGTACACTTCTTTATTGGATCAAAGGATGATTAAAATTATGGAGCTTATTAGAATCTTTAGGGTCATATCATTTGATCACATTCACAGCGAATAAAATTCAAAGGTGGACAAATTATCAAAAGTGGGAGTGGGACAATACCTCCTTTTACAACACGACACGACCACCTATATGTGTTACAACAACCTTTCCAACTTATTTAGTTGGTTGCACATATATTTCATATTTTTTCTTCGTCTTTCAAAGTGGTAGTGATAAGGAGAGGGTATGAACTTTGATCAAAGAATGTTCACTTAGTACCACTACCAAATTTCCTTCATGCAACTTGCATGATGATAAATGGATGACATTTGAATGTTACAAACGTGTAAGTAGTCCACATTAATGACTAGCTAATAAGTAATACTACTAAAAATGACTAACATAAATGACTAATTTAATCTAGGAAAAAAATATGACTACCTAACAAAAACTACAATAATATGAATGAGTCATTTATGTTAGTCATTTTAATTGCATCACTTCAACAATCTAAACTTACAAGTCATATGGGATTCAAAGGTTGTTTTAGATTGAGTGAAAGGTTATACTTCCTTGTACACTTCTTTATTGGATCAAAGGATGATTAAAATTATGGAGCTTATTAGAATCTTTAGGGTCATATCATTTGATCACATTCACAGGGAATCAAATTCAAAGGTTGACAAATTATCGAAAATGGGAGTGGGACAATACCTCCTTTTACAACACGACATGACCACCTATATGTGTTACAACAACCTTTCCAACTTATGTAGTTGGTTGCACATATATTTCATATTTTTCTTCGTCTTGCAAAGTGGTAGTGCTAAGGAGAGGGTATGAACTTTGATCAAAGAATTTTCACTTAGTACCACTACCAAATTTCCTTCATGCAACTTGCATGATGATAAATGGATGACATTTGAATGTTACAAACGTGTAAGTAGTCCACATTCAACTTTGTTATCTTCATTGTCCTTAGTAACAACGACAAGTTTGAATATTTCCTTTATTTATCATCACAAACACATAACTCTTTGTTGTCCCAAACATAGTTAATATTTTTGGTGTATTATCTCTTAATTGTGGAATGGTCTCTTGATGATGATAATGAACTCTCAATCTCCAATGCTCATGAATACAATGAATGAATGATCTAATTCCTTTCTTGTATAGACAATTTATAATTCATTTTCTATTTTTATTGTGCCATTATATATATGCTTCACTAGCATCTCATGCTATATGGTTAATTGAGCAAGATTTATCTTTCATTTTTCAAGTATAATTTGGTTGCATGAATAAGCATACTTGTGTAATTAAAATCATTCAAAATTTGTTAATAATTCATGGTTTGTTTGACTATTTGCACACTTATCCCTGACCTTTTACTTTGAGAGTGAGTAGTGTCAAATCACTAGTCTTCGTTAAGGAACTTCCTTTCATTACTCAATGACCTAGCTTAGCTCAATATTTAAGGATCCCCCCTAGATAAGGATATCCTTCTTGTAATCTAAAGAGTGAGAGAAGGCCACCAAGGTGATATTAAGTGGCTTGCTTGATGGGTGGGGTCAAGACTTTTTTTTTCTATGACAATGTTTGAGTGGAGATACAACTTAGAAAATGCTTACAAGAAAATTAGGTTCCTTTATTTTCATCACCTAAACTACTTCCAATAAAATCATGTGCTTTCAATAAAATCTAATTTTGATAAATAATTAATTCAATAAAATTTAAAAAATAAGATTATTATTATTGTTGTTAATTTTTTGTATATGAGAGAATAAACAACAATAACATGTTTGTACTCAAGGATCGATTCTATCCACTACCACAATCACCTCAAGTGTACCCACATTGCCTCACATGTGGCACACTGAGATAATCGAAGTTTAAACCAATAACATCATAGGAAATGCCTTAACAACCCATTCTATCATCAACTAGTCAACACCACGGGGAAAATTAAAAATTACTTTTAATATTAAGAAATATAGCCAATTTATTTTATTTGAAAATCAATTTTAACATCTAATTTTAGGAAACTCTGTAAAATAAAATTTAATGTGAAAAATGTTAAGCAAAATAAAGTTGGGGTAAATTATAAAATAAAATAAAAAGTAAAGTGAAATATAAAATGAATAATTATAATTATAATTAATAATTCAATCATATTACTCCTAATTTACCAAGTGTCAGAGGCATAAAATCTCTTAATATACAAACCTTTTTAAAGTGAAAATAGGTTTGATCTCCTCTGCCCTTGGAAAACCCAAAATTAAGATCTAAAATTAAGATAGATCCAAGCTAGTTTTATATCAATTTATGTAATTGAAAGTAAATAATTATTATTTTAATGAAAAGTTACTTTCAAAAATATTTATAATTTCCTCAATTTTAAAATAAAGCCAGCCTAGTTCCATCTTAACTTCAGATCTATCAAGCGATGAGAGGGATCACATCTCTTGAGGTGCAAACCTCTTTTTTTAGTGCAAAACTTGAGGAAAGGTTTGTACTTCGAGAGATTTGATCCCTCTTGGTGCTTCATAGACCCAAAGTTAAGATGGATCTAGGTTGGTTTCAGTCATGTGTGGCCAAACAAAATCTAACGAACATATGATTAATTTTATCAATAATACGTAAATTCATCTAACATTAATATAATCATTTTAAATGCTCTAATATGTCTCAGATTAATATGTATATTTTAATTTTAAATTTACTTAGTTTCCTCAATTTGTTGTGATGATAATAAATTTAATAATGAAAAATGATGAAATATAAATTTTGAATGTAAAGGGACAATGCAATAATGTTGAATGATAGAAAATGTGAATAATAAAAATATAGTCAATTACAAATAGTCTTCATTGTGTTTAATCTAACACTATTTTCTTATATTACTCTTATTGTCACCCTTTTTACTTTTATCATCTTTTCATATTAACTATCATATTTTCATATCGATTATATGAAAAGGACAGGTTAAACCATAAACCATTTAAATCTTTAGCTCAATCTATTGTAGTAAACATCATTCCTTGTCTCTCCTTCTCTCCAATATTAACATGCTGAATTACTATAACACAAAAATCAATGTACATTGTTAATAATTTTTTGTGCTTACAATGAAATCAATGCACAATGTTAATCCAATCACTTTAAAATTAATGTACCATCATACATCTAATTACATCAAAACATAAATCAACATTTACACTAAAATTAATTAATCTAAAGCAAGCAATTAAATAAGATTAGAAAACAACATTTACACTAAAATCACTGCATCTAATGAAAGCAATCAAATAAGATTAGAAATCAACATTTACACTCAAATCAATTCATCTAGTGCATGTAAGAAAATTGGATTATAAACCAACATCTACACTGAAATTAATGCACCTAGTGCAAGTGAGAAAATAGGATTATAAAGCAACATCTACACTGAAATAAACACATCTAGTGCGAACAATCAAATAGGATTAGAAATCACCATCTACATTGAAATCAATGCATTTAGTGCAAGTCATCAAATAAGATTAGAAATCACCATCTACACTAAAGTCAATGCATCTAGTGAAAGCAATAAAAAATGATTAGAAATCAACATCTACATTGAAATCAATGCATCTAGTGCAAGCAATCAAATAGGAATAGAAATAACCATCTGCATTGAAATCAACGCATTTAGTGCAAGCAATCAAATAGGATTAGAAATCATCTACATTTAAATTAATGCATCTAGTGAAAGTAATCAAATATCATTAGAAATCAACATCTACACTAAAATAAATGCATCTAGTGCAAGAAATCAAATTGGATTAGAAATCACCATCTACACTGAAATCAATGTATCTAGTGCACGAAATATTCTTCTCTCTCCCCCCCCTCCCCATATATATCTATATCTTCCTCCATCTCTCCTTATTTTCCACTCTATATCAACCCCCCAAACACACATGCTATTTCACTTCATATCTATCAATATCTTTGTCCCTCCCTCCCTCTCTCCATATATCTCTTCTTTCTTCTCTTCACTTTCCATCTATATCTCTATCTCCATTTGCCTCTCTATGTCACCGACAAAACATACACTCTATTTCTTCAATCTATCTACCTATCCCTCCATCCTCCTCTCCCTCTCTCTCTCTTTATCTCTCTCTTCCCCTTCTCTCCCTCTCTCCTTCTTCTATCTCTCTTCCGTACTTCTTTCCTCTCTCCCTCTCTCTCCATCCTCTTTATCACTCCCTCTCTCTCTCTCTCTCCACCTTTTTGTCTATATTTATTTCTTCTTACCTCTCTCTCTCTCCCCCTCCAACTCCATCTCTCTTTCCCCCCCTCACTCCACTCTTTCACATCCTTTCTCTCTCTCTCTCTCTCTCTCTCTCTCTCTCTCTCTCTCTTTTACTCTTTTACTCTTAAGCATCCAACTCTGTTACTATATCCCTCCCTCTCTCCGTCTCTCTCCCATTCTCTCCATCTATCCTTCTTTGTCTTTATCTAAACACCAAACATACACACACTCTCTCCATATCTCCATTGTTACTCCCTCTCTCTCCCTCTCTCTCCCCATTTCTCACTCTCTATGTATTTATTCTTCCCTCCCTCTCTCCCTCTCTCTCCCCATTTCTCACTCTCTATGTATTTATTCTTCCCTCCCTCTCTCCCCCTCCAACTACATCTCCCTAGCCATCCCTCTCTCCTCCTCTCTCTCAAATCTTCTCTCTCGTACTTCCTCTTTCTCCCTTTCTCTCCTACCTCCCTCTCTCTGCCCCCATCACTCTCTCTCTCTCTCTCTCTCTTTTTCCCTCTAATCCTCTCTCTTACCCCATCACTGTCCTTCTCTCTCTCAAGTATTGTCTCTCATTCTTCCTCTCTCTCACTCTCTAGCACTCTCTATCTCTCTCTACCCTCTCTCTCTCTCGCTCTGCCCTCCAATCCTTTCACTATCTCCCTCCCACTCTCCTCTCTCTTCCCCCTCCATCTTTGTGTCTCCCTCTCCCTCTTTTACCCTTCTCTACCTCTCTCTCTTTTTATTCCTCCTCTCCCCTCTCCTTAAGTTGATCTCCATCTCTCCCTTTTCACTCTCCCTATCTCTCCACTTCTATAACTTTATGTCTTTGTTCTTACCTCCCATATATATAGAGTTAATATATATCATGATATATTAATATATATTATAATATAACAAATTTAATATTGGATTAAAACAAAGTTATTATATTTAATAATATCAATATTATGATATATTAATATGAATATTAGATTTAATAATAATAATAATAATAATTTAATATTAATATTATCGTTAATAGTATTTTTTGCATGATATTAATAATAATTTGGCCCATGGTATTTTTCCCATAGGCTTCACCAAAATAAAACCTATTTTTTGAGTGTTAGTAAGTGTAAATAGGTTTATGGAGCAAATATAAAAAGAGGTTTTATTCATTTGCCATACCTCTTTATTTATTTATCATATTTCTTTTATTTACAATGGTATTTGACCCATAGGCTTGGTATATAGTTAGATGTTGATTTCTAATCTTATTTGATATGTTTTTATTTATTTACCATACATCTTTATAAATCTTTATACCTCTTTTATATTTATTTATTTATCATACCTCTTTTATAAATATGGTAACTGGCCCATGTATTAATAATTATGTGTCTCGCAGGATCCACCTAAATAAAACCTATTTTTTGAGTTTTCATAAATATAAAGAGGTTAATGGAGTAAAGATAAAAGGAGGTTTTATTTATTTACTATACCTCTAGTTTATTTGATTTTTTTTTTTTTTACCATACCTTTGGAGTAAATATAAAAAAAGTCTTATTTATTTTCCATACCTCTGGTTTATTTATATTTATATTTTTAACTATAGCTCTTTTTTTTACTATTCCTAAACTTCTTTATATTTTAAATTTATGTTGTGTTTATACATAATAATAATTAGATTGATTTTTAGATAGGGCTTGCATTAGATTAACAATGCTAAATGTTAAATATTAAGCTTACATTTACGTTTATGTTTACATTTACATTTAAGTTTACATATTTACATTTTTATGTGAGATCTACCCCATGGGCACAATATTTATTTTATTTTTAATCTGGAATTACAAATAACTTTGAAAAATACATATAAATAACCAAAAACAATTTTATATTAATTAAAATAAAATAAATTGAAATTTAAAATAATATTATTTGAATGAAAAGTTGCTTTCTATTTTCAAATAGAGTAAAGAGATTTGTAATTATTTTATTTAAACTTTGAATTACAAAAAACTTAACAATTTAATAATTTAAACTGTCGTAAATTGGGGGTTTTGGGTGATTTTTCCCTATACTGTAGGGGTTATAGATCATCTTGCTTTGATAATTGGCAATGTAAAGGCATTGTTTTACATCTGGCACTGTTTTTACTAGGGTAACACCTATCCAAATCTCTAGGAGGATAAAACTGATCTAGATTGTGCAACTGGATTTCTAGTGGATCCATGTGTTTGGTGTCCTTGAAACTCAACCACCAGAGTGAATTCAGAGATCGTGCGGCTGGATTTTTAGTGGATCCATGTGTTTGGTGTCCCTGAAATTCAACCATCAAAGTGATTTCAGATTCTATCGGCACAACTGGTTGGGAACTAGAGAAAGAGAGATGCAGTGAGCTGCTCAAACTTAGAAAAAAACTAGTAGGTTTCTAGATTCGAAGCTCCTTGTAATGGAGACATGGTGGGTGATTTTGATGTTGGTTACAAGTCTGACAGTTCGAAACATGACCGAAGGATCAATGGATGCCCAGGTTTCATCAAAAGTTCGTCTTTGACAAAGTTGAAGAAACCTTTGGATTCGATGCCGGATTAATCTCACATTATTGTTGAGCTAAATCAAATATTCAGCTTGCATAATGATTGATCCAATTGTTACGCACTATGGCAAAGGTCAACTATCTTGCTTCTTGGCCGATCGAGATACTGTGCTAGATCTGGTGAGTAACTCTTAACAAAGTGTGAAAAATAATTTCATAATTAATTTTAGATTTTTCAGATTATTTCCATTTTAATTTTTTTTATTTATTAGATTACGTTTTTCATCTATATCTGGAAGATGACAGTGGATGGTTCCAAACTTAAATTTTACATTTTTTTAATTATTTAAATCATATTTATTTGATTTTTCTCGAGCTTCTCTACATTATTTATTTCTCTAGAGATATAAGATCTTCCATATATGTCTTCAAAACTTGGACCCAAAAAACCATTATCATTTTTCTCTTAAATGTGTTATTTTTTTTTGTTGAATTCAAATTGCAGATATGGGTAGACATGGTTGCAAATGCAACTTTAGCAGCCATGGCCAAACACGCAGGAAAGCATGGCGTAAAGGTTTATCAGGTTGCTTCTTCGGTGGTAAATCCCATAACAATTCAAGAATTTTTAAAAATAATATTTGAACATTTTAAATCTAATCCCTACATTGATCGCAAAGGAAACCCAATAAAATTGTTGAAGCAATTGACCTGCGTTAATACTATGGAGAATTATGGGCAGGCTCAACGGTTAGTTCACCAAACAACGTAAGTTGTAATGATACTCTGTGTTTCTTACTCAAAATTTTTATGAATATAAGTGGAATTTGAAAAGTTAAAAATTTACTCATGTAAATTTTACTTTGCATATAATTTCTTCATATAATCTTTGTTCAAGGAGTAGATTCATTACTTAATCTAAAGAATTATTGATTCACCATTAAAAAAAAAAAAGAATCTTTGCAAACTGATAGTCATATTGCAGATAGCGGGGTTATCAAGATCATCTACAAAATATATGTTAAACAATTGAAGCACCTGGAAAAGATCTACGAACCATATGCATGCTACCAAGGAAGGTGAATTATGTGTAATGGAGATGAAATGCAAATTTGTTGGTGCTGTATTGTTTTAAACATTTTGATTGGTAATCAAGCAGCATACATTAATAATTTTTTAAATATATTTGTGTAGATTCGATACAATTATAAGAAAATGTTTCTAGAGCTCTTTGAAGATGAACAAGACAGTTTCGGATTTGATGTGAAGATGAACGAGACAGTTTCAGATTTGAAGTTAAGATTATCAAGTGGAAGAATTACATCAGAAATATTCATATTCCCTAACTTGGTGAATATATCTTAAATGGGTGAATATGTATTAGTGGATCACAATTGTTGTAATGGCCATGAAGACATCAATTTTCACTTCACTGGGTTCACTATTCCTAGAAGAGTGATGGGGGTTGTTGGAGTAGAAAGTTGTCCACATATAAATGGAGGTCGTGCCAAAGTGAACGTTGAACTCATTTCCACCAGCAATGATCTCACTAATGATGTGTTTACGTCGCAGGGAGGCAGTTACACATTTACAGATATTACTCCACGGAAATATAGGCTAATTGCTTCCCACCATGAATACATAAACTTCATCAATCCTTGAGCAGTATACAAATATCAGGTCATATCAAATCCCACTACATTCTTTTTCAAAAAGGAAAGGCCATGATATTTTTCTCTCTTTACCTTCATTTGATACACATAATAAGTTTGGATATTCCTTAAGGATGAGTGTCCAGAGGACATAGTAGCCCTCCATGAAATCAAACGTGAAGAAGTGGAAAGAGCAGGCTCTGTGAGCCAATTTTTAAACAAAGGAAGAAGATACAAGGTCATACCTAATGTCGATCCTAGCTAGGATGGCGCTATGCATGAGGTGAAATGATTGAGGTTTATAGAGTATATTTTTTATAATATTCTCTTTCAAATACGTGATTCTCATGTTCTCTTAACAATTGTCCAAAGAGGTTCTCTAGAGATGGAGTTGGGCTTTGGAAATATGGTAGTAGATGAAATCTTTTATGTCCCAAGTTATGATATGGATGGCTTAGTTGTTTCTCAGGCTAACAATATTTTAGGTGTTCATG
Source organism: Pinus tabuliformis (assembly GCA_031772625.1). NCBI lineage: Eukaryota > Viridiplantae > Streptophyta > Pinopsida > Pinales > Pinaceae > Pinus > Pinus tabuliformis. The sequence continues at coordinate 585,622,088 of CM062808.1, read as the reverse complement.
TATACCTTTATTCATATGATGTCCATGAGGTGAAGTGCCCTCAAAGAAGCTCCTTAGCCAAATCAAGCGCTTTGTCACGCAATATCTAATGCATATGGCAAATTTTCTTTTAATTTTATTCCATGTGGAAAATAAAGGTTGTTTCCATTCTACAAGTGTGAGAATAAAATATTTGATGTTTCACTTCCAATTATAGAGGTTCTTGTTGAGCACAGTCATGTTAATATATCTCAGCCATTGCAGGTCATAGTTTTCTCAGTTGGAGGACTTGTGGTGACTTCTGAAGGAGTAAGTTTTGAAGGTGTTAAGATATTAGTTGATGGACGAGAAAGAGCTACAAAAAATGTCTAGGGATATTACAAACTTGATCATGCAACATCAAAACATTACACAATCAAGATTGAGAAGGATCACTTTGAGTTTAGTAGTTTGAAGAATTTCCTGGTCGTGCCAAACATGGCTTCAATAGCAAATATAGAAGCAACACATTATAATACTTGTGGTTCCCTAAAATTAGTGACAAATGGCTATTATGGCAAGCGCCAAGTTGGCTTGACACATGGGCCAGACAATGTTAAGCCTCAACTAAAGAGGAATGATGATATTGGAAACTTCTGCTTTGAGGTTCAACCATGTTAATATCGAATATCCCCACTGACCACAAGAGCAGAGAGTGATTCTGATCTTCAATTTTCACCATCACATATTGATGTGACAGTAACTAGACCATTGTTTGGCATTGAATTTATAAAGGCCCTTGTTGATATCTATGGATCGGTGATATGCAAAGAAGGATGTGACCCCTCGGTTTCTATATCACTTACTTCTCTGGTTGTTGAACTCCAAGTTCAGAGAAGCTTAACTCTTTAAGTTTAAAAAATGAGAGCAGTGACTTCATATTTGAGAAAGTCATACTTGGTGCATTGTGTCTTGAGGTAAAACACGAACGTTCATCTGATTTTTTAGATTAGGATGATGACTAGTGTTGGGAGAGAAAGGTTATTGATGTTGATGTTGGTGTTTATGATCATTCAGAGATAGTGTTTATCCAAAAAGGCTATTAGTTGTGTATTATGTCTACTCATCCTGTGGCTTCTTACATCGTATAGCCAAACAAAGAACCAATGAATTTGTTGATTGAGAAAGGATGGTAGCAAATCTTCTTAGAAGCTTCTCGTGTGCACATGCTTCATTTCTTGAACTCGTGCATTTTCTTTGGAATGTCTTCATTAGAATTCAATGTATTGAACCATAAGCCTATATATTTGACTAGTGAAAAATATCTACTGAGTGGTGAAATACATGTTGATTCAAGTTCTTATCCCATAACAAATGAGTTGTCTCGAAGCATTATTGTAGACAGATGGCGAAAGGAGGGTGCATTTATAGATATGATAAATAATGTCAAACTTGTTTCAAGTGATAATGGACCAAGAAACATTGTTGTATATCAGTACACTCACTGGGCCAATCTTGAAGATGAAATGGTCTTTGTTCTGAGAGATAAAAGGAATGCTAGTGAGAAAAACAGTTTTGAAAAGGTCTTGTTTTATCCAAGAAGCCGGCATGTTGCTGTTAAAACTAATGGGTGCCAACTTGCTATTCCTTCTTTTGTGGGGTGCCTAGGAAAGTACATTCAGGGTCAGTGCTGCCAGTAATCCCAGGTGTTGACATTAAAATAATTGCTCAAAATGACAGTAGCAATGGTCTTTTGAAAAAGGGTGACTTAGTTCTTCAAACTTTGACAGGACCAGATGATCTGTTTTTGGGTGGTCCTTTGTATGATGATACTGAGTACTATGTTGAAGCTTCCAAGGGATATCATTTAAAAGAAATTTCATAGGACCCCTTTTGAAGCTTAGTTGTATGCTCATCTAATTTGATCGGACACCCCACTCGACTAACCAAACCATAAAGAATATTTGATCCTCAGTATTTGACCTTTTGTGCACTCCCTGCATTTGTGGTCCTTAGTAGAGGAATCAGTAAATTTTCATCAAACAACCGCTAGATATGGACAAAACCTCTTCAGTCGCATTTCTTCAAACTACAACCATGAAAGTCTAGATTTTACTATTACTTTCAATGCTTTACAATGAAACCAGTGTAAATGCAAGTTGTATGTGGATAAAATAAAACCACTGTAAACATAGGTTGTCTTATATGTGTATGCAGGGGCATAGATGATAAAATATTTGAGAGTGAATGGGATATTGTTTCAAGAGCTTTCATGCTCTATCTTAAGACTCAATATGCAACGTGGAAGTAATTTGACCGTATTGGAAATGGACTCATATCTCGATAATGCATATAGTTTCTTTGTGGACATATTTATTGAGATGATGGGGAGCTTTAAATCATTAAAGGAGCTAGTCATATGCGTTGTGCCTTTTCTTAAAGAAATATGTGTCTTCTCAATTTGTTGTTCGAGAGGCTTCCTAATCTCCAATGTTTGTTAATGGGTGACAAATTTATCTTGGTAAAAACATAATTTCTGCTTTTCTTTTACATGTGCAACGAACAACATGTTTCAATGTTTAAGAATGTTTACATTTGCTACTTAGTTGTCAGGTATAGCATATTTTTTTTTTTATAAAAGCATATATTGATGTAGCTTAGGTTGACTATTATGTTTTGGTTCATTATTACGTCGTGTTTACAGATTCAGTATATCCAATAGATATGAAACAAAACCAAGTAATGACTTTGTTTCATATCTATTCCTTAATGAAAATCTACACTACCTAAATTAAAAAAGTTAACCTGTTATAAGATGTGAAAAGACCATAAAATTCTTCCATGGTTTTTTTCCATGATGTTCATAATGAATATTTATGTCTTTTACCTCGTAAATGAGTGCAGAGTTGGCTTATTCTAGTTTTGAAATGCAATGCAGGAACTTTCAAAATATCCCATACCTCGACGTCTCAGATCCCCACTCTCTCATCTCCATATATACAGGTTTATGTAGACATAACTGAATTTCATGATAGGGAAATCAGTGTATTAGGTTGCTTTCTTTAGAGCACCCCTACTCTAGAGATGATAGAACTTCATTTAATTGATGACTTGAATTATGACGATCCATGATATGTAAATTTTTTGTAGGAAGTGATGTATTTGAATAGAGTTTCAAAGCAGGCAATGATATTAGTATGAGAATCTTCTTTTTAAATGCAAGCTTCAAAATCTTTAAACTGTTGACCAGTAAAAATTCTTTCAGGCTTCATTTTCTTTTATTTTTTTATTTACGGAAGGGTATGACCAATGCAGGTTGTATGTGGATACGAGGATGAATTCTACTGTGGATACGAGGATGTGGACACCAGTGGAATGACCTGCTTAGTCTTGGGAAACATCGAGTATGGAAGCGGATGGCAGTCTCATGGAGTGGGTATGCGACATTTTGCCCCATTTTCATTTTGCTTATCATTCGTTGTTTGCGCTGGTTCTAATAGTCAGTTTTAATTATTTATCTTTTTTTTCATTTATATCATTAACATTCCATGTTTCCCATGCAAGGTAACATCTTCAGTTACTTTCTATGAGCAGTGTGTAGGATTAGAATGTTCCCAATGAGTTTTGAACATTTGTCCAATATGCCTTGTCGATTTTGGATTGTTATTGCGGGTTATCGCTTTAATTGTTATCCGGTTTGACATTTGATTGACAACAAAATTCCATGATTTTATAAATTATTTGTATGTTAATTTTTAAAAGTATTTAAGAAATTTGTCTTCAGTAGCCACACTTCAAACAATGGATTTCACACTACTAGGTTTAAGGTTTGGGTTATGTATTTGGTTAAAATTTCCCAAGATTTATATCATATCTCAAGTGTCAGGTTTGGGTTATTTATTTGGTCAAAATTTCCCAAGATTTATATCATATCTCAGCCTTTTGAAATTCATGCATTCATGCCATTCGAATGTAACACATCACGACAAGGATGAGCCCTATTAAGCTTACCAACTCTGTTACTATGCTTCATAAATCATAATTCAAATGGAGTATGAATTTGTTTCTTTTCCTTGACTAAACAGTATTAAGCAAAATCCTCTCATTCAAACTCAACCCCAAGTCATACTCAAAATTTTGACATGTGAATAACATTGGCTCAAAAACAAGCTTGACACCCAATTCCTTTCAAGTCAGACAAGGCTGTCCAAAAAAAAAAAAATGATCATATCCTTAAATTGTTAACCCTTGGACTCCTTCATTAAAGAAAAGATCAGTATATGATCTTGATAATTAGTCTATCAAAACATGGCTGGGGCTAAATATGAGTTAAGGAGTAGATAAAGAAATTTTCCTTGACATTGCCTAGAATATTTTGAACTTTTGGGGGCACAACACATGACACTACCATCATGAAACCAACATTTTTTGGTAAATTTCCACTGCAAGGGGCATCCACTGATTCATGTTCCTCAACCCGTGACTGTAAAGATGATTCTTCCTGAACATTTTTTCTAGATGAGGATAATGATATATAGTCCTTATCATCATAAAGTATGTATTTTCTTTCTTCACCCGTGCTCCACCTTCCCCCTCCCAATTGTATATAAGAATGAGTTTCTCTTGCATGCTTCCCTTTGATTGCAAAGTTATACCCATACCTGAAATCCTCTTCTTGATCTTCGTTCTTATGCTTCTCTTCTTCTTCTAAGCTAAGCAATCGGAAAAATGTTAACTCCCTACAACCACAAATAGATAAACCATTTTTCCTACACTATCTTTCAAGGTCCACAAGAGGAATACTAAACAATTCTCAATTTGTTTCTCCCTCTCTAATCACCATAGAAACATCTTGATTTGGACCAGACCCATCTGTTATGTTTATAATATTGGATTTGAAACTATCAAGGTCCTTCAATGGCGGGACATCTCCACATATTGAATGAAAGGGATGGAGACCTGAATTTCCAAACTGAAGAAAGGTAGTTCTCTGTCCATTCACATAAGCATATGAAAGGAGAAACCAGTCTGACCAAACCTGAAGAACTTTCATCACTCTCTCCTGCAAGGACGCCATAATATAAATGTAAAAAAATTCACAAAAAGATCCACACAGTCATTACACTAATTATGATTTTTTTTTTACGAGTAAAAATTACCAGCCGCCTTGCTAATTGATGACAAATAAGGGGCTTGATCTTAATACATGATCTATTTTCATCATTACTATCCTCAACATGTTCTATTATTTAGAGTGAGATTTCATGAATTGGTAGGTGTGTTTTTCCACATTTCACTTTTTATATCCCACACAATTGGGATCCTGCTACATTTGGCCTCCTCTACTTCCCTAGGCTACATGCGTTAAAGAGGGTACAAAACATTAATGATATGTTATTTTTCCATAAGTTCTTCTCATTTTTTGGATGAATTCTATGGAAATTTTATTCATGCCAATTATGTGGCAAGAAATAATGTTCCATTATTCTTTTTTATCATCTCTTGTTTATGAGTTAGCATGCTTCTATTGTACTATTTCATTATGACTACGTCATATAAAGATCAAGTTGAGTGGGTTTTACATTTTATTTCCACTGTAGTCAACAACTAAATATATAAGTTTTCTATTAGGTTGAATGATGGGACAACACACTTTGATTTCCACTAGTGCTCTCTTTTTCATATACTATAACAAGTGCACAAATACAAACTCACTTTTGTTTTTACCTTGATAAGCAAATGATGACAACTTTGTATTTTGTAGTGACAAGGATAACTATGCCTTGGAGATAGACCTTGAGCCCTTCAATTCATCCTTTCCTTACCCAACATGACCATCTCTTATTGGTAATGGAGTTCAATTTCTGAACCAAAATTTGTCTTCAATACTATTTCATGATAAAGAAAGAACACAACCATTGTTGGATTTCCTTCGAGCACACAAATACCAAAGCCATGCCATTTTTCTTTCCTTGGTTAATATATTGCATCATTGTGTTTGATAGTTAATTCATTATTATTCTATGCCAATAAATCTCTATCAAATAGCAGAGAAGGATGACCTAGCTGTTTTAGAGATATATAATATGAATTAATTAAAAATTCACAGGGTTATTTCAATTCTCATCTTTCTATTTCACTTCTTTAGAGAAAAATATATATTCAAATACCAACTCAACTCAAACCAAACTAAAATAGAGAATCCTAGTTATGAAGATGTTTCTCTCTCCATACCTTATAATGACATTAGTTTTTTGAATTATACTTGAAGTTCATTGATAATAACATGGATTTATATAATTCTTTTAGCACCAAATTGAAATCATGGTAAAAGTACGAATATCCCATTAAATATGACCTAAAGATGATTCAAAGAATATCACCTTTAGTCTGAGCATGTGGCAGAGTAATTTCTGAGGTGTGAAGTTTTATTAGAGGCATTGTTTGTTTATTTGTTTTGGTTAGAAAATGGTTTTCTCTTTCTTTTATGTGACTTTCAATTTATATCTAGCATGTTGAGAAATGGGAAAGAATAATGTCTGACATTTATCTTGCAGAAATTGATGTTGAATGAATGGATAAAGAGTTTAACCAAGCTACAATCCGCTTTGGTAAAGGTAGAGGGACATCTTAAAAAGTTACCTAAGAATACACCATATACATAGTTTGACCATAAGTAATATACGGATTTTTCATTTGCAGATATTGTTATAGACATTTTTGTGCCTTACAGCATGAAGCATGAAATGTCCATAATATGAGGGATCCAAAGTCCCTAAACATGTTGTTCCTACCCCTAGAGGAACAAGGTCAGCAAACCACAACACTAAATATCAGTTCTCCACCTGAAAACACTCAAAAACAAGCTAATTCTGGATCATGTCAACTGCTCCACTGAGCATCTGCGCTGAATGTCAACTGCAAAGAAGGCTACCTGTGCTGGGCGAGTTTGGCCAAGTGGCGCAGTCATTCCTCAAGGTGTCAATGCCCAGGAAGCTTCCAAAATGACACTTGGATCAGGGAATTCGACTGGTGATGAGTAAGAGGGTCTGGACCTCCAAGTGGAAGCAAGAACCTCCAAGTGGACTCAAGAACTGAAGAATAACTGAAGTGGGAGAGGACACTAGTCAGCTTCATGCCAGCTACAAGCTGACTCATCCTTTCTCCAAAACTCCTATATATAGAGCTCTCTCATGAGGTCTAAGGGGGCTGGAATCTTGTGAATGTAAGGAAGTGCTATTGGTTTGAGTTTAGAACTATTGGGTGATTTTCTTTGAAGGAGGTGAAGAGGAGATTTCTTTCTGCTGGGAGGTGATGCTGGATTGGGCCTTTTATGGTTGTATCACTTCCTGAACTTTACTTCTTCCATTAATAAAGCATTTGAGGTTCTTATATATGCATGTGTCTCAATGGTGTATTTTTATACTTGTGTATTTGATTTATTCTAATCCTTGAATCAATTATGAATGTATGCTTCTTGTAGTTTCCCTCTCTTGTCATTTTGCAGGATCTTGGTGTAGCTGGGCCAGTGAAAGAGCAAGGAGCTGGGAGAAAGCAGCAAGGAGAGAAGATTGGATCAACCATTAGCGAAAGACATCGGTTAGTGGATCTCTTTCTCCCCTATTTTACTTTCATAAAGAAGAAATCTTAGATAGCTTTGCTTCGATTGTTGCTGAGGTACTATCACCCTTAGAGTGGGATAGGGTCATTCTGTATTGGATACTTTTCCCAACAACAAATTGGCGACTCAACTGGGGATCGTATCTTGTTGGTTGTTTGTGTTTTTGTTATTCATTTCATAAACACGGGGAGTACCGAATCGAACTGCATTTGAATCTTTCAAATGCAAAGTAGAAGGCAGCTACTCTAGCTCAGTTTCTGGGCATGTTTATGATTTGAAGAGCTGATCCACAAGGACTCTGAACAGCTCTTAGTGATAGCTTTTCATCCTCCTTTTCATCCCTTAGTGTGTACTTGACTGATAGCTTCTGATTTGGCCAAAAACTGTGAATTTTTGAGCAATCTGTGACCCGGAAACTGAGAAAAACGAAAGTTTATCTCTTCAGTGCAGGCACTGTGAAGGCAGTCTGCATTTCAGCGCAGATCCCGAAGGGAGTACCTGCGCTGAAGGTCAAACTGCCAGTGTACTACCTGCGCTGAACCAGTTTTGCCTAGTGCTACTGGGGTTCCCTCCTGTTTATTGCCCTGTTTTCACCCTTGTTTTTGCAGCCTGTTATCAGTCAATGTACCTATCTGAAACCAACTTTCCTTGCCACTATTCCGCCTCGGTTGTATAAAGAAACTGTATTTTTTCTTTGTGTATTTCTTATATCATTTGCAGTTTCCCATAACGAAAAGTGAACTAGTCTTGCTGTGGCCTCTTAGATCTAGACCTGTGATAAGTGTCGTTTTGATCTTAAGAGTTAGTTTATTTGCTGTTCATAGCTGATTGAGCTTTTGCTTTCGTCATATGGTTTGAATTTATATATTTCTAGTGTCGAAACAAGTAAATCTTAAGGTGTATTTTGATTTTGGACAAGCTTGTTTGCTTTCACTTGAAATTGAATTCAAAATTATACAACAACTTTCTTTTTGTATTGCACCAACATTAAGAAAGAGAAAAGAAATACCTGCATTGTGCATGTGCATTTGACAGTTTGTATGTTGATTTAGGGAAAAAGTGCATTAGTGTGTGCTCTATGATCTGTGTGAAAAGATGATGTCTTTCTTTTCCCTCAGTAGTTAAGATTTTCAAAGTTGAAAGATTGAAAAGCTTGCTTATCATCTTAGACTGCATTTAGGAGTGTTACTATACATCTCGTGGTGATCCATAAAGGCAAACTGCTAAACAAGATCAACCTTAAAATAAATTGAATTTACATAACAACGCATTGAAACATAACGCAAACACATAGAGGTCTAAGCTAGAGACGTGTTCCGGCGTCGTTAAACGTGATATCTTAGCGTTGAGTGGTTGGGTGATTCCTCCACGGTGAAGCGATAAGTATCAATACGGACTTGTGCTCCCACGTACCGTCGCGTATATATTGGGAGACCCCTATAGGAACAAAGCCTTTATCCATAGGAAGCCGTGTCGGCCGCCCTATTGATCGCAATGCAGTGAACACAGCATTCACGAAGATCGACCACTCGTACTGTAAAACGTATTCTGTGGTTTTGCGAAAAGTTTGGCACACCCTCTGCCTAGAACTCCAGAGTAGTTTCTTTTGGCCTTTTTCAAACTCTATAACTGAAAAAGTCCATCCGAGCATTTGTCACTTTGGGCTCGTTAAAACATCGAAGGAGACTAGAGTCATCTTTAGCTTTTTCTCGACTCTTAAAAAGTGAAAAAGCAAGTTGTGTCTAAAGCGTCGTTATAAAATTTATTTTAAACGGAACATAATCACCTCCTATTCCTGCGTTGATCTGTAGGTTGAGAACATGGAACGCCCCAACCAAGGAATTCCACATGATGGAAATCCTAGTCCTTTCTCCTCTTGGGGAGAAGTTGGTGCACCCCACATGGCCACATTGTCGCTTCCAGGATTGACAATTGGCCTGCCAATTTGGCTATTCTCAACCAATGTAGTTTAGAACACCATGGTTCCTGAACAGTCGAGTCAACAGTTAAATGAGTCTAGAGCTGCCCACCAGCCTTCTACTTCCTATAACTCTTCCTCCAATCTTTCATCTTCGCAAGGTAGAGCCGGCAAAAGCCAAGCTCCCATGGAGAAGAAGGAGAAGAAAAAGAGAGAGAAGAAGATGAAGGAGCCTAAGGCGACTGGGGGCAAGCAAAAGACATCTGACAAAAATCCACACACAGCACAGACCGGGCCTAAATCGCCATGTGTCATATGTAGAGGAGACCACTTCCATAGAGATTGTCCCTGTATTCCCCAGATACTAAGGGACTGGTCACCTCGTTTGCACAATTCGGGAGCATCAACCTCTGATAGTCATGTTGAATGTTTACCGTCAACCAGCGAAAGTGAAGGTTCAAGACAAAGAGGGGGAGCAAGATCCCCCTGCAGACTATGTGAAGGCGATCACGCCATCCACCGTTGTCCCTTCTTAGACGAAGCGAAGGGAGTTTTGGAAGATCGCCCGGTTTCACCGTTGAGACTTCCTACTGGATACAAAAAACTCGTACCAAGTCCTTCGTTGGTTGAAAATACAGCTGGCCCACTCAAGTGGTCAGCTGAAGCGTCAGTCATTGAGAATGAACCTACTGAATCCAGACCGGACGAAAGTCCAAAGGTCGAAACGGCAGTTGACCCGGTTCTGCCTTCGGAGGTTTCATCTTCAAATGACACCGTCAATGAAGATTCATCTTCAAATGACACCCTCACTGAAGAGAATAAGGATGACACCATCCAGATTCTTTTCATCAACACAGACTCTGATGAGCGTCAGGGCAATGCGCCCATTCCTTTATCGCAGGAAGGAACATCATCAGGGTCATATCTGGCCGTGTATTCCGTCCCACCACCAAGCAACCTGGTTGTGTCCTTTGATTGGAACCAACTAGGCAGACCCCGGTTGCCAGCCAGTATACCATTCAGAATCATAGTCCAAATTTATAGAATGGTAATGGCCGGCACTATCATTGATGAAGGGGCATCTGTGAGTATCCTTTCCTCTATTGCTTGGAAAGCACTGGGTTCCCCGGCGCTTTTTCCTGAGATAAGAAATATCTCAGGTTTCGATAAAGGAACCAGTCGACCATTAGGGATCCTCCCCATTGTGCCTATTACATTGAAAGGGAAGGCCGTTCAAATGAACGTGATGGTCGTTCAAGGACCCTTGGATTATAACCTACTCCTTGGACGAGACTATATATATTGCATGGGAGCAATAGTCTCCTCACTCTTTAGAGTAATGTGTTTTCCACACGAAGAAGAATGGTCAAGCTCATAGACCAACTTTCATTTCCGGGATCACGCATCGCAAATAGTCACATACCAACCCTGAATGGTCTATTCAATCAAGAAATGTCTCCACCCCCAGTCCTCCTTCCCGATGAGTGCGAGTGATTCAGAAAGATGGGACTGGAACCCAGGGGGCATGCATCCTGGTCTGCTTCGGGCAGAGGAAACCCTGGGTATAAGGTAGAATTTCCGCGAAAGAATATGACTAGTCCGTACCCCGTCCGTGGATGGAAGAGGGGTTGTTCTAGAATAGGATTCTTTTGTCAAGGTTACTTGTTTGACAAAGGTCATTCACCATTGTCTACTTCGGTAGACAGTGCCGAGGAAATGTTTTAGTTTGAAGGTGTTAACGAAACAATCTTTGGGTAACCAGAAAGAGGCAAGCCTCACCCTTTAAAACAGATGTTTTATCGGATAAGTAGGGGCAGCCTTGAAATTGTACTTTATACCTGGGGGCATGCAAACCTTTTGGAGTGCAAGCAAAGAGCGGTTATTTATCTGTTTTTTGGATTAGTCGTTTCCGAACTTGCATAAAGAAAGGATGAGAGGGAGCAAAGCTTAGTGAAGATGAAGCTCTATAAAAAATAGAGATCTCACAGGAGACATTCTTATCTTATGACTGGTATATCGAGCAGTTTTAGCACATAGTTCATGCTCGTTAAAAAATAAACATAAGAATCGAGCAGTTTTACCGCGGAATTTATGCTCGTTAAAAAATAGAAAAGTGAGATCCGAGCAGTTTTAGCACATAGTTCATGCTCGTTAAAAAATAAACATAAGATTGAGCAGTCAAGCTCGTTAAAAAATGAACATACCCCGGTAAATAACCACTGTGATCGTAAATTTATTAGCCATGAAAAGCCTTGGTCGTGTTTTGCACCTGCCACCTCCATTCCATTTGGCCGATCGTTCATATGATTGTTTACCCATTTTGAGGAACAACTGCGAAGAGTGATTTCACCTAGCCATCCTTGTGACACTGGCATGATTGGAAAATTCCAACCTGTACCTGGAATCTGCTGCTATCCCTGTTTATCACTCGTTCCTCAAAAGAGGAGTCTTCTTTGAGCTCTTTTCTCCTGACTCGTAAAATATGAAAAGTTTGCCGAGTTTTGGCCTTCCAGCTCGTTAAAATGACCGGAAGAGCTATCCCTCCTCTAGATTTTAATCTTTTTGGACCTGAGGGATTATTGCACAAAAAGGTCGAGCGCTTGTTTTATTCAGCTCATTAAAGTTATCGAAAACTCATCCCTTCTGTATTGTTTTATACTTTTTCGGACTTAAGGGATTAGATGACGAAAAAGGAATTTTGGAGTTAACTTTCTGTACCTTTTCAGACTCTCTAAAAATGAAAAGGACCGAGTTTTCCTTGTCGTTAGACTCGTTAAAATGATTAAATAGTGACAAACTTGTCTTTAGACGAGAACGAGTTTCCCTATCGCTAGGCTCGTTAAAACATAGCGATGGGCTTGCCCGAAGGGCAGGTTATAGAACAAGCATATGTTATCCTCCTCAAGCTTGACAAAAATAAAGAGGTACTGGTCAGAAATGACTGGGGAAAAATTGGGAGAACCTCAAAGCTTTAATGGTAGCAAGTCGCTCTTGAACATGACACTTTTCCTCCGTATCACATCGGGTTGGGTTGTTTCATTCACCGGTCTCATCACCATGGTCTCGCCAAACCATCCACATTTGGGGTAATGCTACCGATCCATCGCATCAGTGTCGTTATATGTTCAAGAGATGTTGTTCAGAAAGAGTCAACCATGTCCCATCCACTACCATACATTATCCTTCATCCACCCATGATCGCCACCCTGAATCATATTTCACAGATTGTTTTCACCTCCACTAAAATCATTAGCTCCGTTCCGTGTCACTGATGTGGGATTCATTAAGGCCCTCCTTTGACGGATCGCTTCTTGTCGACTTCAACTCATTATCCAAGAAGTTGATCTAGGAACACCCCCCTCAGTACTTTGAAGCTTGCATGCCTCAATGGCAAGTTTCTCACTTCCGGCGACAGGTATACATCAATGACCTTCGACCGAAAGATTTTGCGTGGTGTTCGACGCCAAGTCCTTTATTCACACCACGTGAATTGTACTGCAGTACCTTGAGGGTCATTATCATTATCGGTGATTCCTCTCGCGCTTGTTAACGGTTTACGTCATTGACCAGTAATCAAGCGATGTCTTTCCATGTTCGACTTCAACGCAATTCTCACATGGATCGACTTGTACTTAGAGTGAAGATCGAACGAGTTTGAAGACCCCGGATCTAGTTTCATCCATCCGGGCTGCGATATATATATTCAGGAAATATAAAAACATTTAATATGTACATCATTACAGCAGATGATCATCCTACTCAAAGGATGATAATTTCAGCAGAGAATTATCAGTCTACTATCAGACGATCGTCTGTTCTATGTACCAAAATGAATTTATAAAGCTGAGCATGGGAATGCCCGCCTCAGCTAGATCATGAAAGCAGAATGAAAAATAATGTATTGTATTGTATTTTATTATAGGTCACCTCTCAGCGATTGAATGAACTTCGGATCCTCCTGATAAAGCATTTCACCCGATAAACGACCTCATACTTTAGGGGGCAACTGTTATAGACATTTTTGTGCCTTACAGCATGAAGCATGAAATGTCCATAATATGAGGGATCCAAAGTCCCTAAACATGTTGTTCCTACCCCTAGAGGAACAAGGTCAGCAAACCACAACACTAAATATCAGTTCTCCACTTGAAAACACTCAAAAACAAGCTAATTCTGGATCATGTCAACTGCTCCACTGAGCATCTGCGCTGAATGTCAACTGCAAAGAAGGCTACCTGCGCTGGGCGAGTTTGGCCAAGTGGCACAGTCATTCCTCAAGGTGTCTGTTATCACTGAGAACTGCAGTTGCATGTATATAAGTTAAGTCCAAAATTTCATGGGTAAAAATGAATGTTATATGGTTGTTCTCCTATGTTTACCACTCAGGGGTCATGTTTTTCAATGATATTGTTGAGAATCATTTTCAAAACCGCGAGTCATCCTCCATCATGATTGATTAAGATATGTCTTGTCTCGTATGTGTCATTTGTCCTTTTTGCAGTTTCGCAGCATCTTTTCGCAGTTTCGCAGCACCGTTTGATTGGCTGATTCTGCAGCATAGTAATGTTTTAGCCTTTTCGTAGCGCTAGCCATTTCGCAACACATATCACTGAATTATAACTGTCTGCGCTACGAAATCGCGGATTCGGGATTTTGCAGCGCACATTCTTGAAATGTCATGTCCAGGGATGAGTCATTGTGTCCGGTCGGATTGTTGTCAGTTTATGTACCTTCCAAGCAATTACGAGGCATCATTCCACCAATAGGTTCAGAGTCATGCACATTAAGTTCATTTAAATGTTCTTGTCATGCATGGTTGTGTCATGATGTTCTATTATTATTACTTGAAGCGGCCAGCTTATATGTTAAGTTATTTGAATTGTAATGAGCCCGAGTTTCTTCTTCAAGAGAGCTGCATTGCAAGCGAGCCTGTGTTCTAAAGTTTGAAGTTGCTTGTTGAGTTGAAGCTGCCGGTGTTACTGTGTGCAAAAGTTTTCAAGGCGTAATGGAGAAGAAAGAGCATCGGTCAGGAAGGTGTCAAAGGGCAGAACCCGAAGGATTAGACTTGACATTAAGGGAGGAAGGTGTTAAAAAGGCCTTCAAAGACGCTGGTTGCTGGAGTTTTTGTGAAAAGCTGAAGGGAGGACACACTCAGGTAACAAAAGAATTTGCATTGAATTTTACAGGCTTGAGTTCCAAGGTATCTATGTTAGAATTCCCAGTATCTCCAGAGGCTATTGCTAGGGTAACTGAGATTCCTAGAGGAGGGCAGGAGTGGTTCAAAAATTTCAAATTTGATATGAGCCCCTGTAAAATATTCTTGAAGGAAGCCTATGTGAATGAAGATTTGACCAAGGCTGTACCTAGAAGTTATGTTAAGGAGAGTTATGCTATGCTTCTTACTTGTATTCAAAAATATTTAACTTGTGAGGGCAGATATAACAAAGTTTATTCATATCATTTCAAGTTGTTGCTGCATTTCACGGGTAAAGCACCTATAGATCTCCCATTCTACTTGTTTCGAAGCCTCAGTAAGATGTGTGATAAAATTCAATTAAGGAAGGATGATTGTGAGTCATCACTGTTTCATCATGGCCTAGTTAAACTGTTAGTGATGGATGGCTTGCAGAAGATTGGTAGGGATTGGGATTCTTTCATTTATATGGCCGGTTTCCAGAGTAAGACAGGCCTCACCCCACAACCACTTAGAGAAAGAGAAGAATTAATGGAGGAACCCACTATTGCTGAGCTTAGGAAGGAGGCTAGGGAGAAAAAGAAAGTTAAATCTCAGTTGAAAAAACCAGTCAAACCCTTGGTTATTAAAGAGCCACCTCAGCCACCTCAGTCATCATCAAAGGAAAAGGTCAAGCAAAAGAAGGATGTTCATGGATCAGCTGAATCTGAAAAAGCATCAAGAGTTAAAACTAGGGGTCAACTAAGCAAGGAGAAAGGTAAATCAGTAGCTGTGGAAGAAAGTCCAATTTCAAAGGCCAGTCTAAGTGACCTACTTGAGGCTATTGAATTTGAGCAGAGAGAACCAGTGCATCTTGAACCTATGCATATTGATTTGACCCAATCTTCTCCTGAGAGCACTAAGAAGTCAAAAGCTTCGAAAAGATTAAGGTTTGATGAGCCTAGTGAGGTCTTTATGTTCAAGCCAAGAAGGCCAGTTACAAGGAAACAAATTAAAGAAGCTGAGAAAGTGAATAAAGAAGAAGAAGCTGTAAAGGAGAAAGTGCATAAAGCAAAGAAAGCTGTAAAGTCACCCAGAACTGAGGTAATTGATGTATTGACAAAAACAGTGGAGGCAGTCAAACATAAAGACAAGAATAAGAAGGTCATCATCACCCAAGGAGGAAATGTGATTGCCATAAAGAGTCAAGTGAAGACAGCCATGAAGGATCAGGTGGGAGCAGCCAAAGAAGAAATTGTCAAAGCCAAAAATGTGATTAAGGAGCGTGCAGTTAGGTATGCCAATTATAAAAGAGCTGTGTTGAAGGGCAGCAAAAACTTAATGGGTCAGACAGATTCTGTGGCTGATGTATATACTTGGACTGTCCCAGCTCTCAAACAAGCTAAACTCCTCAGACAAATGAACCTGACTCTGAGAGCTAAAAACAAAGCTTTAAAGAAGGAGGTTTCAAATTTGAAGATGCGGCTAGGTCAGCTAGCTCATTGATTTGAGGAAAAGGTGATATTTTCAGTTTTGGTCAATTTTGTTTGAGTTCCACTATTTTGAAGTCATCTAAGTTTTTGGCACCTGTAGAGGAAGTTTGAAAAGTTAAAAGTTCAAGCAAAGGAAGCTTTAGTGCAAATGCATTATGTTTTAGTAAAAACAGCAGTTTCGTAGCGCACTACAAAACTGCTGTAGGTGCTGTTTTATAAGAAAAACGAGGAGTTTAATGATGAGGTCAGCAAATTTTTGAAGGGAAAGCCTCAAAGACATAAGGGAAACCATAAAGGAATCTCCTAGCTATTCAAAGAATTACAGATGTGCATTTTGAAAAGGTGAAATATTTTGTTTCTAGCTCAAGTCTCGTTAAAGGTACTTTATGACCGAATTGTTAGGGTTTCTGTTAAGGTTATCGGAGATTTTTGTTTGTACACTTGTTCAGCTCACAAAGCTTCCAGCTCATTGGAGAGTAAGGTGATATGCGTTGTTTATGAGGAATTAGAGAGCAGGGGACATGTTCTTTAAGAGATGAAGAATGTTGGGAGACAGGGACCGTAAAAACAGAGCACATCTTTTGGTCAATTAATGAGCCATGTGCGCAACAAGAATCCAAAGCTAGCTCGTTCAGTGTTTTCTCCTCCAAGATACCTCAACCAAAGCAGATAGAGGACATGTGTCAAGACTCAGAAAAACATCATGCTACGAGGAGGACAGATTTTGGGTTTTGAGTAAATTAAGACCATTTGTAATTACAGTTCAGCTATCATGTAATTAATGAATTAGTTATGCAGTAGATAAGGATAGTGAATAGCAACCTTCGATGCTCCCCTCATGCTGGAGGAGGAAGCTCGAGGTGGTTAAGCATGTAGTCCTATATATGAATCAAACTGGGATGTAATAGAGGTTGGATGTTTTTTGGAAAAAACAGAGTTTATATTGGCTTATGTAAAGACTTGTTACAGTAATATAATAGACTACTTTGTTCTTCTCAGGATTCATACTTTGTTCAGATGCTCAAGATGTATGTGGCTTTGTCTTATCCTTTATGTTTTATAGCTCTATAGATATACAATCACTCTGAATTTACCTAGTTGCTCAGATTTTCTGTGTATATTTATGAGTTGAGGTTCATTTGAGAAATGTTTTGAGTGTTTAGACTTTACATGCCCTGACTTCCATGAATGTGTAGTTTATGGTTTACTGAAATGGTGTTTGACTCCATGAGCCCAATGGAAGAAATCTTATGTTGTCTGTCCAACCAACATGTTTATTAAAGTTTTCATTTCAAGAGTTAGCCCTCTTAGTGTTAATCATAATCAGTAGTTTGTTTTGAGAGAGCCCTCTCAGGTTAGGGAGGCTAATCCTTAGCCAAGAGTCTGGTCTGAAACAGTTACATAAAATCTTACTGATTGGCAGCCCTCAGTAATTGATTTTGTGATAACAGTGTCAATGCCCAGGAAGCTTCCAAAATGACACTTGGATCAGGGAATTCGACTGGTGATGAGTAAGAGGGTCTGGACCTCCAAGTGGAAGCAAGAACCTCCAAGTGGACTCAAGAACTGAAGAATAACTGAAGTGGGAGAGGACACTAGTTAGCTTCATGCCAGCTACAAGCTGACTCATCCTTTCTCCAAAACTCCTATATATAGAGCTCTCTCATGAGGTCTAAGGGGGCTGGAATCTTGTGAATGTAAGGAAGTGTTGTTGGTTTGAGTTTAGAACTATTGGGTGATTTGCTTTGAAGGAGGTGAAGAGGAGATTTCTTTCTGCTGGGAGGTGATGCTGGATTGGGCCTTTTATGGTTGTATCACTTCCTGAACTTTACTTCTTCCATTAATAAAGCATTTGAGGTTCTTCTATATGCATGTGTCTCAATGGCGTATTGTTATACTTGTGTATTTGATTTATTCTAATCCTTGAATCAATTATGAATGTATGCTTCTTGTAGTTTCCCTCTCTTGTCATTTTGCAGGATCTTGGTGTAGCTGGGCCAGTGAAAGAGCAAGGAGCTGGGAGCAAGCAGCAAGGAGAGAAGATTGGATCAACCATTAGCGAAAGACATCGGTTAGTGGATCTCTTTCTCCCCTATTTTACTTTCATAAAGAAGAAATCTTAGATAGCTTTGCTTCGATTGTTGCTGAGGTACTATCACCCTTAGAGTGGGATAGGGTCATTCCGTATTGGATACTTTTCCCAACAACAGATATGTTCTTTTTTTTATCCATGATATCACAGCGAGAAAGATATTGATATTGTAGAAATTGTTAGAGGAACTCATTGAGGTTAATTTTTCTGATGTTCTACTTGATTGATACATTCTCATGACAGGAAGGCTTTAAATACGAATTAATATATTACCAAAACAAATTATATTCAAAATTTATACATATAAAAGATAAAAACAAATGTGATTTCCTTCATTTGATTGTTACTTGACTCTGGTGTGCCAAGTTACATGAAATGTGATTGGAAAAAGGATGGAGAGACAATATATAGATCATGTCTTGGATATGATTCATTTTTTGTTGGAGATCCTTCAGGCACATCAGCCATCGACTTTGGAAATTTTTCTAGTAAGTATTCCTATGGTTTTTTAATGTTGTGATTCTTTCACCTCATGGTTATTTTGGGCAAGAAAATGTTTTAAGAATGCATGATAAGATATCGATGGACAGGTAAACAATTTTTTTATAATTGCAATGTCCATTCCATGATATCCTCTCTTTATTGTTTGATTGTATTTTGAACGTTTATTTCAATTTTTCTTTGTATTTTAACTATGAAGTTGAAAGTACTTGGTATTATGTCTTTTTAAACAACAACCAAAGCTTGAAGATGAAATTAATATTACACAATATTGATTGAAATCCTTTTAACTATTTTGTATTGAAATATTTTCATGATTATTAGAAAAGTTTGCTTTCATGTTGTTATTTGAGAACTTGTTGTTTATATACTTGACCAAGGTCACACAATAGACAACAAATTGTTGTTGCGAGTAA
Organism: Pinus tabuliformis; assembly: GCA_031772625.1. NCBI lineage: Eukaryota > Viridiplantae > Streptophyta > Pinopsida > Pinales > Pinaceae > Pinus > Pinus tabuliformis. The sequence continues at coordinate 585,602,916 of CM062808.1, read as the reverse complement.
AATGACAAGGATTAGACATCACACCTCAGATTATTTGTTTTAACAAGTTATTTACAGCTTGAGCTTTTTAGCATGTAACTTAGTTGGCATGATTGTGCCTAAGCTTTCCCTGAAGGTTGAATACTAAGTTACTAAGGTGTTCTTTTCTATGGTGACTTTAATTTGTTTATACAGGTCATCTAGCCACATAGTGGCCACTATCGCTCAACTGAAGAAAACTTGTTCGAGTTTCTTTCTCTTATGGGGAAGAATGGCTTTAACATTGTTGATGTTGAGGTATATGTAATATAAATCCTTTATAGTCTACTTTCATTTATATTCTGGTGTTCATCATCTTTCATGTCATACACTCTGCATTCTAGGTTCTTTTGTTTTCAGAAAAAGAACTCAGTATTGATGGTAAGCAGTAGGATTTGAAGAAAGAGGAGAACACTAACATTGGAGCGACAAATGCAAAAAGAGAGAGAGAAGAGAACCGGTCTAGTGGTACCCTTAAAGCCAATATACAGCATAAGACACACACATAGAGACTGATGTTCAAGTCTTCATAGTTGATGAATTCACCTGTAATGACTTGACAACACAACGATAATGTTTTATAGTGATGAAAACATTGCATGTGTAAATTGTAGTCCAGCCAATGTTAAGTTAGAAACTCATATTGTAATACTCGACATTTCATATAATATAATTTCTGTGGTTGAAATTATTTATAGTTGCACTTGATATTGTTTAGTATATTTTTTTTAACAAGAACGGTTAATGTATTTATTGCCAAAAGTGGAGCAAGCGCCTATTACAATTGATAGTAGCTTTTAAAAACTGAGCAGTGAGAATGAGCATATGGTAATCCCTTCTCCTAAGCTTAAATTCAAAAGTTCTGTGAGTTCTTTGACTATTCTTGTTTTCTGTCTTACATTTTATCTCTAGGAGAGCAAGTTCTGCAACCTTTTCCTTATGTTTTTCTTTTTGATGTTCCTTGAGTTTGTTGTTCCTTCTGGTATTTTTTGTTCTGCTTGTCGTTCCTTTGGCCTACTGTTCCTTCGGTTGTTGTTCCTTTGATATGTTGTTCCTTCAGATGCTGTTCCTTCGAACTGTTGTTCCTTCGGCCTGTTTTTCCTTCGACCTGCTGTTCTTTAGGGTGTTGTTCCTTCTGTTGCTATGCCTACAACCTGCTGTTCCTTTGACTTGTTGTTCCTTCAGATGTTGTTCCTTCGATCTGCTGTTCCTTCGGCCTGTTGTTCCTTTGGCTTGTTGTTCCTTCGGATGTTGTTCCTTCTGTTGTTGTTCCTTCGGCTTGTTGTTTCTTCGGGTGTTGTTCGTTCTGCTGTTGTTCCTTCTGCTTGTTGTTCCTTCTGATGTTGTTCCTTCTGCTGCTATTCCTTCTGATTGTTGTTCTTTCTGTTGTCATTCCTTGATCTGTTTGTTGTTCCTTCTGCTTCTGCTGTTCCTTTGGCCTGTTGTTCCTACAGATGTTGATCCTTCTTTTTCTTTTCCTTTTGCTTGTTGTTCCTTCTGGTGTTGTTCCTTGCACTGTTGTTCATTCTGGTTGTTTTTCCTTCTGCGGCTATTCCTTCTACCATCTGCTGCTGTACATTCTGGTGCTATTTCTTCTGCTTGATAGTCCTTGTGTTTGTTGTTCCATCTGCTTGCTGCTTGGCGATCCTGAATGTGACTTTCAAGATGCCAAATACGACTCTCCCTCTGAGAAGCAGTTCTACCTTCTGGAGATTGGCTAAGGCAAAGGATGGATCGAGCAGGGTCCTCCATTGAGGCTGAGATTACCTTGTGACAACAGGCAACCTTTATTTGCCAGCGAGTCCGCTTGTTTGTTTAAATCCCGCAGAATATGGTATGAGTCGACAGTGTTGAAGTCTTTCAAAGTGTTTCGAATTCTCTGTAAGGTTTTGTTTAAAACTGGGTTACTAAAATCATATTTAGAGTTTAAGAGCTATTTCAGGAGCTCTGAGTCTCCAAATATTTGGATTGTTTTGTAATTTAATTCCTTCGCAATTTGGAAAGCTTTTAGGAGGCTATAACTCTTTGCTTGATTGTTTGAGCTTATGCTTAGGCCCCAGCTGAAACTAGTTTTTTTTCAATCTGTCTGGGGAAAGAATCAATCCTCCTGTGCCTGTAATGCCTGGATTCCCCTTGGACACTCCATAAAAGAAGATAGTGGTTTTGGGGTCTCGTTCCACCACTTAAGAAAGTCACCTGCAGTGAGACGCAGGCGCCAAATATGATCTTTCCTTGGTTTGTTGATTAGATCTTTCCTTTCTCTTGGCACGCAGGGTCCTAGCCACACAGAGACTTCTGCAGAAAGGGTGAGGGCAAAAGCTGGATTATTTGTTATTTCCAACAAGAGAGCTTTTACTTTGGCAGCCACTTCCACTGGTTTCGGGATCCTGTTGTTAAAAATGCACTCATTTCGAGCCAACCACACTTTCCACCAAATGCATTTTGGGATAGCTTGCCAAATGTTTTTCCAGCCTGTGTTTTTAGATTTTTTCTCAGGGTTTTGGTCTACCTAGGAGGTGTAGAGAATAACAACTAAAATTTGGGAGGGGGTGGGTACGCTAAGTCCGTGGAGGACCATCTTCCAAACTTCTTGAGTGAAAACACAATCAATCAATAAATGGTCAGAGGTTTCGATAGCAGAAGTGCATAGGCAACATCTAAAGGGCCCGTGGAAGCCTCTTTTATTCAGATTTTCTCATCTTAGTGTCTTTTATGCATTAGTAACCAAGTGAATAAATTCACCTTTGGAAGGAAAAAGGGAGACCAAACGGATTTCCAGAGCTTCAGAGGTAGTAAAGATGCATGTGTGGCTTGTAATGAGGAGAAACCTTGAGCTGCTGTATAATTTCTAGCTCTTCCCCACCCCCATTTATCTTTGGATGTACAGTGGACAGGGGCAAGGCCAGAAAGCGCTGCACAGAGCAAGTTTTTCTGTGTTTCCAAGGGGTTGGGAACCCCTGGGAAATTCCATCTTGCCCAATTCCCTTTTTTGTCCCAAGAACATATGTCTGCTAGCCGGAGAAGCCCTTTGTTCACTAGCCAAATCTTCAAATCGTTACAGGTATTGAGGGTGGCCAGTGGGGAATTCCCTTGTATGGTGTCCTCCCAAAGTAATGTTCTCTTCCCATTTCCCAGTGTTCTATATAATTGCTGCTGTATATGGTTAATGCTTCTTCTAACTAAATTCCAAATTGTTGTTCCTATTGGAGTAGAAGCAGTAGTGAGGTTTCTCAAGGAGCCTCCCTTTAGATATTTCTTCCAGAGGATTTTGCTGACAAGGTGGTTTTTGTCTACATACAATTTCCATATGATTTTTCCACCAAGAGCCAGATTTGCTAAGCCTGGATCTCGTATCTGTAACCCACCTTGCTGGAGTGATCTATTCAGTATATCCCATCTTACCAAATGTAACTTGCTCTGGTTGCCCTTGCCCCCATTCCATAAGAAGTCCCGAAGGAGTTTGGAGATCTGTTCTGTGATAGATTTAGGAGCTAGCAGAAGGGAAGACTGGAAGATGGGAAGGGTGGAGAGGACTGCCTTTATCAAAATCAACTTCCCAGCCTTTGTTAGCCATTGGCCTCCCCAATATGCTATTTTTGCTTTTATCTTGCTGATTATTTCAATCCATATGGAGGAAGGACTTGGTCCCAAGGTTAAGGGAAGGCCTAGATATTTGATCTTTTCCCACTTGTCATACCCAGGGAATCCCAACGTGCAGGGAATTCGAAGGATAGTTGGGTGTTCTGCATTCCAGCCATAAACCACAATTTTTCTTTCATTGATCAAGGCTCCTGTGGTTAAACATAAGAGTTGAAGTGTTTCTTTGAAAGCCTTTGCTATCTTAATCGAGGCCCCTCCCAAAAGGAGAGAGTCATTTGTAAAGAGGGCGTGATTTATAGGGTCCACCCCTCTTGCTACCTTGATACCTGGAATAGTGCCTATTTCCATTTCCGCTGTCAGCTTTTTGCTTAGGGATTTTGCCATCAAGATATAAAGAAAAGGGGACAAAAGGCATCCTTGGTGGAGTCTTCTAGAAGCTTGGAAAAAGTCAAAAGGTCTGCCATTGACCAGGGGGGCTATCCAAGGTCTGTGTGTGCAGGCTTTTATCAATTTGACAAACTCAGCACTAAAATTGAAGGAGAGGAGGATTTTATAGAGAAATGAGAGTCTAACTCAGTCAAAGGCATTTGACATGTCCAACTTGATGAGCATACCTTTTTCCTTTTGAGAGTGGCTAGAGTGGAGGGCTTCTTGCACTTGGATCACATTGTCTATGAGGTGCCTTCCTTTGATGAAACCGCCCTGCAGAGGGGAGATAAGGTACCCTAATAGAGGCTTGAGTCTATTGGCTAATAGTTTGGCCAGGATCTTGTAGGAGGCATTGCATAGAGAGATTGGCCGGAATTTGTCGAAAGACTCAGGGTTAACTTCTTTCGGGATAAGGGCAAGGAAGGTGGAGTTGGTGCACCCTCCCACTTTGGCTTTCTTTTGAAAGGCTTTGACCATTCTGAGAAGATCGAGTTTTATTACATTCCAGCAAGCTCTGTAGAAATGAATTGTGAAGCCGTCCGACCCAGGTGCTTTATCCGACTGCATTGACCAAATGACATCAACTATCTCTTTTTCAGAAAAAGGCTTCATTAACCCAACATTTACATCTGCAGTGACAAGAGGGGGGATGTTTGACAAAAAGTCGGCAACCAGGTCGTCATCAGATGAACCAGCCTCCTGGAACAGATTCTGATAGTGGATTGTGGCTGCCTGTTTTATGAGATTCTGTCCTTTGATAACTTCCCCCTCCCTGTTGGATATTTCGGAAATGTGATTCCGAGAGAGTTGGGCTCTGCATTGTTTGTGAAAAAAATATGTGTTTTTGTCTCCAGCTTGGAGCCAGAGGCTGTGAGACTTAAGACAACAGTATTCCTCTTCTTGACAAAAGGAAATAAAGGAGTTGAACTGGGCCTTTTGTTCGGTGAGGAGCTGTGCTTTGGTGATTTCAGATCTTTCCATGCCTAGTTGAATCTCAGCTAGAGCCTGGACTGTCTTTTGTCTGTGACTTGTAGGAGTGATAAGGGGTTTTTTTTTGCCCAGGATTTTAGTGCATACTTAGTGTGTTTGAGTTTCGGTTCCCACACGAAGCTGGAGGATCCTTCAACTGGTTGAGCCGAAACGTCAGCCACTATGTCCATAAAGCCCTCTCTCGATACCCAAAGAGGATTGAATCTAAGGGAATAGGGCCGAGATCCTCCTCTTTCTCTCTTAGCAGTGAGATGGGGTTATGATCAGATGTTATTTTGGGTAAAAATTTTGAAGAGATTAAATGCTTCCCCTCCATAAGAGTACTTTGGACTAGAAACCAGTCTAAACGGGCAGCAATGTTGGCTTTACCAACTCTATTGTTGGTCCAGGTGTAACGAACTTTCTTAGGTTTATGGTCTAGAAGGTCCCATTCAAGAATCAGAGACTCCAAAGAGGCATGGAAGGGATCTTTACCCTTTACTCCACCTTTTTTCTCTTGTGGGTCTAGAGTGATGTTGAGATCACCTGCCAGAATGATGTTTGGGGGGCATAGACTTCTAGGAAGTTTGAGAGAGTGTTCCAACAATCCTTCTTTTCCAAAATATTAATAGGAACATAAAGATTGAAAATAGCTAGAGAAATCTTACTTGGGAGGTGAAGAAGATCTGTATATATCCAGTGATGGGTTGAAAAAGAGCTTTTAAGCTGGAACATATCCTCCAACCAAAGGGTTGCAAGGCCCCCTGAACTACCTTTGGCGCTGACCGCTTTCCCTGAGTTCTTTTTCCATTTAGTTTGAATTAGAGATATAAGAACATCTTCTTCTATCTTTGTCTCTTGGAATAGGAGAATGTCTGAGGTTTCCATTTTTAATAGGTCTTTTACTGCTTCAGCTTTCAGAGGGTTTCCCAGACCCCTGCAATTCCAAGAGACAATCTGCATTATTTACTAGAGGGGGGCGGTGCAGACCCACCCTTTGGGGGTCTGGTCCTTGTGTTCCTGCCTAGTGACATTTCGATTGTGGACTGGCTGCCCTGCATCTTTAATCACTCCACCTCTTCTTCTTTGATCTCCTTGCGAGACTTCCTTCCTGCCTTTTTGTTGGATTTCTCAAGAGGTTCATCTTCAGAAGAACCAGGACTATCTATCAGTTTTTTCCTTTTGGTCATTTTTGCATAAGAGGGTGGGGAAGGGGCGCCTACTAGAGGGCCATGATTTTCCTATTGGCTTGCATTGATACAAGGAGTTTCTGAAATGGCTTCTATAGTCTGTTCCTGAGATCTTGAGTTTAGTTCTGCGTCTGCTGTCTGTTCCATTTCTCGTTGCACCTCTCCCTCTTCGAGTTCTGGTTGGTCTTCTGGAGGGTTTAGAGCAGCAAAAGGATTTTTTGAGATGGCAGCATTTGTAGTGGCTTGATCTTTGGTTAAACTCTTCCCAGCAGAGGGTCCTTCGGTCTCTGGATTCCCTCCTTTCCTTTTCGCTCTGTTGGTATGTTTTGTAGTGACAGTTTTTCTGGCTTGTGTCCACTACTCGCCCTTTTCTTTTTCAGATTCTTCCTCAATTTTCTTCTTGCCGTTTCGAGCAAAATGACCGTAGCCATGACAATGTTAGCACTTGAAGGGGAGTTGTTCATAATCTAGTTCCGGAATGTGAGACCAACTAGCTATGGTCAAATTGATCGCCTCAGGCAATCCTATCTCCAGATTGACTTCAACACATATTCTGGAACACGAGTATTGTTCTTTCCTTTTAGCCCTATCAATGTATTTTCCTAATTTTTTCCCGATTGTTTCCATGGATTCCAGGTTCCAACAATGAAGAGGAAGATGAGGTGACCTTACCCAGACAGGGACCGCTGAGGGAGTGTCCTGGGAAGGGTCAAAGTTTAGCATCCATTTATTCAGATAGAGCCCTTGGGGGCCCATGAAATATGGACCGTTTCGGAAGATGAGATCTCAATCTTCTGCTGATTCGAAAACAAAAGCATAATAGCCTATGCCTACCATGTGGCTTTGTATTCCTTCAGAGACAAGGGGCCTCCAGTTTCACTAGACCCATCCATCAATAGCTTTGGGTGAGGGCTAGAGACCCGTGAATTGTCCTATGAGCCCTCATTTAGCTAGGTTCAGCGTAGTCCGGCACGGGTGTTCCGCAAGCAACTCTACCGAAGGGATGGATACGACTTTCTTGAGAAATTTCTGTTGATTCGTGTTTGCTTTCTTCTTGCCACAAGAGGCTACCAATCAGTTGAAGGTAGCAATCTCAAGAGGGGGGGAAGGGGGCCCCCTCCGAAGTTCATACTGGTTGGACTCAAAATTTTGATGAATAGGCTCCTTGCGCAGAGCTGTCTCCACCCTATGGTTGGTCTCAGCAGCAGGAGGCTACCGAGAGAGCTCTGCAGGAGCGACAGCAGCTAGGTGGGCATGCTCCAGAGCCGAAACCTAGGCAGAGCGTCAAATGACTGAGAATACAATATTGTTTAGTATTTTAACTAACATATGTAATTTTGAATTTTCATATTAGATGAACCAATTCACATTGTACGATGTTTTTTTAATTTAGTCACAAAATCATATTAATTAATATATGTTGATTAATAATAAGCACACAAAATAAATCTAAAAATACTAAATTAATATTTTATATTGATTAATGATGAACACAAATAAAATAATATTCGACTAAATTAGTCGTTTATAATGATTATTAATGAAAATAAATGAAATGAATATAAACTACTAAATTAGTCATTAATATAACGAATATGTAACTACCAAAAAAATATAAATGACTACTGCAAATGATTAATTTTTCATTACAAATGACAACTAAATTTTGCATATATATGACTATTAGTAGCAAATCTACACTATCTTATAACACGACAAAAATTTAGTCATATTTCTTTGGTCATTAATTGGTTTTCTCATGATCATATAGTAATATATTTTGTTGTATATTTGGTCATTAATTGTGGCAATTAATAACTAAATCAATAATTAAATTAATGACCAAATTAATGACTAAGTATAATGCTAGATGATAAAATTGAGACAATCAATTAATGACTAAACTAAAAACGACTAAAAGTTGGTCGCGTTATAAGATATTGTAAATTAGCTACTACTAGTCACCGATTGAAAAGTAGTCATTTATATGAAACTTTTAGTCGTTGTTTTATTAACTAATTAGCCATTTTGTACTAGTGAATTATGACTATCAGATAATTATTAGTTTTAATAATTAGTCTGAAATTGCGTTTTTAGTATTTATGTATACATGAAATTATTCAGAAAAAAGGTACTTTTTGTGACTAGTTAATTATGAGTGAATCTAAATACACAATAAATTATGGTGCCTCGGTGTTTCTCTAACGTTATCCGATTATTGTACCAATTGATCCCATGTCCTATACTGATTTTGGTGAATTCCTCTTTGATGATGTCCAATGCTAATGTAGTGGACATTTATCCTCGATGTTTTTCTGGGCCAAAGGGAGGCTCCACAAGTAACAACCAAAACGTAGCCTCAAATATATTATTGGGGGCCAAAATGCAGTAATTATATGACAAGCCAAGAAACATTGCACGTTAATCATCTTCCCTTTAATATTGATTAATAATTTCTTTGCATGATCATGTAATACTAAAGTGTCAAGTAGGGTCATTTAAAGTCAGTCATCCATCAATATCACCTTTGAGAGTGTTTAGTATTTAATACTTCCTATTACACACATAGTAGATCACCAACTTCAAGGATAGCAATATAAACACAACAAAAATGAAATTAAAAGAAATGCTAGGAAGTCAAATGCGACTAATCTTGAGTCAAGAAAATACCAAGCCCTTCACATTAGCAAGGCATTCTTAGGCACTAAAACAAAAAATCCTTCCATTGCATCATTTTCACCTTTCTTTAATTTATTTAATTGATAACATAACTTTCAGAAGGAAAAAATAAAAACAAAAAATAAATAAATCATTGAAAAAGGTCTCAAAATCCTAACAAATTGTTGAGTGATTGTCGTATCAATTAAACAGAAAGGCAATCGTTCGATATGCTTTTAACTTGCGGAATATATTGAAGAATATGAAGCTTTCTCATCCCTTACTCCTAATCAAATTGTAATCCGTGGGTTCCAATCAAGTAATCAATTTCCCTCCAAGATAGTTAAGAGATCACTTTGGAGAAGGACTTATAGAAGCAATGGGATAGTAGAAATGGTATTAACTAGGAGGAAATTGAAGCACTTTAGTGGGTGCTCCAAAATATTAGAATGCAACTAAAAATGATTTTATACTCCCAAGACACATTTTAAAACAAAATCCATTCAGTTGCATCTAATTTATTTTCCACCTTTCTGTAATATGTAATTCTTTGAGCAAGAATAGAGCATTCATAAATATTGTCATGAAAGAGGACTCTTCATAATCCTAATAAGTTGGGCTCTAACAAATAAACAATTTCATGTAGTCATTAAATTTTACATGGTATATTTCAGTGATTAAAATGACAACTTTATTCTTAATCTTATTACAACAAAAATAAATTCAACCCTAACTAGTTGGGATCTAACAAATCAAGAATGTAATAAAGTAAACTTACATGATAGATCTCAATTATTTGCAATGACAACTTTATTCTTGATCTTATTACAACATAGATAAATTCAAGAGTACATACATATTTCTGTATTGAACACATTCCGAGATTTCATAGAAATATAATGATACGATTTACCTGTAGGATTTGTCTCCATCACACAAACCTCTTTTCATAATAAAATTATAAATCCCATGTCTGCATTCCTCATCCCCGACATACCAATTATTTATAGTGGAATACTTTATCGTTGCTCCCTCGGTGCAATAGAGATCCACTATTGTGGCATGGAGATGATTGGTGTCATAAAATGGTGCAGTGCATCCTTCAATATATGTCACAAAACTCCTCTCACCTCACAGAACTCCTCTCATCTACAACAATAAGAGTCCTCTCAAATTGCCTAGTCTCCATCTCATTCATCCTGAAATAAGTGGATATTTCCATGGGTGTTAGTGTGCTTGGGGATTTAATAGAAGGAACTATCACTAAAAAGAAATAAATACAATGCAGCATAATAATTATCAGCAGGAGGAACAACCCTACCAAGCTACTTCCTAACTACATAAAGGTACTCTTGAATTACCTCTTATAATGAACAAAAGATAACATTAACTGCCTATAGAGTCTACCTATGCATGGTAGCAATGAAAACATTGTAAAAAGCAACATTTACAACAACGTTGGTCAATCTCTTCTTCTAGTCAAGGGCATGCCAAACTTTTGAAAAGTATCAAGTAGGTCAGGGTCCGCCTCATCTAGGCTCCTCTTCTTCTACTACTCTCTCTGTTTAGGTTCATAATAATAGGAAAGTTCTTGGAAATTGATGGGTGGGTAAAAGTTATCATACCATTTGGGTTCTTACATTTTTAATCATTGTCTGTAAGCATTGAATCTAAATTGCAAAAGCCATTCATTTTCATTATTTTTAGCTGAAACTAACCTAAGCTTTGGAGATTTATAAGGTTTAATGGATCTAATTATATTCTACTTAAAATATAGTATAATGGTTTACAACTGTAGTCATTGAAATCCAAATCTAAGGATGAAACATAAAATATTTTATGTTCATGATTACAAGAAATTTTAATTTCATGTAACAAAGTTTGAGGAAGGTCTAGCATTTTCATCCTACCAGAAAAATTTCTTGCATCACTCTAGACCTTTGAATTTGGGCATGGTAGAGTCCATTACACAAACAATCAAACACTAAAAAAAGGTGAAAAGAAAAAATAAAATTTCATGCATTCTGATCCTAGAAAAGTTAGGGAGGAGCGAATTGGTCTGTACAATAAGGAGATGCAAAATGCTTACTTGTCCATTGTCCTTTGATGAATTGTTGGCAACAATCAAGATCTACATTATCATAATCATTAAACCCATTGTACAATAAGGACATGCAAAATGCTTGCTTGTGCATTGTCTTTTGATGAATTGTTGGCCGCAATGAAGATCTGCATTATCATAATCAATAAGCCTTCATTTCTAGATAAAATTTATGCTTTGATCATATAAACCCTCGAAATTGTTTATCCATAAGAACAAAAATCATCTTTAGTAAAAAGGAAGAACTCTCCATAGTCCAAATTCATACCCATGTAAAAGTTACCAAAATCTCAATAAGGACATGCAAAATGCTTACTTTTGCATTGCCTTTTCATGAATTGTTCGCTGCAATCAAGATCTGCATTATCATAATCATTAAACCCTCAACTCTAGATAAAATTTATGCTTTGATCATATAAACCCTCGAAATTGTTTACCCATAAGAACAAAAATCATTTTTAGTAAAAAGGAAGAACTCTCCAGAGTCCAAATTCATACCCATGTAAAAATTACCAAAATATTCAAGATCTACATTATCATAATCATTAAACCCTCAACTCTAGATAAAATTTATGCTTTGATCATATAAACCCTCGAAATTGTTTACCCATAAGAATAAAAATCATCTTTAGTAAAATGGAAAAACTCTCCAGAGTCCAAATTCATACCCATGTAAAAATTAACAAGATCCTCAAGATCTGCATTATCATAATCATTAAACCCTCAACTCTAGATAAAATTTATGCTTTTATCATATAAACCCTCTCATAAGAACAAAAATCATCTTTAGTAAAATGGAAGAACTCTCAAGAGTCCAAATTCATACCCATGTAAAAATGATCAAAAACTTCGCATTATCATAATCATTAAACCCTCAACTCTAGATAAAATTTATGCTTTGATCATATAAACCCTCGAAATTGTTTACCCATAAGAAAAAAAATCATGCTTAGTAAAAAGGAAGAACTCTCTAGAGTCCAAATTCATACCCATGTAAAAATTACCAAAATCTCCATGTCGAATGACCTTTCCCTTCCTCCATCTAATTGTTGATGCTCTCCTCATGTGTTTCCCATGCAAACTCCATCTGGGGTTCGAATCCAATGAAATCCATAGATCATGTTGATGGTCTTCCTTCTTCTAGCGTTTCAACGCTGATATAGACAAGGCAAAGAAAAATGTAGTGCTACAATGTGATGTTGTAATATGTGAATACTTTATTTGAACCCAACGCTGAACTGGAAATGAAAAAGAAAAGAAATATTCATAATGGAAAAAATAAAAGAAATACTTATAATATAAAATAAAATGTATAAATTAAAATTGGTTAAATGATTTATTTTTAACAAGAATTTGTTATTTTTGCATAAGATGCTAAGTTAAAAAGAAGAAGAAGAAGTTAAAAATGATATTGGGATGAGTGTAAATATTTAAATATGACCTCAAATAATAATAAAAAGTTAAATTAATAAAAATAACAAAATTCAATTTGTTATATTTTGATTTTGTTATTAACTTGTGAATAGGCTTTGTTATAATACTATGGTCCAATACCATGACTTATCAATACTACAAGTCCAAAAACCATAACTTATTTCACAACCAAAATACTTCATAACAATATGACAAGATTAACTATGGATATTCACCCCCACATTACGGTAGATATTATTAACTTGTAAAAATAGCATTTGTTACAATACCATGGGTCAATATCATGGATTATCAATACCACATGCCCAAAAAACATAAATACTTTACCATGGATATTAATTTGTAAATAGGCTTTGTTACAATACCATGGGCCAATACCATGGCTTATCAATATCACATGCCAAAAAACCATAACTTATTTCATAGTAAAAATGTTTTATTTTAATTTAATTTTACAACATTTTTTTAATTGAATCTAAAAGGGAAAATGTTACAATTTGAGATATATCTAAACACTCTATCCTCACCACTACTAAAAATATTCCCATATAAATTAGATTAAGGTTTTAATAAAATTAAGCTATGGTGGATCTATGCCGATTCTTTAATATATATATATATATATATAGCTAAAGAACTGGAATAGATCCATCTTAGCTAAGGATCCAAGGGATGAGAGCAAGCAAATTGACTAATTATAATATATTAAATATGGTGCATGACTTTTTAAAGTTTTTCATTATTTTATTTTCTTTGACATGATTGATCCAAAATATAGGTTTAATATTTTACAACCAATTAAGTTTTTTTAATTTAGATAATTTCTTAAACACAATACAATGTGATCAAATTTAAGAGAGAGTTGGGGAGGGGGCGAAGAGAGGGAGGGAGATAGTGAAAAAGTTGGAGGACAGAGAGAGAGAGAAAGAGAGAGTGATGGGGGGGAGAGAGAGGGAGGTGGAAGAGAGGGAGTGAGATGAAAGAAGAGAGAGAAGAGAGAGAAGAGAGAGAGAGAGAAATGGAGTTGGAGTGGGGGAGAGAGGGAGGAAAGAAAAAATACATAGAGAGATAGAGGTGGAGAGAGAGAGGAGTGAGAAGGGAGAGATGGAGAGAGAGTGAGGGAGAGAGGAGAGGAGGGAAGAGAAAGAAGAGGAGAGGATATAGATAGGGAGAGAATGGGAAGGGAGAGAGATGGAGACATATAGATGGAGAAGGACAGGGAGGGGGGGAGATAGTTATAGAGTTGGAAGGAAGAGAGAGAGAGATATAGGGAGAGTGATTTGGGGGGAGAGATAGAGGGAGGTGGGAGATAAGGGATAGAGATGAAGGAAGATAGATATGAGGAGAGAGAGATGGAATTGGAGGGGGTAGGAGAGTGAGGGAACAAGAAAAACATAGAGGGAGAAAGGTGGAGAGAGAGGGGGTGAAAAGGGAGTCATGGAGAGAGAGTGAGGGAGAGAGGAGAGCAAGAGGGAATAGAGAGAAAGATAGAGATAGAGAGGGAGAGAAGGGGAAGAGAGGGAGAGAGAGAGTGTGTATGTTTGGGGGCTGAGATAGAAAGGGGGAATAAAAAAGAGACACAAATACAAATATAGATATTATATAGTATTATATAACCAACCTAGATCCATATTAACCTTATAACTATCAAGTGCCGAGAGAGATCCAATTACTCGAGGTGAAATCATTTCCTCAAGTTTTGCACTAGAAAACAAAGTTTGCACCTCGAGAGATTGGACCCCTCTCGGCACTTGATAGATCCGGGGTTAAGATGGATCTAGGTCGGTTAATACGAAATTAAAGTAGTTTTTATTTGATATTATAGTCTTAAAAATTAAAATTTCCCTTCAAATTAATTTCAAGTTGGAACTAGATCTAATTAGATTCAGTGAATAGATTTTTAAAGAATACATAAAATACTTTTTTTATTAAGAAATATATTTTTTAAATTACAAGTTATTAGAGATAAATAATGCAAATTTGGCTCACCTATACACCATGTGAGGATGAATAAATGTTTAAGGAAGGATAAGCTTTCAACCAATCTTTAACAACCTTTCAATCCCATATCACTTGTAAGTTTAGATTACTTGACACAATTAAGATGACTAACATAAAAAACCGATTCATATTATTGTAGTACTTGTTAGGTAGTTGTATTTTTGTTCTTAGACTAAATTAGTCATTCATGTTAGTCATTTTTAGTTGTATTACTTATTAGCTAGTCACATATTTTAACCCGTGACTAAATTAGTGATTTATGTTAGTTGTTTTTAGTTCGGTCACTTAAGATTGCTCATTTTTGGTAGTATTTCACTTGGAAAAGTTGTGGTGACTAAATTTCTTAGTCACCTAGTCACTAATTGCTCATTTTCTACTAGTGATTGCCATACCTAGTGACTGAGGATGATTTACTTGTGATGGAATGCTAGCTGAAGGAATGGATGACTCCACCCATTCGAGCAACTGGAACAAAGAGGGGTACCTTGCTGGGTGCAGGTACAAGTGGAAAAGACGTCAACATGGAAACAGAAGAAACAGGGCGTGAGCAAGAACACGAAGAACACCTCAGTAATGCAGGGGTATCATAAGATTCACCCTTCATAGTAAAAATGAGACCAAGGACGAATAAAAATGTAGATAAGTCCAAGGGAGAAGTACCACTTGTCCTCACTGAAGGGGACATCAACGAGATAGCAGAAAAGGTCTAGGAGATCAACACGGAGACATGGGATAAGATCGATATTTACTAAAAAGTGATCTTGGCTGAGGTACAATAGGGCATCACAAAGTTGAAGTCATTGCCACATACAACAAAGAAACCATAGCAAGTAACCCTGTCATTGAAGCTAGACCAACGAATAGAGACACAGTTCGGAGTTTGAATTGTACAGGTGCCAGCTAGGGCACTGCTGCTTGACACATTGGAAGACAGAGAATGGACTAAAGCATGGAAGAGCGTGCATATAAAAATCTTTGTGTTTCCCATTAAGATGTTTCATGAATTCCACCAGAGCCTGAAAAATGAATTGCAAGAACATGAACAACAAAATTTGGCAATGGCAGTGCAGGAAAAAAAGGAGAAAGTCAAGATGAAGAAGGAGATAGAGCAACTGGCTCAACACAGAGATGAGGTATGGCAGTGACAACTGCAGTTGGAGGAATCCATCACCAATAATTGCAGTACAGTCCCTTATGTGCAGGTCCTTGAGGAGAACCCACCAAAGGAGAAATTCGTGAAGCTCGCCCTCACGATAAAAGAATCGAATAACAAAATATCCAAACTAAAATTTGATTATGAAGTGAATATATCAGAGCTACAAATAAGGCTACAACCATCCATGCCACCAGAAGTATGGGAGAAGTGGCAGAAAGATTTAAAGGCAACATTGACAGGTATCGCTGACATAGTGACGGACTGCGGAAAACTGTTAGATGAGACAATGCAAATTTGGACCTCACTACAGGAGGATCCAAATATCCAAAAGATTGAGGAGGAAATACGGGAAAAGAAGGGGAGGAACGACGAGATCCTAGAAGCTGTAAAGTACCTACCAGTTCTACAAAGGTTGGCCAATATTACAGAGGGAAAGAGCCTCTAGAAGAAAATTGATGAGCTTCTGAGGAAGGAACAAATTTTGGAGGAAAGGACGTAACCATGGTAGGATGAGGCCCATGCACTTTCTCAGAAAGTGGATGGGTGGCTGAAAGACTTAAAGAAAATCTAGGAGGAAATATTGTAGAAGGTTGCTTAGCCAGTTACAGAGGCACTACTGAAAGAGGTGCGACAAGTAGAAAAGTAGATGGCAGGAATAGTGCAGCAATACAATGCAGTTTACAGTATAATTGCAGCTAAGATCAGAGGAAATCCATCTGAGTGACTCAGGACGAGTCATGGGTGAGTGTTAGGGACCTGTTGGGCACAACCCAACTTGGTCCAAATTTTGGTTAAGGACTCCGCATTTTGAGGAGCAGACCGCACAGAGCTGGCAAAGATATATTTCATTGTGTGGTGTTTTGGGGGTTTGGGATGGCTCAAAGCCCCTTATTTTGTAACAGGTAACAGGTTTTAGTCTCTTGTTTTGTCAAATCCATGGCATGTGGACCATGGTATTTTAGTCATGAAGATCTATATAAAGAAGTGTAATAGTTTGTTAAATATAATCTAAGATAGATAGAGGATATCAATAGATTGATTGTACCTTTTTGTCTGTACTTTTGGAAAGGCTCAACAACTGAGTGTGTGGAGGCCTAGAAAAGTCTGTAGCTAAGTGCATAGACCACCCGCAACTGGTTTCACATGTCAGAGAAGTGAATTTATTGAATATCATTTTAATAAATAAGAAGTTTTGGTGAAGTACTTGTGCATTTATCTATGTATATATTTTATGTTATACAAGCTCTTTACTGAATTATGTGAAGAAATACTAGTTACGTTCGTCTCTGTTATGATTATGAAGATGTATACGTTAATTCTCTGCAAGGAGTCATTTATGTATGTGAAGTTGTATATTAGTATAAAATATAAGTAAATACACGAGCACCATTCCACGCATATCCCTTCAACTGTAGAAACCTAGTTCTACAACATCCCATAACTGCTTCGAGTGAGACTACGAACCGCTTGTAGTTCATTGTCGAAAGGGCCAGTAGTTAAGGGTTTTGTTGGTGCGCAACACACTTTGAACCTGGTTCAAGCCCCCTTCAACTACAGGGTTTGACGCAACATGACCCTCTCAAAGAAAAATTTACTAAGAAGCATCCCAAAGGTAAATTTCCAAATCCATTCACTTGCTGCTCGGGTTAGCTAGCACAACAAGATCCCATTGAGTGAGCATGCCTAGTGATAAAAGGTGCCCTTGGGCACATGATCCATCACCCCAAACTAACAACTTGTAATTATATGAGGAGCCATCCTACCAAAAATATCCGTAATCTGGTAGCTACAGCTCAAGTCCCAATGTCATGGAAGGCTAATATCAAAACCAATCCTCCCTCAGCAACACCAGTCATGCAACACTACCTATCCCACTCATATGGAGTCATCAATAATTGTGGAGGCTTACTAGGCACCTCTTTCCCATGTGGTTAAATTCCAATCAAAAAATAAATATCCACCTCTGTAGATATCGCTAGGTCCTCCCCTCGAACCTTGAATACTCCACAGTGTGGCCACCATAGTTTTACTAGAAATCATATGAGCTCCTCATACAACCAAAATAAGGGACAATAAAAGTACTTGAGTAGCCCCCATCTGGAAAGGTTTAACCATGCCTACCAATTATCCTGAATTATAGCTCGAATATGTACATTATCATGTTCTCTCTAACGAATGGCCATTGTGAACTGACTACATGGAAAGAGGAGTAAATTAAAAAATACACAATGCTACTACATCACCATGGTTGTACCCCCTATAGCCATGGTGGTTCACACAATTATATCTCATATAGTTGTGTGGGGTACCACACATTTGGGTCTACACGGTCACTGGTACTACATCGAACTTATGTGTGTAGATAATCGTGTGTTTAAATGAAAAATAATCAAAATGATGTTTGTGACTGTTTCTCACCAAAATGTAGTGTCCCACACATATATACTACCTAAATGTGCACCTATTTGTGTGGCTATGGATGCTACATCCATGAAACTATGCACCTAACAGTCACAACCATTGTCGTGACTATGTAGCTCTCACCCACATGATCACTATGAATTCCCTTGAGTAACCCATGTGGATGTGGGCCCTAAATGATAAAAAGGTCATACAATACCCTACCATACAACCTACCTACCCTAACTACTAAAGATCACAAAGGATAAGATACACTTTTCCCACCCTCCATGCACCTTGACTATAAGGCAACAAAACCGCACTCAATCTATCATACCCGAACTGGCATGATAAGATTCACTTCAAAGAGAATTTCAAAACCTAGTACACCCTCGCCTTAAGTTCATCATAGGGTCCCCATGTCCTAACCACGTTCACCAACAACTTCCTCTTACAAAAGGTGAATGTATGCAAAGTTCAATAGTTTCCCACCTCCATGCATTTCCCTATATAATAATAACCTTTGCATTATTAACATCCATGACTGTCACTTCTCACCTAGGAATCATTCGTTTGCACAACTTGTAAAAATGGCCACATTCTTTCTTTTAGACTCATTTCTTACCAAACCTTTGAATTCCTAGGCACCCATACAATTGATCATTATAAGTGCATCGTTGAATTCGCACTTGGCCTCTCATACCCCCATAGTGAAGTAGACCATTTGCATGATCCCCTCCATTCATTTTCCCCACGTCAAGACCCACCAATGGAGCCTGCACCCACTGTGATCATTCCCCTACATCATAATGCAGGTCTCTACACATTGGGGCACCAGTCTCCATGTTTGTATATACCAAACCACCCTCAAATTCTTTTGGAAACTATACAAAAATTCTTTTTGGAAGCAAGAACTTCACTCATTTTCATATATTTTACTTTTGCGACAATCCCTAATTACCCTTTGTTGGAGCACAACTGTTACACATCATCTACTCAATTTTGATTTAATGTCATGTCCCTCCATCACTTCTATGGAGAATATCATATTTTTTTGGACCCAATTCACGCAGTCAAAGCAACCATCTATCACCCCTTAGATGTCCTCCCAACTATAGGGGCTTGCATATATCATTTTATTTTGACTACCACCACTTGCAGAAGTGCTTCAAAATTAGGAATTTTATAGTCTCCATGTCTTATGTTAACCTCAATCATCATGCTTGTGTAATTCATCCATGGTTCCCTACCAGATCAAAGTCTCTAATTGATTTCATGGAAAACCTCTCTTTTCATATGGTCGCATCTTCATTCCTATCGACATCAACTTTCATTTTCCAAGAAAAAAGAAGTACCTTGGTGATGGGTCAAGGAATTAGCTCCTTTTAGACACCTTGTTGTTATAATTTTAACCATTTTCACATTCTATAAGCCTTCATAACCATCCTTTTTGTATACTTTATGTCACCATCCATACAAATATCTTAGCTATCAAAGCTACAAAAGTTGCAAGAAATATATTCAAAGGTAACATGTCCAATATTATAGTGTTTTATAGGTTTTATTTAAAAAAATAAGTTAAATTATGGAAATCGCAGAAATTGGAACAATATGTAGCTTTCTTTTAGTTGTATAGTAGGTTCATAGGTTAACATGCTTCGAAGGACAGCTAAATTGAACCAAACATTAGAGCATGTGGCAAAAAATCATTAAGATGATTACCCACCTATTAGGAACACTAGAAAGGCAAACATATCATCACTATAACAAGGTGACCATTTTGTTGGGTCTCCAAAATGTCATCTTCATCCTCTTCTTATCCACTCTTAACCATATTCCACTATCTTATAATCTTGCGTTAAGACCATTTTTATGATTATATATGGGTTTAGGATTATTATTTTCCAAAGCATTTATTTTAGTATTTTGAGTGAATTTATGACTAAATATTAGAAAAATAACATTTTTTCACTTATATCTAAAAGTTCCATGAGTTTTTTGATGTTTGTATGCATTTTTTGAAGATTCCAGCAATGTCATATTTGACCATTTAGTCTCAAATTAGAATTTCATCTTCAACCCTTGAATATTTGAGGTAATCATTCAAGGACATTTAATAATGAAGAATCATGAAAGTTCTGATAATATTTCTATCAAATATTTTAGATATTTCTGAGAGGATATGTAGATATGTTACTTGCTAGATGTTAACACATGGTTGTAACCATATGAGATATTTGTGAATCTAGGAGAGATTTGTGGATCTATGAGAGATTTTTGGATCTATATTTATTAATCAGTTATCTTAGTTTTTGTATAAATATAATTCCCTTCTCCATTAAAAGAGAGGAACTCTTGGAGCATAATTCCAAACTATGATGGAATAACACACATTTAATAAGTTCTTGTGCTATTTAGTTTATAGTTTTATATTCTTGTTTTGTTGTAAGATGTAGTTTTATAATATATGTATATTATATTAGTTTTCTTATGTTTTAAATTAGTTTCTTTTACAGATTAGTAGTAGCACTTTGCTTAGTGTTGTAAGTGTGAACCTTTAGCGCCTGATCAAAGATGGTGATCTAGATTAGCAACAATTTTCAAGTAATTAAATTTTGATGCAATTTATAGGAACACTAAGATAGATATTGAAAAACTAAAATGTGGGTTTTGTGCAAAATGAGCCCATTTAGGTGAATTGTGAGAATTTTTTCAAAATGATGCATGGTTTTGGAGATATCCATGGATATTTCAAATGGAATGTTCCAGATTTCATGTTGCGGCAATCAAATGTAACAATAGGGGAAATAATTTGAAATGTCCATCATATTAAGAAAGAAATCACTCATTTTAAATGTAAATCAATTTAGTTTTTGAAGTCATCATGATTCTCTAACAATTCCCTAATATTTTTAATTAAGAAATAAATTACATTACAATGGTCACTTAGTTTAGGATTTGATTTATGTACTTGTTATAGATACTTTATTTTCAGGTTTCTAATTGTCACTTCATTATTTTCTTGTTTGCAATAAAGCACTTGAGAAATATAAAAATACAAAAAAATTTAAATTCTAAAGCATTCTCATTTGTGATTAGAGTTGCTTGCTTTCATAGACTAACAACATTTGTTATCATAGAATAGTTTTGAATGCTTTCATAACTAGATTTCCTTTCTTTCATGAAGTATACTTTCCTTCTTTCATTAGATAATATTTCCACACTTCCCTAGAATTAATTTCATTATTTCATAATTTAGATGTATATCCTTTCCTAGAATAATTTTCTTGCTTTCATGATCTAGAATTATATGATTTCTTAGAGTAAAAATTTCATGCTTTCATAGATTAGATGTATATGATTTTCTAGAGTAGTATTTCATTTCATTTCATTTTATTTTCTTTCATAGAGTATAACTTTCTTTCATTGCAATTTATTTTATTTAAAATTAAAAGCTAAACTCCTAAAATATAGTGTGACATATACTTCACAAGTTTACTTACTCAAGTTTAATTTATAGTAATTTAAAGCACAATTAAATTACCCAACATGTTCCAGTTAAAGTGGTGAACAATTATGTGATATAGCATCGAGGAAGAATACTAAAGAATTGTGACATGGAACCGTGAAATAACATTGAAAGATCATGATACAACATCATTGCATCTTTGTAAGATTAAGCGTTGGAGAACAAGATTCAATGGATAACATGTGTTCTTGTAGATTCATACATCGTCATTCAATAAGACGAGTTATATGCCTTGAGTCTAGCATATATTATTAAAAATATTAGTCATCGTATCTAGTTCTGATTTATAGTAAGAAGATTCTAAAAACTGTTATTTTATAGACTTTATATATTGAAGTTTTACTCAATAGAACATAGATAAATTTGAATTAAAGTTTATTGTATGAGCTCTTTATATTTACTATTATTTTCATACTAGTTGAGTTATATTATCCTTGGTTCCTAATATTCTCATTTAAAGATCAAATCATGCAAAGTTACTTCAACAATTTTACACTAATCATCATAGCTGTTTCTTTGGTAGCTTCGCAAATCTGCGAAAGTGACAAATCAATAGATCATGGACCACTTTACATGAAATGAGAAGTCATCTACTAATATGATAAGGCTAGGTAGTTCATATCAAGACATTCCACTCTTGAATTGGAATTAAGGAGCCTCCAAAGGACTCCTTATGTCTCTCAATAGATAAAATGTCATAAATGAGCCAAGGGGAGCCAACGCATGAGCATTGGCCTATAAATACTAGTGGAATTGGGACCAAAACAAGAGAGAAGCCAATGAAAAGTTATGATGCCAAATTTCCTAACCTTTTAACATTTTTTTGTGTTCAAAGAGTTCGCCATTGAGATCTCTCATAGGATTTCTTTGAGGAGAAATCATTCTTTCAAGGAGAGGGAAAAGGGACCTTCCTTTAATAAATCCATAGATTCCATTGCCATATCAAATCCATTTAGTTCTTATGGAATAATTTGTAATTATTTTCATCAAGCAACAAAACTAATCCTTGCTTCTTTTTGATGGTGATGGATTCCGCCAACATACATGGGGTCTCCCTAATGTGAAGTCCCAATTATACCTCACACCATTTGGAGTAAGCACCCCATCTAGATTATTGGCCAAGCCACCATAAATGTAAGGTTTTCCTTTTCTATAATGAGTAATTTAAGAGATTACACACATATCCTTTGAAATCAACAAGTAAGTTGACATTGTGAAACACCAATTGTAATGTGTAGAAGGAGGCATTCATGAGTGGGAAACAAGAGTGAGTCTCTAGAAGGAAAGTAATAGTACTATCCTAAGAGAGGCATACGAGAGCAGGAGAATATACGTTAGTTATCTAGGGAAATAGTTCACATGGACACACCAATCATTAAAGAAAATACAACACACATTCAACAAGATAAGTACCAAATCCAATGAAGTAGTTCAATTTCCTTAGTACATATGAACATAAAATATACCACAAACATCTAAAGAATAATCTTACAACATTAATGATACATGCATAAAAATGTGTTGGCTCAGTGAGCTTCAATTTAAGGGAAATATCCAAGTACAAAGTTACAATGGTGAACACTAGCTCCAGTAGTGGAACATCAAGTCACTTCTTTCTTCTCCAAGGAATGATATTTTCTCTTATGTCAAGCTATAGAAGCCACAGCTAGCTCTCCAAAGTCTAAGCCTCAAAAATCCCCTTTCTTGAGTCATGAGGTTTCCTTTATAACAAGAGGAATGACCTTTCATATCCACTATGACTCTTGAGCTACCCTCATGACTCTTGGACTCATAAATGACTTTTCAACTTCTATAAGACTCTTTTGTCAACATGTGACTTTACATATTCCACATATGACTCTTGGAATTTTACCTCTTTTACATTCGTCATTTTTTTAGAATACCATGATTACATCCATAAATGATGTGGCAATACATATTGACACATATGACATTATGATAACACTTGTACGAGCCATGACTTGGCATTAATGACATGGAAATCCATGATGATGTGGCAATGCCAAGCTCTTCCCTTTGCTACTATGTATTGCATTATTAATGAGAGATATTCTTTGTTCTTCATATTCACCCTCCAAAGGGGCTTGGATCAACATCGGAACCTTTTGAGTTATCATGCAATTTCTTTATTCTTTCTTGGTCCAGGATCTCTCCATGTCTTCGTGATCATTCTTCTTTGTTATTCTTCTCTGCAAGTGCTTCTTTGTTCTTCCTCTTGAAATCTTCCTTGAGCATCAGCTTTCCATGTTGAGTTGGTACACCTTCCAATGAAGATCACCCATGACAAGGAAAAATAAGTCTTGAAATCATCTATCCTATCTCTACCTTTCTCATGAAATAAGTTTCTTGTGATAGCCATTTGTGAGGACTGGAAGAGGAAGGCTTGATGGTGATGGCGCAGTTGAACTCAGTAGTGGTTGAGGAAGGTACCACTGCTCACTAAAAATGGGCCATGAGCAATAAGGAGGGGATCTTCAGGGTCCAACGTAGTGGGTAAGTGAAAGACACAATGTGATGAGCTCACTAAATAAAACAACACCATGTGTTAGGCTCAAGAGAGTAGAAGACAATGATAACACAATTGAGCTTGACAGTGAGCAAGGGATGACCCCATTTCTCACTAAAATTGTGCCATGCATCGAGAAGGCAAGGAAATATAATTCTTGGTGCAGTGAGGAAGTTTAGTGGACAAGGGTTGAGGACTTGTTGACTAAGATTGTACCATACACTATGACTGAGAGGTAAGCTTAAGGAAAGGCACAATACTCTGCAACAATGATCTACAGGGGGTGCCACTATCAACTAGAATTGTGTCATGCATTGGGAGGAGGAGGAATCTTAAGGCTAGTGAAATTTTCTTCCGTAGTGGCTGACTATTCACTAAAAGTATCCCATGCACCCTAAGCTAGTACATTTTTCTTCCACAATTCCTGATTTTTCACTAAGAGTGTGCCCTGTACTTAGGAAGGCTCATTGGAAGAGGAAATTATCCAGTTGGCTAAGGTAAGCAGTAAAAGTCAAGTCACTTTGTCCAAGGAGAGGTTTAAGGCACTGTGAGAGGGAAGAGGCTTTGTATGGCACAATTTTCTTTTGCAGAGGGCCACTAGAAATGCTCCATGTGCCCTACAAGGTAGAATTGCTCAAAACTTAATGTAGTGAGACAATATAAGAAAGAAGGGTTAGGTGACTATGGTTTGAAGGAGCTGACCTTGAAGACAACTCAGTGCATAATTTTGAGAGGAATATTTCATCATATAGGCTCATGGATAAGTTTTTCTCATCACCTGGTGAAGGATTAAAGCTTTTAGAATTTGCACGAAGCACGAGGACCAATAAGAGCTCAAAAATGGCTAAGTGTGAGATCAGTAGAGTAAGAGAGGGAAAAGCATATGAACACGGCTCAAACATGGATCACACACATGAATACCTCAATACAATCCAGGGGAATGCACATGAATCATGGACATCAATCACACCTTGAAATGACAGCAAAGTGACGCTTATTTCTAAATGCAATAGTTGAAACACCACATTGTGAGAATAAGAATACAAGTTACGACACAAGGACCAACTGTGACTACAAAGTGCACTAATTTGTAGGAATGCGTCTAGTGCATATTCTAATGATATATAGGACCATATGATGTAGAAGAGTGCACTAGAACTTCCTCTAGTGATGTGCAAATATGTGACACATATAGGAGATGAAATAGTTATAAAAGACACTTGTGACAATAATAAAACATGAAAATGACACTTGAAAAAGATAAATAAATTGGGGGCGACACATGCTAGAGTGAAGATAACATGAAAATTAGATTTGTTAAATGAAAGAAATTAAAAATGAAAATCATGAAAAAGAAAGAGACACTTGTGAAATCAAAGGTGTGCAAACGCGCCAGTTGAGAAAACTTGTTGAAAATAGAGATACAATTGCAACCAAAGTGAGCGGGAAACTGTCAATGGAGAGTGCGCACTGACTGTAAAATGTCTAGGCTTGCATAAGAAAGGTGTGATCATGCATTTATCAAGGTCCACGAATGTGAGTTCAAGTAACTTTGACACTTAGATTCTGAGAAGAAGACTTAAATACTTTGCTAAACATTAATTGACCATGAAGTAGGCTCCAAAATTCAAATGTAGGAATTTTTTTTGAGGATGTTGATCGCATCGTCAACACTTCCTTACCTCTTACATTAAATTTTTTTTATTTCAATTGTTATTGCATTATAGTTAGCAATATTTGATAGATTTAATTACATTATTTATTAGTATATATGCTTTTCTTGCTAGTCATTTTCTTGTTGGCTCTATGCAGGGATCAATAACCTTGAAATAGATTGGATTCTAGTACACCATCACCAAAAAACAAAAAACAAAGGGTATGAAAGATGATCATTCAATTGACATGGCCAAACATAATTGTTTCCATGCTAGGAGTTAATTATTCCGTGTAAATGAATGCAAGCACACCTCTGTTAAGGAGTTGTTATGTAATGACAACATGTTGGGGTCACCCTAAATATGAAGAAAAACATTTCAATTGACCTCGTGAATACAAATATGGAGTATCTCCAAGATAGAGATGGAGATGGGAATGAATGTTGAGTTAAAATTTCAGATCTAGTGATTACTCAGAGTTGAGAGTTAATGATTAGACTTATATATTGTGGGACATAGTGAGATAGAACCAAAGCTAGAGCCATAGCCAAGAGCCAAAGCTAGTATCTAAAGCTTCCATGAGCTACATCGAGATCCAAAGTTATATCTATTTCTAGGAGTAAGATTCAAAATCCATGTTCTAAAAGAGGAGATTGGAGGCACATTGATCCATATTTATTTCCTTGATCTTTTGGAGACCAAGAAGCCTCTCAATGGGTAGGTGTGATCCGAAATGGATCAAAACAAACGAATGAGTGTAAGAATAAATACCAAAATTTTAATCTAATAAATAATAAAGATTTCTAAACATTGTAAATCGATGCTTATGTTAAGTTGGATAAACCCAAAAAAATAATGTGAGAATTACCTCCCATCTCTCCTTATTTCGTTCTTCAATTGCATTCCCAATGGATCTTCTTTACAAGGAGAGAAATATGGCCTTAGATTAATGAAAACATTGTACTATATATATTAATAAAATTTAAAGATTGAGCCCCATTCAAATATGGTTTCCCACTTGCGTTTCCAAGGTAAAAATACATTTGTTAATTATGCTTTGTTGAAGTGTTTATTATTATGAGAATATTTCAAGTGTGTTGATGCTACTTTTTTCATGTTAATTTGATGCATGATTATTCTTTGCCTTTGAGAATTTATTTTTGAGTGCTAGTGATATACATTAATGGCTCTAGAATAACCATTACCCATTTCACTCTCACTTATGGGATCAATGATCAATAGGAATTGATTGTTGTAATTCTTTAGTAGAGTTTCCATTTTGAGAATTTGTCTCATCTCTTGCTAGATATTGGGTGTTATTCTCTCTCCCCTTGGATTTTTTCACATTTTTGGAAAATTTTATCATTACTTCGACCGTCAATTGATTACTTGGGCACCTCAAGTCTTCATCCAGTTGATTCTTTCATAACCTAGTCAATTTTTTCTATTGTTTGACATTCTCCTTCCTCAAAGCCATATATCCTCTCTTTGAGAAGTTTTGCATTACTTTGAGAATAATTTTTAATTTCTTGAGTGTTATTAAACATTGTTGGAACATTTTGTAAGTCTTTGAGATATTTTCCTACTACCTAGGTCATGTTGCAAATCTTTGGGCTGTTATCCACTTTCCTGGAATGTTCAACAAATCTCTGAGATTCTTTCCCACTTGCTTGACCTATCACTTACTTCCTTAGATATTTTAAGTAGTTGTTAGGCATCCTGATAATTTGTTAGCATTTTAATTAGTGGTTGAATGTTTTATTTCTTTCTCAAATAGAAATACTTTTCTCCTAAACCACTTATCTCTTACCTAGGTATTTCTATCTCACCAAGGTGGCCTATGCTAGTTGTATGAACCACACACACCCCATAGAGACATTCTCTCTCAGTAGGCATCTATTTTGTTGGTTGGGAACTTTGCTTGCTACTTAGTTAATTGTACTCATCCCCATTTGCTTCTCCATGTCAATGAGAGTTGATATTCACCCTCGATGTTTTTTATAAGTATAAGTATGTCCCTAGGCATTTTCTAGAGCCATTGAATGTCTGAATCTATCCTTGGGCATTTCTAGAGTTGTCGGGTGTCTAAAATCCATCACTGGAAATATTTTACTTAGAGATAGAGCTTAAATCCAACCTTACTATAGGGTGTTTTTCTACCTTGTTGAGGTTCCAAATCCATTGCCAATAGATTTTTTCTACGACTAAGTGTTTAAATTGATTCATCAAATGTTTTCTTTACTTTTAGTTAAATCAGAAGTTATTTGGAGTGCTATCTTATGATTGGGTGACTCATTCTATGTTTCAGAATGATGATTGCACTTGTTGGTTAATTATTTTAAATTTGCATCCCTCGTATTCATTTTTCATGTAGATAAGTGGTTATTACCTCTATCATCAATTCTGTGGTTTCCTTGGTATGATCAAAAACTTGTGTGTGAAGAGTTGTGAGGTGTAGCATCCCTTTTGTAGCAAAGTATTTATTTTTCTTACAAGAGTTGGAGTGAAAAATGTTTCATTATTTCCACAAAAATTGTTTTCAAACAAATTCTACCACGAAATATACTGCTATGGAATTTTTTGTCATAGAAGTTGTTTTCTTATAGATGCTTCTGATGACAAGAGTTATTTTCTATGGAAATATATACTAATTTTTTTTTTTCTCAGTGCAAGATGTTGAAAATCCAGTGAATTCAAGATTGTTTCTACAAGGTCACCCCCAAGGACAAACCTTACAACCATTGTAAGAAGAATAATATATAAATCCATGTATAGGATGGGTAATAGAGGCTAGTGGCCTTTTTATATATAGAGTTATTTGTACAAGAATGAGAGAAAGATAAAACACATATTTTTGTAGATGATTTGCGTTGTAGAAGAATTTTGTCTATAGGCCTATTATTTACGGTTCAGACTGTGAAGGAAGAATTATATCAAAGAGAGTCTCTAAAAATATGGAACATGCATCAATACTTGGTTCTAGATCATTGTCCATAATTCTTGTTGTCATTATGAGATAAGTGTTGTCCTTGATGGCAAACCTCACTGATGACAAATCATAGTACAGAAGGTCAGCAGCAAGGAATTGATGATCAGACTATAAGAAGAAGAGAAAGTTCATACACGCAGGTTCGTTAAGCCCAAGTCGCGTGTACACGCAGGTTGGCTTCAGTAAAAGCGCGTGTATGTGGAAAAGTACCTTTGGTCCATGGCGGTTATTCCTTGGAAGTTGTGCCTATGGTTTTGGACCTTGGCGTCTCGGCGGACGTGTTGATCCCTAGTTTTGAAGTTGATGGTATTGGATTTCTATGGTTTTGGCTCTTGGTATTGAACAAGGCCTAAGGCTATATAAGGAGAAGGAAATCATTAGGCAAAAGTATCTGAAATGTCTTGAATATCTGATGAAGCATTAGATCCAGTATGCAGGTTATGGGTTGATGATGCATTGCTTGATCTGAGCTAAGGAGAGATCTCATCGGTTGATCTAAGGAGAGATCGGGATCAAATGGTTTGAAATGAACTATCTTTATGATGCTTATTCTAGATCTACATACTGACGCATGTATTGTTCTATAAGTATTATGAGTATGATTGATGTTTGGTACAGCTGCAAGTTATGAGAAATTATTTTTAGATCTGTACGCGGGTTGTCTTTGGAAAAAGCGCGTATACACGCGGGTTTGATTCATCAAAGTAGTGTATACATTGTAAAGCTTGATACTTGAAGTTGCAGATGGGTCTGATGGTTATTACAGAGTTCTGTGTCTGCTCTGTGTTCTGGTAACAGGGTTTCAGTGATTCAGAGTTTGATGATTGTTTTGAGCTTCAATGATAGTTATGGGTCCAGTATGAAAATTGGATGAAATGTGGCCTTTCAGATTATGTGTTGTGCTTCAGTGTATCCAGTCTGAAAATTGATGAAACGTGGTACCTGGACGAGAGAAGATTGTAGGCAAGCACCTACGTACTAGTATCTAAGCTAGTACAAAAACTAAGGGAGATCTTTGGAGCATTGTAGCAGGTAGCAGCCTGTGTACTAGTAAATGGATCGGCTAGTACAAGAGCAAAGGGGGTTGTAGCTCCCGTACTGGAATAAGACTGCACCAGTACAAATATTGTAAAAGGATTTTCTTATTAAGAAGAAGATTGAGATGACTTGCAGCAGGTGGTTTTCACCCACATTGGGTTTCCACCTTATATCTTTGTGTTCATGTGTGTGGCTTTGGTGTGATGATCTGTTTTGTTATACTGCACTTGTTTACTGTTAATATGGTTAATAATGTTCTGATGCATTTACTGAGGATAAGCTAACTGAATCATAAGATCTCTGGATATATGCTAGTTTCTTTAGACACAGTAGCGTGTACACGCGGGTTCACTTAACTGAAGTAGCGTATATGAATCTGAGTATGAAATTGAAAAGTTTTATCTGATCTGATAATACTGATTCACCCCCCCTCTCAGTATTATTTCCAACAATTGGTATCAGAGCAGGTCCTTTGGTAGAAGCTTGATCGCTTGAAGGAGATCCGTGGAACAATGGGAAAGAAGCTTAAGAAGAAATCTCATAAGAAGAAGAAGACATCTCAGAAGATCTATGACAGTGGGAAAGTCGATTGGGGATTAGGTATAAGAAGTTCTTCAGATTCAGAATCAGATTCAGAATCATTATCAGGTATGAATGTGTTATCCTCTGATGTTCCTGCTATATTTCCTTGTGAAAGTGATGGAAGTGATAGTGAAACTACTGAACATGCTTTTATGGGTGAGCAAGAAAAGTATCAAATAGAGGCAGTATTTAGAAGGCTTGCAGACAAAGTTAAAGATCAACAAGATCTATTGAACAAAAGGGAATGTGCTTTCAAAGAAGAAGTTACCAAACTAAAGGCCCAACTAGAAGAAGGAAACAAGGTAAGAAAGCTTCTCAAGGACAAGGAAGACCAATGTCAAAAATTGCAGCATGAAGTGACATCATTAGGAAAAGAAGTCAACGAAAGAAGCACAACCATCAAGAAACTCAAAGATAGATCCAGCTACTATGAAAATCTTGAAGCTACAATCCTCGCACTAAAAGGAGATCTTGAAGAATCCAAGAAGCAGAATGAAGATCTACACCAAGCAATTGAAAAACAAGACAACGAAGTCATCAGCTTAAAATCACAGTTGGAATGTGCCTTCAGAGTTCGTCAAATGCAGCAGGATCTGAATGAAAAGCAAGAAAAGGAGATACTCAATCTAAGGCAACAAATGGAAGAAGGAAGAAAAGTTGAAGAAGACATGAAGAAGCAATGTCTAGAAAAGGAAGAACAACTTCAGGTTGAGGTAAATATCTTGAAAGGTAAATTAGAAGAAAAGGATAAACTGTTGAGATTTCAAGATAGTACTAAAGCCTTGGATGATATTCTTAGTAGCCAAAGGTCTCCTGCTATCAAGACTGGTCTTGGTTTTCATGAATCTGTTG
This sequence comes from Pinus tabuliformis, assembly GCA_031772625.1. Classification (NCBI taxonomy): domain Eukaryota; kingdom Viridiplantae; phylum Streptophyta; class Pinopsida; order Pinales; family Pinaceae; genus Pinus; species Pinus tabuliformis. Next base: position 585,571,788 of record CM062808.1, on the reverse strand, counting down.
AAGGTGAATCTAGTTCACAAGGTGAGGCAAGGAAATCTAAAGAGAAAACTAAAATGATCAACAAGGAGATGAAAGGTCAATCCCATCAACAATCAAGGAAAGAGACTCCTCAAAGAAGATCTTTTACTCCTCCTATGAATAATGTTGAATGTTATGTATGTCATAATCTTGGACATGTTGCAGCTAGATGTGGAAGAAGAAGGGTTCAAGACCATCATGTAGAAAGATCATCACATTCAAGGTACTTTAATGGATATTGTTTTGCTTGCAATATGTTTGGTCACAAAGATGCTGATTGCTACAGGAGGAACATGAAACATGTTAGATGTTATGCATGTAACAAGCTTGGACATATAGCAAAGGAATGCAGGAACAAAGGATGGACATCACACAAAAGGAAGAAAACCTCATCACACTTGAAGATATGGAGGAAGAAGGAAGTACAGTCAGCACAATGTACTGAGACACAGCACAACACAGACATATCAGACTCAGAGGGAGCTGAAAGTGTAAAACTTCAGTGTCCTGAATCTCATACGCAAGTTCCTTAAAGGGAAGTCGCGTATATACGCGAGTTAAACACTGCAAAGTCGCGTATATGGCAGTCTGAGGAAAAGCAGTGGGGACAGGATCAGAAAAAGGATCTGATATGATTCAGTCTATTATTTGCTCTATTGGTTACAGTCTGCTGAGGATGTGTGAAAATGTTTTGTTACTTGTATGATGACTAGAAGTGTTTTGATCCTAACTTGAGGATGATGATGTTTTGATGCTTATTGCTGATATATGCATGATCAGATCTAACAGATGGCACTGGTTGAGGGGGAGCATATGCCTTTAGTAATTCATTGTTGGCATTATCCTTGGTGATGATTCTTATATGGCTAAATGATATATCTTTGCTATGATGTGGTTGTGAGTTGTCTATGATAAACTCTCATATGATTCTTGAAGTTACATAGAAGATGTTCAGATCAGATTTATGGTTGATTCTTTGGTGCTTACATGGTGATCTTCATAAGAACAAGGAGAAGTACAAAGCTTGAATACACATCTTCCTCACTTGATGATGAGTCACTTATATACTGCTGTTGTCATATGCATAAATATCATACAGTTATGATGCAGGCACTCATGCGGATAAGGATTGTTGCTGATGATGATATCAAGAATCTTTGTCAAAAGAATTTGAGCTCAAGATACATAGTGCTGATACATGGATGACTACTCAAGTTGCTTTATTGGAGACATGGTGATGAGTTCTTATCTATATGATGATAGGTTGATCCTTACATATGTTGATTGATGCAGATGTTCCCAAGTAATGATACTTGAATCATGTAGATCTTGACGTTGATGTAGTGGCTATGGTGGTTTCACATGTAATGTGAATGATTTCATGATGATGATTAAAAGGAGGAGTTGACATCTATGTTCAGACATACCTTGCTGCAGGACATTTACAGGTTGCTGATATGAAAATGGTTGTACGCGAGTTTCATAAGGCCTATCCGCGTATATACGCTTGTTTATGTGGATGCAGACGCGTATATGGAGTTTTTGAAGGAAATCAGCAGGGACAGATGTTGGTTGCAGAAAGTTTGATATGGATCTGACAGAGATCATTTGGCACAGGTTCAGAGGGAGCAGATAATCTTCCAATGATGCATTGTTGGCATTATCTTAAAGCTTTTGGTTCTGGTTCACATTTGTTGTTGGCTTCAGGTGGAACAAAGGTGAGAGGAGAACAGAAGGATCTCTTGGTTGCTGATCTGAATGATGATTATCAGATGCTTCTGGTGACTTTCATAAGTCTTGGTCTAGTTCTTTCGTCTCTATGTCATATATCTCTTTTTTGGTATCTCTTTCATGGTGTCAAGGCCATGTAACGACCTATTTTGGTTTCCCCACTATGCCTGGGATGATTGATGCAATATTATTGGTTGTCATATGTAAACTTTTGATGTATCCCCACTTGGTTGGGTGGATGAGTCATTTTTTGTATATCCTCACCTAGTTGAGAGATGGATGTATGTATGATTCTTTGGTGATAGGAAGGTCTTTTATGATGTATAGAGTCATGTTCTTCTTGAAGAACATCTTTTGTAGATCTTGCCTACAGTCAGGAAGAGCATGAACAGCACACTTCAGCAGTACAGAGACTTGGCATGTACTCAGGGGGAGCATTGACAGATTGGTACACTTTGGCATATACAAAAGGGGAGATCATTCAGAGAGTTTAACAGATACTCAGGGGAGTATGGACAACGAAATGTTCAGCAAAGGAAGAGAACATCCTGGTCCACCCTTTGCCCTTGATGTCAAAGGGGGAGAGTGATTTGGTGTTGTTGCCATCAAGTCCAAAGGGGGAGATTGTTGGCATTATGATGCATGTGTTGTACTTGATGGCAACCCTCTCATAGAAGAATATCTCACTTATGTATAACTGGATGAATCTTCAGAAGAGATATCAGATGTGACTGATGGAGGATAGCTCAAAGGAATCAGATGATAATTCTAAGTGTGACAAGTTAGCTTTGCCATCAAGTCCAAAGGGGGAGATTGTTGGCATTATGAGATAAGTGTTGTCCTTGATGGAAAACCTCACTGATGACAAATCATAGTACAGAAGGTCAGCAGCAAGGAATTGATGATCAGACTATAAGAAGAAGAGAAAGTTCATACACGTAGGTTCGTTAAGCCCAAGTCGCGTGTACACGCAGGTTGGCTTCAGCAAAAGCGCGTGTATGTGGAAAAGTACCTTTGGTCCATGGCGGTTATTCCTTGGAAGTTGTGCCTATGGTTTTGGACCTTGGCGTCTCGGCGGACGTGTTGATCCCTAGTTTTGAAGTTGATGGTATTGGATTTCTATGGTTTTGGCTCTTGGTATTGAACAAGGCCTAAGGCTATATAAGGAGAAGGAAATCATTAGGCAAAAGTATCTGAAATGTCTTGAATATCTGATGAAGCATTAGATCCAGTATGCAGGTTATGGGTTGATGATGCATTGCTTGATCTGAGCTAAGGAGAGATCTCATCGGTTGATCTAAGGAGAGATCGGGATCAAATGGTTTGAAATGAACTATCTTTATGATGCTTATTCTAGATCTACATACTGACGCATGTATTGTTCTATAAGTATTATGAGTATGATTGATGTCTGGTACAGCTGCAAGTTATGAGAAATTATTTTTAGATCTGTACGCGGGTTGTCTTTGGAAAAAGTGCGTATACACGCGGGTTTGATTCATCAAAGTAGCGTATACATTGTAAAGCTTGATACTTGAAGTTGCAGATGGGTCTGATGGTTATTACAGAGTTCTGTGTCTGCTCTGTGTTCTGGTAACAGGGTTTCAGTGATTCAGAGTTTGATGATTGTTTTGAGCTTCAATGATAGTTATGGGTCCAGTATGAAAATTGGATGAAATGTGGCCTTTCAGATTATGTGTTGTGCTTCAGTGTATCCAGTCTGAAAATTGATGAAACGTGGTACTTGGACGAGAGAAGATTGTAGGCAAGCACCTACGTACTAGTATCTAAGCTAGTACAAAAACTAAGGGAGATCTTTGGAGCATTGTAGCAGGTAGCAGCCTGTGTACTAGTAAATGGATCGGCTAGTACAAGAGCAAAGGGGGTTGTAGCTCCCGTACTGGAATAAGACTGCACCAGTACAAATATTGTAAAAGGATTTTCTTATTAAGAAGAAGATTGAGATGACTTGCAGCAGGTGGTTTTCACCCACATTGGGTTTCCACCTTATATCTTTGTGTTCATGTGTGTGGCTTTGGTGTGATGATCTGTTTTGTTATACTGCACTTGTTTACTGTTAATATGGTTAATAATGTTCTGATGCATTTACTGAGGATAAGCTAACTGAATCATAAGATCTCTGGATATACGCTAGTTTCTTTAGACACAGTAGCGTGTACACGCGGGTTCACTTAACTGAAGTAGCGTATATGAATCTGAGTATGAAATTGAAAAGTTTTATCTGATCTGATAATACTAATTCACCCCCCCTCTCAGTATTATTTCCAACAATTATTTCTCCTCGACTTCATTTTCAACAACTTTTAAGGTCATGGAAGCAATAACTTTTTTAGGGGTGGCTAAATCATTGAAATTTTCATGCCTTTCATTATGTTCTATAGAGATTGTTCATGTATTTCTTTTAAAATTGTGGTAACAAGAACTCCTTTAGGGGTGCCTAATTCCTTGGAATTTCATACACTTTTCACATTGTTATCTATAGATTGTTCAAGGAATTCCTCATACTTTTGTTCATTCTAGATATTCGAACGAAAGTTTTAATAGCCTTTGTTTGAATAGCTTTAGGTCCATATAGATTAAAAAAAAAAATTCTCTAATGGCTTAGGAGATTATAGGGAAAAATAAAATATATTAGTGAGTAGGTACATCCATGGCCCTATCCTCAACCGAAGGTATGATTGTTGTAGTGTTTTTGTCACATTGATGTACCATAAGACAACTTATTTGTAGTAGGTTGTTCCTTGCAAAGGAAAACAAGAAATTTGGTTGTTGTCAGTGGACAAGTATGAAGAAACAAAGTGTTTCAAATGGTGGAGACAATACATACACCAGAATAAACTAAAACAAAGATATGAGCACATAAATAATGCTTAATGAAGCAAACAAGTTAACATAATTATGTGAAATGGATCCCTTTATTGACTGTTGGTGGTAGGAAATGAATACAAATAGTAGAATACTAAACACTTGAAGAAAATTATTTGAGAAATGGTGCTAAAAACTCCTCAGCAAGGAGGTTATTTTCTTCACTCTCTTTTCAAGTTTCTCCTCTCTATCTAAGAAGTATCAAGGAATCTTGGAGTCAATAGCACATCCGGGGTAGGTGTGAGTATGTTCTAACTGACATGAAGAGGATGAATGAATGTGGATCATGTATGAGCTCTGACCAAGGGAAACTATGGATTTCCATGAGGTACAAGGCATGAAAATATGGGTGGGAACCATTTTCGTAAAAAAAAAAAATTGTAAACTTGCCAAAAGAATGTAAAGGTGGTTTGGGATGTACATACACAGAGACGGGTGCCCCATGTAAAAAGTATCCTACATCATGATGGAGGTAAAATGTATTTGGGTTTATGAGGAAGATGAAGTGACGCAAAAGATGTTAGGTCCCTATAATACTAGTGTAGCCCCTTATTGTTATTAGTACAACCCCCTTATTATATTGTTGTGCCCATGTAGTCGCCATATTGTTATTATTGTGCCCCATAGAAACCCATTATTGTTATTATTGTTCCCTTACATTATTATTTTTATGTCGGCTCTAATTATATTATGACCCCTTAGACTCCTATATACAGAAAGGAGGTCTTGTCATTTGTATCATCTAAGAATTGTTCATTTGTGTAATGTAAAGGAGGTTGACCCCTCGAAGAGGCTGAATTATAAGGCATTGATCTATCTTTTCTATCTTTTTGTGAGCTGGTTTCATAACATTTGGTATCGGAGCTTTGGATTCTAGGGTTTCGCTGCTCCAAACAGATCATCATGGTATTTTCGCTATAACTTTTTTTCTGCGACATTTCAGAAGCTAAAAAAAAAACCCATTTGCGAAGAAATCTTGTGAACTACGCATACAAGTTTCATATCTTGTCTCGCTATATTTTTGGAGATATGATATGAGGAAGTTAGGGTTTTTGCAAGCTCCAGAATTTCATCTAAAACAGGTCATCGTGGTAGTTTCATTTTCGCTACGAAGTTTCAGAAGCTAAAGAAAAAGCCCATTTGAGAAGAAATCGTTTTGAATCTCAGGTCTGAATTTCAGATCTTGTCTCGCTATATTTTCGGATATATGATCTGAGGAAGTTAGGGTTTTTGCAGACTCCTAAATTACATCCTAAACAGGTGACCTTGGGAAAATCGTCATAACTTTCTCTCTGAGCAACAAATTGAAATTTCGTAAGAAGTTACAAAAAGAGGACGGACTATAGTTTTCTGTGCATAGTTTTCAGATCTGAAGGTCGAAACAGTGACACATGGCATGTCGTACAAGTTCGCTCTACTGAAACATTATATAATCAGGTCATCTTAGGAGATTGGGTATAACTCTTTCTTGGAGAATCAAATTCTGATCAAACTTGCGGGGTTAGAAAGAGGACTTAGAGGGCTACTGCAGGAGAAAATTTCAGAACTTTGAGATTTGAAAGTACAGAGTTATAGTCATTTCAAGATCGAGCTCCTGAAATCAAGAAAAGGCGATATGAGGAAGTTTGATGGAAAGGATCCAGTAAATTGGATACTACAGATGGAGCAATATTTTGATCTACATGGTGTACCACTGTTACAAAAGGTATGTATTGCATCTTCATATTTAGAACCAGATCAATTTTTATGGTATAAAGGGCTTTGTTCTCGTAAACAACTTGTTACATGGTCAATTTTCATGGAGGAAATGATAACACATTATGAGGATACAAAGAGCAACACCTTCTTTAGAGCAACACCACAAAAATTGGAAGAAAAAAGAGAAAAAGGGCTTTGTTACAAAGTGGAAAGAAAAATTATGGCAACAAGGAAGTTTACCCCTCACAACAATAAATATGGAAGTGTTGTTTCTCCTAGCCTTCCACAACCTACAAGGGTCACACCACAATAATTGGAAGAAAAAAGAGAAAAAAGGCTTTGTTACAATTGTGATAATAAATACATTAAAGGTCATAAGTGTGCTGAGAAGAAATTATTTTACATTGATTGTGGAGATGAGGAAGAAAAGGATCAAGAAATGTCAAAAGAAGAGTATATACACCAGGAACCAACCCCAGAGAAAGGAGAAATGAATCTGACCATATCTTGTAAAGGACTGGAAAGAATTACCACTCCTAAAACTCTCAAGATAGAAGGACATATCAAGAACAAAAAGGTTCAAGAAGTGAAAGATCACATTGAGAAAGAAGAAATGAATCTCACCATACCTTGTAATGCATTGGCCGGAATTACCACTCCTCAAACTATCAAGATAGAAGGACATATCAAGAAGAAAAATGTTGAAGAAGTGAAGGATCACATCAAGCATCAAGAAATGAATCTGACCATATATTGTAATGCATTCAAAGAAATTACCACTCCTCAAACTCTCAAGATAGAAGGACATAACAAGAAGAAAAATATTCAAGCAGTGAAAGATCACATCAAGCATCAACAACAAGTTCTCCAAATTTTAATTGATAATGCCACTTTGGTGCAGAATCGAATGAAACAACAAGCCAGATCAACATCACAGTGAAAGAAGTTTTGATGTAGGCGATTGGGTATTTTTACAGCTACATCTCAAGCAAGCAATTTATGAGAAGGAAATGTTAGCAATATTACATGCACTTAAGAAATGACGACCTTACCTAATGGGAAGACACTTTAAGGTAAAAATGGATCATGATAGTCTTAAATACTTTTTAGTACAAAGATTATATTTAGAAGAACAGAAAAAATGGGTCACAAATATGTTGGGTTATGACTTTGAAATCATGTAAAAGAAAGGGAAGCAAAATTTTGTTGTAGATGCACTCTCAAGAAAGGATGAGGATGTGGAAGCATTGTTTTGTGCTATTTATATTATCCAACCAGATTGGATACACGAAGAAAGGGATGAATGGAAAAAGGACGAAGAAGAGTGGCCACTCATTCAAAAGTTTCAGAAGATCCCAGTTCAGACAATATTGCCAGAGCTTTATGAGGAAGAAAAAATCATATTGGAACCTAGAGCATTCACAGAAACAAGAACCCAAAAGCTACGAAATCTATCAATTTCAGATTATCTCATCAACTGGAAGAACTTATCTGTTGAAGATTCCATATGGGAGGACAAGAATTTTATATAGAAGCATCAAGAACTACTCAAGCGTTGAGGACAACACTTTTTTAAGGAGAGGGGCATGTTAGGTCCCTATAATACTAGTGTAACCCCTTACTGTTATTAGTACAACCCCCTTATTATATTGTTGTGCCCATGTAGTCCCCACATTGTTATTATTGTGCCCCATAGAAACCCACTATTGTTATTATTGTTCCCTTACATTATTATTGTTATGTCAGCTCTGATTATATTATGACCCCTTAGACTCCTATATATAGAAAGGAGGTCTTGTCATTCGTATCATCCAAGAATTGTTTATTTGTGTAATGTAAAGGAGGTTGCCCCCTCGAAGAGGCTGAATTATAAGGTGTTGATCTATCTTTTCTATCTTTTTGTGAGTTGGTTTCATATCGAAAGGTCTTATGATGCATGGAGGAATGATAGGTCCAATGTAGAATGCGAAAGAGAGTTCGCCTTTATCCATCATAAATGAGTAGGGTGGCTCGGGAGTAGGGTTGGTTAACACTAAGTGAATAAAAGGTATATGAGACTGATCTTCAAGATATACAAGTGAGATGGATTTTGGTCATTAGTAAATGGTCATGGATTCCAAATAAGATGTGGGGGTATATAACATGAGGTAGTTCATGAGTAGCGAGTCTTTATCAACCGGCACAGACCTTTAACATGTGCAAGGGGAGGTGATGGTAAATGTGGTCGAGATGATGGAACCTATGGTTCATTTTAGACAAATGATGTCAGGATATGCAAAGCTTGGTAGGAAGCCTGTCATGCTGAGTGATGAATAATACCTACCCTGTCGGTGGCCACCGGGGTGCTGATTTTGGCAAGAAGTCGTTGACCTATCTGTGACTTCAACGACCAATACCCCAAGTGAAAACATCTTGATAAAAGCATATGTAAGCTAAAAATTAGCTCAGTAAGATGAATAAAAATAGGAGAAGGTGCACCTAAAGTAAATTTTTTAGCGTGCACTGGGCCCAAAAGATGAATTTGGGATTGAAAGGGAACGAAGGGTACCATGATGAAGGTGATATGGTCCCTATCCTTCTGTCTGTCACGGTTATGGAAATGGAGGTCATGAGTTCTTGTATCGGGCTCTAAAAAATGTCAAAAGGGGTGATATATAGGAAAAAGTGGGCCTTAGGCCACCACATTTGTATTTGCTTTATTAGGAGGACATAATTTTTCCTGCAGATGTTTCTTGTCATTTCGGTTAGCCTGTGAAACTAGGAAGCATACAGGGAGAGACATGTTAGTACTCATAACCCTACCTTTGTCATTTTGGTAGACTAGGCTAGGTAGGTTGTACAGGGGTGCCCTGTATGAAATTTTTTAAGGTGGAAAAATTTGACAGCGCGAGCAACTGAGCTTCAGTCGTGTGGTAGCCACATGTATTTCATGGATACACATGGCTACACCAGGGGTAATGCGCTGACAACTGCACTCGACCTCCCAATGTTGCAGCATCCGTGCGTCTGTGTTGAGGACAAGTGTGTGAAAGTGAGTTTGCTCAGAGAGCAGAAGTGCAACCCCAGATATGGGGTCACCGTGGTCTGTGTGCTAGTAGACATGCACACCATGTGTTTGTTTGAATAACAGATGCATGCCCTACGTGCCTTTTATGGGAAAAAATGAACAATTGAGTTATAATTAATTTTGGCAACCTATGAGGCTACTTGTTTGAATTTTGACATCCTTGATGGAAGGATGGGTATGCTATGGAGAAACCGAGATTGCGAGCCAATATGTGCAACTATCGCAATGGATGTTGTTCCGAGTAGGACATTGGCACATTGGGGGTTGTTGAAGTTCCTTTAGAACCCTATTTTGAGGTTGCAAGATGTGTTCTTGTGCTTCCTTATTCGATGCTAGGATGTGGATCGCCAGATCTTCATCATTAGACAGACTGATCTACCGATTAATACTATAGTAGATATCTATTTTGTGACTGGATTGGTGCCTCGTGGGGAGGTATTGTTGCATCCCTTACTGGATGGGCATGTGGATATACACATTTTGGTGGAGGAAGAGGGCCATTGTGGGCTTAACCCTTATGATGAGGGGTGTATTTGCGCTACCTCGATTAGAGATCTTACTGAGTGAGTGAAACTAGCAATGATTGTGTGATTATGGTGATGTGTCTTGATGATATGCTTCTATACATGTTATTCATTTATGCATTTATGTGATGGATATTCTATTAATTCTTCATGTTTCTTTATGGCTATATATATGTGATACATGCCAGTATAGGATTTGATTAGCTATGTGGCCAGCTATATGATTTTGATTTCTTGGTATATGTGAAATGTGATATGATAAAAATTTTGGGCTAACCTTTATGCATGAAGATATTCCCGAAAGAGGCATGGATCGTGAACCTTGAAGGTTCTATTCAAATGTGATACAACAAGCTAGGAATCAAGGAATACATGTGGGTGACTGATACCTAAATGGGAGGCATCAGCCAAGAGACCTATGATGACATCGTACTCAACTTGATTGTTGGTTGTTGACCCTATACATAGTCCATTGGTGAGGCATATTGTATGGTCGGGAGAGTATATGGCCTAGGCCACTGCAACAAGGTTTTGAGACCATCGAGAAGCACCATCAATGAACCCATGGTGATAGGCTGGTGGATGATCCATCTGTGACACATGATGAAAGAAAGGTTTCATAGTTCATCCATGATGAATTGGTCATCACAAAAATAATTCATGGTACATAAATTTTCATACTAGGGCTAATTTCAATGTTATGAAACTTTTTAAGATAGAGCCCATTGACGAGATATTTGAGGCAAGTCCCATTAGGCTCTCCTAAGATGTATGCCCCCTTAAGGAGGTAGTGTTTGAAAATGTAAGGGCCCTTCCATAATATCCTTAATTTCCTTAGTCCCAACGCCTCTTTGGAAACATCATAACGAATGACTCATCCTCCCTCAATAAAGGACTGGGGGGTGACATTGAGGTGAAAGGTGGATTTCACCCACTTTTTTTGTGCTTCATTATGCTAGAGAGATTCTCGTCGAATTTCGTCAACATGTTCCAACTGGACCAACCTTTGTTCTAAAGGTGAAGTGTCGGTGAAAATTTAAATGGTTGAGTGAACGGTAGGAATCTTACACTCAATGGGGAGGACTGCTTTGACCCCATAAACTAACTGGAAGGGCGTGAAATTTGTGGATGCTTTGACCATTGTGCAGTATTCCCACAGAGATGAAAACACCATATGGTGCCTGTTGGTTTTGTGGGTATTCACCATACGTTGCAACATTGTTTTGAGGACTTTGTTGACAACTTCTACCTAACCATTGGACTAAGGGTAGTATGGGGAAGCGAACACGTAAGAGAAACCAAGGTGTTGGGATAACTCCTGAAATATTTCATTTTTGAATTATCTTTCGTGATCGGATACCAACTTCTTGACATGGTTAAAGAAAAACCTTGCGGTGTTATTATATGTGGGAATGCCTAGTACAAATGGCTAATTAGTTATTAAAATAACAACTAAAATTTGCATATAAATGATTATTTTTCAGTCGGTGACCAGTAGTAGCTAATTTACAGTATCTTATAATGCGACCAACTTTTAGTCGTTTTTAGCTTAGTCATTAATTGATTGTCTCAATTTTATCATCTAGCACTATATTTAGTCATAAATTTGGTCATTAATTTAGTTATTGAATTAGTCATTAGTTGCCACAATTAATGACCAAATATATGTTGGCATTATGATTCAGGTGTTGTCCTTGATGGCAAACCCATTCAGGTGATAAATCAAGAAGGACGCAGGAAATATGTTCAGCAAGTGCGTCCCCGCAGGTATACCATACAGAATCCGCGTCCAGGGACGTCGGCCAGCCGTTCAGGAGGTGCGTCCGCCCAGTGCACACTTTTCAAGGCAGAGAAAAGCACGTGGGGGGTTTCTTGCGTGGTATCTAGCCGACGGTTTTGTGTTTCTATGGTGTCGGCTCGTGGTATTGTTCCATGTTTTGGGGAGAAGCTTGCCTATATAAAGCAAAGGAGTTCATTTGGATTAAGCATCATCTTGGTTGAATATCTTTTGGTGAGATCTAGTCCAGATCTATGAGGGCGAATCTTCTAATGGACTGTGATCTCTATGGCGCATGATCAGATCTGTGGATCTGAGTGTTTGGGTTGGTTCTGAAGTCCTCATATCTTTTATATCTGAAGGGACGCAGGTTCAGTGAAGGGCAAGTGCGCCGGGACGCAGTACAGTAAAGGCTCAGGTGCGTCTCTGAGGCAAAGGACGCGGCGCGATAATGTTTCGGGGTGCGCCGGTCGCAGCAAAGCATAGAGGAACAGTGCGTCTGCACGCAGAACAGCGGAGGGTAGACTGCGTCCAGTCGCAGGCCACAGAAAGAAAATATGCGTCCCTGTCTTAAGATGATCTGTTGACTGTATATTTCTGTTCATAAGGTGTTCTGGGTTATTTCTGTAATTACTGATCTGATATCTGTAGTGGACTGTATCTGTTATATACTTGTTGATCGTTTGATTCTTCATGAAAAGAAGTAGGGGGTTGTAGCTCCCTTCCAGGAGAAACTGGAAAACGAGAGAGAGTTGTAGCTCTCTGCAGGTTGCAGCCTGTGTGCTAGTAAAGGACTGCACCAGTACAAAATCATTGTAAAAGAATTTCTTGAAAGAAGATAGAGACATATTGCAGCAGGTGGTTTTCTCCCGCATTGGGTTTCCACCTTACATCTTGTGTTCTTTGGTGTGACTGTCTATTTTCTTTATTCAAGCTCATTATTTTATGGTACTGATATGCAAAAATAATTCAAAAGATCAAATAAGGAAGATTTGGTAAATTGCTTAATAATACTGATTCACCCCCCCTCTCAGTATTATTTCCAACAATTGGTATCAGAGCCAGGTCCTTCAGAAAAGCTTGATCGCTTGAAGGTAGATCGTTCATCATGAGCAACTACGAGAGAGAAGCATCAATCAGGCCACCAGTTTTTGATGGGACAAACTTCAATTATTGGAAGGTAAGAGTTACTGCATATCTTCAATCTCTTGGTACTGAAGTTTGGGACATTGTAGAAACAGGCTATGCTTTTCCTTCAGCTACTCCTACAGATCCAGCTGAGAAAAAGAAGTATGAAACAAATGCAAAAGCAGTCAGTACTCTATTAGGAAGTATATCCCAAACAGAATTCATGAAGGTAATGCACTTCAAATCAGCAAAAGAAATATGGGACAAAATGATCACAAGCTATGAAGGAGATGAACAGGTAAAACAAGCTAAACTTCAAACTCTCAGGATTCAATATGAGACTCTCAAGATGTATAATGATGAAAGTGTGGCTAATTATTTTCTTCGGGTAGATGAGATTGTTAATTGTATGAAAAATTTGGGTGAAGAAGTAAAGGAGTCCATAGTAGTTCAAAAGATTCTAAGATCATTATCCCCCAAGTTTGAATCCAAAGTATCTGCAATAGAAGAAAAAGAAAATCTCCGTGTTCTTACTATGTCTCAGCTACATGGAATTCTAACTGCTTATGAAATGAGAAAGGGAGGACCATCAGACAGAAGGGAGGCTGCTTTTAAAGCATCAGGCAAAGAAGATTACTATGAAGCAAGCCATGATCCAGAAGAAGAGGAAGAAGAATCAAATTTTGTCAGAAATCTTCAAAGAGGTTCTGGAAGGTTCAGAGGTAAGCTACCTTTCAAATGCTTTGCTTGTGGAAGAGTAGGTCATTATGCTGCAAAATGCTCTTATAAGGATAAAGGAAAGGAACCAGTTAGATGGAACAAGAAACAAAGCGCAAATAAGAAAAGCTACTACACCCATGAAGATAGTGATGGCTTATCAAACAGTGATGAAGATGAACAAGGTAATAAATATAGGTTGTTAATGGCATTTGAAGATGATGATTATGAGGATGCTGTAGATGTGGATAACCTTTATGATGAAATTACTAGACTCAAGAGATGCATAGAAGAAAAGAACATGATTATTGATACTCTACAATTCCAAATTGATGAAAAGGAAAAACATCTTGAAAAATTAGAAGGTGAAATTGTCGGTCTTAGAAAAGAAATTGAGAAAACAAAAACTATTAATCTCAAGTTTGTCAAAGGATCTGAAACTTTGGATGAGATTATCAGTGTGCAGCGGTCTCCACTAAATAAGACAGGTTTGGGCTATAATGGAGAAACTTCTCAAGCATCCACTTCAAAAAGTTATCTTGATGCAGCAAGAAGAAATGAGCAAGAGCACAAGGAAGATCATCAGGTAAAGCAGGGACAAATGTCAAACAGAAACTATCAGGGGCAATCCAGCTTAAGGGTGAACAAAAGCCACAACCAGCCACAGGTAAAATCTTCTCAATTTGGTTCAAGAATAGATGAAAATAGAAATTACAATCAGTTGGCTGGTAGATCCAATAATCGCAGAAGCTTCTTCAATGGACAATGCTTTTCTTGCCATAACTTTGGTCACAAAGCAGCTCAATGTGTTGCGTATAAAACAATCATGACTAGGGAAGCTCAAAAACAAAGAAGTATGACAGGAATTACAAAAAGGACCTATAACAACTTTTCAGCTCTTGAAAATGAAGTTGAATGTTCTATTTGCAATAATTTTGGACATAAAGACTTTGAATGCAGAAGCAGGTTTCCGGAAAGAAAGGTACAAGAGCAGAAAAAGGAACAAGCCTCAGGCACCAAAACATGGAGAATAAAGGAACCTCAAACAGAAAGATGTGGGATAGCATTTTATGCAGAAGGACAAGAAAATCTATGGTACATTGACAGTGGATGTTCGAAGCATATGACAGGTGATAAAGAAAAACTTGAGTCTTATTCTAATTTAGAAAAGGGAAAGAAAGTCTCTTTTGGAAATGATACTCCTGCAACTATAAAAGGAAAAGGTATTGCTCCTTTAAAAGAAGATGTTAAGGCTGGAAATGTTTTGTTTGTTGATGGATTGAAGCATAATCTACTAAGTGTCAGCCAGATGTGTGATCAAAGAACCGAGGTTATATTCAGATCAAATGGATGCCTTGTTCGTGATCTTGATACAGGTAAAACAGTTCTCAAAGGAAAAAGAACTCCAAATAATCTATACATATTTGATGAAGGACAACAACAATGCTATCTAAGCAAGGATGAAGAGCACTGGCTATGGCATCGAAGGTTGGGACATCTAAGCTTCTCACAAATAAGGAAAGCTTGCAAATATCAGGCAGTTCGCGATCTTCCAGATATCAAAATTCCTGACAACACCATATGCAGATCATGTCAGTTTGGAAAACAAACCAGAACTAACTTTCCAGAGAAAGAAGGATCAGCCAGCATGCCTCTTGAGCTAGTACATACAGATGTATGTGGACCATTCAGAAAAAGAACACCTAGAGGAGAGGAATACTTGATATTATTTATTGACGATTTCTCCAGGTTTGTTTGGTTAGGACTTATGAAGCACAAAGATGAAGCATTCGAAAAATTCAAATCCTTCAAAGCCTTGGTTGAAAATGAATCAGGTCACAAAATTAAGTGCCTCAGATCTGACAGAGGTGGGGAATTTACTTCAAATGAATTTTTCGATTTCTGTGATGAACATGGGATAAGGAGAGAATTTTCTACAGCTAGAACTCCTCAGCAAAATGGAGTTGTTGAAAGAATGAACAGAACAATCCAGCAAATGGCTCGTGCTATGCTTGATGAATCAGGAACCCCTGCAACCTTCTGGGGTGAAGCTGCACATGCGGCGGTTATTATTCTCAACAAGACAAATGTCCGAGTGAACAGCACTCAAACTCCTCATGAGCTCTGGAGTGGTAAAACTCCTTCGGTAAAGCACTTCAAAATCTTTGGGAGCAAATGCTATATCAAGAATACTGAGGAGCAGCTTGGTAAACTTGATCCTAGAGCAGATGAAGGTATTCTTCTTGGCTACTCTCCACATAGCAAAGCATACAAATGCTACAATAAAAGACTTGGCAAATTGTTGACAGCATTGATGTAGTGGTTGATGAGAAGGGATACATTCCTAGGCAAATACATCGTGAAGACATCGAAGAAGATGAAAGCCACCCTCAAAGACAGAATGATGAAGAAGAAGAACCGCAAGAAGAATCTCAAGAAGAACCTCACGAAGAAGCAGAAGAACGAACAAGAATAGAAGAAAAGACTCCATCCAGATATGTTCAAAAGAACCATCCAGAATCTCAGATCATGGGACAGAAAGAAGCAGGCATACAAACTAGAAGAACAGTTGCAGAAGCTTCAAGTTATTTGGCATTACTCTCCTCTACTGAACCACAAAATGTGAAAGAGGCATGCAAAGATGAATGTTGGGTGAAAGCAATGGATGAAGAACTTGAGCAAATCGAAAAGAACAACACTTGGGAGCTGGTTCCTAGACCAAAGGATAAGAATGTTATCGGAACAAAATGGGTCTTCAAAAATAAATTGAATGAAAATGGAGAAGTAATTAGAAACAAAGCCAGACTTGTTTGTAAAGGATATGCACAGCAAGAAGGAATAGACTTTGAAGAAACTTTTGCTCCTGTTGCAAGACTTGAGGCCATCCGAATGTTCCTTGCTCTCTCAAGTTCTCAGAATTTCAAAGTATTTCAAATGGACGTAAAATCAGCCTTTCTGAATGGAGACTTGGAAGAAGAAGTGTACATTGAACAGCCAGATGGTTTCATTCTTGGAAATGATCCAAATCTTGTATGCCGATTGAAAAAGGCTCTCTATGGTCTCAAACAAGCCCCAAGGGCTTGGTACTACCGGTTGGACAAATATCTTCATCAACAAGGTTTTTCAAAAGGTTCAGCAGATAGCAATCTATATATAAAAATTGAAAATGACAAATTGCTAATACTTGTTGTGTATGTAGATGACATTATTTTTGGCAGCAATGAAGAAGCTATGAGTCAAAGCTTTGCCTCAGTCATGCAGAAAGAATTTGAAATGTCCTTGCTAGGAGAACTGACATACTTTCTTGGTTTGCAAATCCAACAAAAGGAAGGAGGAATCCTTTTATCTCAAACCAAGTATCTCAAGCAGATTTTGAAGAAATATGGCATGGAAGATGCAAAACCAGTATGTACACCCATGGTCACAGGATGCAGTCTCAGTGCAAATGATGAATCTGCAGCAGTACATCAACCAACCTACAGATCTATGATTGGAAGTTTACTATATTTAACAGGTACCCGACCAGACATCATGCATGCAGTTGGAATAGTTGGAAGATTTCAGGCAAATCCGAAGGAGACTCATCTTCAAGCAGTGAAGAGAATTTTCAAATATCTTCAAGGGACTCAAAATTATGGCTTATGGTATCCTAGAGATACAGATCTTACTCTTCATGCCTATACAGATGCAGATTGGGCCGGAAGCGTGGATGACAGGAAAAGCACAAGTGGTGGTGCGTTCTTTATGGGTCCCAGACTGGTCTCTTGATTCAGCAAGAAACAGAGTTCAATTGCCTTGTCTACAGCTGAAGCAGAATATGTTGCTGCTGCATCTTGTTGCACCCAACTCCTTTGGATGATGCAGACTTTGCAGGATTATCAAATCACTTGTACACCTCCAATCTCTATCTTATGTGACAACACAAGTGCAATCAGCATCTCAAAGAATCCGGTTATGCATTCAAAAACCAAGCACATACCAATCAAGTACCATTTTCTCCGGGAACAAGTACTTGAACAGAAGGTCAAGTTGGAGTATGTTCCTTCTAAGGAACAAGTTGCTGATATTTTCACCAAACCATTGCCCAGGGACACTTTTGAATACCTCAGGAAAAAGCTGGGGGTTGTTGATGCATCATCTTACTGTTGATCATCTTCCTATTGGTGGTATAGGCTCAGGGGGAGCACATAATGCATTATTGGCATTATGGAGAAGGAGATCTTGGAAATAGCTGCAATATGTCTCTATCTCCTTCATGATGGATTTCTGGTTACAGATCTGGAGATGCATGAGCATAGGGGGAGCATACCCTTTGCTCTTGATGTCAAAGGGGGAGAATGAAGCTGAAGATTATGTGGTTTCCATCAAGTCCAAAGGGGGAGATTGTTGGCATTATGATTCAGGTGTTGTCCTTGATGGCAAACCCATTCAGGTGATAAATCAAGAAGGACGCAGGAAATATGTTCAGCAAGTGCGTCCCCGCAGGTATACCATACAGAATCCGCGTCCAGGGACGCCGGCCAGCCGTTCAGGAGGTGCGTCCGCCCAGTGCACACTTTTCAAGGCAGAGAAAAGCACGTGGGGGGTTTCTTGCGTGGTATCTAGCCGACGGTTTTGTGTTTCTATGGTGTCGGCTCGTGGTATTGTTCCATGTTTTGGGGAGAAGCTTGCCTATATAAAGCAAAGGAGTTCATTTGGATTAAGCATCATCTTGGTTGAATATCTTTTGGTGAGATCTAGTCCAGATCTATGAG
Source organism: Pinus tabuliformis (assembly GCA_031772625.1). Classification (NCBI taxonomy): domain Eukaryota; kingdom Viridiplantae; phylum Streptophyta; class Pinopsida; order Pinales; family Pinaceae; genus Pinus; species Pinus tabuliformis. Next base: position 585,553,488 of record CM062808.1, on the reverse strand, counting down.
GGCGAATCTTCTAATGGACTGTGATCTCTATGGCGCATGATCAGATCTATGGATCTGAGTGTTTGGGTTGGTTCTGAAGTCCTCATATCTTTTATATCTGAAGGGACGCAGGTTCAGTGAAGGGCAAGTGCGCCGGGACGCAGTACAGTAAAGGCTCAGGTGCGTCTCTGAGGCAAAGGACGCGGCGCGATAGTGTTTCGGGGTGCGCCGGTCGCAGCAAAGCATAGAGGAACAGTGCGTCTGCACGCAGAACAGCGGAGGGTAGACTGCGTCCAGTCGCAGGCCACAGAAAGAAAATATGCGTCCCTGTCTTAAGATGATCTGTTGACTGTATATTTCTGTTCATAAGGTGTTCTGGGTTATTTCTGTAATTACTGATCTGATATCTGTAGTGGACTGTATCTGTTATATACTTGTTGATCGTTTGATTCTTCATGAAAAGAAGTAGGGGGTTGTAGCTCCCTTCCAGGAGAAACTGGAAAACGAGAGAGAGTTGTAGCTCTCTGCAGGTTGCAGCCTGCGTGCTGGTAAAGGACTGCACCAGTACAAAATCATTGTAAAAGAATTTCTTGAAAGAAGATAGAGACATATTGCAGCAGGTGGTTTTCTCCCGCATTGGGTTTCCACCTTACATCTTGTGTTCTTTGGTGTGACTGTCTATTTTCTTTATTCAAGCTCATTATTTTATGGTACTGATATGCAAAAATAATTCAAAAGATCAAATAAGGAAGATTTGGTAAATTGCTTAATAATACTGATTCACCCCCCCTCTCAGTATTATTTCCAACAATATATACAACAAAATATATTACTATATGATCATATGAGAAAACCAATTAATGACCAAAATGTTGGTCGTGTTATAAGATACTTTAAATTAGCTATTAATAGTCATATATATGCAAATTTTAGTCGTCATTTGAAACTAATTAATGACCAAAGAAATATGACTAAATTTTTATCGTGTTATAAGATACTATAGATTAGCTACAAATAGTCGTATATATGCAAAATTTATTTGCCATTTGTAATGAAAAGTTAATCATTTACCGTAGCCATTTATATTTTTTTGGTAGTTTCATATTCATTGTACAAACGACTAATTTAGTATTTTATATTCATTTTATTTATTTTCATTTAAAATCATTACAACGACTAATTTAGTTGTATATTCATTCTATTTGTCTTCATCATTAATCAATATAAACTACTAATCTAGTAGTTTTAGATTGATTTTATGTGTTCATTATTAAGCAACATAGATTAATTAGTATGATTTTTCGACTAAATTAAAAAAAACATAGTACAATGCATGGAAAATTTTAGGGGCGAATTTTCACCCTTAAGCAAAATTAAGGGGTTTTAAATTTTTAGTGGGTGAATATTTTGTATCATAGTACATTTTTACAAATCACCTCAATTAGTCCACCTTATTTTAAGGGAGAGGATAAAAAAGGTAAATTTAGCCCTTGAAATTAGGAGTTACAAACTTCCATTCGCCCTAATTTTCAGAAATAGTTTTTATTTAAGTGAATCCTTTGGGCCAAATACCATATTTATAAAAGAGGTATGGTAAATTAATAAAAATATAAATAAATGAGAGGTATGGTAAATAAATAAAACATTTTTTATATTTACTCCATAAGTCACCTTATATACATGCAAGGGTGTAAACAAATAAAAACATAAAAAAAGTGGAGGTATGGTAAATAAATAAAACCTCGTTTTATACTTACTCAAAAGGTATGGTAAATAAATATAAATATAAATAAACTAGACGTATGGTAAATAAATAAAACCTCTTTTTATATTTAGTCCATAACCCTCTTTCTATTTATGAAGGCTCAAAAAAGAGGTTTTATTTAAGTGAATCCTATGGGCCAAATACCATATTTGTAAAAGAGGTATGGTAAATTAATATATAAATAAACGAGAGGTATGGTAAACAAATAAAACATTTTTTTATAATTACTCCATAAGTCACCTTATATTTACGAACACTCAAAAAATGCATTATATTTAGGTGAAACCTATGGGAAAAATACTATGGGCCAAATACCATGGGCTAGATTATTATTAATACCATGCAAAAAAACATTATTAACCCTAATATTAGTATCAATAAAAATAAAAATGGCACATGGTATTGACCCATGGTATTCACGTGGAATGTAGCCTATTTAAATGGGGGAATTAAACCAGCGCAAATCCATCTTTACTCTGGATCTACTAAATCCCGAGAGGGATCAAATATCGTGATATGCAAACTAGCATAGAGTGAAAAAATATTTGATCCCTCTCGGGGCTTGGTGGATCAAGAGTAAACATGGATGTTGTAATTTAATGTATTTTAAACATTTTAACTTGGTTAAAAAATAAAATAAAATAAAAATCAATTATTAATTTTTATAAATTACTAATAGTAATTTTTAAGCTCCAGGTTTATGATAACCCATGGTATTGACCCATGGTAATACCATGGTATTCATGTGATCATAGACTATTTAAAGGGGAAATTCTATCATCTTAGATCCATCTTAATTCTGGGTCTACCAAGTGCTCAGAGGGATAAATAGATTCCATCCCTCTAAGAGTGGTAGATGTGGAGTTAAGATGGATATAGGTTGGTTTTTATGATAATGAAGATATTAAATAGACTTAGGAAATTATATTGTAAAAACATCTTAAGGTGAATGGTTAAAGCTACATTTAGTCACTTCACAAAATTTAGTAAAAAATACCAATATCTCCATTAATATTGTTTTTTAACTTTTTCTGATTTAACAAAAGAAATTCAAAACAATGAAACCTTATCACTCTTTCCGCGTCACCCTCGCAGAAGATTTCTCACCATTTTTCAAGCATTCTCAATATGATATCTTCATGAAAAAGTTTAGGTACTGATGTTGGATTAGTTGTTTGAAAAATAAGCTGGTTTATACAACCTTTCATCTTGTGTGCTATTCTTAGTTTGTCCTAATGATCTGTAGGGGTTGGAGCCACTGCACCATATTTTCCTAAAAGGTGGAGATTGTTCACCAAAAAGGAAATTAATATACATGTTACAATGCTGTTAAAAAATGCGAGACCTATGAGGGTAGTGAATTATGCTAATAAGCAATTTAGATTGGGAGAGACGTAATTAAATTTTATTATTTAATTGAAGATTTCCAATTAAAATAATAATAAATCTACATTTATATATTCATATATTGATTGGAAGGATTCTCACAATGGTCACTTCTTTCAATTAGATCCCCTTCAAGCCTTTGGGATACCTAATACTTTCTTATATAATATAGTTAGGGCTTGCTACTTGTTGGTGTGTTGGGGTAAACAAACTTGATGTGTTTTTTTATCTCGCATTGGAGTCTATGGAATAAGAAAGAAATTTGATAACTTGAAAAAAATGGTAACTTGGCAAAAGTTGAAGAGAAAAGATTAATCTCTCCTACCTTGACATAACTCGTTGTCAATATCAACACCTACAAGAACTTTGTTGTGGAATATTATCAAAACTAATAGAAGGATATGAAAGAGTGTATCGTAATAACCTTGACAAACACGGCCACTGAAACTTGGAACATTGTTTGTAGGAAGAGAAAATTATGTTTCTTTTTTCCAAACATGTATGTTAGTATATTACAGTTTAATGAATATGTTTTCTTATTATCATATATGGTTTCATACTTTAATAAAACATTCGCCAAGACTTCACAATGTTTTATTATTTAGTAAAAGATTTTCCAAGATCTTACAAGATTTTATAATTCAGTGAAAGATTCTCCATCACTATACAAGATAATATAATCTGGTGAGAGATTCGCCAAAAAAATTATATATACATATTATATTATTGATAAAATTGCCTCTCGCTTTTCCTATGTATCATGGGGATTAGTCCATTTATTATACATATAAATTTAGGGTGGTTCTTAAAATTTTCCCTGATACAATGTGAATTGGTTCATCTAAAATGAAAATTCAAAATTACATATGTTAGTTAAAATACTAAACAATATCAAGTGCAACTATAAATAATTTCAACCACAGAAATTATATTTTATGAAATGTCGAGTATTACAATATGAGTTTCCAACTTAACATTGGATGGACTACGATTTACACATGAAATGTTGTTTCATCACTATAAAACATTATCATTGTGCTATCAAGTCATTACAGGTGATTTCACCAACTATGAAGACTTGAACATCAGTCTCTATGTTTGTGTCTTATGCGGGATATTGGCTTTAAGGGTACCACTAGACCGGTTCTCTTCTCTCTCTTTTTCCATTTGTCGCTCCAATGTTAGTGTTCTCCTCTTTCTTCAAATGCTGCTGCTTACCATCAATACTGAGTTCCTTTTCTGAAAACAAAAGAACCTAAAATGCTGAGTGTAAGACATGAAAGACGATGAACAATAGAATATAAATGAAAGTAGACTATAAAGGATTTATATTACATATACCTCAACATCAACAATGTTAAAGTCATTCTTCCCCATAACAGCAAGAAACTAGAACAACTTTTCTTCAGTTGAGCGATAGTGGCCACTATGTGGCCAGATGACCTGTATAAAAAAATTAAAGTCACCATAGAAAAGAACACCTTAGTAACTTAGTATTCAACCTTAAGGGAAAGCTTAGGCACAATCATGCCAACTAAGTTACATGCTAAAAAGCTCAAGCTGTAAATAACTTGTTAAAACAAATAATATGAGGTGTGATGTCTAATCCTTGTCATTTTATTCGCAACAACAGTTTGTTTTCTAATGCATGAAATTGGTCAAGTATATAAACAACATGTTCTCAAATAACAACATGAAAGTAAACTTTTCTAATAATCATGAAAATCTTTCAATACAAAACAGTTAAAAGGATTTCAATCAATATCGTGTAATATTAATTTCATCTTCAAGCTTTAGTTGTTGTTTAAACAAACATAATACCAAGTACTTTCAATTTCATAGTTAAAATACAAATAAAAATCGAAATAAACATTCAAAATACAATCAAACAATAAAGAGAGGATATCATGGAATGGACATTGCAATTATAAAAAAATTGTTTACCTGTCCATCGATATCTTATCACGCATTCCTAAAACATTTGCTTTCCCAAAATAACCATGAGGTGAAAGAATCACAACATTAAAAACCATAGGAATACTTTTAGAAACATTTCCAAAGTCGATGGTTGAAGTGCCTAAAGGATCTCCAACAACAAATGAATCATATCCAAGATATGATCTCTATATTGTCTCCCCATCCTTTTTCCAATCACATTTCATGTAACCTTCCCACGCGAGAGTCAATTAACAATCAAATGAAGGAATTGACATTTGTTTTTATATTTTATATGTATAAACTTTGAATATAATTTGTTTTGGTAATGTATAAATTCGTATTTAAAGCCTTCCTGTCATGAGAATGTATCAATCAAGTAGAACATCAGAAAAAATTGACCTCAATGAGGTCCTCTAACAGTTTCTACAATAACAATATTTGTCTTGTTGCGATATCTTGGATAGAAAAAAGAACATATCTGCAACGAAAAAACCATATATTACTTATGTTCAAGCTATGTATATGGTGTATTCTTAGGTAACTTTTTAAGATGTCCCTCTACCTTTGCCAAAGCGGATTGTAGCTTTGTTAAACTCTTTATCCTTTCATTCAACATCAATTTCTGCAAGATAAATGTCACACACTATCCTTTCCCATTTCTCAACATGCTAGATATGATAAATTGAAAGTCACATAAAAGCAGGAGAAAACCATTTTCTAACCAAAACAAATAAACAAACAATGCCTCTAATAAAACTTCACACCTCAGAAATTACTCTGCCATGTGCTCAAACTAAAGGTGATATTCTTTGAACCATCTTTAGGTCATATTTAATGGGATATTCATATTTTTACTGTGATTTCAATTTGGAGCTAAAAGAAATATATAAATCTAGGTTATTATCAGTGAACTTCAAGTATAATTAAAAAAATAATGTCATTATAAGGTATGGAGAGAGAAACATCTTCATAACTAGGATTCCATATTTTAGTTTGGTTTGAGTTGAGTTGGTATTTGAATATATAATTTTCTCTAAATAAGTGAAATAGAAATATGAGAATCGAAATAACCCTGTGACTTTTTCATTAATTCATACTATATATCTCTAAAATAGCCAAGTCATCCTTCTTTGACATTTGATAGAGATTTATTGGCATAGAATAATAATGAATTAACTATCAAACACAATGATGCAATATATTAACCAAGGAAAGAAAAATGGCATGGCTTTGGTATTTGTTTACTCTAAGGAAATCCAACAATTGTCGTGTTCTTTCTTTATCATGAAATAGTATTGAAGACAAATGTTGGTTCAGAAATTGAACTCCGTTACCAATAGGAGATGGTCGTGTTGGGTAAGGAAAGGATGAATTGAAGGGCTCAAATCTAGCTCCAATACATAGTTGTCCTTGTCACTACAAAATACAACTTTGTCATCATTTTCTTATCTAGGTAAAAAGAAAAGTGAGTTTGTATTTGTGCACTTGTGATAGTATATGAAAAAGAGAGCACTAGTGGAAATCAAAGTTTGTTTTCCCATCATTCAACCTAAAAGAATACTTATATATTCATTTGTTGACTACAGTGGAAATCAAATGTAAAACCCACTCAACTTGATATTTACATGACATAGTCGTAATGAACTAGTACAATAGAAGCATGCTAACTCATAAACAAGAGATGATAAAAAAGAATAATGGAACATTATTTCCTGCCACATAATTGGCATGAATAAAATTTCCACAAAATTCATCCAAAAAATGAGAAGAACTTATGGCAAAAGAACATATCATTAGTGTTTTGTACCCTCTTTAACACATGTAGCCTAGGGAAGTAGAGGAGGCCAAATGTAGCAGGATTCCAATTGTGTGGGATATAAAAATAGAAATGTGGAAAAACACGCCTGCCAATTCATGAAATCTCACTCTAAATAATAGAACATGTTGAGGATAGTAATGATGAAAATATATCATGTATTAAGATCAAGCCCCTTATTGGTCATGAATTAGCAAGGCGACTGGTAATTTTTACTCATAAAAAAAATATCATAATTAGTGTAATGACTGTGTGGATATTTTTGTGAATTTTTTTACATTTATATTATCGTGTCCTTGCATGAGAGAGTGATGAAAGTTCTCCAGGTTTGGTAAAATTGGTTTCTCCTTTCATATGCTTATGTGAATGGATGGAGAGCTACCTTTCTTCAGTCTGGAAATTTAGGTGTCCCTCCCTTTCATTCACTATGTGGATATGCCCCACCATTGAAGGACCTTGATAGTTCTAAATCCTATCTTACAGACATAAAAGATGGATCTAGTCCAAATCAAGATGTTGCTATGGTGATTGGAGAGGGAGCAATATCTTGAGAATTATTTAGTATTCCTCTTATGGAGCTTGAAATATAGTGTAGGAAAAATGGTTTATCTATTTGTGGTGGTAGGGAGGTAATGTTTTTTTTATTTCTTAGCTTAGAAGAAGAAGAGAAGCATAAGAACCAAGATCTAGACGAGGATTTCAGGTATGGGTATAACTTTTCAATCAGAGGGAAGAATACAAGAGAAACTGATGCTTATATACAGTTGGGAGGGGGAAGGTAGAGCATGAGTGAAGAAAGAAAATCCATACTTTATGATGATAAGGGCTATATATCATTATCATCATCTAGGAAAAATGTTCAAGAAGAATCATTTTTACGGTCACGGGTTGTGGAACTTGAATCAATGGATGCCTCTTGGAGTGGAACTTTACCAAAAAATGTTGGTGTCGTGATGGTAGTGTCATGTGATGAGCCCCCAAAAGTTAAAAATATTCTACGCAATGTCAAGGAAAATTTCTTTCTCTACTCCTTAACTCATATTTCGCCCCATCCACGTTTTGATAGACCAATTATCAAGATCATAGAATGATATTTTATTTAATGAAGGAGTCCAAGGGCTAACAATTTAAGGATATGATCATTTTTTCTTAAAAATGGACAGTCTTGTCTGACTTGCAAGGACTTGGGTCTCAAACTTGTTGCCAAGCCAATGTTATTCACATGTCAAAATTTTGAGTATGACTTGTGGTTGAGTTTGAATGAGAGGATTTTGCTTAATACTATTTAGAGAAGGAAAAGAACCAAATTCAGAGTCCATTTGAATTATGATTCATGAAGTATAGTAACAGAGTTGGTGAGTTTAATAAGGCTCATCCTTGCCGTGATGTGTTACATTCGAATGGCATGAATGCATGAATTTCAAAAGGATGAGATATGATATAAATCTTGGGGAATTTTGACCAAATAAATAACCCAAACCTAATACTTGAGATATGATATAAATCTTGGGAAATTTTAACCAAATACATAACCCAAACCTTAAACCTAGTAGTGTGAAATCCATTGTTTGAAGTGTGGCTACTGAAGGCAAATTTCTTAAATACTCTTAAAAATTAACATACAAATAATTTATAAAAGCATGGAATTTTGTTGTCAATCAAAAGTCAAACCGGATAACAATTAAAGCGATAACCTGCAATGACAATCCAAAATCAACAAGACATTTTGGACAAATGTTCAAAACTCATTGGGAACATCCTAATCCTACAGGTTGCTCCTCTAAAGCAACCGAAGATGTTACCTTACGTGGGAAACATGGAATGTTAATGATATAAATAAAAAAAAGATAAATAATTAAAATTGACTATTATAACCAATGCAAACAACGAATGATAAACAAAATGAAAATGGGGCAAAATGTCGCATACCCAATCCATGAGACTTCCATCCGCTTCCATACTCGATGTTGCCCAAGGCTAAGTAGGTCATTCCACTGGTGTCCACATCCTCATATCCACAATAGAATTCATCCTCATATCCATATACAACTTACATTGGTCATACCCTTCCGTAAAGAAAAAAAATAAAAGAAAATGAAGCGCGAAAGCCTTTTTATTGGTCAACAGTTTAAAGATTTTGAAGCGTGTATTTAAAAGGAATATTCTCATACCAATATCCTTGCTTGCTTTGAAACTCTATTCAAATACATCACTTCCTCCAAAAACTTTACATATCATGGATTGTCATAATTCAAGTCATCAATTAAACGAAGTTCTATCATCTCTAGAGTAGGGGTGCTCTAAAGAAAGAAACCTAATACACTGATTTCGCTATTATGAAATTCAGTTATGTCTACATAAACCTATATATACATAGATGAGAGAGTGGGGATCTGAGACATCGAGGTATGGGATATTTTGAAATTTCCTGCATTGCATTTCAAAACCAAAATAAGCCAACTCTGCACTCATTTACGAGGTAAAAGACATAAATATTCATTATGAACATCATGGAAAAAAACCATGGAAGAATTTCATGGTCTTTTCACATCTTATAGCAGGTTAACTTTTTTAATTTAGGTAGTATATATTTTCATTAAGGAATAGATATGAAACAATGTCGTTACTTAGTTTTGTTTCATATCTATTAGATATACTGAATCTACAAATAGGACATAATAATGAACCAAAACATAATAGTCAACCTAGGATACATCAATATATGCTTTGTACAATTTTGTTTTTATGTTATACCTGACAACTAAGTAGAAAATGCAAACATTCTTAAACATTGAAACATGTTTCTCGTTGCACATGTAAAAGAAAAGCAGAAATTATGTTTTTACCAAGATAAAGTTGTCACCCATTAACAAACATTGGCCATTACGAAGCCTCTCGAACAACAAATTGAGAAGACACATATTTCTTTAAGCAAAGGCACAACACATATGACCAGCTCTGTTAATGATTTAAAGCTCCCCAACATCTCAATCAATATTTCTACAAAGAAATTGTACGCATTATCGGGATATGAGTCCATTTCAAGTATGGTCAAATTACTTCCACGTTGCATATTGAGTCTCAAGATAGAGCATGAAATCTCTTGAAACAATATCCCATTCACTCTCAATTATTTTATTATGTATGCCCCTGCATACACATACAAGACAACATGCGTTTATAGTGGTTTATATTTTATCCACATACAACCTACATTTATATTGGTTTCAGTGTAAAGCGTTGAAAGTAATAGTAAAATCCAAACTTACATGTTTGTAGTTTGAAGCAGTGCGATTGAAGAGGTTTTTTCCATATCTAGCAACCATTTGACGCAAATTCAGTGATTCCTCTACTGAGGACCACAAACGCAGGGAGTGCACAGAAGGTCAAATAGTGACAATCAAATATTCTTTATGGTTTGGCTAGTCGAGTGGGGCGTCCAATCAAATTGGATGAGCATACAGCTAAGCTTCAAAAGGGGTCCTATCCAAGTTCTTTTAAATGATATCCCTTGGTAGCTTCAACACAATACTTAGTATCATCATGCAAAGGACCACCCAAAAACAAACCATCTGATCCTATCGAAGTTTGAAGAACCAAGTCACCCTTTTTCAAAAGACCATTACTACTGTCATTTTGAGCAAATATTTTAATGTCAACACCTGGGATTGCTGGCAGCACTGACCTTGAATGTACTTTCCTAGGTACCCCACAAAAGAAGGAATATCAGGTTTGCACCCATCAGTTGTAACAGCAATGTGCCAACTTCTTGGATAAAACAAGACCTTTTCAAAACTATTTTTCTCACTAGGATTCCTTTTATCTCTCAGAATAAAGACCATTTCATCTTCAAGATTGGCCCAATGAGTGTACTTATATACAACTATGTTGCTTGGTCCATTAGCACTTGAAACAAGTTTGACATTATTGATCATATCTATAAATGCACCCTCCTTTTTCCATATGTCTACAATAGTGCTTCGAGACAACTCATTTGCTTTGGGATACGAACTTGAATCAACATGTATTTCACCACTTAGCAGATATTTTTCACCAGTCAAATAAATAGGCTTATGGTTCAATACATTGAATTCTAATGAAGACATTCCAAAGAAAAATCACGAGTTCAAGAAATGAAGCATGTGCACACGAGAAGCTTCAAAGCATATTTGCTACCATCCTTTCTCAATCAACAAATTCATTGGTTCTTTGTTTGGTTGTACAATGTAAGAAGCCACATGATGAGTAGACATAATATGCAACCAATAGCCTTTTTGGATAAACACTATCTCTAAATGATCAGAAACACCAACATTGACATCAATAACCTTTCTCTCCCAACACCAGTCATCATCCCAATCTAACAAATCAGATGAAGGTCCATGTTTTACCTCAAGACGCAATACACCAAGTAGGAATTTCTCAAATATGAAGTCACTACTCTCATTTTTTAAAATTAAAGAGTTAAGCTTCTCTGAACCTAGAGTTCAACAGCTAGAGAAGTAAGTGATATAGAAACTGAGGAGTCACATCCTTCCTTGCATATCACCGATCCACATATATCAACAAGGGCCTTTATAAATTCAATGCCAAACATTGTTCTAGTTACTGTCACATCAATATGTGATGGTAAAAATTGAAGACCAGAATCACGTTCTGCTATTGTGGTCAGTGGGGATATTCAATATTAACACGGTTGAACCTCGAAGCAAAAGTTTCCCATATCATCAATCCTCTTTAGTTGATGCTTAACACTGTCTGGCGCATGTGTCAAGCCAACTTGACGCTTGCCATAATAGCCATTTTTCACTAATTTTAGGGAACCACAATTATTATAATGTGTTGCTTCTATCTTTGGGATTGAAGTCGTGTTTGGCACAACCATGAAATTCTCCAAACTGCTAAACTCGAAGTGATCCTTCTCAGCCCTGATTGTGTAGCATGTTGATGTTGCATGATCAAGTTTGTAATATCCCTGGACATTTGTTTTATCTCTTTCTTGTCCAACAACTAATATCTTAACACCTTCAATACGGACTCCTTCAGAAGTCACCACAAGTCCTCCAATTGAGAAACATGTGACTTGAAATGGCTGAGATATATTAACATGACTGTGCTCAACAAGAACCTCTATAGATGGAAGTGAAACATCAAATATTGTATTCTCACCCTTGTAGAATGGAAACAACCGTTATTTTCCACATGGAATAAAATTAAAAGTAAATTTCCCATATGCATCAAATATTGCATGAAAAAGTGCTTGATTTGGCTAAGGAGCTTCTTTTAGGGCACTTCACCTCATGGACATCATTTGAATAAAGGTATACATGAAAACCTAAAATAGGGTTACCCTAAGAAACAAATAATACATCCATATCATAACGTGGGACATAAAATATGTCATCTACTACCAGATTTCCAAAGCCCAACTCCATCTCTCGAGAGCCTCTTTGGACAATTATTAAGAGAACATGAGAATCACGTATTTGAAAGAGAATATTTTAGAAAATATACTCTATAAACCTCAGTTATTGTACCTCATGTGTAGCACCATCCTAGCTAGGATCGACATCAGGTCTGTCCTTGTATCTTCTTCCTCTATTTAACAATTGGCTCACAGAGCCCGCTCTCCCCACTTCTTCACGTTTGGTTTCATGGAGGGCTACCGTGTCCTCTGGGCACTCATCCTTAAGGAATCTCCAAACTTATTCTGTGTATCAAACAAAGGAAATGAGAGAAAAATATCATGGCCTTTCCTTTTTGAAAAAAATATAGTGGGATTTGAAATGACCTGATATTTGTATACTGCTCAAGGATTGATGAAATTTATGTATTCATGATGGGAAGCAACCAACCTATATTTCCTTGGAGTAATATTTGTAAACGTGTAACTGCCTCCCTGCGGCATAAACACATCATTAATGAGATCATTGATGGTGGAAATGAGTTCAACATTCACATTGGCACGACCTCCATTTATATCTGGACAACTTTCTACTCCAACAGCCTTGATCACTCTCCCAAAAATAGTGAACCCAGTGAAGTGAAAATTGATGCCTTCATGGCCATTGTAACCATTGTGTTCCACTAATACATATTCGCCCATTTAAGATATATTCACCAAAGTCATGGAATATGAATATTTACGATGTAATTTTTCCACTCGATAATCTTAACATCAAATCTGAAACTTTCTCGTTCATCTTCACATCAAATCTGAAATTGTCTCGTTCATCTTCACAGAGCTCTTGAAACAATTTTTCAGAATTGTATCGGATCTGCACAAATATATTAAAAAAATTATTAATGTATGCTGCTTGATTACCAATCAAAATGTTTAAAACAATACAACACCAATAAATTTGTATTTCATCTCCATTTCACATAATTCACCTTCCTTCGTAGAATGCATATGGCTCATAGATCTTTTCCAAGTTCTTCAATTGTTGTAACATATATTTTGTAGATGATCTTGATAACCCCATTATCCGCAATATGACTATCAGTTTGCAATGATTCATTTTATGTATATTTTTTTTTATAATTATGGTAAATCAATAATTCTTTAGATTAAATAACAAATCTACTCCTTGAACAAAGATTATATGTAGAAATTATATGCAAAGTAAAAGTGAAATTTACATGAGTAAATTTTTAACTTTTCAAATTCTGCTTATATTCATCAAAATTTCGAGTAAGAAACATAGAGTATCGTTACAACTTACGTTGTTTGGTGAAATAACCATTGTGCCTAGAGCCTGCTCATAATTCTCCATAGTATTAACACAGGTCAATTGCTTCAACAATTTTACTAGGTTTCCTTTGCGATCAATGTTGGGATTACATTTTAAATGTTCAGATATTATTTTTAAAAATTCTTGAATTGTTATGGGATTTACCATCGAAGAAGCAACCTGAAAAACCTTTAAGCCTTGCTTTCCTACCTATTTGGCCATAGCTGCAAAAGTTGCATTTGCAACCATGTCTGCCGATATTGTAATTTAAATTCAACCAAAAAAAATAACACTTTTAAGAGAAAAAGGATAATGGTTTTTGGGGTCCAAGTTTTGAAGACATATATGGAAGATCTGATCTCCCAAGAGAAATAAATAATGTAGAGAATCTCCAAAAAAAATCAAATAAATATCATTTATATAATTAAAAAATGTCAAATCTAATTTTGGATCTAGATGAAAAACGTAATCTAATAAATAAAAAAATGAATATGGAAATACCCCAGAAAATCTAAAATTAATTACGAAATTCTTTTTTACACTTTGTTAAGGGTTACTCACCAGATCTAGCATAGTATCTGGATCGGCCAAGAAGCAAGATAAATGACCTTAATAGTGCGTAAAGATTGGATCAATCATTCTTCAACCTAAATATTTGATTTAGCTCAACAACAATGTGAGAATAATTGAACGGCCAAGAAGCAAGATAGATGACCTTAATAGTGCGTAAAGATTGGATCAATCATTCTGCAATCTAAATATTTGATTTATCTCAACAACAATGTGAGAAGATAGATGACCTTAATAGTGCGTAAAGATTGGATCAATCATTATGCAACCTAAATATTTGTTTTAGCTCAACAACAATGTGAGAGTAATCGAGCATCAGATCCGAAGGTTTCCTCAACTTTGTCAACGACCAACTTTCGAAGAAACCTCGGCATCCATTGATCCATCGGCAGCGGTACGAACTGTCAGACATGTAACCAAAATCTGAAGCACCCATCATGTTTCCATTACAAGGAACTTCGAATCTAAAACCTTATTAATTTTTTTCCAGGTTTCAACAGCGTACTGCATGCGGTTTGAATTGCCAGACATGTAACCAACATCTGAAGCACCCACCATGTTTCCATGACAAGGAGCTTCGAATCTAAAAACATATTAGTTTTTTTCCAGGTTTCAGCAGCGCACTGCATCTCTCTTTCTCTAGTTCCGAACTAGTTGTCGCTAGTTCAATGCCCATAGAATCTGAAATCACTCTCATGGTTAAGATGTCGGTTTTCAAGGGCACTAAACACATGGATCCACTGAATTTCTAGCCGCACGATCTGGATCAGTTTTATCTTCCCAAAGATTTGGATAGGTGTTACCTTGGTAGAAGATGTAAAACAATGCCTTTACATAGCCAATTATCAAGGCAAGATGATCTATAACCCATACGGTTTAGGGAAAAATCACCCAAAACCTCAAATTTACGGCAGTGCAAACTATTAAACTATTTGTAATTCAAAGTTTAAATAAAATAATTACAAATCTCTTTACTCTCTTTGAAAATAGAATGCAACTTTTCATTCAAATAATATTATTTTAACTTTCAATTATTGAAATATATTTTATTTTAATTAATATAAAATTGTTTTTGGTTATTTATATGTATTTTTCAAAGTTATTTGGAATTTCAGATTAAAAATAAAATAATTATTGCCCCCATGGGGTAGATCTCGCCTAAACATGTAAACTTAAATGTAAATGTAAATGTAATATTTAACATTTAACATTGTTAATCTAGTGTCGGCCCTGTTTAAAAATCAATCTAATTATTATTATGTATAAACACAACATAAATTTAAAATATAAAGAGGTTTACAAATAGTGTAAAAAAGAGCTATGGTAAATGAATAAAAATATAAATAAATGAAAAGTATGGTAAATAAATAAGACTTTTTTTTATATATTTACTCCAAAGGTATGGTAAATAAAAAAAAATAAACTAGAGGTATGGTAAATAAATAAAACCTCTTTTTATCTTTACTCAATTAACCTCTTTATATTTATGAAAACTCAAAAAATAGGTTTTATTTAGGTGGATCCTTGCCGACACATAATTATTAATACCATGGGCCAATTACCATATTTATAAAAAAGGTATAAAGATGTATGGTAAATAAATAAAAACATATCAAATAAGATTAGAAATCAACATATAATTATATACCAAGCCTATGGGCCAAATACTGTTGTAAATAAAAGAAATATTATAAATAAATAAAAATATAAATAAACAAGAGGTAAAATAAAACCTCTTTTTATATTTGCTCCATAAACCTCTTTACACTTACTAACACTCAAAAAATAGGTTTTATTTAGATGAAGCCTATGGGAAAAATACCATGGGCCAAATTATTATTAATACCATTCAAAAAAATACTATTAACCATAATAATAATATTAAAAGATTATTATTATTATTATTATTAAATCTAATATTCATATTAATATATCATAATATTGATATTATTAAATATAATAACTTTGTTTTAATCCAATAATAATTTTGTTATATTATAATATATATTAATATATCATGATATATATTAACTCTATATATATGGGAGGTAAGAAGAAAGACATAAAGTTATAGAGGTGGAGAGATAGGGGGAGTGACAAGGGAGAGATGGAGATAAACTGAAGGAGAGGGGAGAGGAGGAATAAAAAGAGAGAGAAGTAGAGAAGGGTAAAAGAGGGAGAGGGAGACACAAAGGTGGAGGGGGAAGAGAGAGGAGAGTGGGAGGGAGATAGTGAGAGGATTGGAGGGTGGACAGAGAGGGAGAGAGAGAGAGAGGGAGGGAGGGAGAGAGAGGGTAAGAGAGATAAGCGTAGGAGAGAAATGGCAAGAGAGGAAGGATGAGAGAGAGGAGGAGAGAGGGAGGGATAGAGACATGGAGTTGGAGGGGGAGAGAGGGAGGGAAGAAGAAAGACATAGAGAGTGAAAAGTGAAGAGAGAGAGGGACTGACAAGGGAGAGATGAAGAGAAAGAGTGTATGTTTAGGGGTGAGATAAAGAGATAAATAAGGAGAGATAGAGAGAAGGGGGGAGAGAAGGAGACAAAAGGAGAGAGGGAGGGATATAGTAACATAGAGAGAGAGAGAGAGAGAGAGAGAGAGAGAGAGAGAGTGATGGGGGAAGAGAGAGGGAGGTGGGAGAGAAATGGATAAAGACGAAGTACGAGAGAGAAGATTTGAGAGAGAGGAGGAGAGAGGGAGGGAGAGAGGAGGAGAGAAGGATGGATAGGGAGATGGAGTTGGAGGGGGAGAGAGGGAGGGAAGAAGAAATACATAGAGAGTGAGAAGTGGAGAGAGAGAGGGAGTAACAATCGAAGAGTAAGAGAGAGAGAAAGAGAGGAAGGAAGAGAGAGATGATGTTAGAGAGTGGAGTGAGGGAGGGAAAGAGATATGGAGTTGGAGGGGGAGCAAGAGAGAGGTAAGAAGAAATAAATATAGAGAGCAAGGTGGAGAGAGAGAGAGAGATGGAGTGATAAAGAGGATGGAGAGAGAGGGAGAGAGGAAAGAAGTAGGGAAGAGAGATAGAAGCAGGGGAGAGGGAGAGAAGGGGGAGAGAGAGAGAAAGAGAGAGAGGAGGAGGGAGGGATAGGTAGATTGACTGAAGAAATAGATTGTATGTTTTGGCGGTGATATAGAGAGGCAAGTGGAGATAGAGATATAGATGGATAGTGAAGAGAGGAAAGAAGAGAGAGACAGAGAGAGGGAGGGAGGGACAAAGAGATCGACAGATATGAAGTGAAATAGCATTTGTATTTCGGGGGTTGAGATAGAGTGGAAAATAAGGAGAGATGGAGAGAGATATAGATATATATGGGGGGTGGAGAGGGAATAATATTTCTTGCACCAGATACATTGATTTCAGTGTAGATGGTGATTTCTAATCCAAATTGATTTCTTGCACTAGGTGCGTTGATTTTAGTGCAGATGTTGATTTCTAATGATATTTGATTGCTTTCACTAGATGCATTAATTTCAATATAGATGGTTTCTAATCCTATTTGATTGCTTGCACTAAATGCATTGATCTCAATGTAGATGGTGATTTCTATTCCTATTTGATTGCTTGCACTAGATGCATTGATTTCAATGTAGATGTTGATTTCTAATAATGTTTGATTGCTTGCACTAGATGCATTGATTTCAATGTAGATGGTGATTTCTAACCTTATTTGATTTCTTGCGCTAATTGCATTGATTTTAATGTATATGGTGATCTCTAATCCTATTTGATTGCTTGCACTAGATGCATTTATTTTAGTGTAGATGTTGCTTTATAATCCTATTTGCTTACTTGCACTAGGTGCATTAATTTCAATGTAGATGTTGGTTTATAATCCAATTTTCTTACGTGCACTAGATGAATTGATTTGAGTGTAAATGTTGATTTCTAATCTTATTTGATTTCTTTCATTAGATGCAGTGATTTTAGTGTAAATGTTGTTTTCTAATCTTATTTAATTGCTTGCATTAGATTCATTAATTTCAATGTAAATGTTGATTTTTGTTTTGATGTAATTGGATGTATGATGGTGCATTAATTTTAAAGTGATTGGATTAACATTGTGCATTGATTTCAGTGTAAGAACAAAAAATTATTGACAATGTCAATTGATTTTTGTGTTATAGTAATTCAACCTATTAAAATTGAAGAGAAGGAGAGACACGAATGATGTTTACTGCAATAGATTGAGCTAAATATTTAAATGGTTTATGATTTATGGTTTAACCTGTCCTTTTCATATAATCGATATGAAAATATGACAATCAATATGAAAAGATGACAAAATTAAAAAGGGTGAAAATAAGAATAAGAGAAGAAAATAATTTTAGATTAAGCACAATGAAGACTATTTGTAATTGACTCTATTCTTATTATTCACATTTTCTATCATTCAACACTATTACATTGTCCCTTTACATTCAAAATTTATATTTCATCATTTTTCATCATTAAAGTTATTATCATCACAACAAACTAAGGCAACTAAGAAAATTTAAAATTAAAATATACAGATTAATCTTAGACATATTAGCATATTTAAAATGATTATATCAATATTAGATGAATTTGTGTATTATTGATAAAATTAATCATGTGTTTGTTAGATTTTCTTTGGCCACACATGACAGAAACCAAACGAGATCCATCTTAACTCTAGATCTATTAAGCACCGAGAGGGATCAAATATCTTGAGGTATAAACCTTTCCTCGAGTTTTTCACTCAAAAAAGAGGTTTGCACCTCAAGAGACGTGATCCATCTCGTCGCTTGATAGACTTGGAGTTAAGATGGAACTAGGCTAGCTTTATTTTAAAATTGAGGAAATTACAAATATTTTTGAAAGTAAATTTTCATTAAAATAATAATTCTTTACTTTCAATTACATAAATTGATATAAAACTAGTTTGGATCTATCTTAATTTTAGATCTTAATTTTGGATTTACCAAGGGCATAGGGGATCAAATCTCTTTTCACTTTAAAAAAGGTTTGTATATGAAGAGATTTTATGCCTTTGACACTCGGTAAATTAGGAGTAATATGATTGAATTATTAATTATCATTATAATTATTAATTTTATATTTCACTTTACTTATTTTTATTTTTATAATTTATCCCAACTTTATTTTGCTTAATATTTTTCACATTAAATTTTATTTTATAGATTTTCCTCAAATTAGATGTTAAAAATGATTTTCAAATAAAATAAATTGGCTATATTTTCTAATATTAAAAGTTATTTTTAATTTTCCCCATGGTGTAGATTAGTTGATGATAGAATGGATTGTTAAGGCATTTCTTATGATGTTATTGGTTTAAACTTCGATTAGCTTAGTGTGCCACGTGTGAGGCAATGTGGGTAAACTTGGAGATGATTGTGGTAGTCGATCGAATCGATCCTTAAGTACAAACATGTTATAGTTGTTTATTCTCTTATATACAAAAAAAATAACAATAATAATAATAATCTTATTTTTTTAATTTTATTGAGATAATTATTTATTAAAATTAGATTTTATTAAAAGCACATGATTTTATTGGAAGTAGTTTAGGTGATGGAAATAAAGGAAACTAATCTTCTTGTAAGCATTTTCTAAATTGTATCTCCACTCAAACAATCTCATAGAAAAAAAAAATCTTGACCCCACCCATCAAGCAAGCCACCCAGTGTCATCTTGGTGGCCTTCTCTCACTCTTTAGACTACAAGAAGGATATCCTTATCTAGGGGGGAATCCTTAAATACCGAGCTAAGCTAGGTCATTGAGTAATGAAAGGGATTTCCTTAACGAAGACTAGTGATTTGACACTACTCACTCTCAAAGTAAAAGGTCAAGGATAAGTGTGCGAATAGTCAAACAAACCATGAATTATTAACAAATTTTGAATGATTTTAAATACACAACTATGCTTATTCATGCAACCAAATTATACTTGAAAAATGAAAGATAAAGCTTGCTCAATTAACCATATAGCATGAGATGTTAGTGAAGCATATATACAATGACACAATAAAAATAGAAAATGAACCATAAATTGTCTAAACAGGTAAGGCATTAGATCATTCATTCATCGTATTCATGAGCATTGGAGACTGAGAGTTCGTTATCATCATCAAGAGACCATTCCACAATTAAGAGATCATACACCAACAATATTAACTATGTTTGGGACAACAAAGAGTTATGTGTTTGCAATGATAAATAAAGGAAATATTCAAACTTGTCGTTGTTACTAAGGACAATGAAGATAACAAAGTTGAATGTGGACTACTTACATGTTTGTAACATTCAAATGCCATCCATTTATCATCATGCAAATTGCATGAAGGAAATTTGGTAGTGGTACTAAGTGAACATTCTTTGATCAAAGTTCATACCCTCTCCTTAGCACTACCACTTTGCAAGATGAAGACAAAATGTGAAATATATGTGCAACCAACTAAATAAGTTGGAAAGGTTGTTGCAACATATATTAGGTGCTCATGTCATGTTGCAAAAGGAGGTGTTGGCCCACTTCCCATTTTGATAATTTGTCAACCTTTGAAATTGATTCCCTGTGAATGTGATCAAATGATATGACCCTAAAGATTCTAATAAGCTCCATAATTTTAATCATCCTTTGATCCAATAAAGAAGTGTACAAGGAAGTATAACCTTTCACCCAATCTAAAACAACCTTTGAATCGCCTATGACTTGTAATTTTAGATTGTTGAAGTGATGGAATTTTAAATGACTAACATAAACGACTAATTCATATTATTGTAGTTTTTGTTAGGTAGTCATATTTTTTTTCCTAGACTAAATTAGTCATTTATGTTAGTCATTTTTAGTAGTATTACTTACTATCTAGTTGTATATTTTAATTGGTGACTAAAGTACTCATTTATGTTAGTCGTTTTTAGTTCGGTCTCTTAATATTGCTAATTTTTTGTAGTATTTCACTTGGAAAAGTTGTGGTGACTAACTTTTTTAGTCACCTAGTCACTAATTGCACCATTTTCTACTACTGATATGGCCTCTACCCATTTGGTGAAATAGTCTATGGCAACCACAATATACTTGTGGTTGTCGAATGATTGGGGGTTGCAAGTCATGAATTTTACGCCCTATTTGTAGAAGGGGTCGGTGACGATGACTGCGTGCGGGGGAGATGGTGGGGCTCTTGCCTTATGAGCATATCTTTGGCATCACTCACATCTCTTGACTACTTGAATACAATCATGGAAAAGGGTAGGCCAGAAATAACCAGCACAAAGGATTTTTTGGGTGGTGGCCATCCCTGAGAGGTGGCAGCCACAAGCCCCACTATGGAAATCATTTAAGACATGCTCATCTTGTTCGTGAGTAAGGCATCGAAAAAGTATGATGTCAATTCCTCGTCAATAGAGGACATCCCCCAAAAAGAAGGTATCAGGACACTTAGTGGCATATGCGCCTCCGATCATTGCAAGTAAGCTGAGGTTTGAACTTATGAGTTCGTAAGAAGAGGAGGATGTCATCGTACTAGGGGTCATCCATTGATACTAAGAACAAATGTTCATCAGGGAATGCATCATTAACAATGGATCCTTAGGTCTCGGTTGGGAGATTAGTGATGAACTCGGTGAAGATAAGGGCCTTCTTGCTCTTGGGGGAGGAAAATTGACAATCAAATTCTTGTAGTATAACAACCCATAGAGCATATTTGTGGTTCATCATACAACGAGTGAGCACTGATCAAGTATCGCATAAGGCTGATATTTGTTATTACGGTGGTGCTTCATAATATTTTGTAATGCTAAATCTTTTTTACCGAGTGGACGAGGGATAAGGCTATTTTTTCAGCTGGATCATACCTCAATGTAGGCCCGGAGAGGTTCTCTTTGACGTTGTAGATTAAGTGCTCTCTATTATCAGTTCCTTCTTAAACTATCACCCCAGCAATTATTACTTCAGATGTTGAGAGGTAAAGGGTATAGTCCTTGTTATGGTTAGGAGGGCTAATCAAAGGTACCTAAGACAATGCATATTTTAGGGCTTCAAATGAATCTTATGCCTCTTAGTCCCAGAGGAAGGGGATATCCTAATGAATCAGGCACAAGACGCCTTGTGCGCAAGTGGAATAGTCAGGAACAAAGCAGAGTAAGAAGTTGGCCTTACCCTGCAAGATTTGGAGCTTCTTTAAAGTTTTTGGAGGTGAAATTTCTTTGAAGGCTTGGACTTTGGGAGGGTCAACTCTAATACCTTGTTGGGAAACAATGAATCCTACAAATCATCCTATGTTAACATAAAAGAGACACTTAAGAGGTTTCAAGCGTAGGTTATATTGTCAACATCATTGAAATACGAGGGACGGGTCCTCTAAATGGTCATCATGCTTTTTAGATTGTATGGTAAGTTTGTCCAAATAGGCGAGAATGAGATGAGACATATCAATGAAAATATAATTCATGGCTCACTAGAAGGTGGCCCCAAAATTTTTAATGCCAAAGAGCATCACTCGATATGAAAATGTGCCCCATGCATTTGTGAAGGTCGTTTTATACCGATAAATGTGGCGAATCTGAATCTGATTATACCCAAAGAACCTATCCATGAAGCATAGGGCCTCATGTCCTACACAAGCGTAGATAACGTGATCGATGAAAGGTGTAGGGTAATTGTCCTTAGGACATGATTTGTTCATATTTCGAAAATAAGTACAAACTCGTATGGTGCCCTATTTTTTCATTATGGGTACAGGGTTAGAAACCCAAGACGTGTAAGTGATACAATAGATGATACCCGTTTTGTGAAATTTCTCAATTTCCTGCTTGATCACTTCCTCCTTAGAGGGGTGTAATTGAAGTTTTCCTACTTAACAGGATGGCCATCAGGTCAGGTGTCAATATGATGTTCTACAATGGTGGGAGTGATGCCTAGCATTTTAGAGTAACTCCATGCAAAGATATCCCTATATTATTGGAATATGGCAGTGTATGAGGCCACCTCATTCTGGCAACAAGCTACTCCCAACGAGATCTATTCAACGATGTCAGGTTTGTTTGAAATGTTGACCTTAATGGTAGGTGAAATATTTTCCATGTTCCCTTCCTCAAATGAATTTGGTGTCAGGATGGGATTCTTAAACCAATTTACTTGTCCCGAAGGAAGGAAATATTTTAATTCTACAATGAAAACATCAAGGCTAGGTGCGTCAGAAGGTACAAATTATTTTTCACGTACAAAGTACGAGCGGTGGTGCATGGAATCCCATGGACATTCTAATTTTGTCATGGCTTCTAGAATACCTTCATATGAATGAAAAATATTATCTAGCACAGAACAGGGTTGTGTCGAGCCTTGAGGTTAGGGTTCAGGCCTAACTATGCTAGTCGATAAGCAAGAATAGGATTCATTGGTTTATGTCGTAGAACCTAGCGAAGTTTACACAATGCAGATAGGATGGGGATGCACCATTGGTGAAGGTACCACTGGTGTGGTGGTTTTAGCAATCGTGACACCAAAAAATGATGAGCAAACAACACGAATCATGGTTCTTACAGATGAGGAAATGAATTGTTTGTGATGTTGCGTATCATGAGCATTGGGTGGTGGTAGAATTTCCGTAATGGAGTGTTGATAATAAGTGGGAGGAAGTTCTTGCAACCTAGGTGGTGTCCAAGGGGAAAAATTTTCTAATCATGAGTATGACGTTGAATCCTAAGTTGTTAAAATGTTTGTAACATATGACATATCTTGGCACTATGAGAGTTATTGGTGCAAATACTAGACAAAGGACTAAAACTAACACTAAAAATGGTGTGGGCATAAATATTGTCCATAGTGTGAGATGATGGTGTTTTATTGGTGTCATGAGGTGGGACAATCTTGAGTGCCACTGACCTCTAGATCTTAGTATCAACGTGAGGTGACTTCCTACTATGGCTTTGTCTCAATGATGCTCTCGTTGCTCGAAAACATGGAAGGTATTGAAAATTCCATGTATGATATACTTGAGAGAAGATGTGACAATAACAACATGTGAGTCTATCTTAGTTTTAGAGATGGATTTGTGGGATGTACACTAACAAGCGAAATATATATCTTATGTTGCCCAATTCCCGACATTTACTTACTAGGTGGTTGGGTCTATCGCATAGGGCACATGTGAGGGGTGATATTTTTTTCCAGGCAGTCTGAGATAGTTTGGTCTTTTTTCTCGATCTAGATCGGTGATGGCGAAAGGAGACTTGTTGATGGAGGCCTGACTGAACTATCGACGATATTTTTTCCTCAAACACACATAAGATGGACCTATATGCTTCATTTCCTTGTGGTGTGGTGTGATCCAATAATTCGGTATCTTATCTGACTATATCAGAGTTTCTACATGAATCCTAGCATAGAGCAGAATCGGGGAAGATGGGGGCATTGTCACACATGATGGTTTCCTTCACAAATCTGGCAAGTATGACGTCAGTGCATGGGTTTATTTCTTTGGGCAACGTGGGTAACCTGATATAATCAGTTAAATGCTCGTAATTTGGGGCATTGGTTTTTCAAATGGCCGAGATGGTCGCATAAAGTGCACATGAAGGTATGTTGATGTGTCGTTGATTCTGGTTGCCTCCTAGCATGGCAGGAGGTTGAGGGATTAGAAGAGGGATATGAGAAAGAAGCTTCTTCCCTCATGACATAAAAAACAGTTTCAAACCCATCACTTGCTAGTAGTAATGGGGTATTGGCTTGGATGAGTGCACCTAACGTATCTTGATATCGAAGGATTTCAGGGAAATGATGAGTGTAATGCCCGTATTCAGTGCATATGGTGCATGCATGGTTGGTGCCTAATGCCTTATGGCACGCGGGTGTGCTCTTTTATCTAGCTTGGGGAGGAGGGTTCACTAGATTTTTGGGGTATGTAGAAGAGCTTTGAGCTCATCTAACTCAAGGCCCGTATTGGTGGAGTGCCCAACTACTTCACACAAAGCATAAGGTGGAGGTACCCTAGAGGATGAAGTGTTTGAAGCTTCCACCTTCTTGCCTTTTTTTCTTATCCCTTTTTTTGGCGCCAACTGGTATCGGTGTAGGCATTGCTTGTTGTGGGGTGTTTTCCAGATGTGATATAGGAATGTTGCATGTCGAGGTGATACATGAGCTTTCCGACATGGCCTGAGAGGCCGAATACTAGACTAGTATTTATAGAGTCATATTGGGCAATGATAGTGTCACAATGACTTGGTGCGAGACAAAACCAGGTGAGGGGAATAAGAAGGGTGTTTGGCTGATAGCATATGGTAAGAAAGAAGGACCAGGAACAACATTGTTGTTGGTATCTGAAACTAGTTCTTGATATTGGGGGGTGTTTAATGAACTCATCATGCACACCAATGCTCCTGTGGTAAGAGTAATATCGTCTATCATAAGTGGGTCTCATGGGAATCTCCTGGGAATTTTTTATGGATTAAATTGGTCGGGGCCAAATTTAGTGTAAGTGGTGACCAATTCGGAAGAATATGGGATGAAAGGTAGCACACTATCAGGTGAAGTTAGTGTCTTCTTCTCATAATATGTGAGTTGGTTGATTGTAATAATTTTCCCATCATGGGGGAACATCCTTACCCTAAATACAGATGATGCTACTGTTGAAATTTCATACATATAACATTGGCCTAGCAGGATATTATAATCTAATTGTGCATCCAATACTTTAATGTCTATCACCAACATTTTTCCATCCAATTGTACTGGAACGCCCTAGTAGGCCTACGAGAACATAAGGGCGCCCTTCATATGCTCTAAAAGTGATGTCAGAAGGTTTGTGTTTGGCAGATTTGAGCTTTTTCAAATTGATTTGGACATTATACACGTGGATTCCTCTTCATCAACTATGCAACGATGGATGGTGATATTTTGGAATGAGATTGGGATTTTAAAAGTGACAGTTGATGGTGGAAGTGGTGTAGCTTTATCTAAGTCAAATACAATTAAAGGAGAATAAGCAGGATCAATTTCTCATAATGAAGAAAGTAAGGCTTTCCATTGGGTTGGGCATGATTGCAAAAGTTCCAATGATGACATAGCTGAAGGAGTTTGGGCTAAGTCATCGACTATGCTATAGTTGTGAGAGTCCTTTGAGTTCTGTCCCATTCGTCGTAAAGGACCTTTTATCATATTTGGTATGGGCTCCATGGAGTATCGAGGGATTGTTAAATGTGTTGTGGGTGTTCTAGTAGTTGAGGTGGGAGGATTGGTTTCTGGTGGAGTTCCATACTCTCAGTTGCACGTCTGCTAGAGAACATCTTCCCCTTCCATGTAAATGTCGAGATTTGAGGCACTTTCATCATTTCCTCCAATCAGATTTTGGGAGTGTTCCTACTAATTATTTACTACTCCCTAGTGGGGGAATGGATGTTGCATCACTGCAGTTTGTTTGTCCCCCCCCCCCCCACCTTTGCCCCCATTGTCTTTCATCCTTTTTAACTCAGGAAGTTGAGGATAGTGATGGGTGTAATGACCATACTCACCATAAATAGCACAAGCATGGTTAGTCTATAGACTCGTGTTCTTGTTTTACCTTTGTGGATTGTTATTGGTTGATACATAGTTTTGATTTCGATTGAGGTTGCCCCTAGCCAGTGCCCGCGGAGGTTGTTGTTGATTTCCCCCTTGGTTAGACTCTCCTTTTGGCTTACTCTTTGGTTTCTTCTTAGCAATTTTAGGTGGGTTATCTAAGTTTAGGTTTTCATCTCATTGTTGTTGTTGATCGAAAGAAGAATGCATTAGATTAACCCCTGCATTAGCTTGTGTAGGTAGGTTATTCTGTTGAGGTGTGAGGAAAGAGAAGTATTGGTTCCCTTGTCCCTGAATGGTGTATGATTTCTAGGAAGGAGGAATTGGTTCCACATTCCTAGGGGGGTATGGGTCGCCTTGCATGTGAGGGTATTGGACACCCTATGCAGGTTGGTATTAGTTAACCTGCATAGCAGGATTCTACATAGGCATAGGTTGTTCAGGGAAATATGATGTGTGGTGTGGTGGTGTTGTGGCACCAAAGGGTTGGCCACTATAATTATATCTTGGGTATTGGAAAGTTTTTTCGAGGTGATTTTTGGCTAAGGTCCCAATCAATCCATCAGAAACATTGGATCCATCGGCAAAATTGGATGCACCTGGTGTCTCTTTATAAGTTTGGAGGTGTGGGGTGTTTGGTAGAACATGGTAAAGGTATCCAGACTAGGTGTATATAAGCTCTAAATCTTGAGCTTTGCTAATGGCTACTTCCTTGTTCTGTGGGGATTAATTCGCCACGTCTTTTGAGATTTCCGATGTGAGAGATCCTGAAAACAAGCCGAGGAGGACTTTGTCTTCAAACTGTGCTTTACACAAGCTGCGACATTTCCACCATTCATGGATATGATATGATATGTGTGTAGCAGGTGTTTATTTGAAGTGGGTGAGGAGTTCCAAGCCCAAGTCATGACGAACAAGGAGTTAGAAGAATGTGAGGAATGTTGTAGCTGGGAAGCTAAAGCTTCCATGGCATGCAGAAGGTTGGTTAATATTCCATTTCACTGCTAGCCCAGAAAAGGTACATTGAAACATTCATAATCGAATAGTATCATCTATGATACCATTAGATGAAAACCATAGGTGAAAATTCATGACATGGTTTCCTGGGTCTTCTCCCCACTTCCCTTCAGATTTTGGAATGTCTGAAGGGAGCTTGGTGTGCATGGCTGGAAAATTCTATTCATGTGTAATTGGGTAATTGGTTAAATTACTCAAATCCAGAAGGTTTAAAGAAGCTAAGAACGTGACTTGTGAGTATTCTGCCATTACGAAACAATTTTGGACAACTATATGAATGGGGGTTTCCTTATGAGGGTGGTTACCCTAGTGACTGTCGCATAGAATCCATGGATGGGGAGTTGTGGAGGCTCCCCTGAGGGGTAGTTTATGGAGTACTTTGATGAGGAGGAGTTTCAAGCAAAGTTTCATCGATAAAGGAAGATCCTATAATGATAACTAATTGGTGTCTTATGCACCTAAATGGCAAGAGACCTCACACTCCTCTTGGTAATGGAGGAAGGTTTAGAAAATTTCTAGAGAAAGAGGGAGCCATGGGGTCTCCTATGTTGTCGAGTAGAGTGTGTGCTAATTTGTGTGATTGAGGGAAGGAGATGATTCTCAAATAAAATATATCACATACATAAAACAAAGCGAAAATAAAATAACTACTTCCCTTTAACTTTAGACTGTGTGATCAATCAAACAAAAAATGGTTTTTGTTTGTTTTTTTCATACGATAAAAGATCATATGAAGACTTATTCGTTCTTTCCACTCTCAAACTAACTAGGCCTTACGAATATATCCTCTAATGGGTTCTAGCAACATCCCGAAAGAACTCGCGACACCTTCTAGTAGCCGAAGAATTGACCAAGGTAACAGATGAGGCTTTGGTGTTGCTTGCACCTCCACCTATAGGGATGGATGACCTAGATTTTGGATATTAAAGAACCTCCTTCCCATTTGATAATTTGATTCTTTAGCTTCTTGTTAGTCAGTTACTAGTTACAAGCACTAGATGGGTCAGGTAGCCCCAAATAGTACCACACGTACTAGACCTAAGCGGAACCCCCTCTAAATCGGGTCTCTTCCATGCTCGGGTATTATTTTCCGTGGGATGATTAAAGGATTCTAAGCTACCTAAAAAGTCAACTTCTATGTCTCAAAGATGTAACATGACCATGGCAGCTTATGGGATGCCTACCCCCAATGGTATTACCTTGAACTATAAATTCTTTGGTGTCCCCTGTGGGGAATTTAGTTGGTTCAGGTTATGGTTTCTTTTAAGGGTCTTAGTTTTCTTCATGATGTGAGATGTAAGCTAAAATACACTAAGTATGAAAAGCTCTAGAAACTGGATGCCTTCGAATACAAAGGTTATCGAATCTTAGTGTCTGAAGTGTAATTGTGTGCAAGTGATCAAGTGAGCATGAAAAGTGTGAGAAGATGTGGATATTCTGTGATCCGTTACAATAGCCTCCTAATTACACTAGATTTCAATTGTTCCTTGCATGAAAAAGAAATGATATGCGGAGAATGGGCCACTTGCTCTTTCTCCTATTACACTATGTGTGACTAAAAGGAGGTAGAAAACACAAGTGCGTTAAGAAGACTTTCATATGCTAGCCCATGTCCGCCTAAAAGACGCAAGGGAAGAAGAGATTACTTGCTTTATATAATGACACTTGGTCTTGGTCCCAAAACTAATGAAATGAAAAAATGCATTGGTTAGTAGCAATATTTGTGGATCATAGGCACTTACTCCTTTACTAATTATGCTATGTGATTTGCAAAAACAAGCAAAATAGATTGAAAATTATGTGTCAAAATTTGACCACTTACTTTTCCCCTTAAGTAAGTTATATGAGAATTGCAAATAAAAGTAAATATAATCTAATTACCCAACTAATTATGATTAATAGAGGAATTAATTAATCTATACTGACTGGAAAAAAACTGCAGAGGTGAAGGCAATTCACTAAAGGCTTCCAATCACCTGAAAAAAGTGAAATTACAAGGAAATCTTAGCTTTCTGGAAACCACACAGTATTATTTATGCACCGACGCAAGCATGCGTCTATCTGAGAAAAATATGTGCGGTTGAAAATAAACTGCGAACTAGCAAGCTTCTTGGCCAACAACAGGTCCAAAAGGTCCTACAAAAATTCTAGAGAGATGTTGAACGACTTGTAAGTTGATTACGTAGAGATAAGGTCTTGTAAGCACAACCAATTATATGAAAGAAAAGAAACGAGTGGAGTCGTGAATCTTGTTGTAGTGTTTTTATAGCATTGGTGTACCAAAATATACCTTCTTAGCAGTAGGTTGTTCCCTGCAAAGAAAACAAGCATTTTGGTTGTTGTCAATGGACAAGTATGAAGAAACAAAGTATTTCAAATGGTGGATACAATACATACACAAACATAAACTAAAACAAAGAGATGAACACATAAATAATGCTTAATGAAGCAAAAAGTCAACATAATTATGGAAAATGGCTCCCTTTATTCACTATTGGTGGTAGGAAATGAATACAAATAGTAGAATACTAAACTTGAAGAGAAATTTTTGAGAAATGGTGCTAAAAAGTCCTAAGAAAGGTGGTTATTTTCTTCACTCTATTTGAAAGCTTCTCCTGTCTATCCAAGAAGTATAAACACTCTCTCAATGGTGAAATCTTGTCCACACTAGAGTGATGGATTGATAAGAAGCAATTCTTCCAACACAATGTTGTTCTACTTCTTCTACTTTAATAATTAAATGAAGGTTTGCTTTGATAGCAATTTGGCCAGCACAACATTGTCTCATGTTTTGGTTCTCCCATGGCTTGTTTATATAGAATTTTTTGTATACATCTTCCCTCTCATGTTTCATGAATGATAATAACTTATGAGTAGGACAAGATGATTCCATTGAGGGCTGCATATCTTCAAGTCAACTCGAATTTGGTTGCCCTTGACTAAAATCTTGTCAGGGAATCGTCTTCCAAGTGTGGGAAGTGGTCCAAAATTGTTGAGTTGACCATTCCTTTGACCGCGCGAATTTTAAAGAAAATATCGTGCGTAGTGTGGAGATTGAAGAAAAAGACACATTCACATCAATATTTATATTCCATATACATTGGACCTTAGGAGAAATTAAATTTTTTGATCTTTAAAATGTCTTCAACTGTAAAATCTTCACTTGAGCATTTTGCAAGACGATTTTGGGTGTCTTTTGGATTGTACAAATAGGTGTAAAAATTTCTCGTGTTAACAATAACGAACCTCATGCATTATATCCTACTTGTGATGATTCATAACGGTCACAAGGATAATTTGGATCAAGGTTTTGTATAGTCCCAATGGAAAATTGTGCATTTCAAACCATTCCTAGGAACATATACCTTTGCTCCACAAATTTTATTGGCCATCTCAATCTTTTTTGGTTTGGGGGTTTTCTTGGAGCTAAGCATTACTTCCCCTTTGCATGGAACTGTTAGTTCTCTTGTAACCAAATCAGGATCTAGATAAACCCCTTCCAAAAGAGTATCAATTTCATGGCCGGGACATCACAATTAACAATGGAATTATATATGTCATGATTTTCAAAATTGAACTATCTGAAAACAAAATCATACACTTATGTTGCCCTCAAGATATTTGGCATGCCTCTCAATCGATTATTTTTCTCTCTCCATGGATAAACATACTTGGAAAATTTTCATTATGAACTTATCTTGGTAACTCCCTATTTCAATTACTTCCATCGTTGAGGATGCCTCTATTTCAACTGCTACTATGGTAGAGGGAATCCCTATTTAAACTCCAACCATGGTTGTTTGGGTCCATATATAAAATCATACAAAACAAGTCCGTTCATGACAATTTTGTACATCTGCTTTATTAGCCAAGAATTATGTTTGACTATGCATACTGAAAATGCATGCTTAAGTGAGCTTTTCTAAATGGATTTCAGGTTTATGGGTTAATGAACTGAGTTTGATACTTGATACCCTATATCATATAAAGTGCATACTTTTTTTAATAATGGCATTCATAAAGAGTAATAAATTGAATACAATTTTATAAGGCACTTTAACTCACATATAAACACATGCGTTCAATCTCAAACATGGATAAGAAAGATATCTTGCATGCATTTTAGATCAATAATTGGTGTGGGATATTTACAAGTACTTCTAATTCAGATTACATGTCTTGGGCATACCTACTTTTTCCTAGGTCTTCATTTTTTAGCTCTTGGCATACATTTTCCTTAATTATGGAAATAAGCACAATTCTATTTCAAGCACAGTAGAGTGTAGAAGTGGATTCATGGCACAAGATCAAAAGGGCTTACTTATAATTGAATATAGAATTTGAATCTTCAAAATGTTATGGCCTTGATGAGAATTTAAGGAATTCTTGTGTGCATTTACTTTCAATATGAAAAATATATTTAAAGACCAATTTTGAATGCAAAGTGTGTCCATTTAAAGATGAATCAAGGAAATGCAAGACAAGAGTTATATAACTATCATGGAAAATTATAGAATAAAAGGATATTTTCCTTCTACATTCATGTAAAAGTTTTGGTATGTAATGATTTTTTTAGTCATCATGAACTTTGCACATTGTGTATGAGAATCATGAAAATTGGATTTCCATTTTTAAAGGGAATAGCCACCCAAGTTTGTGGTGTTTCAAGTCTCAGTGGATTTATCCATTAGATTGAATTCCCTTCATGGGTTCCAAGTTGGATATGTGAGTGTTGATCCATTTTACTAGAATTTATTTGCAATGGTGACTTTTTTGTTCGATTTGGACCTGAAATCACAATTGGTATGTATTAATATATGTTTGTTATATTGATATCACTGCTAGTTTGTATTAATGTATGCTTGTTTTGCTATTCAAATCAATGTCTATTTAGCCCTAGATGGGTTGAAAATATTGACAGAGAGGGGGAATGGAAATCCGTTGCCCTACCTAGCATGTACATAAGGAACTGAGTCGTCAACCCCACATGAGTTAAGTGATGAGTGTCCTCAGACTGAGTAACTAGGTGGTGTGTGGATTGTAGTTTATGTTGATGTTCCATATTTCTATGGTTAAATTTATGTAGCCATAGTATCTCAGGACAATACAATAGATATAATGTGTTTATTGTATTACCTTTTTTGTTTTTTGATATCTTAGACCTCCATTAGGAGGATTCTACTTTTGTTATGGTCAGGTCTCCCTAGCGAGAGACTGGCATGGACTACTTGTTTCACAATGTAATTTTCAGTTCTTCTAATTAATAGAATTTTCACCTTACAAAAAAAAAATCAATGTCGATTTAGGATGGGTCGGGTTCCTAATGACACTTAGTATTACAACAAGAATGTTGGAACTCTTGAGGGCTCAAATTTGATTATCAATTCAGGGTCCATACAAACTTAAGAGGGGTCGATATTATATGTGCATTAGACACCTTCCTCTTCCTAGTCTAAGTCCCTAGGATGCAAGTGAAAGAAGGCAATGAAACACTCAAGTGAGTAGTGAATTAGTCAAGCTGCTAGTCCTAAGATTGCAGAAATAAAATGAAAACAAAGCAAAGCTAATCTATCTTATTGGAAAGGAAATGTCAGTAAAGGAAATATATTCTACTTAATGCAAAAATGTAAAGAACACATCTTAAATTACATTTGCAGTAGGGAAACACTCCACTAATCTACTTTTTCGGTAAAGAAATCACACCTTGCTGAAAGTAAATTGCGGGAAAGGGAATCTAATCTAGTTGTAGAAATTAACATTCAAGAAGAAAGCAATGAAAAATCTAAATGACGACCTAACCAAGCCTCAACTAAACCAAAGTTGTATCAAAGTATTCATGGGCTATTCTAAGACATAAATCTACATCTACCATAAATTTGGAATGAATCTTGGCAAGGGAAGAGCTTGAAAACAAACTACTAAAGGAAACTATGTTTTGCTATAGGAAACTTCCAACAAGCCTACTTGTGAAGCTTACCTGCCAAATTCCTAAGTTAACAAAGTGAAAAATGTTGTGGGGTAAATTTTTTAATTAATTTTAATGTTTTCATACTTCAATCCAAGTGGAATCAACTCAAAATAGCTTCATCAACATGTGCTAAAATTTAACAAAAATTACTAGTAAAACTAGAAATTTTAGAAGAGTAAACTAGTAAGCTAATCTAACAAATGCCTAATCTAATAAACTTCAAATGACATGGGGTCAATTTTATATTTAATTTTAATGTTTCCAGGCTTTAATCCAAGTGGAATAATCTCAAAATAGCTTCATTAACACATGCTAAAATTCAACATAAATTTACTACTAAAACAGTGAACTAGTAAGATAATCTAAGTAATCCAATAATGAAAATGTCTTTCCTAAGTTATGCTAATTATGCATAACACTATTCATTATCTAAATAAACTAAAAATAAACTCATTCCAATCATTTAATAAATATAACCTACAGAAAATGAAGCACGAACACTAAGTGCATAAATAGACAATGTAGATAAATAATAAAATGTTGAAAAGATGTTAAAATAAATGGTACAACAGAGCTCTGAGGCTCTTGGGATGGCCAAACCCAAGGATACTAAGAGTCCTATGAAGGAAACCAAGGATTAAAATCTAAAAATAAAACTATATTTCTTTATTGTACACAAGTCAAGTAGATCATTGTTGGAAATGAAATTAGAACTACTGAATAACCAATGTTCTTCTCAAAAACACCAAAAAAACTTTTTCTCTAGAGGCTACTTCAAATTAGTACTTATACAAATTGATGGGGAAGTAACCTCCTTGAAAGGAGGGTTTCTTTCCCCTACAAAATCCCTCAAAAAGTGGATTTAGTCCCCAACAACAGGAATCTTCATTAAATGTTGAGTTATGGCTTCTCCCATAGCAGGGAACACATCCCTAGATTTTCTCAAACAGTGGATCTTTAAAATCTATTCAATAATTTCATACTATTTTATTTATTTATTATCTAATCTTGGTCCATCTTGTAGCAGGGAGTAGGTCCCTAAATTCTCTCATTCTGTAGATCTTCAGAATCTACACAATACTATCACAATATGATGCAAAATAAATAATATTATACACATAATAAACAAATCATCTCTAAAACTTCCTTATAACACATTAAAGTTGAAAAATACATTATTAAGTGTAGAAAGAAAGGTTTAATATGCATAGGAAAAATTAGATGGACCTTAATTTGTATCTAATTTGGAGGCCCATTAGTTCTAATATTGGTATTAGGCACTCATGATGTGATAAATTTCTATAGGGTCATGCGAAAATCTGGCATAAGTGGACAACCAATGTAGATTCATGAGTTGAAAAATGGTTTCCCATCTAGGGGTAACAATATAAAGGGATGCTGCGTTTATTTTATGCCACAAAAATCCATTATTTCACATTTGTAGCGCATAAGTGTTCTATACTTAAATTTGTATTAAATAGGGGTTCTTATATTTAGTTATAAATTAGAGTAATGAACTAAATGGTACAAAATGATGAGAAAACTCAAAATATTTAAGTCTTAACTTTTTAGCACATTGGAAATTACAGTGTGGAATAAATGACATTCAAACCATCATGATTCTCAAAGTAGATTTGGCCCTATATCAAGCTGAGATTATGCTAGAAGTAAGAATTCCACCTATGGGAGGGGAAATTTGCCTACATAACTTTACCCTTAGATTTTTGGTTAATTTTTAAATTACCTAAATTGTTATTTTTTCAAGAAAAAATAAAATGTAAAATTTTAAACTTTGGCTTATCGAAAAAATCAAGTGTTGGATATCGAACTCCACTAAACACCACTGCCTGGAGCACAAGCTTCTACTTTACAAGGCTTGATCTTATTAACTATGTAGTATTTGATATATTCATTAGCTAAATATACAAATCTTATTAAAAAAATGTTTTAAACAACAAAATATCACATTCTTTCTTAAAATTGTTTTCTCCGTGAAAAAATTTATTTAGTCTATAAGTTAGCATATCCATATATATATATATATATATATATATATATGGTAAACATCTATAGACATCAAAACACTTACTCATAATACATCTCACACACCCAAGATTAAAAAAATCACTAAAATTCACTATATTATTATTATTAATTATGCCTATGGGTGCGTTTATTTTGGAACATGGCTTTCACAATTTTGATTTAATTATCAATAATTATTAAGTGGATGGTAGAGATTCAACCTCCATGAAATATTATAAAATATTCATAATATTTACATGAATCAAAAGTTGAAATTTATATCCAAAGTAGCTATGCCCTTTTTGGTTTTCCAATTAAATTAATTAATTAAAAAAAAATCATATGAACAAGTGTCATATGAAGTGAGTTATGGTTTTTTGGACTAGTGGTATTGATAAGCCATAGTATTGTAACAAAGCCTATTTACACATTAAGAACCTCCATGGTAAAATGGGGTGAATCTCAATGGTTAAAAATATTTTTCCATTTTTACCAACCATTTAATTTAGATGGTTGTACTAGTTATAAGAATAACTAGCAATTGCACTAGATGTTGCAAAGGAAACACCGTAAGGCATAAATTGGGGATGAATCGTGACATATAAAAATCCATTATGCATGTGCATACTTTGTCATTACTTCATCCTCTTGGATCTGACGACCCAAATCATTGCATATTTTGGGAGCTCTGGAGGTGATATCAACCTCTTTCCCATTTGCAAACTACTACACCACTAGATATGCCTCCCTACATTAGTGGTTGGCTAATTGATAAGCCATAACATTCAAATGTTGAAGACGAAAACTTGCAAACATAAGCACAAGAATATTGATTCCCAAAACATTCTTATGTTTCTAAGCAAATTCCTTTTATAAGATTTTACTTAAGATGAGATCTGATTAGTTGATTAGTTGTTTTGGCAAAGTCAACACTAACTAAGAAATAATATAAATCGAAAATGCATAGTGCTCAAGAATAACCATGCCTTCATTATCCTACAACTAACTATTAAGACTAACTATAAATGATTTTGAGATGTGGCACATTAGTTCTTCATGCATAGTGCTCAAGATTAACCATGCCTTCATTATCCTACAACTAACTATTAAGACTAGCTATAAATGATTTCGATATGTGGCACATTAGTTCTTCACTTTTTTAGAAAAGTAGATGGGCTTGAGTTTATGATGTCACTTCTCCTTAAAACACAATTTATCTAGATAAAATTAGACTCAGTCACCTATGTAAAATTGTACAGACAGTTGATGTCTATGGCGAGGGAGTGTGAAGAGCATCAGTTGATGTCTATGGTGAGGGAGTGTGAAGAGCATCAGATACTTGGGAATGGATGTGATCCAATTTATAAACAAAGGAGGATGCCCTGTGTTGCTTCTTGCATTGGTGATGGTCTTGCGTTGGGGAATGGATGCGATCCAATTTCTAAACAAAGGAGGATGCCCTGTGTTGCTTCTTACATTGGTGATGGTATTGCGTTGGTGATGGGAGACGACACGTTGGTGATGGTGGATTATTATAAATACAATCTTATTCTTTTAATACAAAGTCTTTTAAAAGAAAATATATAATGAAAATAACTATATTTAAAACAAAATTTATTTTTCAATTTTGTAATTCCATGCACATACCAACCATCACTTTTGTCTCCTAAGCACTATTAAAAAAAAACAAAGAATTTTAAAAATATAATAAATAACAACTCATTATTTGCCCAAAAATAATTCTACTATTATACTAAATATTAAAAATATTTACTTAAAAATATAATATCAAAAAAATTATTAAAATATTTAATTAGGATTATTATATTTCTACTCACAATTTTAACCTTTCTCAACTTAAATGCAAGTAATTTTCCTTTAACTAACACTCATTCTCTTGAGCAAGTAACTTCACTTTTATTGAATATAATGTAGTTATTTAAACATATATAACAATTAAAGTATAAAAAGTTATCTAAAACCATTTTTATTTCTACTTAGTAACATTTACAAAATTAGAAATATATATATATATATATATATATATATACATATCTCGAATACTTTTTTTTAGAGTTGCCACCTATTAATACCTAAAACAATTTTAAAACATAAAAAAAAAAAAAAAAATCCAAATCATTTTTATTTCTATTTCTATACTCAAAACCAACACATTCTCTATTTACTCTTCTGTTCATGTCTTTGATGGGTTGTTCACCTCTTTTATTGCCAAATTTCAATTGCTCCAGTTATAAACCCAAACATATAGCAAAACAAAAGCAAGATTGTGAACAACCAATTTCTAAACAAAGGAGGATGCCTTGTGTTGCTTCTTGCATTGGTGAATGCGATCCAATTTCTAAACAAAGGAGGATGCCTTGTGTTGCTTCTTGCATTGGTGATGGTATTGCCTTGGTGATGGGAGGTGGGAGGTGATGGGAGATGACATGTTGGTGATGGTGGATTATTATAAATACAGTCTTATTTTTTTAATACAAGGTCTTTTAAAATAAAATATATAATGAAAA
Source organism: Pinus tabuliformis (assembly GCA_031772625.1). Taxonomy (NCBI): domain Eukaryota; kingdom Viridiplantae; phylum Streptophyta; class Pinopsida; order Pinales; family Pinaceae; genus Pinus; species Pinus tabuliformis. The sequence continues at coordinate 585,515,232 of CM062808.1, read as the reverse complement.
TAATTGTTTTTAAAACAAAATTTATTTTTCAATTTTGTAATTCCATGCACATACCAACCAACACTTTTGTCTCATAAACACTATTAAAAAAAAACAAACAATTTTAAAAATATAATAAATAACTCATTATTTACCGAAAAAAATTCTACTATTATACTAAATATTAAAAATATAATATCAAAAAATTTATTAAAATATTTAATTAGGATTATTATATTTCTACTCACAATTTTAACCTTTCTCACCTTGAATGCAAGTAATTTTCCTTTAACTAACACTCATTCTCTTGAGCAAGTAACTTCACTTTTGTTGAATATAATGTAGTTATTAAAACTTATATAACAATTAAAGTATAAAAAGTTATCTAAAACCATTTTTATTTCTACTTGGTAACATTTACTCTATATATCCAAATAATTTTTTTAGAGTTGCCACCTATTAATACCTAAAACAATTTTAAAACATAAAAAATATATTTCCAAATCATTTTTATCTCCATTTCTATACTCAAAACCAACACATTCTCTCTTCACTCTTCTGTTCACATCTTTGATGGGTTGTTCACCTCTTTTATTGCCAAATTTCAACTTCTCCACTTATAAACCCAAACATATAGCGAAACAAAAGCAAGAGTGTGAACAACCAATTTCTAAACAAAGGAGGATGCCTCTGTTGCTTCTTGCATTGGTGAATGCGAACCAGTTTCTAAACAAAGGAGGATGCCCTGTGTTGCTCCTTGCATTGGTAGCCCTGTGTTGCTTCTTGCATTGGTGATGGTATTGTGTTGGTGATGGGAGGTGGGATGTGATGGGAGATGACACGTTGGCGATGGTGGATTATTATAAATACAATCTTGTTTTTTTAATACAACGTCTTTTAAAATGAAATATATAATGAAAATAACTATTTTTAAAACAAAATTTATTTTTCAATTTTGTAATTCCATGCACATACCAACCAACACTTTTGTCTCCTAAACACTATTAAAAAAAACAAACAATTTTAAAAATATAATAGATAACTCATTATTTGCTGAAAAAAATTCTACTATTATACTAAATATTAATATAATATCAAAAAAATTATTAAAATATTTAATTAGGATTATTATATTTCTACTCACAATTTTAACCTTTCTCAACTTGAATGCAAGTAATTTTCCTTTAACTAAGGCTCATTCTCATGAGCAAGTAACTTCACTTTTATTGAATATAATGTAGTTATTTAAACATATATAACAATTAAAGTAGAAAAAATTATCTAAAACCATTTTTATTTCTACTTAGTAACATTTACAAAATTAAAAAACAAAAATATATCTCCAATTAATTTTTTTTAGAGTTGCCACCTATTAATACCTAAAACAATTTTAAAACATAAAAAATATATTTCCAAATCATTTTTATTTCCATTTCTATACTCAAAACCAACACATTCTCTATTCACTCTATGTTCACCTCTTTGATGGGTTGTTCACCTCTTTTATTGCCAAATTTCCATTTTTCCACTTATAAACCCAAACTTATAGTTTGATGTGATCCAATTTCTAAACAAACGAGGATGCCCTATGTTGCTTCTTGCATTGGTGATGGTATTGCGTTGGTGATGGGCGGTGGGAGGTGATGGGAGATGACACATTGGTGATGGTGGATTATTATAAATAAAATCTCATTTTTTTAATACAAGGTCTTTTAAAATAAAATATATAATGAAAATAACTATTTTTAAAACAAAATTTATTTTTCAATTTTGTAATTCCATGCACATACTAACCAACACTTTTGTCTCCTAAACACTATTAAAAAAAGCAAACAAATTTAAAAATATAATAAATAACTCATTATTTGCCAAAAAAAATTCTACTATGATACTAAATATTAAAAATATAATATCAAAAAATTTATTAAAATATTTAATTAGGATTATTATATTTCTACTCACAATTTTAACCTTTCTCAACTTGAAACAATTTAAAAACATCAAAAATATATTTCGAGATCATTTTTATTTCCATTTCTATACTCAAAACCAACACATTCTTTGTTCACTCTATGTTCACCTCTTTTATTGCCAAATTTCCATTTCTCCATTTATAAACCCAAATGTATAGTGAAACAAAAGCAAGAGTGTGCACACATTCATCATATGATTACCTAGATGGCTCTGCTGGAAAAACGACTCATCTCGATCGGATGCCCTGGGCCTTGAGTAGGCTTTTCCAACCATTGGCCTTTGCTTGCTCATATGTTGTATTAACATCAACACTGGAATTGACAATAAGACGGTATGCTAACGTATTGTAACATCCCTACTAGGTAACTATTCATAATTAACAGTTATGAACTGATCCTTAACTTTCGGAACTGATTCTTGATATTAGAATTACTTTCAGTTAACGCATTTAAAAAAGACAGCGTCGGATAAGCAGCGGGGTTGGTTTTGATTATAGAAAACCGTAGCGTAAAACACCGCCTGTCACGCCAGTCGTAATAAAAGGCGGAAGTTTCTCGTTGCGAGGGCAAGAAAGAGTGGGGCAACTTAATGGAGGAATTTTTAGGTTTACGCTCGCTGCTCAACCGGAAAAAGGGTATCATCCCTACCAGAATGTGATGAGATCGAAGATGGGAGGTGAAGGTTAGAAAGGGTATGGCAGTTCTACATTCGGGGAGGAGCATCTCGATGGAGTGCTCAGGTTCATGTGGTGCAACCATTGGCTGTAACTACATCCTTGCGTTCGAGTTGCAGAAGGCCAGTTAATCTAGAAACTCTACTTTCCTGAACATTATGTCGCCACTTTCGATTCTGTGATCCATTACTTATGTCTGCAACGTAATGATAGGGAATACATGTTAGCAGAGTTGGGTTTGTTACCCTTGTGTGCCATGCCGATTTCTGCAACATGGACGCATCCTGGAGGTTGTTTTCCTCTACTAACATCCTCGGAAACGCGGCGAGTACCTCCTTGAGGTTCGATGAGACTTGGGTTGAGGTTTTTTCCGGCTTCATCCTTCCACGGGCCACATGATATTTTAAGATTCCAAACCAGACAAATATTGCTGAGTCCAAACCCAAAATGAGAGGTAGCTTCTCTCGGCAGTTTGCCTGAAAATTAGAAACGCAGAGCCATGGAATGGTTCTTCCTCTGCAAAACCGGTAAGTTCTCATGCGCCTTTGACTTTGAAATGAACTGCTGGTACAAGATTTCCAGCCCTTCAATCCCGCGGATGTCTATTATTACTGCCGCAGGCAGCGTTTTATGTTTGGGAAATCTCGTTACAGAGTGCATACTTCAGGTTTGAGTTCTATGCAAGTTATATGCATGTTAGCCAAACTATGTGTTCTATGCATGTTATATGCATGATTAGTAAAACTATGTGTTCTATGCATGTTATATGCATGTTAGCAAAACTATGATAAACTGTTGAAAAATAACTTTGTGAAAGGGATACATGCGCAAGGGCGCACAACAATGGTTATTTACTTGTGTATGTATACATAAGCATGGTGTTATATGTTTTTAAAAAGGGAATACAGACTTGCAATACTAATGAAAGATCTCTTTAGAGGTTGATTAATGTTTGAATAATATTGTAACTAATCTTGTTGCCAAGATTGTTGATGACTGCATTGACAGGAAACGATGGCAGATGGTGCTAAAGGAAAGTGTTGTTTAACATTATGGCAGGAAAAAGGATTATTTCTCCATGCGGATAAGTTCGAGTTGCAGGAACATACATTGTTAGAACAACCATGCCACAAGGATTATTGTATGTGGCGGTATGTAAGTGAAAGATTTACATGGAAATTGTATTAGCTTGTAGCTAGTTATGTGATAACTTAATGATAACTTATTGTAATGATTTTATAACAATGGTTAAGGGATGGAATCCCTTATAAGCCATTGAGTGAGGGGTGAAATCCCTCACGAGCGTTTAATAAGAAGATTAAACGTTTGCTGGTTTTCACCCTACGGGGTTTCCAGGGTATATCCGTGTTCTATGGTGTGAATGATGTGATTGCCTTATGTGTCCGTTGATGATGATGGTCCTTAATGATGATGGTTCTTTATTTGATGTGACAACCATAATGTCTTAGTACTTGATTATCTAACATGGTTAAGGATATCAAGAAATGAATGCATGGATTCATTACACAGTTTATGTTATTACAATGATGGTTAAAGGTCATGCCATGGTTATGAAACTTATTGTCTTGATGGCAATTTATTTGATGTGTTAATGAACACTATGTTTAATGGTAATGATGATTGTGGAGTAATGAATTGGTTATTTACTTGTGTTAATTTGTAAAGAAAAATTCTAATTCCCTACTTTTACATGCGAGGTTACCGGGGTATGTGACACGTATGCTAGCGATTTGTTATTTTCAAACCTGTGTCATGTTGTTGTCACACTGGAGGGCTTCCCCTAAGCTTGCCCCCTTGGCTACACTGTGAAAAGCATTCGATGGGAACTCTTTCAAGCCGCATGGAATCATCCCGACCTTCCCAGTCGAGTTAGGTGGTAAGACGGTATCAGTAGAAGTGGAAGCGGTAGATGCTCCTCTGGGTTATAACCTTCTACTAGGATGGAGTTGGGTAAACGAGATGAAGGACGCCATGTATTTAGTCTTTCCAGTGCTCAAGTTCCCTCATCAGGGAAAAGCAGTCCATCAAGAACTACTCTCTGCTGAAGCTATTCAACCTGTATTTGAATTCACAAATAATACAAAGGTCAAAATGACACCCTACCAAGCAAAGAAACAACATACGAATATAAAATATATAGTAGTCTAAAAATGATTAATTTTTCTGTTTCATTTCAATCTTTATCAATGTCAGACGGTGGCATATCCGTTAATCCCTCTGAAATCTTGAAGCTTGGAGTACCGAAATTCGGTGTTGCAGTTGCTGTGTCATTTACTGTAATGTAGTCGAGCGCAGAGTCGATTCCAGCACCTTGAATTGCTGTAACGAATTGTTGTAACTGCCTCGCCTCAGCCAAAACTAGAAAAATAATGAAGAACTAGGCTTATAGCCATATTTAAATCGTAGCAAGGTGAAGATGGTCTGTTAGTAAAAGGACAGGTATCATAGTTCCAAACCGCATCGTAATCGTCGGAGGCGGTTAGTGCCTGATTCTTGCCGGAGTTTCCATGGCTTGTGATGATCCAACGTCATAAAGTTTTTTAATATTCTAACATAAAAATCGATGGCTCACAACTGGACACGTTGAAACTTGAGGGAATTGGTCACAGAGGGAAACGCCTTACGGCGTAATTAATATATGAGTTAAACACATACATTTGAAAAAACATTCAACAAAATTCTTAACCATGGAGATTCACCCTCACTTTTCTATGTAGATTCTTAACATGTAAATAGGCTTTGTTACAATACAATGGGCCAATACCATGGCTTACTAATGCCACATGCCCAAAAAACCATCACACATATTCATATTTTAACTAGAAACTATAAAAATTAACTATATTATTATTATTATTATTATTATTATGATTTACGCGTCTCTATTTGGAATAGAGATTCCACAATTTTAATTTAATTATCAATAATTATTAGGTGGATGGTAGGGATTTAAATTCCATAGAATATTTTAAAATATTCTTAATAGTATATACAAATCAATGTTTGAGATTTATGTCCAAAGTAATTATCTCCTTTGAACCATTTTAATTAAATTCATTAATTAAAAAAAAAAGGTTATACGAGCAAATATCATGAAATGAGTTATAATTTTTTTGAGCATTTGGTATTGATAAGCCTATTTACAGATTAAGAATCCCATGATAAAGTGGAGGTGAATCTTTATAGTTAATAATCTTGTTATATGTTTCTTTAAACTATATATATGTTTAACTTATATATATTGATTCTTTTTATCATTAATAATAATAATAATAGCAATAACTTTAAATAAAATCATAATTTAGTTATTTTATTTTTATAATTATGTTGATAGACATGTCTATTTTGGAATAAGTTTATGGAATTTTAATTTAATTATCAATAATTATTAGGTGGAGGGTAGGGATTTAACCTCCACAAAATATTCTAGAATATTCTTATTAGTATACACAAATTAAAGGTTGAGATTTATCTCCAAAGTAGTTATGTATTTTTTTGCCCTTTCCATTAAATTAATTGATTAAGAAAAAATGTCATATGAACAAAGTGTCATATAGAGTTGTGGTTTTTTGGTCATGTTATATTGATAACCTATGGTATTGGTCTATGCTATTGTAACAAAACCTAAATTTATAGATTAAAAATCTACCTGATAAATTGGAGGTATCATGGTCAATCTCAATGTGAGATGTATTGAAGTGTGTGTTTTGATGCTTATTATGAATTGATGCAAATTGGAATTTACTAGCCATTTAATTTATATGACTGTGGTAGTTTTAGTAACGTGAGATGTATGATAAAGCACATGTTTTGGTGTCTCTCTCAAGATTTGTTTGTTGATAAATATTACTTTAGCATTGACAAATGCAAATTATGATGTTTAATTTTAAAAAACACATATTTATTTTTCAAAATTATTAAAAAAAATTATTATCAAACATTTGATTGGACCAACTTAAAGGTCTTATTACAACATTTACACAATACAATGTCATGTGGATAAATGTCTCATATTTTTCTACCATAATTTATGGATATAGTTGCAACATTTATGTCATGTTTTTAGATATTTGTGTAGTTATTTTTCATTGTAAACTTCAAAGTAAAACCACACAAAAATAAAATCCTTGAATACTCACATAAATAACATATTTATCATCACTTACTACTAACATAATTCAAGCAATTATTTGCATAAGAAACATATAGGAACAAGATGTAAATAATATACTTACTAGGAGTTACTGGCTAGCATTATTTCTATTTTCTTGAGCACTTTAATAAGTAGGAGTAAAAATGCAAATTACAGGACTTACTAGTGGTAAATTTGAACATTTTCTGAAAGAATAGTTTGTAATTTGCTTGTTATAAACTGATGTGTATCACTATCAGATGCCTATCGATATTTATCGACCATTTAATTTATATGGTTATGAATATTCATCCCCACTTTACCATGAAGATTCTTAATAAGTAAATAAACTTTGTTACAATTTTTTTTATTGAACAATTTATTTTTTTGGCAACTAGGCTGTATTGTGAATTGTGCCACCTTCAACCCACGACCGTGGGTGACCAACTAGAGATTTGAACATAGGACCTTCTGCTCATATTTCCTCTACATTTTTATAGGCTTGTGAATTGAACTCCCCAAAAACTTTTTGATTAATCAATTTAATTAAAAAACATGAAAAACATCTTTGATTTATGACTATTATTAAGAAAAATTCTAGAATAGTTCATAGAAATTAATCTCTACTTTTTATCTAATAATTAATTAAAATTAAAATTTTAAAAATAAATTTATTTATAAAAATAAAAATAAACACATTTATTAAAATAATTAAATTTTAATTAATTAATTAATTTAAATAAAAATAAAAATTCATATCAATAATAAATGAAAAAAATAAATTTAGACCTTTTAAAAAAAATCAATTTAAACCTATACAAACTTGAGTAAAACACACACCATCAATTGGTAAGACAAAAATATGATATGTACAATTGTTACATCGACATCAATCTTTGAAGATTCACATTATAAATAATAAGGATGTATGGAAGTTTAAGTCTCAATTTAAAAAAATACAAATATTAGATATGATATGTACAATTGTTACATCGACATCAATCTTTGAAGATTCACATTATAAATAATAAGGATGTATGGAAGTTTAAGTCTCAATTTAAAAAAATACAAATATTAGATATGGAATAAGTTTAGATGTGTAATTATAATGCTCGTTGATGTTGAAATTTGAAAGATAAGATATTTTGTTTATTAAATGTCATATTTATTTATAAAAATAAAAATAAAAATATTATGATATTTTTGTTTAATTTTTTATTTATAAAAATAAATATTATTAATATATTAATATTATTATTTTATGTAAATTTCAAAATTTATTAGTGGTAAATTTGCATATTTTAGTTTGTAATTTTCTTGTTATGGATCGATGTGTATTACTAACAGATGTTTATCAACTTTTATTAACCATTTAATTATATGATTATGAAGATTCATCCTCACTTTAACATGAAGATTCTTAATATGTAAATAGATTTTGTTACATTTTTTTTATTGAACAAATTATTTTTTTGGCAACTAGGTTAGTATTGTGAATTGTGCCACCTTCAACCCATGACCATAGCCCTGTGAATTGAGCTTTCCAAAAATGAATTGGATTAATCAATTTAATTTAAAAATAAAACATAATTATAATTACATCTTTGATTTATGACTATTATTAAAAAACTTCTAAAATAGTTTATGGAGATTAAATCTTTATCTACGATCTAATAATTAATTAAAATTAAAATTTTAAAAATAGATATATTTAAAAATATATATATATATATATATAATATTATCAATAATTAATTAAAATTAAAATTTTAAAAATAAACATATTTATAAAAAAAAACGCATTTAATGAAATAATTAAATTTTAATTAATTAATTAATTTAAATAATAATAAAAAAATCATATCAATAATAAATGAAAAAATAAATTTAAACCATTTTTTTAAACCTATGCAAACTTGGCACACCATCAATTGGTGGGACAAAAATATGTATGTACAATTGTTACATCGACATCAATCTTTGAAGATTCACATTATAAATAATAAGGATGTACGGAAGGTTAAGTCTCAATTAAAAAAAATACAAATCTTAGATATGGAATAAGTTTAGATGTGTAATTATAATCCTCATTGATGTTGAAATTTGAAAGATGAGATATTTTGTTTATTAAATGTTATATTTATTTTTAAAAAATAAATATTATGATATTTTTTGTTTATTAAGTGTTATATTTATTTATAAAAATAAATATTATTAATATATTAATATTATTATTTTATGTAAATTTCAAGGTTTATTAGCGATAAATTTACATATTTTCTAAAAGAATAATTTGTAATTTGTCTGTTATAGACATGTATTACTATTTGATGTTTATCAATATTTATCAACCATTTAATTTATATGGTTATGAAGATTCACCTTATTTTACCATGAAGATTCTTAATATGTAAATAGACTTTGTTACAATTTTTTTATTGAACAATTTATTTTTTTGGCAACTAGGCTAGTATCGTGAATTGTGCCACCTTCAACCCACGACCATGGGTGACCAACAAGAAATTTGAACATGAAACTTTGTACTCATATTTACTCTAAATTTTTATAGGATTGTGAATTGAGTTCCCCAAAAAACTTTTTAATTAATAAATTTAATTAAAAAACATGAAAAACATAATTATAATTACATCTTTGATTTATAATTATTATTAAAAAAATTGTAGATGTGATACCCCCAGAATATTGTGAATATTTTATTTACCATAGTAAAAAAAAAAAACAAACTGAAGGATGATGGTTATTTGAATTAAATAATATTTTTAATTATTAGAAATGGAAATTGTTTTAAGCATCAAAAGAACTGGCAGCTTCCGAGGAGGGAAGTTGGAAAAGATAGTTGTTGGAAATGCAACCCTAACTACCTCCCCTAAGTGCGAGGCTCCAAGAAAAAGGAGTGAGGGGAGGAAAAACCGTGCTGAAAGGTCAGACAGTAAGGATGAAATGCTAAGTCTGGTGATGACCAGATAGCATGCACATTGTGTGCAACGAACTTGCAGAGGATAGTGACCTTGCAAGTAAGCTCGGGGGGGGATGTATCTCATGGTTAGGTGGTACAAAAGATAGACGATAACGAAGGAGAACCTCTATAAAGGTGCACTACTTTCTTAGCAGGAGTCAGGTAAGTGGACTTTCCTGGAAATTGTAGTTATTGAAATAAATTGATCAGGTACTTATTGTGCCCGTAAACAGTTAAGAGCTATAATTATTATCTGGAAATTGTCGTTGTTAAATAAAATGATTAGGTACTTATTGTGCTAGAAAACAGTTAAGAGCTGCAATTCTTATCTAAAGCTGAAAACTGTTAGCATTAGAATTATTACAGTTATAGATGAAGTCTGTGACGAATGGGGTTTGATTATTAAATGGAATTTGGAACTTTAACCTTTTCTGAAGGCATTTAAATGGTTCTAATGTACAGGAAAAACCCAACTTTAGTGATGGCCCTAACGTGCATGCTACCTGTTGTAACTAGATTTTATAACAAACTCTAACACACAGGGTTATTACTGTTCAGCCAACTCCTTATATATCAGAATGCAAGAGTTTGGTTTCTAGCTGACTCGCTTTATTGAGTGTGATACCATATCGAACTGAAACCAAATGTGGCAGCTCGTGCAGTATAGGAAGGGAGAACGGCTATAAGATTTGGAAACATCTTGTTAATTTATTCGAAAAGGGAAATTGGGACACCTATATAGAATTTAATCTTTTATTATAAAAACCATGTGAGCATGACAAGTTTGTTATAGACTATTACAAATAAACCAGAAAGACTTTGATACTATTCCGTAGTGATAAACCCCAAATTGTAACTAGGTTCTGAGTCACCAAATGAAACTCAGAGTATTAAACACAAAAAAAAAGACTCGTTGCTATGAAAACAAGAATGTCGGTAAAATTATAGTAATTTTTTCTTTACAGGAAGAGAAAAACAGTAACTGTTGGGAACAAACCAATAACATGGCAAATGCGGGAGTAAAATGACGCATTGATAGAATGCATGTACAGAAGCGGCAAATGGTTTCTTGCCTTAGTTACAAAACTTACATACAACTCGCATGGAATAACAGAAAACAGTTACAACTTCAAGTAAGGAAGGCAGTTAAACTCTGGAACGATAGTCCACCCAGCCTCAGAGACAATCAATAATTACAGAACTAGCTTAATCGCAATCGCAGAAAAACAACAAAATTATATACTTAAGCAAGAATGATTGCAGGAAAAATAACTATATAGGGATGATCAGAACTATGCATTCAAACTGCGTTATTAATCCCAGCACATTTCTAGATAGCAGAGAAAAAAAAAAGATTATATGTAGATAACTGAAATCCGGGGTAACTGTTAAGAAAGCCCATGGCCCTTCATAAATAAAGGCGAACATTTTAAGCTCTAAGCTTTAGCAAATAGTGAAGAATAACCCAGAATGGCTAGGCCATGGCCAATGTTAAATTACAAACTTATGAGCTGCAAGAGGAAATTACTCCAATGTGGCCTCAAAACGTAGGGCCGCAGGGAGCCCTCGGCATACAACAGAAAACCCTACCCTAGCACTATCAAGGCCTACGGTTGAGAATACAAAGCTATCATAACAAAGAAGAAACCGTATTTCCAAAACTGGAGTGAAATTCCAGAAAGCTTTAGGGTCCTTCCATGCCCTCGGCCCAAACTTTTAATTTCATAGAATGCTTACCCGGGACAAAACGCCCAACAATGATTCGCGGGAAGGATTGCATACCTGGAAACTTCTGGAAACCCCAGCTTCATCTCCTTTTTCCCTGCAAGCAGAAGCCGAGATTAACGATCAATGCATAGAAAGCGAGTTGTATAAACAAAAATAACGATAAGAACTAACAACCAAATGGGAAGGGCACAAACCTGGTCTGTTGCAGAGCAAACCAAGCGCCGGAGGAAGCCTTAGCTCCGTGCTCATAAAACTCACGGGTTGCCATCCATCAACGCTGAGTGTTAGCAAGTTCAAAGGAGAAACAAACAAACAAAATCAATCGCAAAAGAGCAGAGGTAAGAATGATGTGCATCCGCAGTGAGGCGGTAGGAAAGCCTCCCGAAAGGAGCCTGGCCGTTGGATTGGCCTCTTTATTCCTCCTCCGTTGATGAGGTGAGGAATCCAAGGTTGCAGTCACCAAAGTTCCATCTGTCCGCGCCACGTCAAACAGGACAGAGCAAAGATTAAATGCGAGCAGAGAACAATAAGACCATAAATGTATCGGAATGTGATATATGCAATGTGGGAGGAACGGAAGAATTAAAGTGCAGTAATTATAGCTGTCAGTATTAGGTGTCAAGCACAAATGCTCATGGAGACTTTAGTTTTAGTGTTAGATCGAAAACCGAACCATAGCCAAGTTCAAAGGTTTAGTACGTCAGCAAGGTGTTTGCTACACATTCAAAAAACTGTGTAATTAAAACATGGTAAGACTTAAGGTCTAAATCCGAGTAAGAAATTTATAACGGATCAGTTAAGTGCTTGTACTCTTTATAAAAAAAAATTATTGTATACTGATGTAACTATTGGAGTGTCACAAGTGGTATCAGAGCCCGGTTTCAAACACTGTGGCCTCTGGAGGAAAGGATAAAAAAAAAAAAAAAACAGTTAAAGTATTAACCCTCCTTCTGTTACTTTTACCTTATGTTAAGAACAGGGAAGCAGCAGATCGCCAGTATGAGAAGAGCAGACAGTGTTTCATGTAGGCTTGTGGTAGGTCAAGGACCTGTAACAGGCCCTGAGAATAACCCAGAATTATGGGTACAGCTTGGAGAAGAGGCTCGCAATATGAATCTTGCAATATTAGAGACAATACAGGAGTTGAAAAATGAAATGGCCTGATTGCGGGAAGATAATGCAAGGTTAACTCTGGAATAGGAAAGGATTATAAAGAGCCTATCTGAAAAACAAAATCAGCAACCACTGAACCCTAGCACTAAGCAGCAAAGGGTGTCAGAGGAGCGAAATCACCACACAAAACCCGAAGAGTCGGAAGGAAGGGAGGAAGAACGGGAAGAGCAATCTGATAATGCCTCCGAACAGCACACCTCAAAAAGGCAACGGATAGAGCTGCAAGGGGAGTTTCGTAAAATCAAACCGCCACACTTTGATGGGGAATTGGAGGAAGCAGCTGAGGCATGGTTGATTAATATGAATAAATACTTCCAACTATATGAGTACGACCACAACCTCAAGGCACGGTTGGCCATTTTCCAATTGCAGGGAAAAGCCACCCTGTGGTGGGAAGAAGTGAAGATTGTAAAAGGAGTAAGCAAACAGAACATAACGTGGGAGAAATTTCAGATATACTTTAAAGAAAGATACCTGGCCGAGCGTTTTTATGGAGAAAAGGCAAGAGAATTCCATGACTTGCCGCTATGACAGCAAACCATGGACGAATTTATCACTCGTTTTACTTCATTACTTCGTTATGTGCCTTATATTAGAGAGGAAAAAGCTAAAGTACAAAGGTTCGTTAGTAATTTACCCTTGAATATGCGGGAAAGGATTGAGTTTGAAAATCCAAAGACAATGGATGAAGTAATACGTAAAGCTAGGATTTGTTACTAGTAGGGCAAACAGAAGGGATAAAATCCAAGTAAAAGATGGAATGATAAGAGAAGTAACAATATGGCTGGAAATAATAAAGGGAATCGTGGTAGTGGTAACAGGGGTTTTGCCAAGGGGCAAAACAGCAGAAATGTACAGAAAAAATCGCTCAGGTCAAAGCCAACCAATGAGTCCAGAATCAGTGAACAACCTGTAAAGTTAGACAGTGAAGGAATAGCAAGGCCTCCAGTGCAGTGTTGGGGTTGCGGTGGGCCTCACTACGTTAAAAACTATCCTCAACGGAAGGGAACCAAACAGGTTTCCCAGATCCACGAAGCATCGACAATCAGTGATGTAGGATGTAGTCTACCCAGGATTAATGCTGCCCTGGAAGATTGTCAGGCGAAGTACCAGCCTGTTGGGTTGTGTTATATTCTTTCCACGTAGGTAATGGGGGGTTTGAAGGGCACCCGTAACCCCACGGAAAATTTTGGATTTGGACCATATGTTAGGTTGGGTGGACCCACCTATGGTTTTGTGCATGATTTTCGCACATGTTTTTTGGACGCGATGGTTTTTCGGTCCATGGTATTGGATGCGATGGATTTCAGTCCATGGTATTGGATGCTTCGGCATGTATAAATATGTATTGTAACATTAAAAGGAACATAATGAAAAATCAAGCTGGTAGTCCTGGTTTTGGGATCCAAGGAAAAATCTTTGTGCATATGTGTTTTATGGGTTATGCTCTCGCATTGTTTATTTTTTTTTTGTTTAAGAATTCGTGTGCAGGTAATTTTTGTACAGGGTTAAAACCTACATTTGGTATCAGAGCTGTTTTGGCTTCAAGGGGACGCCTTTGTTGCTGAGGGGTTTCGCTCGGGCCTGTGGTAGACCCTGTTCAATGGGAGATCTGCGAGATCGATTCTGGTGGTGAAAGAAGATGGCGAGCAGTAGAAAGATAGAGATTGAGAAGTTCAATGGTCAGAATTTTGAGTTGTGGAAACTCAAGATGGAGGATATGTTGGTGGATAAAGATCAGTGGATCGTGGTAGATCGGGGTACTAAACCATCAGGAGTGACCGATGAAGAATGGAAGAAGTTGGATCGGAAGGCAAAGAGCACAATACGATGTGTGTCTCAGATTCAGTATTGCTGAATGTATCAGGGGAAGCTACGACAAAGGCTTTGTGGGTCAAGTTAGGGACTTTGTACCAATCTAAGTCTCTGGTGAATAAACTATTCCTGCGGAAAAAGCTGTATAACCTGAGGATGAAAGATGGAGACTCGGTGACAGAGCATCTGAATGCATTTAATGCTGTGGTAAGTCAGTTATTATCTGTTGATATTAAAATTTCAGATGAAGATAAGTGCATCAGTCTGTTGTGTTCTCTACCAGATTCATGGGATAGTCTGGTTATTGCAATAGGTAGCAATGCAACTGCTTTGTAGTTTGATGAAATAGTCTCAGCCTTGCTGACGGAGGAGATGAGAAGGAAAAATATGGACAACCAGAATGGTGATGCCTTGTCTGTACGAGGACGGTCCCAGAACAGAAACAAAAATAAGTCATTGAGTGGGAGATCTAAATCTAGAGGGAGATCTAAATCTCCAGGAAAACCTACAAAGGTGGTGTGCTGGAAATGCGGAAAGTAAGGGCACTTCAGAAGGGATTGTAAATCTAAAGCTCCTGATAAAGGAAAGGGATCTGATGATGCTCCTTCTGCAGAGGTGAAAACCACCTCAGATGAAGGTGGGGATGTGTACTTGGCTTCTTCAAGTACACATGTAGATCATGAGGCATGGTTGATTGAATCAGGTGCATCCTTTCACTTCACTCCCCATAGAGAGTGGTTCTGCGAGTATGAGAAATACGATGGTGGTGATGTCTTCTTAGGAGATGATAGGAAGGCTAGAATCATTGGTTGGGGAAAAGTAAAGTTGAAGTTGCAAGGTGGAAGGGTTAGAACACTTCCGGGTGTTCTACATATTCCTGCATTGGCCAGAAATCTGATTTCTGTAAGCAAGTTGGATGATGCAGGTGTAAATACGGTGTTCGAGAAAGATACCTGCAAAATGGTTCGAGGAGCACTGATATTAATGCGGGGAGTTCAGATTGGAACTCTGTACAAGCTGCAAGGTAGCACTGTTGTTGATGGGTGCAATAGTTCTATGGTTCCTGAAAATGGAGTAGAGAATCTAGTGGTCTCTGGAGAGAAGACCATGTTGTGGCATCAAAGGCTTGGACATATTGGAGAGAAGGGCCTTCGAATACTTCATGGTAAAGGTATGGTAGAAGGTATGAATAATAGCTCTCTGGATTTTGATTTCTGTGAAAATTATTTATATGGGAAGCAGAATCGGGTGAGTTTCCCCTCTGGTAGTAAGAGGACGAAACAGATATTAGAGCTTGTGCACAGCGATGTGTTTGGACCTGTGAAGGTTCCATCACTGGGTAAGTCTGTGTACTATGTATCATTCATAGATGACTTCTCAAAGGAATACATGGATATATTTTCTTAAGAAGAAATCTGAAGTCTTTGATAGGTTTAAAGAATTTAAGGCTCTGGTGGAAAATCAGACAGAGAAGAAGATAAAGGTGTTGAGGACAGATAATGGTGGAGAATTTTGCAGCAAGGAATTTGAAGAATTTTGTAAGAAGTGTGGTATAGCACGGCAGAAGACTACTCCATATACACCTCAGCAAAATGGAGTCGCAGAAAGAATGAACAAGACGTTGATGGAAAGGGCAAGAAGCATGCTCAGTGGTGCCACGTTAGGACAGGAATTCTGGGCAGAGGTGGTGGATACTGCATGTTACCTGATCAACAGATCACCTTCATCAGCGTTGGAGGATAAGACTCCACAAGAAGTATGCACTGGTAAGAAACCCTCTCTTTCACATCTAAGGGTATTTGGATGTGATGCATATGTACATGTTCCAAAGGAGAAACGAACCAAGTTGGATAGTAAATCTGAAAAGTGCATCTTTATTGGATATAAGGATGGTTTAAAGGGTTATAAGCTTTGGAACCCAGTCACACGGAAGGTTGTGTACAGCCGAGATGTGGTGTTTAGAGAGGTAAAAGATGTTATTCGACATGAAGTCCAACCAAAGGAACCTGAGAAGATAGAGTTTGAGCCAAAGGAGGAAGAATCAGACTCTACAGGAGAGGAGGAATCAGAAGATGAAGAGCCACAAACTCCGGCCGTGAGAAGATCAGTTCGAGAAAGAAGGAAACCGGAAAGGTATAGTCCATCTGCTTTTGCTTTGTCTGTTACTGATGATGATCCCAGAACTGTGAAGGAAGCAGTGGATTCAGAGGATGGAAAAGTCTGGAAAGAGGCCATGGTTGATGAAATGACATCTTTGCACAAAAATGAGGCTTGGGATCTAGTGGAGTTGCCGGCTGGATGGAAACCCATTGGCAGCAAATGGGTGTTCAAGAAGAAGACAAATGCGGAAGGAAAGGTGGAGAAATACAAAGCTCGGTTGGTAGCAAAAGGTTATTCCCAGGTGCCGGGAATTGATTTTGGTGATATTTTTTCTCCTGCTGCCAAGGTAACTTCTATTAGATTACTTTTATCTGTTGTTGCTGCTTTTGATTTTGAGGTAGAACAGATGGATGTGAAGACAACATTTCTTCACGGGGATTTGGAAGAGGAAATCTACATGAAGCAACCTGAAGGCTTTGCAGTGAAGGGTAAGAAAGCACTGGTATGCAAGTTAAAGAAGTCTCTGTATGGATTAAAACAGTCACTAAGGATGTGGTATCAGAAATTTGATACATTTATACGGGGACTTGGCTTCACCAGAAGCAAAGCAGATCATTGTGTGTATTTTAAATTAATTGGTGACCGTGTTATTTATCTGGTCTTGTATGTGGATGATATGTTGCTGGTTGGAAATGACAAAGAAATTATCCAGGATTTGAAGACCCAATTGTCCTCCAAATTTGACATGAAAGATCTTGGTGCTGCAAACTATATTTTGGGCATGGAAATTAAAAGAGATCGGTCAAAGAGGAAGCTCTGGTTAAACCAGAGGAAGTATGTCGAGACAATACTGCAGAGGTTTAATATGCAGGATAATAAACCGGTGAAGGTTCCTATTCCTGTAGGTGTGAGGTTATCTGTTGAACAGTGTCCCAAGACACAAGAAGAGGAAGATGACATGTCTCGTGTTCCATATGCAAGTGCAGTGGGTAGCCTGATGTATGCAATGGTCTGTACTAGACCAGACATTGCACATGCAGTGGGAGTATTGAGCAGGTTTATGTCAAAACCTGGGAAGGAGCACTGGACAGCAGTGAAGCGGGTTTTCAGGTATTTGCGTGGCACTAGTGATTATGGTTTGTGCTACCAAGGAAGACCAGGATTGGACAGAGTGTTGGATATTCATGGCTTTGTTGATGCAGACTGGGCTGGAGATCTGGATCAGAGAAGATCTACAAGTGGGTATGTGTTTAACCTATTTGGAGGTGCAGTCTGTTGGATGAGTAAGAAACAATCTGTGGTGGCACTATCAACTACAGAGGCATAATACATGGCAGCCACTCATGCAAGCAAGGAAGCAGTTTGGTTGCAGAGATTGTGTTCAAGTATGGGGTTAGTACAGGGAGCTATAAGAATAGACTGTGACAGCCAAAGGGCAATTTTCTTGGCAAAGAACCCTGCTTATCATTCAAAGACAAAGCACATTGATGTTCAGTATCACTTTGTGAGGGATATGATAGAAGACAGAAAGGTGTTGTTGGTAAAGGTGGACACTTTGAAGAATACTGCAGATGCATTGACAAAATCTGTGAGCTCTGAGAATTTCTCTTCGTGTAGAGAAGCAATGGGAATTTCAGGGCTGAACAAAAAAAAAAAAAAAATGACTAAGCTCTCTTGTGGCCCCCTGTGGAAAGAAAACAACAAGTGGGAGATTGTTGGGTTGTGTTATATTCTTTCCACGTAGTTAATAGGGGGTTTGAAGGGCACTCGTAACCCCACTTTATGGGGTCCAGAGCAGCGCCCCAGAAAATTTTGGTTTTTGACCATATGTTAGGTTGGGCGGACCCACCTATGGTTTTGTGCATGATTTTCGCACATGTTTTTTGGACGCGATGGTTTTTCGGTCCATGTTATTGGACGCGATGGATTTCGGTCCATGGTATTGGATGCTTCGGCATGTATAAATATGTATTGTAACATTGAAAGGAACATAATGAAAAATCAAGCTGGTAGTCCCGGTTTTGGGATCCAGGGAAAAATCTTTGTGCATATGTGTTTTATGGGTTATGCTCTCGCATTGTTTTTTTTTTTTTTTTTAAGAATTCGTATGCAGGTAATTTCTGTACAGGGTTAAAACCTACACAGCCGACCATGGTGGAATTCGAAGGTAAAATTTCAGACCTTACTGTAACTATTTTAATTGATCTTGGAGCCACATTAAGTTATATTAGCCCTAAGGTTGTAGAGCATTGTAAATTGCAACCTGTTAAATTTAAGAACCCTTGGCTAGTACAGCTGGCTACAGGGGCAAAGAGACGAGTGCTTGGTAAGGTCAATAACTGCCCTTTAAAGATAGCAGGACAGCTAGTGGTGGTAGATTTAAATGTGCTTCCCCTTGGTTCATATGATGTTCTAATTGGTATGGACTGGTTAGAAAAACACTGGTCCATAGTCAACTGTAAAACAAAGACTATTTATTACAAAGATGAGCTTGGAGCAAGGCAAGAGATGCAAGGGATTAAGCGGTCAGTGCAGGTTTGGCCAATAACCGCTTCTCAGTTAGAAAAATGCATTAGGAAGGGATGTTAGATTTATGCCATCCAAGTGGGCTATGCTAACTCAAAAGACAAGACAGCCATATTGGAAAACATTCCAGTGATACAAGAATTTGTTGATGTGTTTCCAGAAGAAATTCTGAGACTGCCACCTAAGAGAGACATAGACTTTACTATCGAATTGGTGCCAAGGGCAATCCTGGTATCCCGAGCACCTTACAGAATGAGCACACCATAATTGACAGAGCTAAAAATGCAGTTATAGGAACTGTTAGACAAAAACTACATTCGCCCCAGTGTGTCCCCCTGGGGAGCCCCGGTATTGTTCATTAAGAAAAAAAGACGGGACCCTTCGAATGCGTGTGCATTATCGTCAGTTGAACAAATTGACGATCAAGAATAAGTATCCTTTACCCTGGATTGATGAACTTCTTGATCAAGTAAAAGGAGCAACAATATTCTCTAAGATTGATTTGCAATCAGGGTATCACCAAATCAGGATTAAGGAGGAAGACATAGCTAAGACTTCTTTTAGAATAAGATATGGACATTATGAGTTTGTGGTGCTACCCTTCAGGTTAAACAACGCGCCCGCAACTTTTATGTGTTTAATGAACAACATATTTCACCAATATTTGGATAGGTTTGTGCTGATTTTTATTGATGACATATTGATATATTCCCGAACTATGGAAGAACACAGGAGCATCTCATATTGGTACTGCAAAATCTTCGATAACACCGATTATATGCCAAGTTCAGCAAGTGTGATTTCTTTAAGGAACAGATACAATATTTGGGACATATAATCACTAAAGAAGGGATCGTGGTGGACCCCAAAAAGATAAGGACCATAATGGAATGGCCGGTACCAAAGGATGTGGCAGACATCAAATCCTTCATGGGTTTAGCAGGTTATTACAAATAGTTTGTAGAGGGATTCTCGAGTGTAGCTTATCCTATCACTTCCTTACAGAAAAAGGGAAAAACTTTCAAGTGGACCCCCGAATGCCAAAAAAGTTTTGAGCAGCTTAAGCATCTGCTCACCACCACACCCATTCTAAGCATAGCTGATCCTAGTAAGGACTATGTGGTGTGCACTAACGCAAGCAAGGAAGGTGTAGGAGGCATGTTGATGCAATAAGGGAGAGTAATTACTACGAGTCAAGGAAACTAAAAGAACATGAGCAGAAATACTCCGCTTATGATCTAAAGTTGGCAGTCGTCATTAACGCTTTGAAAATGTGGCAACATTATCTTATGGGAAGGAAATTTTTATTATTGACAAATCACCATAGTCTGACCAATTATTTTAGCCAGCCCACCTTAAATGCTAGGCAAGCACAGTGGGTGGATTTCCTAAGTGGTTTTGATTTCGAAATCAAGCATTTGAAGGGGAAAGAGAATCGGGTGACGAACGCTTTAAGTCAGAAATTGCAATGTCTGTATGAGATTTCCTGTAGCAAATGGAAAGCCCCCTTTGAGGAGATGATTAGACAAGCAGCAGAACAAGATACTGTATATCAGCAAATAAAACAGCAAGTACAACACTCCAACAGCAAGGAAAAACAACAGGGTTATTTTTTAGGTACTGCTGGAATGCTGTATTATCAGGATAGGTTGTATGTATCAAAACAACATTAAAAACTTGATTTTGGATGAATTTCATAAAAGTCACTATGTGGGACACCCAGGATATCAAAAAATGATTACAGCACTCCGAAAGGAATATTATTGGCCAGGCATGAAGAAAGATGTGGTTTTATACCTGGCACATTGTCTGGAGTGCCAAAAAATTAAGGCAGAGCACCAACACCCTGCGGGACTATTACAACCATTATCCATCCCGGAATGGAAGTGGAAAACCATCTCCATGGACTTCATAACGGGTTTGCCCAAGACAAAGAAAAATAACAATTCCATCATGGTGGTGGTGGACAAATTAACTAAATCGGCACATTTTATACCTGTGCAATCTACTTTTAAAGCGGTGCAGATTACCCACATCTTCATGCAGAATATATTTAGGTTGCATGGGTTACCTAAAACAATAATCTCAGACCGTGATGTAAAATTTACCTCAACTTTTTGGAAAACATTGTTTGGAGAATTAGGAACTCAGCTAAATTTCAGTACAGCTTATCACCCTCAGACTGACGGACAAACAGAACGGGTGAACCAGATGTTGGAAGACATGTTAAGGGCATATGTAATGCAGCAACCGACCAAGTGGGAAGATTATCTGCACTTGGTTGAGTTCGCATATAATAATGGCTATCATACATCATTGCAAATGAGCCCATTTGAAGTATTGTATGGGCGGAAGTGTCGCATGCCCTCAAGCTGGGGTGGACCGGAAGACAGATTAATGTTGGGACCCGACATGCTTAAGGAAATGGAGGAAATGGTTAAAAAGGTACGGTCTAATTTAAAAGCAGCTTAGGATAGGCAAAAGAACTTTTCTGACCGAAAAAGGAAGTTTAAAGAGTACCAAGTCGGTGATCATGTGTATGTGAGAATTCGAGCAAAAAAAAGCACATTACAATGGAGTG
This sequence comes from Pinus tabuliformis, assembly GCA_031772625.1. Lineage (NCBI taxonomy): Eukaryota > Viridiplantae > Streptophyta > Pinopsida > Pinales > Pinaceae > Pinus > Pinus tabuliformis. The sequence continues at coordinate 585,493,553 of CM062808.1, read as the reverse complement.
GGTGCACTAAGCTAGCACCTTGATTTTGTGGACCATTCCAGGTCTTAACAAGAATTGGGCCGGTGGCTTACCAACTCGCTCTGCCAAGTCACCTACGAGTCCACAATGTTTTTCATGTCTTAGTGTTAAAAAAATATGTTTATGATCCTAAACATGTAATCAGATGGCAGGATATACAGGTGAGAATTATCTCTGGTAGTTCAGTTTAAATGTTTTCTTTTAAAAGAAACTGACTCAGGATGTTGCCTGTTGCAGGTCAAATTGGAAGGAGAAATCTTGGTCGAACCGCTGAACATCCTCGACTGGAGAGAAGTAATGTTGCGGAAGCGAGCTATTACCCAAGTTAAAGTGTAGTGGCAGCACTTTGGGCCTGATGAGGCCACCTGGGAAGATGTTGAACTCATGAAAAAGGCTTACCCAAAACTGTTCATGACTGAAAGACATCGAGACAATGTCCAATTTCAGGAGGGGGAGATGTGACACCCCCAGAATATTGTAAATACTTTATTTACCATAGTAAAAAAAAAACAAACTGAAGGATGATGGTTATTTGAATTAAATAATATTTTTAATTATTGGAAATGGAAATTGTTTTAAGCATCAAAATAAATGGTAGCTTCCGAGGAGGGAAGTTGGAAAAGATAGTAGCTGGAAATGCAACCCTAACTACCTCCCCGAAGTGTGAGGCTCCAAGAAAAAGGAGTGAGGGGAGGAAAAATCGTGCTGAAAGGTCAGACGATAAGGATGAAATGCTAAGTTTGGTGATGACCAGATAGCATGCACATTGTGTGCAACGAACTTGCAGAGGATAGTGACCTTGCAAGTAAGCTCGGGGGGAGATAAAGTCGAGAAGGACATATCTCATGGTTGGGTGGTACAAAAGACAGACAATAACGAAGAAGAACCTCTATAAAGGTGCACTACTTTCTTAGCAGGAGTCAAGTAATTGGACTTTCCTAGAAATTGTAGTTATTGAAATAAATTGATTAGGTACTTATTATGCTCGTAAACAGTTAAGAGTTGTAATTCTTATCTAGAAATTGTCGTTGTTAAATAAAATGATTAGGTACTTATTGTGCTAGTAAACAGTTAAGAGTTACAATTCTTATCTAAAGCTAAAAACTGTTAACATTAGAATTATTACAGTTACAGATGAAGTCTGTGAGGAATGGGGTTTGATTATTAAATGTAATTTAGAACTTTAACCTTTTTTGAAGGCATTTAAATGGTTCTAATGTACAGGAAAAACCCAACTTTAGTAATGGCCCTAACGTGCGTGCTACCTGTTGTAACTAGCTTTTATAACAAACTCTAACACACAGGGTTATTACTGTTCAGCCAACTCCTTATATATCAGAATGCAAGAATTTGGGTTCTAGCCGACTCGCTTTATTGAGTGTGATACCATATCTAACTGAAACCAAATGTGGCAGCCCGTGCAGTATAGGAAGGGAGAACGACTGTAAGATTTGGAAACATCTTGTTAAATTATTCGAAAAGGGAAACTGGGACACCTATATAGAATTTAATATTTTATTATAAAAACCATGTGAGCATGACAAGTCTGTTATAGACTATTGCAAATAAAACCAGAAAGACATCGATACTGTTCCCTAGTGATAAACCCCAAATTGTAGCTAGGTTCTGATTCGCCAAATGAAACTCAAAGTATTAAACACAAAAAAAAGACTCGTTGCTATGAAAACAAGAATGCCGGTAAAATTATAGTAAGTTTTTCTTTACAGGAAGAGAAAAACAGTAATTGTTTGGAGCAAACCAATAACATGGCAAATGCGGGAGTAAAATGACGCATTGATAGAATGCATGTACAGAAGCGGCAAATGGTTGCTTGCCTTAGTTACAAAACTTACATACAACTCGCATGGAATAACAGAAAATTGTTACAACTTCAAGTAGGAAGGCAGTTAAACTCTGGAACAATAGTCCATCCAGCCTCAGAGACAATCAATAATTACAGAACCAGCTTAATCGGAGTCACAGAAAAACAACAAAATTATATACTTAAGCAAGAATGATTGCAGGAAAAATAACTATATAGGGACAAACAGAACTATGCATTCAAACTGCGTTATTAATCCTAGCACATTTCTAGACAGCATAGAAAAAAAAAGATTATATGTAGATAACTGAAATCCAGGGTAACTGTTAAGAAAGCCCATGGCCCTTCATAAATAAAGGCAAACATTTTAAGCTCTGAGCTTTAGCAAATAGTGAAGAATAACCCAGAATGGCTAGGCCATGGCCGATGTTAAATTACAAACTTATGAGCTGCAAGAGGAAATTACTCTGATGTGACCTCAAAACGTAGGGCCACAGGGAGCCCTCAACATACAACAGAAAACCCTACCCTAGCACTATCAAGGCCTATGCTTGAGAATACAAAGCTATAATAACAAAGAAGAAACTGTATTTCCAAAACTGGAGTGAAATTTCCAGAAAGCTTTAGGGTCCTTCCATGCCCTCGGCCCAAACTTTTAATTTCATAGAATGCTTACCCAGGACAAAACGCCCAGCAATAATTCGCGGGAAGGGTTGCATACTTGGAAACTTCTGGAAACCCCAACTTCATCTCCTTTTTCCCTACAAGCAGAAGCTGAGATTAACGATCGGGTCATAGAAAGCGAGTTGTATAAACAAAAATAACGATAAGCACTAACAACCAAATGGGAAGGGCACAAACCTGGTCTGTTGCAGAGCAAACCAAGTGCCGAAGGAAGCCTTAGCTCTACGCTCATAACCCTCACAGGTTGCCATCCATCAACGCTGAGTGTTAGCAGTTCAAAGGAGAAACAAACAAACAGAATCAATCGCAAAAGAGCAAAGGTAAGAATGATGTGCATCCGCGGTGAGGCGATAGGAAAGCCTCTCGGAAGGAGCCTGGCTGTTGGATTGGCCTCTCTATTCCTCCTCCGTTGATGAGGTGAGGAATCCAAGGTTGCAGTCACCGAAGTTCCATCTGCCCGCGCCACGTCAAACAGGACAGAGCAAGGATTAAGTGCGAGCAGAGAACTATAAGACCATAAACGTATCGGAATGTGATATATGCAATGTGGGATGAACAAAAGAATTAAAGTGCAGTAAGTATAGCTGTCAGTATTAGGTGTCAAGCACAAATGCTCATGGAGACTTTAGTTTTAGTGTTAGATTGAAAACTGAACCATAGCCAAGTTCAAGGGTTTAGTATCTCATAAAGGTGTTTGCTACACATTCAAAAAACTGTGTAATTAAAACATGGTAAGACTTAAGGTTTAAATCCGAGTAAGAAATTTATAACGGATCAATTAAGTGCTTGTACTCTATATAAAAGAAAATTATTGTATACTTATGTAACTATAAGAGTGTCACAGTAAAATAGTTCATGTAGATTAAATCTCTACCTTCTATCTAATAATTAATTAAAATTAAATTTTAAAAAATAGACATATTTATCAAAATAAAAATAAAAATAAACACATTTATTAAAATAATTAAATTTTAATTACTTAAAATAAAAATAAAAAATCAGTGGAAAAAATAAATTTAAACCTTTAAAAAATATCAATTTAAACATATACAAACTTGAGTAAAACACACACCATCGATTGGAAAGACAAAAATATGATATGTACCATTGTTACATGGACATCAATCTTTGAAGATTCGCAATATGAATAATAAGGACAAAAATATGATATGTACAATTGTTACGTGGACATCAATCTTTGAATATTCGAATTATAAATAATAAGGATGTATGGAAGGTCAAGTCTCAATTAAAAAAAATACAAATATTAGATATGGAATAAGTTTAGATGTGTAATTATAATGCTCATCGATGTTGAAATTTGAAAGATAAGATATTTTGTTTATTAAATGTTATATTTATTTATGAAAATAAATATTTTAATATTTTTGTTTATTAAATATTATATGTATTTATAAAAATAAATATTATTAATATATTAATGTTATTATTTTATGTAAATTTTAAGATTTATTAAAGATAAATTTGTACATTTTTTGAAAGAATAGTTTGTAATTTGTTTGTTATAGATTTATGTGATAGTGAGATCACTATCAGATGCTTATCAATATTTATCAATTATTTAATTTATATAGTTATGAAGATTCATTTTCATTTTACTATGAACATTCTTAATACTTAAATAGATTTTGTTACAATTTTTTTTATTGAACAAATTATTTTTTTGGCAACTAGGCTAGTATTGTGAATTGTGCCACCTTTAACTTACGACTATGGATGACCAACAAGAGATTTGAACATAGGACCTTGTACTCATATTTACTCTACATTTTTATAGACTTGTGAATTGAGCTCCCCAGAAAACTTTTTGATTAATCAATTTAATTAAAAAAACATGAAAAACATAATTATAATTACATCTTTGATTTATGAATATTATTAAGAAAATTCTAAAATAATTTATGGAGATTAAATTTTTACCTCCTATTTAATAATTAATTAAAATTAAAATTTTAAATATAAACATATTTATAAAAATAAAAATAAACACATTTATAAAAATAATTAAATTTTAATTAATTAATTAATTAAAATAATAATAAAAAATCATATCAATAATAAATGAAAAAACTGAATTTAAAACTTAAAAAAAAAAACAATTTAAACATATACAAACTTGTGTAAAACACACACCATCAATTGGTAAGACAAAAATATGATATGTACAATTGTTACATCGACATCAATCTTTGAAGATTGACATTATAAATAAATAATAAGCATGTATTGAAGGTTAAGTTTCAATTAAAAAAAAATACAAATATTAGATATGGAATAAGTTTAGATGTGTAATTATAATGCTCATTGATGTTGAAATTTGAAAAATAAGATATTTTGTTTACTAAATGTCATATTTATTTATAAAAATAAATATTATAATATTTGGGTTTATCAAATGTCATATTTATTTATAAAAATAAATATTATTAATATATTAATATTATTATTTTATTAAATAAAATTTTGTTGATAAATATTGATATTGAAATTATGTCTTTTATGGTTTTTTTCCGCCTATGCCACTATATCACGATATATTGTTCAAGGAGGGTGGTAGAGGCCTTTTCGCAAATCTTATGTTTTAACTATCTAGTGAGGATTGTATGTTCTATCATGCTTTTTTTTCTTAAGTAATTTGGTTGTATTTTTTACTTTTATTTTTTTATAGATGGGAAAATTTATCATAATTTAGTTGTCAAACCATTAGTGAGGACAATCATCTCTAGATGTTATTCCTGAATACACGCTGACTCATCACCCTAACTCATCACCCTTATTCAAGGAAAACCACGCCACCTGGAATAACCCATTGATGGTCTGTAAAGGGGCGGGCCTTCACTCCTATTAGATGCCTCTAGGTCTTGTGTCGTTAAAGTGCTTCCTTACTTCATAGAAAGATGACCTCTTAACCAAGCAAAAGTAGTTTTAGGGTATACTCGAGGCCCAATTTGAATGCTCTTCATACATCTATTTTATCATTTAATTTTTTATAATACATTAATTTCTTTATATTTGCTTTATGTAATTATTATTATATTATTATTTTTATTTGTTACCCTATTATTTTATTATCATTATTATTATTTGTTTGATTTATGTAATTATTATTTTATTATTATTTTTATTTGTTATGGTATGTGTGTTTTTTATATGTATATGTGTATGTTTGTTTTGTTATTATTGTTATATAATAAAATTGGCTCATGAGATATAGAGTAGATAGTGTCAAGGTTCCTTAAGGAACTCCATGGTGTAAAGGTCACTGGCACCGGCTCTAAACTCTGTGGGTAAAAATTCGGCCATGCTAAGGGTTGGTGTGGCCTAGGCCGTGTGCCATTAGTGGGTGATTTTGAGAACTTAGATGCTCAGATCACGGCTACTCAAATCACAAATTAGGCATTCTAGTTAATTCAAGACTCAAATAATCTAAACAAAAATAAAATTAAAATTAGCAATCTTTTTTATCTCTTTAATTTTTTATTTATTTATTTATCTCTAGCTTTTTTTGCTAAAGCAAGTGTGGATCCTTCTATTTCATTAAATCGAAAAAAAGTGTACAATTTTTACAAGTGTGGAGCCCATGACATCCAGGTCAAAACCTTTTAGCCTTACAAAGAAAACCCGAACCCAAGGAAAAACAAACAAAAATGTAACCTGGCTCCCGGAAAGCCCGAGAACTTTCCCGCTTCACCGCTGTCGGAAAAGCCCGAACCATCTGAGTCGTCCAAAAAAATCACTAAGATTGACGGCCGAGGAAGAAATCGCTCAGTCAAAAAGACCGAAGTTTAATGGTCCTGCCCCCCAAGATGCAAGATCCGACTCAACCGTTGATCCCCATTAACTAAATCCAATGGATGAGATTGATATCGCACCGGACAAGATGGTCTGACATTAGTGTGCGGGGAAGGGTGGTTTTCAGAACCCTCTCCCTGCCACGTGTTGGAGGGTGAATGGCATCACTGCAAAATCTCCAAAACCGCTTCCCAATTGAAATCGGTGCAATCAGCCAGAAACTGCCTGGGAGGCGGTATTCCATGCTGAGACCCCGATTTCTTAAAAATCCGGCATCCGGAAAAAACAGGGCTCTTTCTGCGCATGTGGATCTCCCTCGCCTGAACTTGGAACCCTGAAAAGAAGAGAGGCTTGTCACTGAACGAAGACCTGAGGGACTCGTTTCGTTCCCCACAATAAACAGAGATCTTCCTCTCGCTTACTTTGGGAATATGAGTGACCAGACAAGGTTTTCTCCACGCCACAGAACCGTTTATCAGATATTGATGACACATGCAGGTGTTAAATGCAAAGGTCGAGTCAATTTGATTCCTGGTCCAAGGCTCTGTCACTAAACTCCAACTTATCATTTTCTGCCTGTTCCTGTAAAACCGCCTTTAACCTGCTCTGAGGCAGCTCATGCCATTTTGATGCCACTCTATTCTCTGTGCTGATAACACCTTGGTTGGCTAGCAAATTGGCCAATTTGTTCGCCAACCTGCGGACATGCTTAAAACCTACTGTACGGAGGCTTTGAAGGTGGTGTTGAATCCATTGAAAGCCCTGAATTAGTCTCCAATTTTTTGAGACTTTTTCAGGTTTAGTACCCCCGTTGATTTTCTTGACTGAATTGATAATAAGTTCAGAGTCAGCCTCCACTATCACATTTTGCTTGTTTTCCTGACTCAGGAAATCCAAACATTGCTCCATAGCCATCAATTCTGCCAAGTTATTAGTAGCATGTCCCAAATGACAGTGGAAGATGAAGAGGACACTACCATTCTCATCTCTAAGCACCCCTCCATAACCAGCTGTACCTGGGTTTCCTTTTGAAGCTCCATCTATGTTGTATTTTAGATAACCCTTTGGAGGAGGATGCCAGAAATCATTTGCATCCCTCAGGGAGATAAGATTTCTATCCAGACCCTGAGGAGAGATGCCTTGTAGGCCCAGTTCACAGAGAATTCTCAGGTCAGTAGCCGAAGGAGGGTTCTTGGGGAGATTTCGCACTATGGTACTAACCGTTTCCTTGAGCTGTTTTAAGATCAGCTCAAAAATGCAATGGGAAGTTCTCTTTTCATCTTTGAAGATTCGGTTGTTCCTCTCTTTCCAAACATTCCAAACAATGAAGCTCAGAAAGAGGGCCCAAGCAGTGGCGAGAACTTCATTGTCTGAAAAATCTCTCCTCCAGTTGGTCAGGGTGTTGCAGATGTTATTTTTGTCTCTATCCGTCTGATGGAAAATAAAGGCAAAAGAGTCCCACAGACTAGAGGAGAACATACAACTGTTGAGAAGGTGCTCCATAGTTTCCTCTTGAGCTTCACAAAGCTGGCATCTGGAGGGTCCCAAAATGCCCCTCTTCCTAATATTGTCCCAGGTCAGAATTTTCCTGTGCTGAACGAGCCACATGAAAAGTTTAATTTTCATCCAGCCCTGGTGTCTCCAAAGGTTAAGCCAGGTTTTGTCTGGAAATTGAGAATTAAGGTCAAGGAGAATGAGCTTTGCTTCCTTGAGGTTAAAAACCCCCTCATTATTGTTGCCCCATCTCAGCTGATCGTGGCCCTCAGATTTCAGAATCTTCCTCTGATCTAACATTTCCTTAAGAGTTTCTGCTTTAGCCTTCAGGGTGTTGTTATCCCTAAAATCAAAATTCCTCCAGATTCTCCATTTATCATTGTTATTGGTTTGCTCCCAAAAGTCTTTCACCTTAGAAAGTCTATTGCTATCAGTGTTTTCCTTGAGATCCCTTAGGTCTTCGTTTAATAAAATAGGTTCTTGTTGCCATCTGTCCTCCCAGAACAGGCTGAGATTTCCTTCTCTGATTTCCCAGAAGCTGTTTCCTTGGACCAAACTCCGGTTATCCCAGGCTTTGTTCCAAATGTGCGAGCCCTTTCTGTGACCTGACATTCTTATTAGATCATGGTTATGCCAGGTGCTGGCATATTTTTCTTTCCAAATGGTTGCCCACTGCGCCTCTGGCTCTTTAACCCATCACCACCATAATTTGGCACCTAGAACCTTGCTGAGTAAGTCAGGGTCATCCAAACCTAGCCCACCAAAGCTCTTAGGTTTGGAGATCTTATCCCAAGCTACCAAGGCCCATTTCTTACGATCCTCCCCCTTACCCCAAAGGAAGTCTCTCTGAATGGATCTGAGCTGATGTAGGACACTTTGAGGAGTTGGGAGAATAGATAGCATAAATACAGGGATGGATTGAAGGGCAGCTTTGGTTAGCACTAACCTACCAGCCAAATTTAGGGATCTGAAGGTCCATTTCCTGACCTTGTCTTGCAATTTGTTAATAACAGGTTCCCATATGCTCTTGTGTAAGGGTTTGGCAGTGAGAGGAACTCCCAAATATTTCGAGGGGAGGAGCTCCCTTTGGAAGCCCAAAATTCTTGCTATATTTCTTTGAATAGCAATGTGAGTATTAAAGAAAAAAAATTTAGATTTAGAGAGATTTACCTCCAAACCTGAAGCCATGGCAAAGTCTTTCAGGATTTGCTTATAGGCAAGAGCTTCCTTGACCGTGGGGATCCCCTGTAGCATGGTATCATCCACAAATTGTTAATGTGTTAAAGCACGGTCCTCTTCAGAAAGTTGGAGACCTTTGATCGAACCCACTACCTTGGCCTGTCTGATTTTTCGTCCTAGCCCTTCCATCATGAGTATAAAAAGAAAAGGAGAGAGTGGATCCCCCTGCTTTAAGCCTCTTGAAGGAGTGAAAGTCTCCGAAGGTGAACCATTAACCAGGATAGAAAAGCTGGGTGAAGTGACTAGGGCCATAACCCATCTGATCCAGTTATGATCAAACCCAAAAGCAGTAAGAACTTTTCTGATGTATGTCCAGTTTAGCTTATCATAGGCTTTGGCTATGTCCAGTTGCATGATCATACCAGCTTTCTTATTGTTTGTCAATGAGTGAACCACCTCATGAGCTTGAATGATGTTGTCGAGGATTTGTCTGCCTTCCACATATCCTGACTGTTCCGCTGCCACCAGGGTTGGAAGAAGGGGTTTGAGTTTATTGGCAACCACTTTGGAGATAATTTTGTAGACAATATTGCACAAGGCAATGGGTTTGAACCTTTCAGGAGTTAGGGCCACATCCTGTTTAGGGATCAGGGCGATAAAGGTGGTGTTAAGCGCCTTCAGGATAGTTTTATCCCTCCTTGAGTCTTCCACCACGTTCAGAATGTCCTGTTTTACTATGTTCCAGCAGGCTTTGAAGAATTCTACATTGAACCCATTCAGACCTGGTGCCTTGCCATTTTGCATCTCTTTAAGGACCTCCCTAACCTCCTCTTCTGACACTGGTCTGTTGAGGTTGAAATTGTCTTCTTTGGAGACTAGCTTAGGTATATGCCTAGAAATCTCCCTGATAGATTGATCTCTGTTAGTGCAGGTTTCCTGAGCAATGCCCCGAAAGTGCTGAACTAGCACAGCTTCGATTTCTTCATGCGTGCTGAGCATGTTACCTTTCTTGTCCTTAATAGTAGAAATCCTGTTGTGAGCTCTGTTCGCCATAGTGGATCTGTGGAAGAATCTGGTGTTGCGATCTCCTTCTTTTAGCCATTGCACTCTGGATTTCTGCCTCCAAAAAATTTCCTCTTGCTTACATAAGTTCTCCCAGTCTTGATGATATTTAGTTTCCAGTTCATTCTACTCCTTATCAAAACCCTCAGTAATCAGGGTTTGGTTGAGTTTCTGCATTTTTCCTTCCACAATTTTTTTTCCTTCAAAAATGTTGCCATATTCCTTCTTATTCCACTCCTTAAGCCGGAGTTTAATGTGTTTGAGTCTTTTTTGAAGAAGGAACATTCTTGTGCCTTGAATATCCAAATCTTCTATCCACCAGATAGCAATGTTGTTATAGAAGTCTGGGTGGGAGAGCTAGATATTCTCAAATCTGAAAGGTCTATTGTTAGGTTTTCCCATACCCTGAATGTCCAGTTGAACCGGCCAATGATTCGAGCCTACAAAGGGAAGAACACTCGCAACTATGTCCTTGTCCTTGATCATAAGATCTTCTGAAATTATAAATCTGTCCAGTTTGGAGGCCACTTGAGACTCTCCTCCTCTTTTATTGTTCCAAGTAAAGGTACCATTATTCATAGCGATATCCACGAGCTTCATACTATCTATGAAGGTTTGAAAAGCACAAGAATCTTTGGTTAGAATTCTAGTTCCTCCTTTTTTTTCCGACAATGTTTTAATCATATTGAAATCACCCCCCAGGATCCAGGGGATTTTTGCATGACGTTCCCTGAGCTTCTGCAGTGAATGAAGAAACAATAGTTTACCCTCCACCCTTTGGGGGCCGTACACATTCGTAACCAAGTACATTTCCTTATCTCCCACTGGCCGAATGACCACTGAAAGATAATCTCTAGATGCTTCTGCATCTATCATGTCAATCTTTTGGGGGTTCCAAAGCGTGAGAATTCCTCTAGCTGTATTCTTTGCTTTGACTTCCAAAAACTTAAATCTATTGAGCCATTTACTGTGAATCTTTTTTATTTTTTGAATGGAACATTTAGTTTCCTGGATGAAGATCACATATGGGGCTGCTTGTTTCATTCTGTTACTTAATAATCTTTGTTTTCTTTTACTGCCTAGACCTCTTATATTCCAAGAAGTGAACTTCATTATCAAAGATTTTTAAAGGAGTAGCTGGATAGGTCTTTCATCTTACCTGAATCTATCATTAGCTTCCCACATTCCATCAACAACTCGTTCTGTTTTTTCCGGCCTCTTTTCTTTCCTGGGATTCTTGGTGCTAATCCTGGTGTGGCTTTCATAGCTTTCACTCCTTCATTACCTTGTTTTTCATTCTTCCTTAGCTTTTCGGATCCTTTGTTCTGAGTTTTCCAGATGAACAACTGTTGTACTCTGTGGAACTCCTCTTGAGGTAACGAATCCACTCCCTCTTTGGTTCCTTGTTTCAAGAAGCCTTCTAGATCTAGATTCTCTTTCTCCAAAATTTCCTGTAGTTCGTGATCCTCCATCTCCATGTCGCTCTAGGTCATTTCCTGATCCATTTCCAGTTCCGCATCACTCATCATGTCTTCTTTCTATTTTTTCTGTTTTGTGTTTGCTCCTCATTGTCTTCTTTCTCTTCCTCCACTGGACTACCTCCCTGGACCTGATCTGCTTGTCTCGTCAATTCTTCCTCTGCCAGGGTTTGAAATCTATTTTGACTAGCCTGCTCCTTGTATGTCTGAGGTAGTTTCGGTCCCCTTTTGCTCCCTTTTCCTTTCTGGACCACCTTGTGAAAGCTTTCTGAATCTTTCATGGTGTTAGTTTTACTTATGTTTCCTGTTTTACTGAGAGGGCAATCTCTGAATAGGTGACCATGCTCATGGCATTTACGACATCTGAAAGGGATGTGTTCATAATCCACTGTTTGTACCCATTCTTCATCCAATACTTCCAATATTACCTCATCCGGCAGGGCTCCAGAGAGGTCCATCTCCATGCATATCCTTGCAAAGGATTTGTATTTTCCTTTTCTAGTGGCCTCAGAGGCTTTGACAAAATGCCCTAGCTTATTTCCTATGGCAGATAAGGATTCCAGTTGCCAATAATCCAAAGGTATAGAGTAGAGTCTTACCCAGACTGGGACCGAGGTGAAAGTTTCACGTTCTGGGACAAAATTCATCTTCCATGGTCGCATATATAGGCCTGCAGGTACGTAAAAGTAGGGTCCTCCTTCAAACACTCTGTCCTTGTCTTCAATATTTGCAAATGTTTGCAAAAAATACAGTATCCTGTTGATCCCAGGTGAATTTCTATGCTACCTTTTGGTTTCCAGTTATATTTTATCCATGTTTGTAAAGCTTTTTTAGTGGGCCATAAGCCCATGAATTTACAAATTATTGCATACGTTTGCATGTGGTCCCTATGTGCCCGCAGCATAGGGTCATTCAACACTACTCGGGGTGCGATTGAGGTTTTGGGCTTGCATGGTCCCTTTGGTGCTTTGCCTTTTATATTCTATTCTTTGTCTTCTTCCTCGTTGTCTTTAGTGTAGTTGCTTTCCCTGGTTTTGGTGCCATTCTGCCCCTCTTCTTTATCTCTCTGCCTTACATCTTCAGAAGGATCTCTGTCCTCCTCAACTGGTTTCTTGCCTCTGCCAGCCACTATTTGCTTAAAGGAGGGAGTGGAGCTCCCTCCCTTGCATCCCTCCATGTAGAACCAGCTCTGAATCTCGCAACCCTAGCACACCGGCTCGCGTGCTCCTCTCGTCCCCTCCTTTGTCTCATTCAAAAGGTGAGCGGGCTTGGCCCAGGCAAGTATCCTCGTGACTAGTCAACACCCTCGCTCAGGTTTGAGCATAGGACCTCACCGTCTTTACGAGTCCGACTTTACCAACCAGCCGCCTCCGCCAACCTTAAAAGGTGAGCGGGCTTGGCCCAGGCAAGTATCCCCGCGACTAGTCAACGCCCTCACTCAGGTTTGAGCACAGGACCTCACCGTCTTTACGAGTCCGACTTTACCAACCAGCCACCTCCGCCGACCTTTATTTATCTCTAGCTTTTAGACCTATAACCTCAACATAAATCATCATCATTCAAAACTCTTTTTTTAAAAACTATAAAACCCACTCATATATATATATATATATATACTTATTTATTTATTCTTTTATTAAAAAATGCAAGATCATAATTTTTATTATTATTTTTAATGCAAAATTATCTAATGCGAACATGGTTACATTTCCTACCAAATGGATTGTAAAGCTGAATAATTTTTTTATAACATGTTTCCTTTTAAAACTGTTTATCTGGTTCAACAAAGTAATACCATATCTATATATATATATATATATGTTTTATATTTTTTTTTTGAAAAAAAAATATTGAATCATATTCATTCTTACTTCTAAATTAATCAATGATTTCAATGATTTGGTGTAAATATGTATAATTATTATTTATGTAATTTCAAAAAAAATAAAAATCATGCTACATTATTATTAATTTTTTTCAAATAATTTGATCAAATCTAATTATTATTATGTGTCATTAATTATTATATGTTTTGAAGAGGAACAATTAATTTCAATTTTCAACATGACAAATTGGATTAAAAAAGAGCCTATAAATAAGGTTTGAATCTACTTTTAAATATGAGTTTGAAAAGATTTAACCTTTTAAGCAATAATACTATACAAAACAAAGATTTTAAATAAATTTATAATTTTCTTATAGATAAAAAAGATAAAATTCTTCCATTAACATACTTGAAAGAACTAAACCAAATTAAATTATATTTAAACATAAATATATTAAATACATCATAACCTTAATTAGCATACATTCCAAACTTACCTGTCCAACCATCCTATAAACCATTTCATATTATAATTCCTGTGACACCTATGAAAACCATTTAATATCACAGAGCAAGGAAGTTGCATGAGGTGCAGAACCATGCTTTATTCAAAATATAGTGTCCTAAAGTCTACTTTCGCGACATTTATGTAATACCGTTGTACAGTGCACGGTGAACCTTGGGCAATGTTATCAACGTTGTACAGTGCAGCGTGCACCTTGGACGTTTTCGTACGGTCACGATACGTACAATTAGCATCAATGTTTCACGCAGCTGTTGTCGCCAGACTCGCATTACATACCGACAAGCTTAAATCTCTGCAATTTCGAGTGTTTATAGGATTATATCTCTTTTCGCCCTTCTTGAAGAATCCATTTTAAACCACTTGTCCACTCACTTGCTTTTATTTTTATTGTAGGGCTAAGAACCTAGTTGTCTTTAGTGTAATTTTTTGGAAGTTCTTTTTTTTTGGTTTTTCTAATTTAATTTTTCTAAAACCTCTCAAGAATTTATTGAAATCAAAAGTTTGATGGGTAACACCTACACAATCTTAGTGCCCTAAGGGTTTTTGAGGGTCTTGAATCTATTTATACAGTGAAAAAACAAGTTTAAACAACACAAATCAAGATTTCACCTTAATTTTTCTTTCTTTCTTACTCACATGCCTCACAAAGAGGGGTTTGTGGGTTACTCATAAACCCTTTTTATTTTATCTTATTTATTTTTATGATGAAATACTTTGAATAATGTAAACCTTTGTAAACCTTTGTCAAGTACTTTGCTAGCCTTTTTTAGTCACAACCAACTACCCCTTTTCTTTCTTATTCACAAATCTCACAAGGAGGAGTTTGTGGGTTACTCATAAACCCCACAAAGATGGGTTTGTGAGTTAAAAAGTGGGGTATGTGGTTGGCGGAGGTCCACACTAGTCATAGACCCCACAACGAGGGGTATCTGGGTTAAAACTACTTAGAATATCCTTATGATGTTTGAAAATAATAATTATGAAGAATCCTTCTAGCAATTTGTGAATAAAAATAACAATAAGGTCACAAGTAAGAAGCACCTTGCTATAAAACATTTAATGTTCTACATGTTAACATGTATATTATTGAATCATTTATGTAAAAATGTCTCTATCATATTTGAAAATAATAATTATGGAAGGGCCTCTTTCATGGTTCATGAATAAAAATGACAATGAGTCGCACATAACAAGTACTTCAATGTAAGACATCTAATGTGTTATATATTAATGTGTATACCATAAAATCAACACGGGACTTCATTGGGCAGCAATGCCATACCACGTGTGTTCATATTGGGGGATATACATTGGGGAAAAAATGACATAATATATTGGACGATATATAGGGGGCAAAGGTTTTTTATATTGGCAGGTATAAAAAATTGATCTGAAAGTTAATGAAAAAATATAAAGGGGTATAAAAAATGTTAATGAAAAAATGGATACTTACAATATCTAGTGAAAGTAGGGGTATTTAAATTGGGAAGGTGTATTGGGTTCGTATTGGTAGGGGGTTAAATAATGTGATTTTTAGAGATATTTTCCAATATGTAGTCAAATTAGGGGTATTGTGTAATATGCCATGAACACACGTGATATGTCAGAGGTTCATTGAGTGAAGCCCCTGTGAAAATCAAATTAACTTTAAATAGCACCACATAACAAAAAAGGATACATCTATAATATTTTTATTTTATATGTTTTTATAATGCAATGATTTCAATAATGTAGACCTCTACTAATGACCTACTACTACTTTTTTTTTACTCAAAAGCCCATAAAGAGGAGTTTGTGGTTGGTAGAGGTCTATGTTAATCATAGACCCCACAAAGATGGTTTTGCAAGTTAAAATTTCTTTCATTTTTTAATGACAACCGCCTATTATTGTTTGAATTTTTTACTCACAAACCCCACATACATGGGTATGTGAGTTACTCATAGACTCCACAAAGAGAGGTATGTGAATTAAAAACTAGGGTCTATGGTTGATATAGTTCTGCATTAGTCATATAACAATCAAAGAAGGGTTTGTAAGTTAAAAAGTGAAGTGTGGTCTATGGTTAGTATAGGTTTATACTATTTATAGATCCCACAAAGAGGGGTTTGTAATTTGTTAGTGAAAAGGACAAGGTGGTTGGTGGGGGTTCACATTGTTCAAGGCACCTCATCGTAGAAACAAATGAATAAAAAATACCATAGATATATCTCATACTTTTGAAGAATTAGGATGTTGTCAACCCCTTCCCAAGAGGTGAAATTTGAACCTAACACTTAACAGGGATTAAACCCCACAAAAACACATTAGTCTACTCGTAGATTCACAAAATTTATATCCCATTATAGGTTCTTATATCATGATGATTCTCCTTCACTTGAGATGTCTAAAAATATTGAAATAAAACAAAATAAAGATTTTTATGGTCATCCTTGAAGTTGTGGAAAAAAAAAACTTATAAATATGTAAATCAATCCTACATGATAGTGTAGAATTGAATTGAACAATGGTATAACCTAAAATTTAATTAAAATGCCTACTTTTTAGTGGGTTTTAAGAGTTCTCAGAATTATTACATCATCAAAAAAAATTAGAAACTTAAAGTTGCAATTAATAAACATTTTTTCTAATCTTTACAATGAATAACCATACTCTAAGAGATTTTTCCTTAGAGTACTCAAAATTACAATTTAAACAATGTATAAATTAGAATCTACTAGTCTATCAATCATCTAATTTTCAAAAAATGAGATCTAATTTTCAAAAAATGAGATCGATTTAATTAGTCCATAGTTTATACTCTACACATTGAGTGGATTTTACATATCACCTTTTTTTAGTATCATTTCATAAATGTTTCCCTATATGGGTTGCTTAAAGAGTGATAGGTTGGGGGTTGCATTTCCACCGTCCCATCAAGCATTCGAGGGCAAGGACGTGGAAGTGTGTTCCCACCAATTTTAATCATAAATCATTTACTCCCCTCACATAGTGTTGCATGGCAATTAGTGTTCTTTAATGGTGAGTTATGAGATCTATGGTACATTTTTGTGGATGAATTCAAGAGGTGAATCTACATATTGTAACAATATGAAGAAAGTTAGGAGTTAGTTGAGTTCATCTTACCCTAATGTGTCTATTAGAAAAAAACATGTATCTCTTTAATATGCATTAGTTGCAATGTATTCAAACGATCATAATATATTTTAGACACAAAGTGCTTTAATGACTCGTATTCATACTAAGAGCTATTGATTTGTGGCTTAACACTCGATTGGTCTATTGTCTCTATTTAAAGAGCATGGAGGGTCATGGTTGAAGATCAATTGTGAGATATCTTTTATGTAAAAAAAACTTTTGCATCAACAAAATTTCCTCAAGTGGCCACGTTAGTTGGAGCTATGGATTGGTTCCCTCTTAGAGGGTTTTAACCATGTAAAAATATTAGTGTTATAATATTCAATCTTGATGTGTAAGTGATTATTGAAGGTGCTAATCATGTATGGAATACCCTATTTTCTCAAACATAGTATGAGAGTCCATTTGGCATTTTTCTCCCATTGATGATCAAGATTTTAAGCCAGTGTTGTTGTATTTTCGATATCTATTATTTTTGTACCATTTTAGCGTAAAAATATTGTACCACTACATCCAAAACATTGTTTTAAGCTAAGAATGCATTTCATTTCATCCGAGATACAACAATTTTTATCGGATCCGAAGCTATATAGTCCAAATACCTCCTTTTTTATTTTTATTTATATAGAATTCTATTTTAGTTTTTTCTTTATATTCCTAGTTTGCTACTCTTTCTAGTCTATGTATGCTTTTTGACCTATGTTTTGTGCGATGTTGGTAACTTATAGACATAGTGGAAAATGTTTTCTTGATTGCATATACCCTTTGTTGTGCACTATGTGTGATCTTGTCAAATCAGAAATAGTGAAAAATCTTGCATTTATTGGGTAAACAAATCAATATCTAACCCTATTGTTGTTGAGTTTTTCAATTTTTTTTCAAATTGTTGTGTTTTTGGATGAGCAAAGTTTTTTGGGTAAGCACACACTTCAAGGAAAAGCTCAAAAACCAACAACATCCCTATCTTCTTTTCGAGTAGCTCACTTAATTAAAAGTTACTTATTTAGTAATAGGTATTGAGTTCAAATCTCTTTCTAAGGTATTTTTTGAAAAATTTCATGAATACTTAAGTTAGTCCATAACTTTAAAGTATATTTCACTTGTAGTATAAAATTTAATCACTATAAAATAACTTTAATCATTTTTTTTAACTTATTTTTTTGCATGCAACTTTCATTTATAAAACAATTTCATTGTAATAATGATTATCACTTGTTTTATAAAAGTGGTGCACTTCATAAAGTAATTTATTTGTAAAAGTGAACTTATGGGCAAAACCGGTGAGAGAATATATATATATATATATATATATATATATATATATATATATATCACCACGTGGGCCAACTTCTACGTCCCATGTGGTGCTTATTATTGTTAATGTATTTTTTTTATGAGGGCATAACTTTCACATCGAAAGTCTATTTTTAGTGTTATTTTTAAACAACCTATTTTTCGAAAGATTTCCATCTAGATAGTTAGTTTCAACTTTGAAACTATATTTCTTGCATATTTTAATATGACCACTCCAAATGAGCTTTTTCTCACTCATACCAACTACTTATCATAGAGATCCCACATAGAGCATGTATTGAGAAGTAAAGAATTGTATCATATTACCTTGGGAAAAGAAAAGGGCCCCACTAATCCCAATAAGAGAGCCAAATGGGATAATAGGAATGAAAAAACATATGGATTAATCAGAATGTCCATTTCTCCTTATTTTTTATTTCATATTCAATGAATTAATTACACACATGGAATTTGGGAAAATTTGAAAAATACATTTGGTGAACCTAATATTATTAGATCTCATTATCTTCAAAATTAGATCATGACTTTAAGTCTTGATGATTAATATTTCACAGAAGATTATTTAGCTAAGTAAAATACACTTAGACATTTGCTTCAACACTGTCAATTTGAACTAAAGGATGAACATAGCATATATATTATTCTTTCCAAGCTCGGTTCTACATATTATGTTTTTGTATCTATGTTTGATGCCATTAAAAATTCTTTGAGGACTCCCTATCAAAAACCTTCTCTTAAATCTTTTTGTGATTATATGATTAGAGAACAGTACAAGCTCTTGCATATTAGAGCAGTTGGCATTGCAGGTACATCTAACAAGGCCCTAGTGGCCCATAAAAAGATAAAACCAAACATCCAAAGAAGTAATAATTTTGCAAAAACAAGAAAAGTAAGGGTCCCAAACCCTCTCATCCAACTTCTACTCCTAATGGTGAAAAAACCAAAAATAAATAGTAAGAAGATTGATAGACATTGAAACTTTTGTGGGAAAGACAAACATTTGGAGTCTAAATGTTTTAAAAATATGGAGGTCTTGGAAGTAACAATGAAGAATCACACCATCAATCTTGATTCTTCTTCTAACACTTGTTCTCATGGGTATGCACTTCATACTTATAGTTTATCCTTCAATGTACTATCTATTTATTTTTTGGATGAGTGGCTATTCTCGAGGCTAAGGTTAAATTCATTTTTTCTGCTCATAATGATTGTAACACCAAAAAAATATTTATTGGAGTTGATAAATCTATTAGTGTTGTGGGTTTTGGAATAGTTCAAGTAGATATCAGTAATTCCAATGATGTATAATGTGTTCCCAATATTTTATACAACCTTTTACCAGTATAACAAATCATTCATTCAAGTGAAGCTAAGACAATAGAGTTTTCACCTCACCAAGTTATAGTTAAGGATTTAAAAGGTCCTAAGCATGTCCTTTCCATTGGAAAAGTTGATGATATTACTAGTTTGTATAAGTTTGACAACTTTGGGTCATCACCTTTTCCCTTAGTTTTTATTTCCCATAGTGATGACTTCAACAAATTTTGGCATGAAAAGTTTGGTCATGTAAGCTATTGCTCACGAAAAAAACTATGTAATCAAAATATGGTGATTGGCCTTCCTCTTGTTTCTTGTAGATATGTTATCTATGATGGTTGTGTTCTCGACAAGCATCATCTAAACATTTTTGAAAAGTGTGCCTCTTGGAACAACTCAACGCCTTTATAGCTTGTTCACCTCATCAACCCTCTTCTCTCTTCTCACTAACTATCCTCTGACTCAAGTGGGGTTCAACCTATAGATCCTAGAGATATAATGGCCCTACCTCAGAAGGTAAGAGTGCTCCACAAACAAGGACTACAATTCCAACTTGTAGTCCCTTTTGGGCTTTAGAGGTAGCGTAATTTTTCTACCTCTATGTGGTTATGCATTATTTGTTTTCCTACCAATACTTATGCTAGGAAGCAATCAATAATTCAAATGTAAATGCATTATAATTTGTATCACAAAATTTTCAAGGGTCACCTAGCCATAGGTTGCTTTTGATTAAAAAATGTAATCTCAAATCAATAAATTTTCAAGATGCATCCATTGTCCTGAAATAGAATTGAACCCTTAATATCATGACAAAAGACACATTTGTCATGGTAGAGTTCAAGTCCTAAGAGAAACTAATGCAACCAACATTTCACCTTGATTTTTTCAATATTAACAAACTCAATATACAAGTGCAATATGGGAAGCCTCCATCACTCACACATATCCTTTTGTAGATTCAATATGACAAGATACACTACATGGAGGGACCCCCTATTTCTTTATACAATACCTATTTTTTTCATGGACAAAGTTATTGATAACAAGCCACATGTGAGAGAATTCTCCCATCATTATTGTTTGTATATATTGGTAGGAAGGGAATCTCTGAAGTTGAATTCATACCCTTATCAAAAGCTCACATTGATTGATGTGGTAGTACTGATATAATATTGAAATTCATTGAAACATTAATAGATTACAAGAATTTATAACTCTCGTTGTAAATAAGAACAATATCTACCATTACCAGTGAAAGAATTCCATATTAAAAAATGTATGATTTGCCTCAACAAATCCATGGCATACTTCAGTAATTGCAAGCCTTGCCTTACGAAATCCATGCCTTTCCTTATAAAATGAACACCATGCTTAAAACACACACTGCACACACACACAGACATATCACAAACCTTTTATGCTATTATAATAAAATTATTGAGCACTCCTCTATATTTTATGAGTAAGGACCTTGGCTTGCCTAGAACATTTTCAAAATCTATTTTAGAACAAGAATCCAAATTGTCATAGTGTCTTTTTATAATGCTAGACACAGGGTAATGTTTCTTCAAGAGTTCATGATTTTTTAGATGATGTGGATCAGTTTGTAGCCCTATAACACTTCCTTAAATTTTCTAACATAATTTTGTACCTTATTTATATAATTTCAAGGATTTTTCACTATTTTCATGGTGCTAAAGGATCATGAGGGCATGCTCCCATTCTAATTCTACTTATAATCATAATTTTCTATAATAGACATTAACTTCAAGTCACTTAAATAATGCATCACATACTTTTTCATTCTTTACATGATATTCCATCATCATGTCAATCCATGGAAGTCTTACCAAGTGCATATCCACAATTCATTTTTTGTACCTCCTAAGGTGAGAATGCTCCACAGGCATGGATTGTAAGTCTAACATGCAAAATCCATATTGGTCTTAGGAGGTAGGGAAATTAAGTGTCAGTAAATTTAATTTCTTTATCTTTATCATTAAATTATCAATCCAGGTGCTCGTAACCTTGTGAGGTGTTGGAAAAGTATATGCATGATTAGACCAAAAAATTTAAACTATTCCTATTGCAAGAAACACTCTATTTGATAAGTAATTTCTAGGGAACCAAGGTCAGGTAAAGGAGTGTATCCTGTTAATTATAATATTAAAATACAGTTTTGTTCAAGTGACAAATTAACCAATGATGCTCAATATGGGATTACTCCAAAAGTCAATAAATTCCTATAGAATTGCCAAATTGAAAACCAAATCAGAAATGAAATTAGCAACCAAACAAAAAGGATCTTAAGCTTATATATTTATGACTTATAACCCTATGGTTTTCTCACGATTCCTTGAGTTTACAAGACTTTGACCTTTTTCAACAAATTAATTGCACACAGTACTAAAATTCCATTAACATGTTGCTTCAAACACTAACAATCAAAGGCATCAACAAATCCATTTAAAGGTAAATTACATGGTAGCTTTAAACAAGTAAAAGAATAGTCTAAAGGAAAAAGAAAAAAGCATAACTTACTATAAGAAGTGATGTAGTACACTTACCTACAAAAATTGAATAAGATGCATGGTATACCGGAGAGAGGGGGTCCTTTATCCTCTTGCATACTCTAAGAATAATCTACAATGCATTGTTGGAAAAAGAAAGCATTTACTTCAACATCCAATTAATTAATTATAGATAGCTTGTACAACTCTTGCACAAATCTGTCTCATTGAGCAATAATCAAATTAAAAATAGTAATGACTAGCATACCCCACTTCAAGAGGTTGATGTCTCTCCATTTAATTTACAATGTACAATTTAAAGAAAGAAATTATTACAACAACTTGAATCATCCCTTATACAAGAGGATTTCTCAACTTTCACGTTGTTCATAATATTTACTCACATATAACAAGATTGGTTATGTTTTCTTGGATTGATGATAAGGAAATGGGGCCAGTTTGATTGTTATATTTCTTGTCGTGATGTGAGGCATCCACTTTAGATTGGATTGATGAAAGTAATTGGTTGATACCCTTTTGTGTGGAGGGGTTTAACCGTGCCTTTGACTAGAGTTCCACAATCTAACAGATGGTTATTTATTGTCTTGAATAATGCAAGAGCATAATGAAATTATTCTTAAAAAAACCCATATGACCATTTTTCCCTAGGAGCTACAACCATACCAAACGTCAAGGTTCTATTAGATTTCTAGCAGATGATAGGTACTACTAGATTTCCTCTACGTGGTGGTATGCTACAGTATTTCTTGTAAGAAGTGGTTTGTTAATGAATTTACTGTAAATGGCGATCCATTACTAAATTTCCTATATAAACATAGCTAGGCCCCCAAAAGTAGTTAGGAATTATCACTAAAACCACTCTAAGTAACCATCAAAACATTGGAAACTATTGCATTTAATAATCATAGATCTATTGGAATCTTATGACTTGAAAGTAGGTAATATGAAATGAAGTGAATGATAATGGGTGAAAATTAAAGATAAACCAAATTATAGTAGGTTAAATATTTATCAAAAACATGTGAAATTGAGGCTCAACATCCCCCCCACACTCAATTCTTAGTTCCACATGCAACAAGGATATGAGTGTTACACGGGGCATCATAAGTGTTTTTAATATTCGATCCCCTGCATAATGTAATTGATTCTTTGATTCTTTGACTTCCTTGCCCTATATTTTATTTTATATGTATATATATTCCCCATTTCTTTTTTCTTCATTTATATACTTCTTTTTCTTACTTATTTTCAAGGAAAGAATGAAAATACTGAAGGGTCTACAATCTAACTAAGTTAGAAATATACTTTAGATGTAGGCAGTTGAAATGATGTTTTACAATGAGGTTTTCCAGACTTTTTCTAGATGAGGTATGTTTCACCCTTAGGCTTCTGAATAAGTTTAACAATTGGGAAAAAAGACTATGGTGGTGATTAACATGGAAAAAGTAATTGAATGGGAAAAGGATAAGAGGTAAAATATGGAGAAATGAAGGAAAATGGTTTTTATGAGTTCAATATGCATGAATTTCCCAAGGTAAATGACTACATAGAAGTAGGAATTGCTTACCCAATAACAATTTGTTAATATATGTTGATCTAAAAGAGACAAATAATGAACTTTTGCATGGTATGAAATTTTTTTCTTAGTAAATCTACTAAAAGGTTGTTGTAGGGATATTGAATATCCTCTTGATGTGGCTAAAATAAAGTTACTAATGTTGAATTTTGAAAAGGAAAGATTGAATTGTTGAAATATGTAAACGCAACAGATAAAAAGTGGATTATTGTATAAGTGGATAACCAAGGGTAGCCATATCAAGATCTATAATAAGATAGTCCCTTGCAAGAATTAAAAAAAAAATCATTGCAACTTTACATGGACTCTCTCTGTTTGAAACATGCTAACCTACTTACCCTGACAATCCATATAACATTTTTATTTGAAAAGTGAAAAGGTTGCAGTGTTGTATATGAGATGAAACCAAACCATGAAGTTTTCACCTGTTCTAAATATGTGGTGCAAATTTTGTCATGTGAGTAAGTATGTTGATGTCGAACATGAGAAAAATTAGTTGGATTATCGTACATTGATGTATGTTGTTAACTAATGTGAGACAACTCATCATTGATGTCAATGAGTGTCAAGATACCATAGTACATTATAATAAGTAAAAATGAATGAGTTGAGATTGAGTCACCTGTAGAACTTGATGATTAGGAGACATTGATGCATTTACATTGTTATCAGTGAGGAATCCTTCCATTAATGAATGCAAGCTCTAACGTAGTACATAAGATCTCTAGTATTAACCTAGGTGATGTGTTGAATGGGATAATACTGAATGAATACATGATTATTTTGAAGAATAAAGGTTTGAAAAACTAAAATAAGTATAGGAATTAATGTGTATATTCGAAACTGCTCATGAAATTTACTAAATCAGAAGACTCAAAGCTACTATACTGATTTGTGGAAGTTAATTCACCATCTAGAACACAAATCATAGACATGCAAAATGAAACATCACACACACACACAAATATTTATCTAGGGGAAATTAACTGCTCAATACCCCTTCCTATATGTATTGCATTAATCAGAGAATATAGACGAAATACAAGTGCTTGCTCCAGCCTGAGCACACCCTGCAAGTGTATAGTATATCCCTCTTCTTGACTGGATGACTTTGGCCAACACTTAGCCAATTTTCAAGCCCTCCAAGTTCCTATTTACTTGCATTGTTCCTTGAGGAATTAGGCCCCTATTAATTAGGAAATTCCCTCATATGGATTTCGTAATTCCTGTAGGTCCTTCCTCTAATTGCATGCATCACCTATACACTTCATAATAGTCTACAACTAATAGTACACTACCTTGGAATCTCCGTCTCAACTGAGTAACTCGAATTATCTACATGCATGAGATAATTTTGGCTAATTGATCTATTAATTGGTTCATCACTAAGTGTGGTTGAAGTTCCACTTACACAACTTGACCTTCCACTAGTTCCTCCAATAGTTAGAACTAGTTTAACTTACCATATCTCAATTCAATTGAATTAAATTGCTACAACTTAAATTAACTCAGCCTAGGCTCTTAAAATTTAGTAATCACTACACACAACTAAACTTCATGCCTTTAAATCGAATTAAATGAGATAGAATCTTATTTTTTAGGAATCAAATGAAGCAAACTGAACTTCATCTCATTAATTAGATATCATTTTGGGATTCAACTGCGTTAAGTCATTCATCTATGACCATTTCCATGAGAGGTAGTCGTAACTGACTAATTTCTCATGATTTTTGAATAGTCCACTTAGCACTCATTGCATCAGGTGATGCTCACAGGGATGAAAAAGTGGGATTGAAACTAGTGAAATGAATCACATAATGTCAATCATCACTTTCGGAGCTTGCACCTAGTAACCAGGACTTCACGGGAGGTCACCCATCCTAGATCACCTCTGGCTCAAGTGTGCTTAACTGTGGAGTTTTTCCCCACAATCAATCCCACTTAGCTTGCTACCCCATTTGCAAAACCTTAGCAAGTATTGTGCCTCATGAAACATTAAATTAGAGTTCCCTTCACTCTTTTGAATTAAGTATTGGGGTTTTTGCAGTGCATTATATTTGATATCATTTTGGGATTCAAATGCGTTAAGTAAGTCATTCATCTATGACCATTTCCATGAGAGGCAGTCATAACTGACTAATTTCTCATGATTTTTGAATAGTCCACTCACCCGATGCAATAAGTGCTAAGTGGACTATTCAAAAATCATGAGAAAATAGTCAGTTACGACTAGCTCTCATGGAAATGGTCATAGACGATGACTTACTTAATGCAGTTGAATCCCAAAATGATATCTAATATAATGCATTGCGAAAACCCCAATACTTAATTCAAAAGAGTGAAGGGAACTCTGCTTGAATGGTTCATGAGGCACAATAGTTGCTAAGGTTTTGCAAATGGGGTAGCAAGCTAAGTGGGCTTGATTGTGGGGTAAAACTCCATAGTTAAGTGCGCTTGAGCCATAGGCGATCTGGCATGGGTGACCTTCTAGGAAGTCTTGGTTACCGGTTGCAAGCCCCGAAAATGATGATTGGTGCTATGTGATTCATTTCACTAGTTTCAATCCCACTTATTCACCCCTGTGAGCATCACCCGATACACTAAGTGCTAAGTGGACTATTCAAAATCATGAGAAATTAGTTAGTTACGACTACCTCTCATGGAAATGGTCATGAATGCCTTGTTTAACGCCGTTGAATCCTAAAATGATATCTAATCTAATGCACCGAGAAAACCCCAATACTTAATTCATCTCATTAACTCAAATTGAGTGTTCTTAACTGAGTGACAAGAGCCATGTCACCTCACTTAACTCCTCCAAGTTGTTTGTTGATGTGGAATTTTGAATTTCTTCAATTTGATTAAGGTAAAAATCAAAATTGAGACTTTCTTGTTGCATTTTCAACAATAGCTAGTTGCAGAAATGTATGAATTATACCTGCCAAATACCAAGTTTTCAAACATAGTTCATTCATAGCTATGCCAAAGAATTGGTTTTCACAACTAGGCTTATATTTATATTTGTTTTATTTTTTATTTTTATCTATTTTTTTCCTCTTTTTTGTTGTTATATTACATGAAAAAAAGATTCAAGAAAAGGGAGTAGAAGTGGGAAGGTTTCCTTTGTCATTTACCATCTCCATATCATCTTTCTAAAATCACTCTGCAATGAACTCATCTTTGGACATTTTATTGTGATACAACCTCAATCTTTGACCATTTATTAGGAAGGAGACTTGATCTTCATCAAAAATTTTGATCTTGAATGATCCATTTTTTAAAGCAGTTTCTATCTCATAAGGCCCCAACCAATAAGTGATAAATTTTCCCTTAAAGTTTTTGAAATTAAAATAAGAAAGGAGAGCCCAATCACCTATCTTGATTTGATTTTTCTTGATGAATCTATCCTTCCACTTTTTTATTTTCTAATGGATAAAAATGGTCTACTAAATTGCATCTCATCTCACCTTGTCCGATTCATTGGGTTACATCATCCTCTATTGCTATGTGTCTGAAAGGTTCATTCCCAACAGAACTATTTTCTTAAAATTTTAAATTTGAACATCTATGGGAAAAATAACTTGCTTTTCATAAACCAACTCATAGGGTGTAAATCTGATTGTGCTCCTCCAAGTAATCCTATAAGCCCACAATAGTTCTGCTAGCGAGTCTGCCTAATCCTTTTCATGGATCTAAACTATCATCATCAAATGGATTCTAATACTTTATTTTTGGACTCTACTTTCTTATTAGAGAAGAAGTCTTGTGCTTAATTTGTTACTTTCAAGTAATAAGTTGAATGAGTTTTGATGTGAATTGTGTCTCAAGATTTGTAACAATTTCTCTAAGAACACCAAACCGAGTGGAAATATCATCATAAATAAAATTTGCAATTGGTTATTTATTAGCTTTAAATAAAGCCTTATCTTCTACCCACTTAGTAACGTAATCAATACATACAAAATATATATTTTATTTATCAATGTTGGAGTGATAGGTCCAACAAATTCCAAGACCCACTTTTCAAATGGTTTAATAAGGACATGAGGGTGCAAAGTAATATCATTATCTGTACTAATTAATCCATCCCTTGGAAAATTTCATAGCTATGGATGTATTTCTTGGCATCCTTAAAAGGGTTGGGCCAATAGTACCCCAAACGTAGTACCTTATGAGTTGTCCTTCTATTAATGAATTTTCCCCCACATGGCTCATCATGGAATGCCTCCAAAATATAGAACATCTCATCTTCTCATACACACCTTCAAATGATTAGATCTAGCTTGATACAAAACAGATCACCATTGACTCATGATAGGTGGAACTTCTCTTCACAATTCTTTGTTTCTCCTTGGAGGAAAAATGTTGAGGTATATTTTCAAAGGCCAATTAATTAGCGACGTCTAAAAAACATGAAGAGTGAGTGGATACAACAAATAGATGCTCATCCATAATTATAGCATCTACAAGAGTAATGTCACCTTTATTATGAAATCTAGAAAAAAATATTCAACTAAAGTGTCCTTACTAGGTCGATCTACAATGGTGATATTCAATTCCTATAGCAAAAAAACCATCTAGTAATCCTATCATTAATGATTTTTTTTTCATTAAACATTGAACGGAGGAAAGATCAATGTGAATGAAAATTTTGTACTAGTAATATAGTGCCTAAGCTTCTTAATAACATGAAAAACTACTAGAAAGTATTTTTTAGTGACAATATAGTTAAGTTCAACAAGTGTGATATACTTACCAACAAAATAAATGACATAATAAAATTGATTTATTTCTACCTTGAAATAGATCTAGGTGCAGTTTCTAAAGCATCCATGGAGATGTGAAAGGGGAGAGACTAGTTTGGTCCCCTCAAAACAAGTGTAATGAAAATATTTTCTTTCAAAGTCTCAAATGCATATGAACAACAATCACTGCAGGAATATTCAACAATTTTTGAAAGCAAATTTAACAATGGTGCAACAATTTTTGTAAAGTTTCCAATAAACGTTCTATAGTAACTAGTGAGACCAAGGAAACTTGTCACCTCCTTTGGAGCCTTGGGAATTGGAATCTTCACAATAACTTCTATTTTTATCATATCTACCTAAATTCTCGTAGAAGAAATAATATGTCCATGAACAACACCTTTAGTTAATAACACGTGACATTTTGCATTACTCAAAGAATGATTTGTTTCTTGGCACTTGATTAAATCTTTTTCTAGGTTTTCTTATGCTTCTTCAAGTGAGTTGCCATACACAACAAAATCATCCACGTATACCTCAACACAATCATGGGTTAAGTCTGAAAATATTCCTAGCACTGCTCCCTAGAATGTGGTTAGGAAATTACACAACCAAAAAGGTGACACTAGGTAAGTAAATTCCCCCCATGGATATGTGAATGTAGTTTTATCTTGATCTTTATGTGTTATCTATGATTAAAAAAGTATTGTTTTCCTTCTAGGGTATCTAAAACTTGATCAATAAATGAAAGAGGGAAATAGTCCTTCATGGTGGCTTTATTTAACTCTCGAAAATCCATGAAAATTCTCCATTTACAATTCTTCTTAGGAACTACTATGGGAGGTGATAGCTATTTTCTATTGTAAATTAGATAGATAAAGTTGGCGTCAAGAAGTTTTTTCAATTCAAATTTAACTACTTCCTTAAGGGATGAGTTCATATGCCTTTAGGGATGCCTCATAGGATAGACATCACTCTAAATATAAATATGATAAGAGAAATTATCATGGTGTATACCTTTCATGCCATGGTAATACCATGTGAAATAATTTGATTGTGTTTGTAAAACTTGGATCAACTTTTGCCACTGAGATTTAGTAAACTAAGAACTTATTTGTAAAAACTTACCTTTTCTAATCTCAATGAGGTTACTGTAGCACTTTTTTTTTTGTGTGGTAGTTGTTATAGTATAAGAAGGTCAGGACAGGGCTATTGGGTCACTACTTTTCCTACACCTCATCCTCCAAAATTTCATCCAACATAAGAGAAAACAAATTTGATCCTTTAAAGTTCATTACTTGATCTATTTGGACAAAGATAGTTCATATTTTCCACAGTATTACATGAATCTTGTCGACGTTTCGAATCCCAAAGGGGATCCATCATCAAGACAATGAATGAAAGAAGAATAAAAGGGAGGATGAATAAATAATAAATGAACAAAATTAAATTCAAAAGGGCTGACTAAAATCCTAAAAATAATAAATTATAAAACCTAAACCTAAATTAATATTATTAGAATACTCAATAAATAATCTAAAAATAAAATAATCGCTGAAAATAATAATTTATTATTATAAATAAATAATTATTAATAATAATAATTATTATAAATAAATAACTAATAATAACAATAATTATTATTTATTTATTTATTTATTTTTTTAATAAATAAATAATTATTATTATAAATAAATAATAATAAATTAATTTATTATAATATGATTTTAATAATTACTAATGAAAATTAATAAATTAACCCAGAGTCGTTAAACTAAAAAATTAATAAATTGAACTATGGAAATAAAAAATATCATAATAAAGAAATTAATGGTATATTTATTGTTATTAATGTTCAACTAATAAATTAATTATGAGTTAAAATAATTATTGCTATTGTTACTAATATTAGCAATTCAATATCATTTAATTTAATTTAATTTAATTATTTAAGAAATTCAAGATAAGGATAAGGATAGAAAATTATACCTGTGATATTATACTTGAGAAGAAGAACTGGAAGAAATAATATGTCTGATTAGAGGAAGTCAATTTCCACTGATCTCACTCCCACCATCCCTGTTGAGATTATATGGATGCTTCATAATCTCAAGAGCTTCTATGATTTTCCTATTTTGATCATGAACTTCCCTAGCAATAATCCTGACACTTTCTAAACAAACATGATTCTTGGTCTTCGAGGAGTGTTCAGCAAGGGCTAAAGCACATGATATTTCATTCTTAATATCAACTATGTGCTATTTTAGTTTTCTTTGCAATGAGCGCCTTGTCTCTTCAATATAACTTTTTCCACAAGACAAATCAATTTTATAAACCCCCTTAAGTTGATGTTGATTGATATTATCCTTAATGGACATCATTCTTTTTTTATCGTTCCTAATGTTGTAAATGGAGTGAATATGCCTTTCTCCCCAAAATATTTGCAATCTTATCTGTAAGTCCTTGAATGTATGGTAGCAATACTTTACCACATCACGCTTGAGGGCTTTGGGAAATGACCTTTCCTTCAGCTCTTTTTATAGCTTTATTAATATCCTTTTCTTTATATCCTATACTTTTAAATACAAAGGTTAAGTGTTTTATCTCTTCATTAAGGTGATTAGAGTCAAATATTCTAAGGGCCCTAACAACAAGAGTGTTAAGGACACTAAATTTTTGAGATGGATGATGATAAGATTCACATGAAGATAAATTGCTGTGTGAGTTTTCTTACTGAAGACTTGATGTCCCAAAGTAGCATATTCCTTTCTGATAATAAAGACATCTAGTTCCATAGTAAAATTTATTTCAGACGAGTTAGAATTAAGGTCATTAAAAGACTTATCAATTTCTGCCCTACCATGAGTCCATTTTACGCTGGTGTCATCAACAAATCTCTTCCACCAAGATGGTTTTAAAGGGTAGGATTCAAGGGATTGCTTTTCAAAGTACTCCATGTATAAGCTAGTGAAATTTGGTGATAGTGGTGATACCATTGCGACTCCATATATCTTCTCATAATAACTTCCTTGGAAAATGAAAAAAGCGCAATGCAAACAAATCTTTGCAAGTTTTGTTGTTTCCAGATCAATGACTTCTTTAATAACATGAACAACCTCATCCAACAGAGGCATTCCATTTTTATATGTCTTTATTATTAGAAAGGAATATGGTACTTTGGTACATCAAGTCTTCAGGAAGAAAACTCACACAGAAAGATATCTTCATGCTAAATCTTATAATTATCCATCTCAAAAATTTGGTTTCCTGTTGAAGGGACAAAATGTATCGCCAACGACTAAGGGGTCTCCCTGGTGTGAAGTCCCAATTAGACCTCACACCGTTTGGGATAGGAGCCCCATCCGGTATGTGGGCCTGGCTGCCACCATGAAAGTTTTCTGCTCTTGGTTATAAAATGAGAAGGTGCCAGAGTGGGGCAAGAATGAAATTCTTGGGCAGCGAAACAAAAACAGCCGAAGATTGACAAATTGCAGAAAGAGGTGTAAACAAGTCTCAACAACAATAAGAAGAGACAAATGATGAGAGGGATTAGTGAGCTAAAACCCCATCAGACATTATAAACAGGAACATGCCAGAAGTCAATTGCAAAGTAGTTCACAATAAGTCACCAACATGGAAAGGAACAAGTAAACACAGATTCAAAAGTGAAACATACATGCAACCACTATGTATCAATACATAACATCTTGCGTATATGAAAGCACACATACAAATATGGTGAGGTACCAGACAACTAATACAACCACCATGAATAAGCATGGGAATCAATGCCAAAGATAAGAGAAAACATCTTATTATTGTTGTTGCAACTTCAAATACATAACATGCAATTGGTCAATACCCAATAGTGGAACATGGGCTGTTCATATCGTTGCCTGGTGCCAAAACCCTAGCCCCACTGCAAATCCCTTCTACCAGCTACCAAGAGCTAAGTGGCTCTAGCTCTCAAGCATAAATCAACTATCTATCTTTGCCTCAACTCAAGTGCTAAAGTCCCCAGGCAAATGAGGCCTAAGGGAAAATTTATAGAGATGAGGTGACTGCTCACCTACCGTGACCCTTGGCCTCCCTTATGACCTTTCGTATACCCTCATGACTCTTGAGATTACCCACTTCTTTTGCAGGCCACAATAATTATTACATGCCGAGATCAGACCTAACATAATGCCTGATATAATGGTGGGTGATATTTACATCATGATGAAAGAGATAGAGAGAAATATGTGGAGGGTTATTGGAAACCCTAGAATTCTTGGTGCCGACATCTCACAACGATGTGGATGCTTGGTCCTAAAATCAATTTCTTTTTCTTGCCACTATCTTCTATCTTCTGGTGATGTGCCTTTGATTTTATTGAAAGGTTATTGGAACTTGGAAGGGACCACCTGGCTTACTGAAGGAAAACCTAGTTATGCAAGCTCCATGAGAAACCCTAATCCTTGTGCATAGACCCATATTTGTTCCATTCCTTCTACCTACATGCAAATAACATTACTCAGCCATAATTTCAAACAAATAATGATAATGGAATTACAGCCAACTAATTTGAAGGAATGAAATTAATAAATAATTAATATAAACCCCTGTGTGATCAATTGTTGTGCCACATTATTATGAATGCATGTGGCCTTGGAGGGTTCTCTTGGACTTCCTCAAATGTATTATCATTTATGAGTTGTTGTCCTCCATGAGACAAGCGTTGAATTTGATCTCATTGTTCTACGTCACACAACCATCTTCAATTGAAGGGGATGCACTAATAAATATTTATTTAGGAGATCCATAGAGGAGTAGCCCACTTTTCTGTGTCGGAATTACTTCTTTTAAAACATTCCTTCATGACTTTGATGATGCCCCTTTTACATTATTGTACTTCCTTTTCACCACTTTGATCTGGCAACCATATACATAACAATCACCTTCTTCCATATTTTAATCCTTTGACATGCCCCTTTTGAATATCATTTCCGAACATTGTGACATGTGTTGGGGCATTGTATGGTCCTACCTTGTTTATGTATTATCCATTGTGATTCCTATTGCATGGTATTGCATGCAAAATTTGATGCAAACCTCCCCTTTGTCGTATTGTGAGCCACCACAAGTCTTCCCTCAAGTTTGTATCATTTGTTCCATCATCTAAACAATATAATAGAGCTAGCGATGTAGTGTGATTTCACGGACAAAGGAAATTTCAAAAGACAATCATATCAACATAGTGACCCATGAAATGGTCTTGCGACTTATGAAAGGTCACATAGTCACACTTTAGGAAAGTCACATCTCTGGCTTCTTTCATTGAGGCATAAAACACAACCTCGTGACCTATGATTGAATGCGACTTACTGAAGGTCACATGGTCGTAGCTGATGGTTAGTCACCCTTCTGAGGAGCTTGCCCGAAAAGTTGTAACGCGACCTAGAGACTTGGTCGAAAGTGTGACTCCCCTGGAGGTCGCCTGGTCACAACGCAGCACAGGTCACATCTCTTGGGCACCCACCTGAGGTCTTCGAGTGTGACTTAGCGACCATTATTCGTACAGTCGCATCTTGAGAAAGGTTGCTTAATCTAACTGCTTTCGGAATGTGACTTTGCGACTTACGTGAGTTACCATGGGTCGTGTGGTCGCATAGAGAAATAGGTTGCATATTTTGTTGCGTAGCATTGGGCATCATCCTGTAATATGTCCTATGTGGAGCCCCTTATAGTCATCACTTCTCTAGAATAATAGCAAGGCAAGTAGGACAATTGTTCGCGCCCCAGGTCGAGGTGCGACCAACAACAACGCTCTTCTTATGTGACTCCCTTCATTGCCTTCATCGCCCTCCCCATTGATCAAAGTAGGGTAGCGTAATTCATAGGACACATCGCTTCGGAGTTTCCAATGCCTGTGCTAACCCACGGGAACACTGAAGGGAATCGGTCAGCTTCCACGTTCGGTCAAGGCTTATGGGTATGCCAAAGATTTACACAGGGAGGATTCACAACCAAACCACTCCCATCCGCAAAACATTCAATCTTTCCTCCTTCATTTCAGCTTCGATGTGCAATCCATCCCTTCACTGCAATGAGTCATTCATGACCAATGTGTTGCTCACATTTTCAAACACAGAGGTGCCAAAGCCTTAACCACACAATGCTTCTCTATTGAACAAACTGTTGTGAAGACCTTCCTTCCCTGGAGTAGGGCCACTCAGTGCGTGAATCCACCGTCGTATGTTGCCTACCATGGAAGCGCAGTTGTAGATATGACATAGATTATAAGACTTATTGCAATCACTGGCATGGCGTAATATATTTAGTTTGACGGCTCCTTCTAAGAATACTATGCTCATGTGTAATACATCCTCGTCACGCCACGTATCATTAATACACTATGCCTTATAGAATTTCCCTCTTTACCAAGCCTCATTTTATCAATATTATTATTAGACAATCTTTCTTCCCTACGCAATTTCTCTCATCCTATTTGTTCAATTTCAACCTTCTTCATTTGATATGCGCCGAAAGTAGCTCCAATTAAAGTCCTGCAAATAGAAGGAATTAATAATTAAAACATCGAAAGCAATCGATTTAAGATGATTGGGGTGATAATATAATTATAAGTCAATTCTAAGTGTAGAGTGAGAGCTGATTGCACTTTAAACCAAATCAACATTTGGGCATTTTAATGAGCGTGCTTATTGTAAGGAATTTCGACATCACGTGCTTCCCAAGGTGGCGAGGAAATCATAATTTGTGTGCCTCGAAGTGCAGATACATTATGGAGAGTGAGGGCTAATTCCAAGCAAGGTTGGATCCTTAATCACATGCACCTAAGGTTACGAAGGCGATAAGGGAAAGTCATGATGATTACAAACCCTAATGTGCCTGCTCAGATGGGGAACCAACCATGAACCTAGGAGGATATGACACACAATGATTCTTACCATAATGCCAAGCGGTTTCTATGAGAATGCAACTCTAGAGGTAGATGAATTAGGTTAAATCATGTAGGGAAACATTCTAGGGCTGATTTAGGGTTTCTCCACAAACCCTAGTAAGGTCAATATAATGAAGTCTAGACTGGAGTCTTGTCTGCCCACACATGGCACCACCACTAATCAAAAGGAACGTTAAATAGGTATAATCTCTGAAGTCATGGGAAAGACATCACATTTCTTTAATCCTAAGGAAATGGTAGGGTTGATGCGCGAGATGGGGCATGACAAAAGAATGCAACATATATTGCACGATTGCATGAATGAGTGCATCGACAAGGTACGATAAGAACAAGTCGTGGGGGAATCAACCAAAGAAAAACTAGAGTGTCCCTTAATGGCTTGAGGCGAGCAGTGGGGGACCCGAAATTTTAGATATGCCCAAACTGTTGGGTGGTGTTGTGACGGCTACAACAATTGGCGAACCACTAGTAGAATCTAGTATCTTTGTCAACATCCTTGTAATAGTTCAAGTCCATGTATTGATGCGAGGAAATATAGGACATATACCATGGGAACCCCTTGTGTTACCTAGACCTTTGCATATATGCCTTCCCTTCGTGTCTTAGCTAGGTCTTGGTAGTCAGTAAACACCCAATTAAAAGTTCGCACATGCCGGTAGTTGACGATGGTGTAAAGAATGAGGCAAACAACTTATAATATTAATAAATTTAAAGGAAGTTTATGGTGTTTCTCCACTACGAGCGGGCCTGGATAGTACCCCGGTGGAGTCACTCCAAAAAATCACAAACATTGTTCCGCTGCCAGCGAACTTGGTGAGTACCCCGGCAGAGTCATTGCATTACCTCTCTGCGCAGGAAGCCTTTCTCGATCCTTTACCCTTTATTTGTTTTCATTTTCTTTTATGTGTGCATTTGCACTTATTTCAGGGCGTTCATTGAGCCAGGGCAAATGAGGGATCCCAAATTATATTATGAGTGAGAGGTTGTTTCTTGTTTGTTAGAAACTAAGAGATATCCTAATTTAGGTTTTCCCTTATGTCAAGCTGCCACACCTCATTTCTAGTCAGAAATTGAATCAAAAACACAAGTCATTGAAACAATCAAGACCACATTGAGCACGAGTTTCGGTTACGGTTATAGGTCGTTCGAACTGATTAGGATTTCCCATAAGCGATTTGTTCTTATCTCCCTTGTTGATAAACTATACTCGTAGGAGAGATATCCAAGATGAAACTTTGATGACTAGCTCTAAGAGAGGCCACCCATTGGCATAACCATCACAACCTCACATAATAATGGGGCTAGGGTTCTAGTTCTAGGGCTAGGTGATCGTACTGGGGACTCTCTTAGGGTTTCAACATGTGTAAAGGGGTTTGAAGTAATGCAATTTAATATTAGAGCATGTAGGAAAGGGTGTCAGAAAGCCAATCACAGTAACAAAGACTTGAAGGCTTCAGGTTCATGAGGGCTCATGAGGTCGTATGCAAAACAGAGGGAATTTCCAAGCTAGGTACGAGGTTAGTGTGTGCCAAGCGAGAAGGAAGATGCATGATCCAATGCAGCAGACAAGGCTAATGATGCAATGTAATGCTATGTGCAGAAGAGATCAACTAACTGCAATTAAATGGTCAATGCAATGCATATGCAGAGATTCTGTAGATGCCATGCAACAATAAACACATGTAGGGACATGAGTGCAAAATAAACATGCAGGGAACTAACTACCTACTGTAAGGAAAGTGAAACATGACAAATTAAAATAAAAAAAAAAATTCTAATAAAAAAACTAATAAGAAAAAAACTAAAACCTAACTAGTCTAAACCCTAAATCCTAATTTAACCAAAGAGGAGGTCGGGTCATGTGAAATCAAACTTCCAGTGCAGCCACCGCAGCAGCTCCCAACCTGCAAAAAGAAATATGACAACAATTAGAATCTGTGAAAAGAGTTGTGCAAAAAATAAAATTCTTACCTGTAAAGTATGCACAACAAAAACAAAATCATGTCTACTTACATGGAAAAGTGCCAAAAAATACCTTTCAAGGAAATATGCAACCCAATCCTGGTAAACTGAATCACAAGCATGAAATTTATAGTCATCGATCCATGACATACATCTGTTCATGCCTAACCCTAAACCCAATGTAGGTAAGGCAAGATGTTTCCAGCTAGTAAAGGAATCTACCAGATTAATCTGATCAGCAACCCTATCATGATGTAGAGGATGATCAATTGGATAACTCTGAAAAGAGGGGCTTCTACCGGGTGTCACTGAGATCTTTGAGGATTCAAACGCAGAAACCATAATTTTAGAAACCCTAGTATGAAGTTGTTCCTAGACTCTGTCCACGGTGTGAGGACCTAACATAACCATCAACAGAAGTTGAAGTGCCTCATCATCCTAACAAATATATGAACCTTCAAACGACATGCCATCAAATATTGGTAGCCTCGCATGATTTGTAGGTGGATGTATATTCTTATCGTTGGTTTTGATTGGACAATTATCAATGAAATATTGTGGATTGGATCTGATATCCAAAGATTGATAGATTGACAGCTCAACAGATCAGATTCTTTAGATTCCAAAAAATGAACTGAATCAACCGAAATAGTCTCAAGTAGAGAGGAGGTCAGGAGATTTTCACCTTCCCATATGGGATATTGTAAGGCATCATTTGATTGTGTATGTTGACAGATTATATCGGCTAGGAAACAATAAAAGATATTTGAGACAATTGCCAGAGCACTCCCTTCATCAAACAAATTAGGGTATAGAGGTTGATGCACATCAATTAAAAGGTGATGGGAAGATTTTCTTATAGGGACATCGCTCGAATCAGAGGGTTTTGGAGATGAGCTCGCATCTGGTAAGATGATGTCGAGAGGAGCATGAAGTGCAGAAACCCTAATTTGAGAAACCCTAATTCGACTTAGTTTAGGGATCTCATCAAGAACGTGAGAACTTGACATAACCATCAGCAGAAGTTGAAGTGCCTCAACTCCTTGATGAGTCCCCAAACATTCAAAAGGTGGATCATTAAATTCTGGTGGCTTCATAGGATCAAAAGATGGATATGTAGGATAATCACCAGAGATGTGAGTGAATGTATGTTCGGTATAATGAGAATAACTGCAACCACTAGTTCGATCGAGTTGAGTATCTAGTACATAAGGCTCTTCTTGGGTTGAGAGTGAAGAGGGATTAATGAGAGAACCAAATTGAGATGCATGGCAATCTTCTTCACTTATTAAATATTGCGGGTTGAAAATGTCAGGCATAAGAGATTCAAGGCCCGCCTCCCTTAACTAGGAAACATCGCCCCCATGTACATGATCGTAGCAGAAATGTGCATGATCTGAAGGGACCGCCACTGTAGTAGACCCAAGAACTAAATCTAGGTAGAATGGATGCATAGGGTCCTATGAAGAGGCACCAATCGAACCCAGGCTCGCATCCTGCCCATTTTTTTTCCAAAGGGGGAGATGGTTTTGCAGCCTTGATGTGGTCTGTGGATTCGATAGGAAATTGAAATTTACTTGAGACAAGACCAAAGCCATCATGGGAAAGTGAATGAGATCCTGAAATATAGTGAGACATATGTTGAATGGACTCGATCGAGGTTCCATCAACAGGAAGAGATGTTATGTAATTTTCAGATTCAAGATCAAAAGGATGTACGAGGGATTTAGAGTTGAGACCATCAGATACATTTCCCAGAAAGAATTGTTCATCATTTGAACCATTTATGGCCAAAATATTATTATGTAACAAGTCAAGAGGAGGATGAGAAATCCCACAATCAGTAATCTCTTCCTCGGAGGCTTGAGGTTGTTCCAGATTCAGAGAGATAGGCAAAACAAGATTATGGGTAGAATCTGGACACTTTGTAATCTACAAATTATGATGATACTCATGCAAAACAGGACTTGTTTCTAATTGAAAATGTTGTAAAGAAACGAGAACCAATCATTGAAAATTTATATTCAAATACACCCATTCGACATCACTTTCAGGAAATTCAAAACAAAGATGCACAAATCTGAAAGCAAAATCCTCTAAAGATTCTTCAGGTTTCATCCTAAGCTCATTTATCCTCTTTAACACATCTTGAAAATCGTACTTGTCAAATGCTTGTTGGAGCTTACCGATGAGTTGCTCGAATGAATGAATGGACGTCGATGGAAATGTGCGGCACCATTGATTGGTGTGGCCTTCAAGGGTGAGGGAGAAGACCACACAAGCAAACTCTTCATCGTTGATCTCAAAATATTCACAAAACTCGAGGAAATAAAAAATGTGATCGGTTATGGTTGTTCCATCCTCACCATCAAAATTTAACTGAGACAAGTGATGGAGCTACTCCTGGTTGATGGAAAATCGAAAAATAGACAAACCAGATAAACAACCCAGGAGAAATATTCTGGTCCGAGCCATTAAAAAATATGAGACTAAACTACAGGCTCCAAGGGCTCAGCTTGTCATCTAGCCCTCTTTCTAGTGCCAATTTGTTGATAGGCCAAAATGATCGCCAATGACTAAGGGATCTCCCCAATGTGAAGTCCCAATTATACCTCACACTGTCTGGGATAGGAGCCCTATCTGGTATGCGGGCCCGACTGTCACCATGAAAGTTTTCTACTCTTGGTTATAAAATGAGAAGGTGCCAGAGTGGGGAAAGAATGAAATTCTTTGGCAGTGAAACAAAAACAACCGAAGATTGAAAAATTGCAGAAAGAGGTGTAAACAAGTCCCAACAGCAATAAGAATATACAAATGATGAGAGGGATTAGTGAGCTAAAACCCCATCACACATTATAAATAGGAACATGCCAGAATTCAATTACAAAGTAGTTCACAATAAGTCACCAACATGGCAAGGAACAAGTAAACACAAATTCAAAAGTGAAACATACATGCAACCACTATGTATCAGTACATAACATCTTGTGTATATGAAATCACACATACAAATATGGTGAGTTACCATACAGCTAATACAACCACCATGAATACACATGGGAATTAGTGCCAAATATAAGTGAAAACATCTTGTTACTGTTGTTGCAACTTCAAATACATAACATGCAATTGGTCAATACCCAATAGTGGAACATGGATTGTTCATATCGTTTCTCAGTGCCAAAACCCTAGCCCCACTGCAAATCCCTTCTACCAGCTACCAAGAGCTAAGTGGCTCTAGCTCTCAAGCATAAATCATCTATCTATCTCTGCCTCAACTCAAGTGCTAAAGTCCCTAAGTGAATGAGGCCTAAGGGAAAATTTATAGAGATGAGGTGACTACTCACCTACCGTGACCCTTGGCCTCCCTTATGACCTTTCGGCTACCCTCATGACTCTTGAGATTACCCACTTCTTCCTCAGGCCACAATGATTATTACATGCCCAGATCAGACCTAACATAGTGGTTGATATAATGGTGGGTGATATTTACATCATGATGAAAGAGATAGAGAGAAAGATGTGGAGGGTTATTGGAAACCCTAGAATGCTTGGTGCCCAAATCTCACAACGATGTGGATGCTTGGTCCTGAAATCGATTTTTTTCTTGTGACTATGCCTCACTTTCCTTCATCTATCTTCTGGTGATGGGCCTTTGAGTTTATTGAAAGGTTATTGGAACTTTGAAGGGACCACCTGGCTTACTGAAGGAAAACCTAGTTATGCAAGCTCCATGAGAAACCCTAATCCTTTTGCATAGACCAATATTTGTTCTGTTCCTTCTACCTGTAGGAAAATAACATTACTCAGACATAATTTCAAACAAAGAATGATAATGGAATTACAACCAACTAATTTGAAAGAATGACATTAATAAATAATTAATCTAGACCCCTGTGTGGTCAATTTTTGTGCCACAATATTATGAATGCATGTGGCCTTGGAGGGTTCTCTTGGACTTCCTCAAATGTATTCTCATTTATGAGTTGTTTTCCTCCATGAGACAAGTGTTGAATTCGATCTCATTGTTCTACCTCACACAACCATCTTCAATTCAAGGGGATGCACTAATATAGCTTTCTTTAGGAGATCCATAGAGGAGTAGCCCACTTTTCTGCGTTGAAATTCATTCTTTTAAAACATTCCTTCATGAGTTTGACGATTCCCCTTTTACATTATTGTAATTCCTTTTCACCACTTTGATCGGGAAACCATATATATAACCATCACCTTCTTCCATATTTTAATCCTTTGATATTCCCCTTTTGAATATCATTTCCGAACGTTGTGACATGTGTTGGGGCATTGTATGGTCCTACCTGCTTTCTGTGTTATCCATTGTGATTCCTATTGCTTGGTATTGCACACAAAATTCGATGCAATCCTCCCCTTTGTCATATCGTGAGCCACCCCAAGTCTTCCCTCAAGTTTGTATCATTTGTTCCATCATCTAAACAATATAATAGATTTGGTGATGTAGTGTGATTGCATGGACGAAGTACCTTTCAAAAGACAATTGTATCAATGTAGTGACCTGTTAGCGCTTGAGATTTCACCCTAGGCTGAGGAAGGTAAACCTTCAAGGCAACATCAAACCATTTCACCTCGTAGCTAGCCCTACGGGGTATGAGAAGGCTCTCTCGGGTCAGATTCGGTAGATCTTTCAATATGATAAGCTGACCAATTAGAAATAAAGATTTTAGGCTACTAAATTGATAAGGGGGGTTGATTTAATGATTTTTGGGGTTTTTGGTGGCAATTGGAGGGAGTGCAATTCAGGGTGCGGGGATTGAGCACAGTTTTTGCAGGGGGATCTTTGGGGCAAGGTAGGAGTGAGCGCTGATGCCTTAATCTGAGATGGATGATCAGGGATGATAGAGAAGGAGCTAAAGAGGGCAAACAACCATTTTGAATCCTCTCTAGACAGTAGAAAACATAAATATTGAACAAACTAAAAAGCTGAGCATGTCAAAGCATGAATTCAAACTTTACCACTTCATCTGTCCAATTAGAAGCAAAAGAGAGATGTGGAATACATAAACAAACTTACAAGAACATGTAGAGAACACACCATCAACACAACAATCCACAAGAATCCACAATGATGTCTGCAAAACCCTGGCCTTCCTTTTCCTTAAATTGCAGAGATAGATGTACAATATACAATAAAGCTTTCTCCCACAAGAGTCCAACCCTGAAAATGAGAAAGAGAAGGCATAATATAGAAGGTCAAACCTCTTCCCCCACCTCTAGGGGTCGAGCTCAGCTTCCTAGGAGCTGTTACAACTAATTCTAAATCAGTCACTAGATAATAGGCCAGCACAACAACCTGCCTCTAAAAGTTAGGAAGCCTATCCATGCATTAAATATTAACTTTTTACATCAAAGAAGCTTCTAGAAGAGGTAAAAGAAGAGTAAAAGTATCTAATGCCATGAAATTTACACAAGAATCCATCAATTACATGCCTAAATAATCAACCCAAGTGAAAACTGTGCTTAGCTGGCCGAACTGGTCAAAAACTGGCAAATTTTGCTTGACTGGTCGCACCTTTGGCTTGACTAGTCGCACCTTTTGGCAGCGCTGTTTGAGGGCCTTCCCGGAGTCCAAATCAAGTGCAGGATAGCTCGTTGGAAAGGTCTGAAAGTTTACTTTCCAACCCAACCGGAATTTCTGAATTTGGAGTTGATTTGACCCCTCAAACATCAAATCTCCCAAGACTGCTTTCTGCAACTCAAAAAAGGGGCAGAAAGTCAAAATTTGGCTGTATTTTGAGCTTTTGGCTGCCCAAATCTTCACAAAATTTGAAACCCTTCCATAGGCAAGTGTACTTTTACAAGAAAAATCCAACCATGTAGAGTTTTCCCCGTTCTGAGCTGTATCGACGACTCGTCTCGTACGGGGTGAGACGAGTCGAGTGGCCAAAACCTGTAAAATTCCAAAAAATGCCAAAAATGCCTCAAAATCCTCAAAATTTCTTGGGTTTGCTGCTTGGAGGAAGATAATGAGTACCATGGTGAGTGAGAGAGGCCTCGGCCAAGATACTGAGCGGGTTGGTCTTCTTCCTTCCTTTGGGAGCCCTGGTCAACCTCTTTTGAAGAATTTTCATCTTCGCCTTGCAAACATGCATTCTTGCCCAAATCTCGGTGCTTTTCTCTTGGATAATATCCTTGAGCTCTGTGCTAGGAGAATCAGCGTCAAGATCAATAACCGGAGCACCAGACACTCTCTCCTCAATCATGGGCTGCTTGCCCCTCTCTGCTACCTGTGCTGCTGTCGGCAACGAGGCCCCTTCCACCTGGTGTGGAGATAACACTCGCTGATCCGATGATGACGACGAGACCCCTTCCACCTGATGTGGAGAAAATACTCGTCGAGCTGCTGCAAACAAGGTCCTATGACCCCTCTGATATGTACACTGTAGTGGGGAAACAACATGTGTAGGCACAATAATCTCTGCCTGGCGTGATGGACCTCCCTCCTCATGAATGATGTGTGGCTCTGGCTGACCTCTCTGTGGCTCTGGCTGTGGCCGTGATGTCGCTGTAAAAACCTCATGAGAAATGAAGTCTGCCCATGAAATGCCATGCTGCCTCAACTGATGGGAAATAATGAGCTGAATGAGACCATGATGGCACAGACTCCTTATGCTGCTGGGCTGGGGTCCGCCTCTGAAATACGGATGACATCCTCTGAAAGTCCTGGCAGAAGAAAACCAGGATGTTCATCATCCTCACCCTGGTAAAGTGCATCAACATGCGAATATGACAAGTGGAGACCAGTGAAAATCTTCCGTCACATGTAAAGTACTGCATGATAAGCTTCATGATCGAAACATACTCCGCCCGGAGGAATCTGGAAGGAAAGATCCCTAACAAGTGGC
This sequence comes from Pinus tabuliformis, assembly GCA_031772625.1. Taxonomy (NCBI): domain Eukaryota; kingdom Viridiplantae; phylum Streptophyta; class Pinopsida; order Pinales; family Pinaceae; genus Pinus; species Pinus tabuliformis. The sequence goes on along the minus strand of CM062808.1, from coordinate 585,449,226 downwards.
TCACAAATGAGGGCCTGACATATGGCTCAAAAAAGATAAAGTCCAGCAGTTTGCGCTTGGGCCACACTTCCCCTACATTCGGTATCCCGGTAGCCTCTGAAATCATCTCTGGAGATAACACAAAATTCACCCCTGCAAGAGTGACCTGCCCATCATGAAGGTGCAAAACAAATAAACGTGCCAACTCACTATGATGCTGAATGTGAGCAAGCCTCTCACAGAACTGAAAACATGACATGTACCGAAAACCGTTCATTGCCAAAGGACAAGCCTGCAATGCTGCCAAAGAAGTAGGTTCCTGTCTCCTATGATGACCACCCTTCTTAGGAACCCTCTGCTGTACCACCACTTCTGTAGCTGATGAATGGTCATCACTAGGCTCATAACTCTCGGTGTCTGACATGGTTTTGGAACCAGATGAGCAAGCTGAAAGGTAAATAGAACTGCTGCCTCTGCTTGCAAAATGCTGAGAAGTATGCTGTTTTCAAGGGGGAAAATCATAAGGGAACTGTTAGGGGAGGGATTTTTAATAAGGAATGGGAAATAAAAACAGGGATTTTTAGGGAAAATTCACAAAATGTAACACATACCATCTTATCATTTTTAAGAAATCATTTGCAACGAAACCATGTATGATAGGGACCAAGGGAAAGAACATATATGACAGGGGGTATGGGGCAGCATTATCCATTTGATTTTTATCCTTTAATGAAGCAAACTCTGCTATCTGGACGAGATTCATATGCATTTAGTGATAAGGGAAAGAGAGCTTCACTTGTATTTTTATCAAAAGGAGATTTGACAACTTCAAGGGAATGATAAAAAAGGGAAAACAAAGTTTATTTTGGGCAGCACAGCAACACGATTTTATAGACCAAAAACACAGCAATATGTCCATTATGAATATATACACAGTTGCAATCTTTGATTTTTCTTTTTATAAATTTCATAACAGCAGCTTGCCTCTTTTTTATACCCAATAATATCTTTGTTTTTCATATTTGGGTCATTTTGGCATTTTATTTTTATTTTTCTTTTCATATCAATTTATATATATATATATATATTTATTCTTTTTGTTTTATTTTCTTGCTGCAGGTCCATGTAATTTGCTTGCTGTGGGAAGGAGAAGGGCAATTTAGGGTTTGTGGGAACATGAAGGATATTAGGGTTTAGCGAAGAAATTTGGGAAGGGAAAGATTTTGAAGGAATATGGGATGGAAACCTTGTATTTCTGGCAAACGATATAAATGAAATAATAAGATAAACATGCAACAACATTTGTGAATTTAATTGCCAAGGGAACAAGGATGGGATAAGAGGGATTTTTACCTTGAAAAACAGACAAAACCCTAGCAGATTTGCCTACATTGACAACATTTAAATTCACCATTTCTCTTGCAAATTTTTGAAGAAGAAAACCATGAGACATGTCATCATTCACTTATTCCTTGTTATCATAGATGAATTTGGAGCTTACCTGGTCGATTTAGCAATTTGGGAGGGCGATTTGGGTGATTTGGCACGTTTCTTGGCAAACCCAGCTCGACTAGTCGCACCTCCCACTCAACTAGTCGCACCCCTCTGACTCGTCGCTCCAGTTCAAAAATTACACTGTGAGAGCAGCTCTGACTCGTCGCACCTGCCCAACTAGTCGCACCTCCAACTCAACTAGTCGCTCCTCCAGAAATGACTAAAATCGCAGCCAAATCGCCTTTCTTTGCTTCTCTTTGTGTCTTGCAAGTTTGTCAATGCATAATGAGGCCATGAAGAGGGCTTTTTGGTCTTTATAGGTCCACATTTAAAAAAAATTAAAACATCAAACCCACTTTCAAATGTTGCATGTTTTGGCATTTAATTTAACACTGTTTTTTAAGTTGCACTTTGCCTGAAATTGATTTTTTGAGTGTTTTCACTTGGTTCTTTTTGCAGGTTGATTCTCTGATGGATTCTGAGGAAGAAACCAGGGTTGTTGCCGGCATTCTGAAGATTTTTGAAAATTTTCTTTATTGTTGCCATTTTCACATGACCTTGGGTTTAAAAACAGAGTTTTTAAAACCAAGGTAAAAATAAGTTGTAGCAGATGAAAACTATCAATAAAACATAATAACCAACCTCCTTCTGGCTTGCTGAAGACCATCTGACTTTTGACTCATGACCTGGCAATGATTTTGACCGAAACCCTATACCTAGACTTGGAATTTCAAGACAAAAATGAAACAAGTGTGACACAAGGTTTTTTCAAATGGTATGACCTGATTCCAGCAAAGCCAAGAAGGGAACAAAGACCAGCCCTCCATCAGTGTTATGGCATGCCTAACGGGATGCAAAACTGACACTGATGAGACACCTACATATGCATATGCAAAGAGCTATTGATCACTGATGGAGGGCTCAAGACCGACACTAACATGACCCATGAAATGGTTTTGTGACTTACGAAAGGTCGCATAGTCACACTCTAGGAAAGTTGCATCTCTGGCTGCTTTCACTAAGGCATAAAACGCGACCTCATGACCTATGAGGGAATTTGGCTTACTAAAGGTCACGTGGTCACACCTGATGGTTAGTCGCCCTTCCGAAGAGCTCATCTAAGGACTTGTAACACGAACCAGCGACTTGGTCGAAAGTGCGACTCCCCTGGAGGTTTCCTGGTTGTAACGCAGCAAAGGTCACATCTTAGTCCAGGTCACATCTTCTGGGCACCCACCTGAGGTCTTCGAGTGCGACTTAGCAACCATTAGTCGCAAAGTCGCATCTTGAGCAAGGTCACTCAAATTGGCTTCTTCGCGAATGTGACTTTGCGACTTGCGTGAGTTACCATGGGCCATGTGGTCGCATAGAGAAATAGGTTGCATCTTTTGTTATTGTAGCGTTGGGCATCATCCTGTAATATGTCCTATGTGGAGCCCCATATAGTCATCGCTTCTCTGAAATAATAGCAAGGAAAGTAGGACAACGTTTCGTGCCTCAGGTCGATGTGTGACCCACAACAATGCTCTTCTTATGTGACTCCCTTCATTGCCTTCATCACCCTCCCCATTCATCAAAGTAGGGCAGCGCAATTCATAGGACGCATTGTTTTGGAGTTTCCAATGCATGTGCTAACCCACGGGAACACTGAAGGGCATAGGTCGGCTTCCACGTTCGGTCAATTCTTATGGGTATGCCAAATATTTACACAAGGAGGATTCGCATCCAAACCACTCCCATCCGCAAAACATTCAATCTTGCCTCCTTCATTTGAGCTTCGGTGTGCAATCCATCCCCTTGATGCAATGAGTCATTCATGACCAACATGTTGCTCGCATTTTCAAGCATAGAGGTGCCAAAGCCTTAACCACACAACACTTCTCTGTTAAACATACTGTTGTGAAGACCTTCCTTCCTCGAAGTAGCGCCACTCAGTGCGTGAATCCACTATTGTATGTTGCCTGCCATGGAAGCACAGTTGTAGATATAACATATATTATAATACTTCTTGCAATTGTTGGCATGGCGTAATACATTTAGTTCGATGTCTCCTTCAATATTCAATTAATCATGTGGGTGAACAAATTTCGTTTAAAGCCCATTGTTGACTTATGGCCTTCAAGTCTTTTCAACATGCATAGCCATTAAAATCTGCTTAAACTCCACTTGTATGAAACTTTTGAAAGGGTCGCCTTTTTTTTGAGCTTCAACTTTTAAGCGTACTACTCATGCTCTTTTATAATTGATGTACCATGCCTCACTTAGATGAATGTGCTAGTTTTTTTATGGTAGCTAACCGTATGGGTTTTGATTACCCTCGGCAAGAACTCTTTGAGAACTTGAAAGTGTGAATTGTGCTTATGTATAATACATCCCATCATGCCACGTATCATTAATACACTATGCCTTGTAGAATTTCCCTCTTTACCAAGCCTCATGCTATCAATATTATTATTAGAATGTCTTTCTTCCCTATGCAATGTCTCTCATCCTATTCGTTCAATTTCAACCTTCTTCATTTGATATGCACTGAAAGCAGCTCCAATTAAGTCCTGCAAAGAGAAGGAATCAATAATTAAAACACAGAAAGCAATCTATTTAAGACATTGCGTATTTATTGGACTATTCCTCCTGAGATTTGTTGCGTATTTATTGATCCAATGAGATGAGTCCATTTTAGAACCATGAGTCTTTGGAACTATGCTAACTTTCAACATTTAAAACTTTTATATCTTCTCATCCTTTGGGAGTTAGGCTAAGTGCCATTTACTATTAGAAAGCTCTTGGAGAGGAATATATAACCACACTTTTCATGTTCATTTGAGAAAATCACCTACAAAAAAATTTCCTTCAATGATAGGCTACACAATAATAACCAGGGAAACATAGGCTTAACACATTGTTAATAGAAACAACCAAGACATAAATAACAACATAAGCGTCATGCATGAAAACCTCAACAAGCTTAACAAGCTCCGCCTAAACTTGAAATCACTTCACATCAATGACTAGACTTGACATCAATGACAACCATTGCTAACATGCTCAACATTGTACCCCTTCAGAATTGATGACAAGACCTCCAAACATTGTTGGTCATTGATGGTAGCGCCACCACTTGATAGCATTCCCCCTGTTAGGCTTAAGAAACTGCTACCTTTTTTTCACTCTCTCTCCATTTGTTTTCTTTGTACACAATTCATATCATTTACAATGTTTTCTTACTCTCCCCCTTTGACATCAATGACAAAGGGCTGAGGTACTCCCCCTCAGACCATTCTCCCCTTAAAAGGATATAATAGGCTTTTGATACGAACTTGCTGCTACATACAATGGTTGATGTTAATTAAAACAAGAGATACCAATTAATCTTAGTGGAAGGAAAACAAATAAATGAGACATTCAAGCTTTCCATTTAAGCATTCTGGTAGTATAGTTTTCTCACCCTAAACTTGTTCTTCTCTTGTCGATCCAAGTCTTTTTTTGTTGTAAAAATGGTTGTTCCAAGGGTCAAATATACTACTACACCAATGGCTAATGAAATTACCACAAACTCTCCCCTCATATACCAATTGACTAAGCTGCATTTCTATTATTGTCCAACTGAGTCGATGCACATATGCGGCTATTCGAAGAGCTAAATTCTCCCCTTGCCTTAATATGATAGGTTTTTCATGCTCATGACTACTTAACCTAATTATGTCAACCACTTATACAAATGAAATAAGACAAAACATATAATATTTTCAAACTTTTCACTTCATGTTTTCCTCGAGCAATCCACTCCACCCAAACACATCCTACTATTGATCTTGCAGCTCCCCCTAAGGTTATTCACTATTCTTCTCTCTGACATCCTTACATATAGTTATCCTTGGAAAGGTTTGACATCTTCTTTCCTTTTTCATGTTAGATATTCCTATGGACATGTATTTACTTTTGACACCATATTTATTTCAATTCACTTGTTCTTATTTCTTTCTAGCCAATTGAACTTTACTCACTGCCCCTAATATATCTCCAAAAGTATTTTCAAGTCACCACTCTTCCATTGTAGCTCATCCTCAATGATTTTTATCTTATTTATATGATTTGAGGTGTTGTTGTCCTTCACTTCTCTATTTCTGATAACCTATGAGGGATAACACTCTCATATTGAAATATTTTGACTTACCTTTATTAAGGACATATGATTTTCTTGAGGTCGTGGTTGCTATTGTTGAGAAATCAATGCAAGTAGGTAATAAGGTTTGATTCATATTTTCTTGATAATTTCTTGTGATTTATGTTGAACTCTTTTACTTATTTATTATGTTATTTTTCATCAAGCAATTATGAGATAAAATGTATGAAGATCACAAGAACAAGGAACACAAGATATAGGCACTCAGCTGGGGAAAAAATCCTATCTAGGGGAAAACCTAGTTGAACTCTTCCAGTAGTAGATTTAAATCAAGATGATACAATCCAAGACCCTTTTGACCTAGATAAATACCTCTTCTAATCACCAAGTCAACCCTTCCTTCAGTTAGATGTATTCTACAAAAATCTCCAAGCATCAGATTCCCAGATGCAACTTGAATCTAGAATTTTACTCCCCTAGCTATAGAATTTCAAAGTTGCAACTACTTCAAAAATTTCAGCCCCCAACTACTATCCTAAAAAATATAAAAAAGAAATCGCATGAGAGAGAGAGATGCACAAAAACTTTGATTTTTATTCTTCCTTGCAATAGGTTTTATTTTCTTGCAATTCGCTCTCTTTTCGTCCTCTTTATCTTGTAGAACGAAATTGTGTGAATGTGATTCCAAATGATTTGAGCTACATCTATTTATACTGATTCTTTTGGGTCTAATAGCCATAATCAAAGCTAAATTCATCAAGACAAGGCCAAATTGGTGAGGAGGTGACAAACAACACTTTTGAGTTAAAAATAATTTTCTTTACATGATACAAATTCCCAAGAAGGGTCTAATAAATGCGACAAAGACTCTTTTGACTCATGACAAAATATAGAAGCCTTCAACGGAGGCTATGACCTAGAAAATAAATAAAAAATCATGAAACCCATTCTTCAAAAATATTTTTCTCTTACAATAAATTTTCTTTTGACAAATACAATTATGAAGACCAATACTAGTTACATTCTTCAACACTCCCTCTTAATTAGGGAGGTATCCATAATTACATATATACAAAGGTACATGGAAGATCTCAAAATGATATGCTTTATGAAGAGTCACTACACACACAGTGCTACAGATTAGATACCTGACCAAAGTATCTAACTGGGTGGGACTAAGGTATGTTCCATGCTTTAGCCTCTATAGGTACCATCAAGCTTCTATTTAAAACCAACCCAGGGATCTAGATGAGTATCCAGGTTCATAGCTCCAAGACCAATGACGACCTTCGTACTTTGGGATCTAGACATCATCATAGGCCAGCCAGTTGTCCTCCCAAGTATCTCGTCTCCCCAAGAAGCTTCACCTCTCCCTATCTACTAAATTTGTAATATCAACTAATCCAAGCATGCTTATGAAATATTTGAACTTCTTATTTGGAAGATATTTCTTCAACATGTCAGCTACATGTTCATCTCTCAAAATATATTATAGCTTTACGACCCCATCGTACACCAAACTTCTAATGTAGTGGTACTTATAAATTATTTGCTTCGTCCTGGCATGAAACACGGGGTATTCAGACATCTTGATCCTGCTTTAATTATCACAATTTATCACTGTAGGATCCATTATACTTCCTAACAAATCTGACAAGATTTTTCTTGACCAAAATGCTTCTTTTCCTACTTCATATGCAACAACATATTCAACTTCAACGCTACTTAAAGAAACAAGAACTTTTTTTCAACTCATCCATGAAATCGTTGCAGATCCAAAACTAAAACAAGCATTGGTAGTGCTTCTTCCATTAGTCTCACTACAATCCCAATCAGAATTGGTAAAACCTAACAATTTAATCTCCTTCCCATTATACTTCAGGCATTAATGCATCATTCCACATAGATATCTCAAAATATGGTTGGTAGCTATCCAATGGTCATGAGGAGGCTCCAACTAAAATTGACTAAGAACATTTACAACAAATCATATGTCAGGTCTGATAGTCACCAAGTACATCAAAGAACCCACCAACTTATGATAGCTTGTAGGATCAATAGGACTAGAGTCAGAGCTTCTCAGCCTCTTTAGATTTGTGATCATGGGAGTAGTCATAGGCTTGGAATCCATCATTTTGCATCATCTTGATTATATACTTTCCTTGACCAAGATATATCTCACTAGGTTTTTTCCAAACTTCCAAGCCTAAATAATAGTGCATGAGTCCCAGATCTTTCATTTCAAATTCAATTGCTAGTAACTTCATACATTCTAGAATTCTACGCTCCACACCTGTAATAAATAAATCATCCACATATAAAAGTACAATAACTGGTGAATTCTTCATTGTCTTGATGTAGAGGTTTGCATCAACAAAACTAATCCTTAAAGTATAGGCATCCATTATTGCATACCGATCCCTAGGAGCTTGCTTCAATCTATATAAATATTTCTTTAGTCTACAAACATGAGTATCCTGGTTATTTATCTCAAAGCCTTTTGGATGTTCAATATATAATTCTTCATGAATGGTTCCATTTATAAAAGATATTTTAACATCAATTTGATGTATATTCCATCCCATAATTGTAGCTATTGAAACCTAAAATCTAATAGTAGTGTACCTAACACTAGGAGAAAAGTTTTCTTCATAATATATTCTTTCGTGTTGAGAGAAACCTCTTGAAACAAATATTGCTTTGTATTTGTCTTTTCTTCCATCAATGGAATGTTTGATTTTGTAAATCCATTTAGAAGTGACAACATATTTGTCACTGGGTTTAGGAGTGATTTCCCAAACCCCATTCTTCATGATAGATTGATATTCTTCCTACATTACTTTCTTCCATTCTTCTTGATGAGCGGCTTCTTAAAAAAGTAATTGGTTTTACTTTGATTAACTTGTCATGTATATTGCATACCCTGAGTATCTTTTTAGTATTTTGTTTTCTCTAAAATTTCTATTTTATACTCCATGTCCTTCAACATCTTCAAGTGTAGCTTTTAACCAATTTGGCCTCTCTTTGTTTTAGGAATGATTGTACGTTGGATAGGTTCACTTGGGCCTTCTTCATCTAAGTGTGTAGGTGACTTGTCATGTTTCTCTTCTTCTTCACATAGTGGTAGATATTGTTCATCAAACTTGATAGGTATATCCTTAGATCTCTTGTAGGCATGATTTTCATCAAATATAACATCTCTGCTAACTTCAATTAGTCTATCTTCTTTGATGTAGATTCTATAAGCCTTTGAGAAAGTTATAACCAATTAAGATATTGTTTATACTTGTAGAATGTAACTTCTATCACTTGTCTTTTGGAATATGAATGTATGTGGGACATCCAAAGATTTGGAGATGGTCTAAACATGGCTTCTTCCCTGAAAACGATTCTTCTGATGTCATATTATCAAGGATTCTATGAGGACTTCAATTTTGTCTGTATATTTTTGTCATGGCTGATTTTTCCCATAGAAATTTTGGTAGGTCTTGATCAAATATCATAGTCCTTATTCATTCTTCAATGGTTCCACTCTTACTTTTTGTTACTCCATTTTGTTAAAGGTTGTAGGGAACAATGAGCTCCCTCGTAATGCCTGCTTATTTGAAAAATTATATAATTTATTTTGAAGTGTATTCACCTCCATGGTTGGATCTCAGAGTTTTTATATTTCTTTCAGTTAGGGTCTCAACTTTAGAATAAAACTCCTTGAACTACTCAAATAATTCACCCTTTGTCTTGGGAATATAGATCCATGTCTTTCTAGGGTGTTCATCAATGACGGTCACATAATATTGGTGACCTCCAAGATATTTATTAGACATGGGCCCACATACATCATAATGAATGAGATCTAATGTATCCTTATACCTTGTATCGCTACTTGTAAAGGGTTTCTTAATATTATTTCCCAAGGCACATCCCTTGCATACTCCTTCTTCTTCATGGTCCTCCTTAATGTTTGGGATGCCCTTCACCATTTGACTTAGAGAGGGTAACATCATATAGTGAATATGTCCATATATTCCATGACGAAGTTCAATGGGACTAATTTCCATATGAACAAGGGCTTGAGGAGATGGAGTTATAACTCTATATAATCTTCCTTCACAGATCCCAATAGCCTTTGTTTTTTCAAAACTAGAATCCTTTCCCCAAACCAAAACTTTACCATCTAAAAAATCAACTCTATCTACTTTATCTTCTAAGTAGGAAATGGAAAAAATTATTTTTCAACCCTGAGACATAGAGGATGTTTTTGAGGTGTAGCTTTGCTCCAGTTTCTAGCTTCAATTATGTAGATCCAAGGCCCTTGAATGAATAATTGTTGTTGTCTCCAAGTTCCATTGCATGTGATGATGATCCTTTTGATAGAGTATGCAGTTTTCCACTTTATCCTATCATGTTTCCTAAGGCTCCACTGTCAATAACCTGTGCATTGTCATAATCAAGTGCACCTATAAGTGCAACCAAGAATGCTTCACTCTTGACTCTTCTAGTTAGATTGTAGATGACTCTTATACCAAATCTTCTTGCAATATTCAAGAGGTCAAGTCCCATATTCAAATATATTTTCATTGAGAGAGTGATATCTATTTTAAGACTTATTTCCTTCCTTTCTACAAATGATAGCCAACAAAGTGATCTTCAAATAGTCCTTCCTTCACCTTATCCTTGATACCACATTGAGAAATAAATTCAAGTAGGTATTAGGGTTTGAGTCCTCTTTTCTTGATAATTACTTGTGATTTATGTCAGCCTTTTACTTCTTTATTATGTTATCTTTCATCAAACAATTTCCAAATAAAATGTATGAAGATCAAAATAACAAGTAACACAAGATATAGGCACTCATCCAGGGCAAAACCCTATCTAGAGGAAAACCTAGTCAAACTCTTCAACTAGTAGATTCAAATCAAGATGAGACAATCCAAGGCCCTTTAATTGACCTAGAGAAATACCATCTCCAATCACCAAGTCATCCATTACTTCAATTAAATGTATTCTTCCAAAGTATCCAAGTGTCAGCTTCTGAGATGCAGCCTCAATCCAAAATTTCAGCTCCCTAGCTACATAATTTTGGACCTGCAACTACTTCAGAAATTTCATCCCCCAACTACCAGAAACCCTAAAAAATTTGAACATGTGAGAGAGATATGCCCAAAAACTTTGATTTTTCTTCTTCCTTGGATTAGGTCTTCTTCTCTTGCAATTCACTCTCTTTTTCGTCCTCTTTCTCTTGTATATCGAACTTGTGTGAGTGTGCTTCCAAATGAGTTGAGCTACCTCTATTTATACTAATCTTGCTGGGTAAAATAACCCTAATCCAAAATGACTTCATTAGGCCTGGGATGACTTGGCGAGGAGGTGACAAACGATACTTTTGACTCAAAAATAAATTTCTTTACATGATACAAATTCCCAAGAAGAGTCTAATAAATGTGACAAAGACTCTTTTGACTCATGAAAAAACCTAGAAGCCTTCAATGGAGGCTATGACCTAGAAAATACATAAAAGGTAATGAAACCCAAGCTTCAATTTTTGTTTTCTTTTACAATAAATTTCTTTTGACAAATACAATTATGAAGACCAACACTAGTTAAATACTTCAACAATTATTGCTACTTATCTACCTGATTTTTCCTTCCTTATTTTGCAACCTTTAGAACAAAATATGACCTCATGTTTGTTATCAACCAGTTTACTTATACAACAAACAAGACATATTTATCCTTCCTTTTCTCATTTTCAAGGCCAACTAGTCTTTTGCCGAATATTCCGACCGATGTATTATTTCCAAGAGTGACACTACCTCTTTTTGTTTCCTTCAAAAAGAGGAATATGATTTTGTCTCCTGACATGTGATTTGAACATATACTATCTACATACCACTGGTCCTCTCTATCTTGACCACATAGTGCTAAATTTCATTTGTCCTCCATCACCTCTTTCTTTTTCCATATCATTATGCTTTCTTCTTGCTTATATCACTTTGAAGGATTAATTGGGATACTTCTATAGTCACTTGCTTGGTGTCCATAATTATCATATTTAAATCCTTTAGGGAGATCTATTAAGGGAGAAAAAGAGTTGTAAATTTTAATACCACCTTCATAGGAGTTACTCAATTTATTCCTTTCATAGTTACATGAGGAGAGACTTCTTAAGGGATTCGTTCTTTTACCTCTACTCTAATTTCCTTTATGGGAGAAATCAGATCTTTGGTAATTCATTTCTCCAATTAACGTGCTTCCTTTATTGTTGATATGCATATATCTTTGTTGGTACTTAACTTGATTTCTAACTCCATTTGCATTGTTATTATCTCTTTCATGTGCATTCAATACCCATTCTCAATATGACATGGGCTTCATTGACTTTGAGCATAGAGTGAAAATCCACACTCTTCTAATTCTTTATGTTTCTTTTCCTTCAATGTCTGAGTTCCTTCTTCTGTTTACTCATTCTGAGAGTAAGGTCTAATCTTTCCATATTTACACTCAACTAATTTGTGCCCATAATTCTTACAATTATAACATTCAATGTGATTAAGCAAAGGATCAAAGTAATTTTTAGTTTTTTGGGTATATTCCTTTGTGAATTTGTGGATTTCATATCACTACTCCTTGGGATCTAATATAAACCTTTACATTTATTTCTAATATGATCATTTTTAACATAAGCTATAAAGTTAATAACCTTATAAAAAAATATTTGTACAATAATAACAATAACCATAAAATTAATTTTGATACCAGGGAACAAATGACCTTTGAGGAAAAAATATTTTGATTCTTTGTTGGTTGTCTCTTTGAGATTGATGGAGCTTCTACTGATTTTTGACTTCATCCATGTAGCTATTTAGATTTCTACCATTAACCTTCCTTTGCTTCTATTTATTTTTATCATTTCCTCTGATTACTTTGATATTAGATCCCTTGACCATCTTAGCATAGGAATGGAGTCCTTTAGCTTCATCTTTCCTGGTGCTTGATTCTCCTTTATAATGAAGATTGGTCTTGATGAGAGGAGATCTTTGACTCCTCATAATACCATCTAAAATTTTGGTATTTTTATCAAAATTTTGATATTGTATTAGCAAGTCATTCGCTGTTGTCGGGGTTAAATGCACCACTTACAAACTTAATGGGATCTCTTTCTTATGATGCCTCAATTAGAATTCACACAATTTTGGATGAGATTCCCATCTGGAATGTTGGTCGGAGTACCATCTTATGTTTGGTGAAGGTTATTTTTTTAACACATGAGACAAGAAAAAGGAAACCCAGGTAAGGCCCTTCATGGAATGCAAATGAAAAAAACTTATGGACTTTTCTTAAGTGAATAACACGAAGAATATTACAATAGATTTATAAATGATCATGAAACTTAAATAAATAATGATAATAGTATTTAATTAAGATACATGAAGACAAAAATACACTGACTATTAATTGTAAAATAGTTTGCAACCAAGAACCAAATGAAAGCATGTAGAAATCAATAAGAAATTCCTAGAAAGATTGAAGTTTTGAATTAAAAAAATAGTTCATTGACCTTCAAAAAGTGAGGAACAGTCATATGCCACCAAAAACAATAAATAATAGTATTACAACATTCAATATCATATGAAAGAAAATGCTTGTCACGGCCCAAATGGATTCTAAGTATTAATGCTAAAATATTCCATGCAGAGTGTTGATCTCTTCATATAGTTTATAGATTCAGCCCCTCTTACATTAATTTGTCAAATCCAGGGTTCGTCTGATTATTTAAAGGTTATCTTGCAAGGTCTATGCAGGCCATAGGTTCCCTACCCAGTATTGTGCAATTACAAAATACAAGGCCCAAAGAGTTCTTCAAATTTAGTAACAACAAATTAAATAAAACCAACTCTAAGTAACAACAATCTGAAGTAACAACGTTCACCTGGGGTAGCTCAAGTGGCGATGGTCGTGGAATGAAGTCTCACCGAACTGGATATCTTGGGTTCGAATCTTGTAATACCCTCCCCCTGTTGCAGGGTGAATAATGGACATGTAAAATCGAAAATGAGAGAGTCCTACTAAGCTTAATAAAAGAAACAATCTGAAGTAACAAGAATTCTGAAATAAAAGCAAGATAATAAAGCATCAAAGAAATGAAACAGTAATCATAAAGCATTAACGATAAAATTGAAAAAATACCTATCCACACGAACTATATCCAACAACACCTGATTGAAAGAGTGGGCCCAACTCTCCGATCAGGGTCGTGGCTGAGAATTATAGACTACACCGAGTTACGATATGTTGATATTCTCATTAATTCATAAAAAGGAATTACAAACTAAAGTTCTATTGTTACACATGAAAGGAATATCATCCAGTTCTTCTCAGTTGTGCCATACTTATACACAACCGTCATTACATGAATAACATTACTTAACAAACCCAGAAATCGTGGTGATCTGTCTGTTAAAAAATATACAATAATTCCTCAAATATAAAATAGAATGAAAAGATGGCAATACAGTTGGCTCCACTAGCTATTTGACAGTTTATCATTTGATGGTTCAGTCCTCGAATAATGCTACTAGTACGCAGTCGATAACATCACGATGGGTTTTGTTCCACCAAATGATGTTCGATATGAATTTTTGAGTAATCTGTAAGGAATCACGTCACTAAATCATCTAAGTATCATTCCCCTATGACTACTGCTTCATTAATTAACAATTCAATAAGATATGCCAATACGATATACCTTTTCATTAATTGGGATACAAATTGACCTCATAAGAGCTATAAAGTAGATGGAAAGGGATAGGTGTAAGTAGGTAAAAATGGGTAATTTCATCGGCCAACATCTCCCCCCAACTGGCTTGGTTGCATGTCCTCGTGTAAACCACTTCCTGCGAAAATCAAGGTTAGACCCGCTGTGACTAAGATGGATTTGAGTGAGGTCATATTGTTTTGCCATATCAGTCCCACGTAGATGATACCCATTTGTTTGAATTATGTCCTTCCACCAATCTTCATCCAAAATATAATTTGACTCATACTAATAAGAAGGTAACCAGATAATAGGAAATCGAAACCTTAACTGGAGCCACCCAACTCCATAGTGTTGCATGCAAGAAATATATCGTGGGATTCTCTCCAATGCTCTTGAAAAGTTGGGTGCCCCAAAGGGTTCTCGTGCCCGTACTACTGACGATGAAAGTATCCAACGCATTTGACAAGTATCCTTGGCCTCTTCCCTAATAGTAAAAATATGTTTTGTGCACAGGTCGACACACCATTGTTTTGTCGTAAGAATCTGGTCCTTTCATCCTTCTAATTTGAGAAACTGATAATGTTTAGTACAAATAGCCCCAGATTGGAAATTCTCCATCCTAACCATCAATGGATGATTTGCTTGATTTTCCTCAAATGTATCAAGGGCCTTCTTCCATTTGACTTGATTGATCACACAAGATGTAAAAGCCCTTAATTGGATATCTCTTTCAAATGACATCAGGTTGAACATCTAATCAGTTCCTAGGATATAATCATGAATGTATAACTCACATAGAAAATGATGGTTAATATAATTATTAGATCTCAAAATTGTTAACAATTGCATGAGGTCTTCTATTTTGTGACTCAATTCCTGGTGAATACATTCCAAACATAAAAATAAATACTGCTCATGAAGAAAAAGGGTGTAATAGTTAGCAGGGGGTCTGCATGCCATCATTTGTTGTGCTAGAGTAAAAATCTCATCCTTATCGGTCTTCAACAACTGAATCTGATCCTGCAATTCTCTAATTCTCTTCTACAATTTCTCTCGTTGCTGTTGAGTTTTTTCGATTTGATTTATATAATTGGTGGCTTCCCTTGCCGAATTCTCCCAAATTTCTCTTATTTCTTTCTGATGAGCCTCCGTGGGGATTTCCCCACGCTGGAAACTAAAAGTAGTGGCCTTCCACTTCTGGATTTTTGCTGACAAAATAAATTCCCATGCTTCTTCAAGGTAGATGAGTGCCTCGGTCTGTGTGGTTTCCAAGGCTACCTCTCTGTCTTCTGTTTGTGTAGATGATGAGACTACCTCCCTATTTTCTATCTGGGTAAATACCGAGACTACCTCTCTATCTTCTATCTGTAAAGCCACTGAAACTGTCCCACTGGTTTCGGGGGTTGTATACATTCGATCGTGTTTGTTTTTTCACTTTCCTTTTTCCTATTTCTGCAACCGTTGATGAGCCTCATTATTTCAGCAAGAATGCTGCAACTCCCAGGGCTACCAACTTTAATTTATCAAACTGGGGTTTCGTACAAACATGGATATGACAATGTTATATGCATAGCAAATGCATCATTCTACTCATGTCACTTCTCAAATAGGGCAATTTGACCATTAGGGTTCCAAAACATTGCTCTATTGAACTGAAGGGATTCTGACTACTGACAGTGGAATGTAAATCTTTTTCTAGTGCAGGGAAAGTAAATGCTTGTCAATTCAGGAAATGAAAGCTACCAACTTGTAAATGCTATGAAATGACATAAATCATCTAGCTATGAAATGACACAAATCACTTGCAAAAAGGAAATGATGTTAATCTTGTACTTGATCATCTAGCTACCAAGACTGCTTGAAAATAGGAATTCAAACTATCATTTCATAATCCAAACATGCATGCATTAACCATATTATTCACACTTGCAAAATAGATAAAAGTTTTGATTTCTAAATTCATAAATATAGAAGGTAATGCTTGTCTAATCTTGTGGGAGGGAAAGGAATGAAAAGATTGTTCTAGGTGGCACTTCCGGTCATGGAGTCCAAGCTGAGGGGTTAACCTACTCCTATACTACACTATGCTATCATTTCGAGTCAAAACAGGGTCAAAACAGGCTAATACAGGAAACTACTACAGGATGTCTTGAACTTCTACAGGAAGTTGGCTGAGAGGTTGTGGAGGACAATAATGGCGATATCAAGTGTTGGAAGGGTCTATGACATTTGTAGAAGTTGTAGGGAAGGTGAACATCATCCAAGGCCAAGCCCAACACTCCAAGAAGGCTATATTTGCCTAAGACAACTTGCTCACAGTGGCTATAAAACAGAGGTTCAAAATATGGGATGGTATGCATCAACAAAATGTGGAGAAGACCTAGGTGGAATTGGTTGGAGGAATCCCTTCCTGCATATCGGCAATCCCTGTAATAAAACATGTTTCACTTTTCATTTACAAATTATTACATGTCAACATGGAAAAGATGAGTTGAATTTAGAAAATCCGATCTAACTATTGTTAAGGACTAGATCTGTGAAATGGGATAGCTTCTAAGCTACAACATTCTTAAGAAGCAGAATGAAAACTACAAATATTTTCAAGAAATCATAAATAGTTATCTAGCTATGAATGAAACTTAATATAGGCAATGAACAAAAAACAAACTTTGTAATTGTGCTATGAGAGTGGGGTCACATAATCATGATCCCATAAGGGAGATGGGATAGGGGCCACTTTCACAATCTTTTATGCTATATTTTCCTTCACTAGACTGCAAAACTAATCTACTCTTTAAGCTAATGAGAGCACGGATAAGAAACAACTTGATCAAATTTCTAAGCTACACAGAAAATAGAAATAAAATTCAATAGTTAATCAACATTCTAAGATAAGAATATAGATATAAAAGAGAGGAAATTCTGCTGCTAGGGTTGGGCCCTAACCCAAGAGCTTCAACCCTCTGAGTCAACTCAGTGCTGGATCAGAACAAAATTTCTCATTATCATAAAAATGTCAAATACATCATAACAGTAACAGTCAAATGTGCTTTATCTTAATGGCATCTTGTCTACAATAAAACTTCGAATCCTAATGAGTCCCTTAGATTGCTTATTTATACAAAACTGGAGATACCAACAACTCCCTATAAAATAGGGATACTTGGCTCCCTAACTCGGGAATAACTCTTTCTTGACTGGCACTGGCTTGGCTGCCATTGAACCCAAATTTCTTGGCTGCCAGTGACACCGAGCTGATGAGATAGTGTGGGAGAATCTTCGACTGATTTGAGGAGTTAAGGAGGGAGATCACTTCCTATAATCTCTCTTTCTTGTATACTTCGAGTCTATGCACTCAAGTCAACTAAAAAAATGCTCCAATTTCCTGCATTCAAGATACATTAGGCCATAGGACATAATAACTCATGTTTAATCTTCTCACTAAGAAAAATATAATAAAATCTGTAAATAAATGTGAGAAAAGACAATTTAATAAGCTGGAGAGTGGCATTGTGACCCATATAGTTTACCTAGTGATGAACCTCATCATCACTCTCCTACTGAAATTGTTTCTCATCCTCTAAGAAACCTAGTCATCTATATCCATATCTCTCATAGCCCTAGTGGCCTCCATGACATCCCAAGATTCTGTGGATGGTGTCTCTTCCTGAGGATAGAACCCTGCATTTTTCTCTATCTCTTCCCACTGATTTCTTTCTTCTTCTTCCTTCCTACCTTCCAGCAAACCTAACAGCAAAGGTGGACTGAGGTTAAGTCCAATCCAATTGATCTTCAGTATTTGCATGACCTTTTTTATATAGGGGTGTTCTATCTAATGCATTCCTCAATCTCTTGGAAGAGTGATACTCCCTAGTCCTGAGACTGTGTGGCAGGTTATTCCATCTCCTCTGGTATGCTTATTGGCTCTAAGTCCCAATCAGTTTGAGAGTGTCCTCAAAATGGGAGATGGCATGTTCTTCAGTAGCTAGGTATTTTGGTGCAATTTGAGCATCATTGGAAATAATTTTGTGGTTACTAATTACAACCCTTTAATTTATTTTCTCTGCCTTGATGTAGAGGGGTTCCTTTTCCTCTTTTTCTACTATTCTCTTCACCTCCTCAGCCCTGGCTTCCTCATGAATCATCCATGATGCAAGGGAATGTTAGCCTTGTTGGAAAATGGCCCAAAAATGGATCCAAATATGCCCTTTAAGCCTTCAAAAGACAACAAAATCCTGCCAAAGATGAAAACCAGTGCAGGAGAAGAGCCCTTAAAAGGGAAGAAAAACACTATCGGGAGGCTAAAACACATGAAAATAGTGAAAAAACCATGTATCAGAGGCATACACAGTCAAATGCACAGCAGCCGTCAGATCTGGCCAATCAACGGCCCAGATCTAAGCGGCAAATTGCAAATCGGCCAACACAGAGGACTTAAGGTTGGGCAGAAGACACCCCCGATCAGCGATCTTCGATGATCGGATCGGCGGGTCGCAATCGGTGAAGGCAAGCCAGCGGAGTAAGCGCGCAGAGCGATGGTGATCAGCGATGCAATGTGGACCGTCGATCAAGTGCGCAGATCGATGGCCCACATCGCGTCGCAGGATCGCAATCGGCGGGGCCTATGCACATGTATGTGTGTGACCCGATGAACTGGACCCGACGTAATTCTAAATATTATTTCATAATATTTGAGGTCCGCAGGAAAGCCATTTTCAATGCATTATTCGTCGTTTTGACGTATTTATAAAATACAAAGGGAGCCTTGGACCAACACTAATGCGATAAGACCCGGACCCGAAAGGGTTCGGGAATGAAAATTTATAATATTTTCAGGTCCGCCAAAGCCATTTTTCATGTATTTTCAGTGTTTTTTACGTATTCCAGAATACAAAGAAAATACACAGGGACAGGCCGTCTGTGACATGCAATAGTGACCCTAAGGGTGGACCCGATAGATGAATAGGCCATATCTGAGGACTTTTGAAGTTTGGAAGAACAAAGATGGGCGAGATTTTACAGTGTGCAGCGTTTTCTGTGTAAAAACAGGAAAACAGTCATTATAAACATTTAAAAGGAAAACAGAGGCCCGAAGACCCATTCCATCACAAAACAGAGGCTAGGAAACAATTGTCGGGAGACAGAGGCCGAGAAGCGATCATGGGGCATCGATGGCATCCAAACCAACAAACATCATGGAGCATCGCTTGAACGAGCAATCTCCCAGACAGGTACACCAAAATAACAGAATGCATTTACTCTGCTGTCAGAAGAAGAAACCTCCGAGCCCACGCTTGCCTAGTCAGGGCATCAAACAGTTAAAGAGACAGAGAGGATAGATTAAGACACTCCGAGCCTTTGAGAGCTCAGGAGCATTGTAAAGGGCCTATAAATGGCTGAGAGTTAAATGTAACAAGGGTTCAACTTCTGGAGACTGTTGATATTCTGTTCCTTGCAGCGTCTCATCTTCATTCCAGTAATACAAGCTTCTTTTGTTGTTACATGTTCAATATCCATTTCTCTTCTGTTCTAAGCTTGCACTTGGATAATCTATTCATGATTTCTTTTCCGTATAATGCCAGATAACTGTCATCTTATCTCTGCGTTGATAAATTGGATTTGCAATTGAATAGGTTATTCATGTTTTCTTCTGTGTCTAATGCCAGATAACTATCATCTTATCTTTGCGTTGATAAATTAGATTTGCAAGCTTCATTTACTTCCTGTAGCTAGCCATTCATATATGTTTATGTATGCATCTGCCAGTACAGTCAATATTCTCCATCTATCCATTGAATCTATAAACTATTGAGCATTAGTGGTCTAAATCCTTGTCAAGTTGAGGGTGTTCATGCATGTCTGGAGTGAAAACAGAGTTGAAACGGTTATCTGGCTTGATCCAAACCTTCATCCATTCCAATAGTTCTGAGAATAATATTGAAGATTATATGTTACCAGGCATCTCCGAGCTACAACCTATGAGAGCTTCCTGGAGTGATAACAAGACCATCAGCTGGAAGTCTCCCAACTTTGCATTGGGGTCCCACACATTTAGGTCTATTAGGGAAAGGTTGTGTAGGTAGAAATCAGATACTTTGGCCTTCTCTTCAAGGGTACTCTTGTCACACCAATTGGTCAATTTGCCGTAATCCTAGAATGGCATGGTCCCATGTTGTGCCAATGTCTTAATTTGGAATTGCATCCATTGGTCCTTGAGGTAAAGTGCATAGGATTTGGATGGAACTCTGCATTAAAGTGCTTCCATAGAGAGGTTGGCCATGGTGTCCAATTGGGTCTCCTTTTCTTGCAATTTCCTCCTGAGCCATGTGTTTTCTGCCTACAACTATGTTCTCATGGTTTGTTCTCTATCTCTCAATTCACTCAACTCCTTGCCCATCTCTAGGATTTTTTCTTCCATAAGGCCCACATATTCTACTTTCTTTTATTTAGAAATCTACATCCATCCATGTGTCCTTCCTCTTTCTCTTTCAAGTTCAAAGAAGAGAGGGATTGCAAATTTCTGTGGGATCACTCTGCCTCCTTCAATGAACCTATAGTAGGAGCTCAAGTTGGGTTGTGGACTAGGCTCCTATAGCTCTATAAAATCTCCCTCAACTGTCTTTGGAGAAGTTTCCCCCTCTTGTGCTTGTGGTGTTTCTTCTTTGCCTCCTTTCTGCCCCTGTTGCTCTTCCTGTAGCATTTTTTGGGGATCCTGTAGCAGGCCTTTTCCTTAGTATTGGAGTGTTATAGGTGCCTTAGGCTACTTAACTAAGGTTGACCTGGTGACAAGATTTCTGATATAGGTAATGGTAGCCTTTGGGGTTGTTCCTGGTGATGTAACTTTCTCAAGCTTCATTCCCATGGATTCTAGATCCTCTTGTTTATTTGGTGATTCTTCAATTACAATAGGAGTTTTTGGGGTGGTTTTTGGCTTCCCCTACTTAATCCTAATGCTTCTTATTATTTTGAAATAGAGGGGAGCTTGTCTCTGCCTTTTCTTTGTGGATTTGATGGGTGTTCTTAAAGCAACCAAGGCAGCAATTGCCTCCTTTTCAGTGGGTTAAGGAGAAAAAATTTCCTGATCTAGGGATGTCTCCTCCTCTCTAAGTGTAGTGGTCTTCTCAAGGTTGGTCTCTTCCTGCTCCTCTTCATCTCCTTATCTCTTTTATTCTTACTCTATTTTGTCTGTCTCTACCTCTTCTTCTTCTTCTGCTCCTTCTTCTTCTATTTTTTCTATCTCTATCTCTTCTTCTTCTTCTTCTCCTTCTTCTTTTGTATTGTATGTCTCGGCCTCTTCTTCTTCTTCATCACTTGAGGCTGGGTTCTCACCAAGTGCAAGGACTTGGGTCTCAAGGAAGGCTTCTCTGTCCATATCAATGAATGTGGACCAGAGGACAGAGACTCTTGATCACCTCAAGCCATCCTCTACTATCAGCTTGATGAGACCATGGTGTGCTAATTGTTGTTTCTTTCCCTCTTTCACCTTCTGGCTCATGTCTATGATTGATTGTAGGAGAAAATATGGCACACTTAGTCTTTGGTTTATGGGAAATCTGGCTCAAAATCTCAATTCATGCAGCAACCTGAACTGGTAGCCATAAACACACTCATTCTCCCTTCACAATAAATGAATATAAGGATGTGGTAGGCTACCTCATCCCAGGGATAGGGAAGACTCTCCTTTTTGACCCCATTTTTGTCTTCAACTGGTCTCTCATCATTGATGAAGATTTTTTTCATAGCAAAGGCGATGATGGCCTTGTCTTCCTTTCACCATTGGAACCCTAGAAGATGTGTTGTCACTCTGTTGATCATCTCAGGATTGATGGTAATGGAAAACCCTCTCACCACAGTGGTAGCACTTGTTCTTTCTTGAGGGTTTAGTTCCATGGAAAATTCATAAGTTATATCATTATCATATCCCTTGAGCAACTCAAAGAGGCCTAACCAGTGATGCCTCCTGAAAATGTCTACCATAGGGGGATGAAGGTGAATTCTTGATGTATCTATGGGCTTTCTCCTATTGAATCCCCCTCCCATTTTCTTCTTTGGTTTCAGCAAACTGTAGGAGTCTTTCTAGGATAGCTTCAGTATGAATTTCAGGGTAACTGAGAGCTAAACTTTTAGTTGATGACTGCAATTACTACAACTCCATAATTTGTTTTTACTTTTATAGCCTCAAACTCTTATTAATTCACACTTTGATTGTAATTACTAAGACCGTTCAGAGTGTATTAGTGATGCAAACCATGGACAGAGGAGAGATATACCACTTACTTCTCACTATAATGCCTGAAATTATGACAATTGAGGACCAAGTTGACCCTAGGCACATCCTTGCAGACTTCCTGTGGAATTTCGGTGTTTCATCTAGCTTCCTGTAGGCTTCTCTACAGTTGCCTCTTGTAGGATGCCTAGAGCAACATTCAAATTTTTTGATGACTTCCCAAGCTGGTCCCTATCTCCTTGATTTCGAAATGAGCGAAAAATGAGTGAAAGTTTGGGGTATGCTATTTATGGTCAAGGCTCGGAGCACTGTGTTGGCTAGCAGTGGTACAAGTTTTCCTAATTTAGACCATTGGCCCACCATTGGTGATCATTCACTAGCTCATCGTAATCATCACCCACTATCTCTTAACTGATTTTACCACCATTTCAACTGATTCCCATTGATGTGACATCCTTATGTGGCATGTTGACTGTAAGATCACTTTTTGATCATGAGATGAGGGTGGCCAAGTTAACTAGCCACCTCCAGCTTATAAAAAAGACCTTCCTTCAACATTTACACATTTTTCATTATAGCGTACCTAGGGAAGAATTGAGTAAGTTATCATACCTATGCCTACCTTTTTCTACTTGGTGCATGCTAGAGTATTTGACTTCTATATTGCTACTCATGGAAGTGCTTCTTGCTCTTTTTATGTGTATTTCCTTTTTGCTCATGTATCGATGATTGCTTGTTTTGTTCATGTGTGCAGGTGCTTGATATCCCTTTACTACTACTGTTGTTGTGGAGTCTTGCTAGGAAAAACAAGGTGTCCATGAATGATGGTACTCCTCCTTACTCTGTTTGGGAAGACAAGCTGAGTCTTAGGCTGGATGCGGTAGTAGCACAAGCTGCTACAGGAAACCCTATAGCAACCCCTTTTTCTTCCTTTTCAAGGTTTTTTTCTTCAGAGGGGTGTTGGAAAGTGGTGTAGGGGTTGGAGGATGATAGCAAAGCACTGATGGAGTAGTGAAGAGTTGTGGCAATGGAGGACATGTCCTCTAGGTTTTATTATATATATATATATATATATATTGAAATTTTCCTGTATTTTTTTTAATGAGATAGAGATGGGTATGGGTATGGTGATTTGAATGCATGGATGATGGATGAGTGGTTTAATGAGTGTAGGGTCCCTAATAAACCTAGAACAAGCATGCATGATGATTTTCTACATCAGGTCCCCTTTCCTGTAGCATTTTAGGATATCCTGTAGTGCTACAGGATCTTCCTCTAGCAAACTAGAAAATGCTAAAAAACACTTGTTTTTGAGGCCCAACAATGGATATGAGTGGTAGGGAAATGGTTGACATGGATGAGATGGAGTGGATGGTGGGAGAAATGGAATGAAACTGAGCATGTTGTCCCTGTAGCTCTACAATTTCCACTATCTTCAAGAACCAGGAAAATGACAGAATTTATTAATGGACCGGTTGGAGTTCCCTGTCATGGTATTCTTTTTTTTTTATTCTATCTTTTTTTTTGAGGGACACATAGGCTACCTCAAGAGAGGTTTTCAACTTGCATGCCTACTTTTGGCACCTCAAGGTAATTTTTCACCAAAGGATCTTTTATTTTACTTTTTTTCTCTTTCTTCCACTCCTAGGCTGCCTCAAGGAGGTTTTCAACCCAAGAGCTAGCCTTAGATGCCTCATGGAGGTTTTCATCCAGCCCTCTTATTGTATTTTTGCTTTTTTCTTTTTTTTCCACAAATAAATTTTTTTTTCAAAAATCATATGACTTGGAATCTAGGACACTTCCAATCACATTTACCTCCTTGCTAATGGTTTCGATGAACTCTTCCTTGGACAGAGGTCCTTTGTAAGCCTTCAATCTGTATCCATTGAGAAGAAAGGGAATAGCTTCCTCATCAATGGTCCTGATTTGAACAACTCCATTATCATGGCACTTCTATATCAGGTATGGGCCTAGCCACCTTTTCATCAATTTGCCTTTGAAGTCCTTGAACCCAAAGTCATATAGTAGAGCCCAACCCCCTTCTTGAAAATCCATGTCCTTTATGTTCTTGTCATGATAAACCTTCCTTTGTACTTGGATAACTTCAGTGTGTAGGAGGGCCTCCATCCTAAATTCATCCAGACCATTCAGCTGGAGCAACCTCTCTTGTTGTACCTTTGTAACATCCAAATCCAATTGTGTTGCCATTATCAAGGTGTTGTACTCAAACTCAATGGAGAGTAGAGACTTATTTCCATAGACCAATTCATAAGGAGAGAAGCCAGTAGTTGTCTTCCAAGTTGTATTGTAGGCCCAAGTGGTCTCCACTAGTCTGTCTGACTAATCCTTTCTGTTGTTTCTCAGAACCTTGGTGAGGATGCCTTCTAATGCTCTAGTGGTGACCTCTACGTGTCCATTGGCCTGAGGATGGTAGGAGGTAGATGTTTTGTGCCTTATCCCATGTTGTCTTAACAAATTTCGATCAGATGTGATGTGAATTGAGCTCCTTAACCAGTGACTAGCTCTCTAGGGTACCAAAATTTGTAAAACACATTTTCCCTCGAGAACTCAACCACTTTCTCCTATGTTTTTGCCTTGATATCCTTGGTCTCAGCACACTTTGTCAAATAATTAGTGCATACAATTATGTACTTTTATGCCCTGATGGTGGATCAATTGGCCCAATGAAGTCAATGCCCCACTTGTCAAATGGCTCTAAATCCACCTGGGGTTGCAAGGGAATTTCATCCTTGGGAGTAGGTTTCCCCATCCTCTGGCATTGATCACATCGACTGATGTACCTTCTTTCATCTTGGTGGAGAGTGGGCCAATAGTAGCCAGCTTGCAGTACCTTGAAAGTTGTCCTCTTGGAAAAAAAGTGACCTCCACAAGGCCCATCATGACAAACTGAGAGGATGTCAAATACTTCCTCCTCCCTAACATACCTCCTCAAGATTTGATTTGGGCCCAGTTTGAAGAGATTTCCCCCAATCCAAGTGAATGGGGCGCTCTTCCTTACAATCTTTCTCTTCTCCCTGGATGACAGATTTGGAGGGAACTTTGTAGCAACTAGGTAGTTAGATATGTCAGCAAACCATGGAGAGAGAATTGAAATAGAAAATGGGTGTTCATCTAACAGTTGGTCATCAACCATCCTTTCTTCACTTGCACGCAAAGCAAGTCTAGAAAAAAAATCTACATCTACATTTTCTTTACCTAGCTTGTCAATGATGGTTAAATCAAATTGTTGCAATAAAAGCAAACATCTAATAATTATAGTTTTCACAACAAGCTTGTTCATCAAGTACTTGACAGCAGCATGGTAAATATGCACAAAGGTTTGATAACTAGTGATTTAGTGTATGGATTTATTCAAGGAATGGACAACAGCTAGGAGTTCCTTCTCAGTCACAGTGTAATTCAGTTCAGACTTAGATATATTTTTGCTAATGAAGTAAATGGCATAAGGCAACTTGTCATCTATCTACCCTAGAGCTTATCCTACATCTTTGTCAGGTGCATCAGCATGGATGTGGAAAGGAAGGGACCAACTTGGGCCTCTAAGTATGGGTGCAACAGTTAACTTGTCCTTCAAGATTTCTAAGGCCTCTTGGAAACTATCTGACCAGCAAAATTCAGAGTCCTTGACCAGCAGTCCAAACAATGATGAGGCTACCTTTCTAAAGTCCTTGATAAACCTCCTATAATATGAAGCTAATCCCAAGAAACTCCTAACATCCCTTTGCTTTTGAGGAGTAGGGACCCTTTTTATGATGCCAATTTTATTTGGGTTCACTTTTATTACTTCCTGGGATATTGAATGACCCAAAACAATCCCTGCATTCATCAATAATTCACACTTCTTAGGACTAAGTGATAGGTTCATTTCAATTCACTTCTTTAGAGCTTTCCCTAAGTTAGTGAGAGCCTCCAGCAAGTCACACCCATAAGGAGTGAAATCATCCATATAGATTTCTATAGAGTCATGGACTAGCTCAGCAAAGATGCTCAAAACTACCCTTTGAAAAGTGGTAGGGGCCTTACATAATACAAAAGGAAGGACCCTATAATAAAATGTACCACAAGGACATGTTAAGGTGGTTTTATCTTGGTCCTCTAGGCTGATCTAGATCTGATTATAACCACTGAATCCATCCAGGAAAGAGAATAACTTCTTCCCTGTAAGATCATCCAAGAGTTGATCAATGAAAGGTAGAGGAAAATGGTATTTTTTAGTGGCTTTGTTTAACTCTCTGTAATCCATATAGATCCTCCACTTTCCATTCTTATTTGGGACCAAAAATAGAGGGGACACCCACTCACTGTCGGAGATGGGGTAAATGAACCCTACATCCAACAATTTCTAAAACCCTTCATTTACTATGTATTTGAGGGATGGGTTCATTCTCCTCTGCAGTTGGCACACTAGTTTGCATCCTTCCTTGATGTAGATGTGGTGAGTACACACCAAACAATGCACTCCCTTAATACCCTTATAGTTCCAGGAAAAAGCATCCAGGTGCTCTCTCAACATGTTGCACAACTTCTCTTCTTGGTTGGCTGAGACTGAGGGGTTTATTTTCAATGTTTTAGATGGACCAAATTCTACCATTTTAAAATGAGCAAGACTAGGTTCAACTAGGCATAAATTATTCCAAGGTTTATCTTTGGATTCCTTCACCATCTCATCAAGAGGCATGGTGTTGGGGGCTTGGTTCTGGAGGATTTGATTAATGAGGTCATCTTCACCAAGTTTCCCCCATCCTATAATATCATCTAGGGTACATATTGGATAGGATGTGGTATGATATAATTCATCTTCCTCCTCCTCTCCCAACCGTAAGGGTAAGTTATGCTCTAGTGATGGTTGAGTAGGAGGGTACAAGACCAACTGTTTGGACAAATGCCCATTCTTAATGTTCATGTTCCCAACTCTACAACTTATGTAAGCATCAGCAATGGCTAGCCATGGTCTTCCAAGGATGAGAAGATATCCATTGAATTTGGTCTTGGGATGGAGAACTAAGAATTCAGTAGGATACTCTCAGGAATCAATAGAAACCATTAGATCCTCAATAAATCCCTCAGGGGCTACTGTGGACCTGTCTGCAAGTTGCAATACTATTGTGGTTTTTCTTAAGGATCTTTGGAGATTTAGTTTGAGCATGGTCTCCTTAGTCATCACATTGATGGTAGCCCCAAGGTCAATCAAGGTGTGATGGACAATGATGCCATCAATGTGCACATCTACCATAGGACTTCTAGGGTCTAGATACTTGGGGAAAATCGCTCTCCCCAGCATTAGGCCAGACAATTGACCAATGGCATTAATGGTAGGGGTGTGTTTCTTTCTCCTCCCGATATGTTTGAAGCATTTATCCTTGATTAGCTTGTTGTAGATGGGGACATCCTTGATGGCTTGGAGGATTGGGATTTTAACTCACAAGTTTTTCAATTCTCCTAGGAGTTTAGTCTCTTTTGGGGTGTGTGGACTGGGATGGATCAATCTTTCAAGAAAAGGAGGTGGATTGGCTTTAGGAACACTCTCTTCCTTTTCCTCTTCAAGTTCCTCAGGTGGAGATGGAGGTTGGTTATTTGGGAGAACTCTTCAAGACATGAGGTTGATTTCATGAATATCCACAACATAGGCAGGGTAAGATGTCTCCCCACTATAGACCTATTGTGCATGGTTGTTGTTCGGGTTTGGATTTGACTTGGCAGGCATATGAGGTTTTTGGGTGGAGTAGGATGAATTAGTTGTGGTTGAGATGGAGGTGGAGGCAGTAAAGCGGGAAGTTGGTTGAATTGAGGCCTCCAACCTTGTGATGAGGTATTCCACTAAGGATGTGGAGAAGCATATGGTTGAAATGGTTGATTGGCAGGTTGGTTAGGATACTGAGGTGCATAAGACCAAGGATAAGGTGTGGACCATGAAGGATGAGAAGTAAAACACAAAGGGGTAAGGGGTGAATTCTGATTTGGATTGTAATAGGAATAGGATGCACCTTACATGTCCTTCTAGTATGGCCGAGGTCCTTGAAGAATACTATGATTGATATAACAGAGTTGTTCAACCCCTTAGTATACAACCTTCAATCCAGGCTTAGAAGAGCACCTTATCTGTGCAATGGTTTTCCTCACAGACCGAGTAGACCTCTATAACATTTAGTGGAAATTCATTTATGGGGTGCCTCCTATTGCATTTAGGAAAAATATAGCTAAGGCTCTATCTGCTTCCTCTTGTTTCCTCTTGATTTGCATAGTGTCTGTTTGCAGAGAAAAGTTGTGAAACATCTCACTTTTAAAGTCCTCCAACATGTTTCCAATTTCACTCTTGATATATGTGTTGGAGGAAGAGTTATTGGCCAAATCTTGACTAGCCCTACCCTTCTTTCTAGCAGCCCTAGAATGGTTTTTGAACAATGTCTTGATATCATTATAGGGTAGATGATAAATTTACCCTCTAGACAACATGTTTAGGGTTTCCAAAATGTCCTCCTTGATTCCTTTAAGAAGGACTAACTTGAGTGATTCAAGATCAGGGGTGCATCTGGCCCTTTAGTAACTGAGTTGGAACCTTTCCTCATAATCTTCCAGGGATTCATCAGGTCCTAGGGTAATTGTAAAGATTTCCTCTTTAGTGTCTTTTCACCTACAATAGTCCCTTTACTTGTAGTTAAAGGATTACTACATTGGAGCCCAGGTAGTGATGTTATCCTCACATAGACCCATGAATCAGTGCGAGGCTGCATCCTTGAGGGTGGATGGGAATAACTTCAACTTCTGGTCATTAGAGGTATAATCATAAGTTTTGCAGCTTACAAAAAACTCAAAAATGAAGGTATTAGGGTCCTCTAAGGCTAGGCCATGGAAGTGAGGAAGGGAAGAGGGACTTATATTTTTCATCCTCGAATCTCCATTAGTCTCACTAATGGGAAAATCAGCCTCATTTATGTTGTCAGCCTCATTTCTATTTTTAGCCATGGTGTAAGTGTGTGAAATGGTCTCTTCTTCTTCTTCCCCAATAAGCTCTTCAAAGATTTCAGGTTGTTCACCTAAGGGGTCTTCTAACTCTCTTGTAATCAGAGAGGGAAGATGACAATCACCGAAGAAGAGGGAAGGTTGATTGTTTGATGGTGTGGGGGTATTTGGCAAGAATTTCCCTAATATGTCTCTACTCCTACGAGGCATGAAAGAAATATATTTTTTCTTTTATGATTTTTTTCAAAACTAAATGCAATACAGAAAGGAAAGCAAGAGTAACATCTATCTAGAAAATTCAAAATATGAAGAAAAACAGAAATTACATCTACCTAGACACCTCTCCGAAAAAAGCGCCCAAAAGTGACGAGCCTCAATATTGAAACAAGAATGTTGCAACTCCTATGTCTACCATCTTTAATTTATCAACCCGAGGTTTTGTACAAACTTGGAGGTGACAATACGCTATACATAACATATGCATCATTCTCCTCATGTCACTTCTCAATTGGGGCACTTTGACCATTAGGGTTCCAGATCATTCCTCTATTGAACTGAAGGGAGTTTGACTACTGAAAGTAGAATATAAATCTAGTTCTAGTGTAGGGAAAGTAAATGCTTTTCAATTCAAGAAATGAAAGCTGCCAACTTGTAAATGCTATGAAATGACATAAATCATCTAACTATGAAATGACACAAATCACTTGCAGAAAGGAAACAATGATAATCTTGCAATTGATAATCTAACTACTAGGACTGCTTGAAAATAGGAATTTATACTATCATTTCATAATCCAAACATGCATGCATTAACCATCTTATTCAAACTTTCAAAACAGATAAAAGTTTTAATTGCTAAATTCAGAAATATAGAAGCTAATGCTTGTCTAATCTTGCAGGAGGGAAAGGAATGAAAAGACTGGTCCAGGTGGAACTTCTGGTCATGGAGTCCAAGCTGAGGGGTTAACCTACTCCTATACTAGGTTACGTTATCATTTTAGGTCAAAACAGGATCAAAACACGCTACTACAGGTTTTCTATAGGAAACTGCGGCAGGAAGTCTTGAACTACCACATGATGTCCTGAACTACTACAGGAAGTTGGTTGAGAGGTTGTGGAGGACAAGAATGGTGAGATGAAGTGTTGGAAGGGTGCATGACAGTTTTGGAAGTTGTAGGGAAGGTGAGCATCATCCAAGGCCAACCCTAGTACTCCAACAAGGTTGGATTTTCCTAAGACAACTTTCTCATGGTGGGTGGAAAACAGAGGTTCATAATATGGGCTAGTATGCATCAACAAAAGGTGGAGAAGACCTAGGTGGATTTGGTTGGAGGAGTCCCTTCTTGCAGATCAACAATCCCTACAATAAAACCTCTTTCTCTTTTCATTTACAAATTATTACATGTCAACATGGAAAAGATGAGTTGAATTTAGAAAATATGATCTAACTATTGTTAAGGACTAGATCTATGAAATGGGATACCTTCTAAGCTACAACACTCTTAAGAAGAAGAATGACAACTACAAATATTTCTAAGAAATCATAAACAATTATCTAGCTAGGAATGAAACTTAATCTAGGCAATGAACAAAAGACAAACTTTGTTTTTGGGCTGTGAGAGTGGGGTCCTTTAATCATGATCCCATAAGGGAGATGTGATAGGGGTCACTGTCACAATATTTTCTGTTATATTTTCCTTCACTAGTCTACAACACTAATCTACTCTTTAAGCTAATGATAGCATGGATAAGCAACAAATTGATCAACTTTGTAAGCTGCACGGAAACCATATATAAACTTCAATAGTTAATCAACATTCTAAGCTAATAATACAAATACAAAATAGAGGAACTTCTGTTGCTAGGGTTGGGCCCTAACCCAAGAGCTTTAGCCCTCTGAGTTAACTCAATGCTGGATCAGAACAGAATTTCTCATTATCATACAAATGTCAAATACATCATAATAGTAACAGTCAAATGTGTTTTAGCTTAATGGCCTCTTGGCTACAATAAAACTTTGAATCCTAATGAGTCCCTTAGCTTTCTTATTTATACAAAACTGGAGCTACCATACTTAGCTCCTAACTCGAGAATAACTCTTTCTTGACTAGCACTAGCTTGGCTACCAATGAACTCGGCTTGCTTGGCTGCCAGTGACACTGAGCTGATGAGTTAGAGTGGGAGAATATATGACCTTTTGAGGAGTTAAAGAGGAAGACCACTTCCTATAATATTTCTTTCTTGTCTACCCCGATTCCTTGCACTCAAGTCAACTCAAAACTACTCTAATTTCTTGCATTTAACACACATTAGGCTATAGGACATAGTAAGTCACTTTTACTCTTCTCACTAAGGAAAATATAATAAAATCTATAAAAAAATGCGAGAAAAGACAATTTAATAAGCTGGAGAGTGGTATTGTGACCCATATAATTTACCTATTGATGAGCCTCATCAACCGGGTCACCTGTTTCCTTAGATTTGTAATCTCCATCTTTAACTGAATCTTCTCTTTTAAGAATAGTCGGTCCTGACGTCGATTAGGAATGTTCCTTTTTTCAAGTTCCTCAACAGGTTCTTGTTTTATCACATTCTCCTGCATTTTTTTTGAATTTGGTACTTGTCCTGGTGGAGCAGTAGTGGAAAATTCTTCAACAAGTTCATGTTTTATCAAAATTTCCTCCATTTGTTCCAAAGTTGGTATTGGTTCTTGTCGAGCAATATTGACAAATTATTCAATAGGTTCTTGTTTTATTAAAATTTCCTCCATCTATTCTGAAGTCAGTACTGGTTCTTGTGGAGCAATATCGGAAAATTATTCAACAGACTCTGGCACTACCAAATTTTCTTCCATTTGTTCTAAAGCTGGTACTGGTTCTTGTGGAGAAATATTGGAAAATTATTCAACAAACTCTGGCACTACCACATTTTCTTCCATTCGTTTTGAATCCGATACTGGTTCTTGTGGAGCAGTATCGGTCGCACCCTCTTTGTCCATTTGTTTTAAAGTTGGTACTAGTTCTTGTGGAGTAGTATTAGTCGCACCCTCTTCTTCAAAAACTCCTACGAACTTCAAATTGGGAGGAAAGACTTCTTCTATTTCTACAACGGTGGGAGAACAAAATTTCCTTGATCCTCTCAGCAAAGAGGCCATAAGTGGTGAGAAAGGGGGAGTAATTTTAGTTTCCATGCTGCCAACATCCTCCATTTCTATCTCTTGAGTTCCTTCCCCATCTCCCAAATCATCTTGTTGATCCTTCATTTCTTCGTCCCCTTGCTCCTCTACTTCCTCCGACATTTGTTCCATTTCTTCTTCTTCAAGAAATTCCTCTTCTGGCCTTACAGGCATCATGGCTGCAACTTCTTCCTCCGATAATTCAACCAGTTGCTGCCAAGTTACAGGAGTCTGTAACAAGGCATGTATTACCAACAATCTAACAAGTCCATGATTTGTAAGGATGACCAATGCCTGGTGCGAGCGGCGTGCAAACCGGGCCATCAATTGTAAATTGTTCAAAAGGAATAAAGGGATATTTACAACATGCATCTGATGAAATCAGAGACAGGCTAGGAGCTTGAAATGATATTTAAAAAGAATAGAAAACTAACCTTCACAGGTGATATACCGGATTAAGAAGTATGCAATATCTAATGAGGGATGTGGTAGAGATTTTCAATCATATCCCTTTCCTTTATGCATTATGTTCTCCCTTGCGTGTAAGAACAACTCTAGAAACTCTAGCACTACTTCTCTTCTGATAAACCATTTATGTCTGTCCTGTGATAACCCACTAACCACTGCAATGACTTCCTCAGTTACTTGAACTTCCAATCCATGGACCCTGGAGTTATTTCCTTCTACATTCAATGCAAATTCAACGGTCACTCCTTCATCGAATCCATGTAACCACTCAAAATAAGTATGCCAACCCACATTTTGGAAAATCTGCCATACTTCTGGTCAACACCATATCTGATCTATATTATCAAGTTCCTGTGTGATAGTCTAACCACCAGTTATGCCTATAAGTTACCCTACAGTAGCATTCGAAGTAGCATCCAGCCATTGAGGGAACAGTTAGACGAGAAACTACACGGTAATGAATTTTGCGATAAGGGAAATGAATCCAAGAGAGGGTTATGGTAAAACAACAGTAATCGTGGTAACAATTACGATACATTGGAAATGACCACATTTTAATGTAGGCATGTGTATTCGTACATGGTGTATTTTCCAATGAGTGTTGGTATGTGTGAAGGATACAGATGGAGATATGATGTGAGTGAGTAATGATATAAAATTAATGATATCATTGAATGGTTTACATGGTATTTAATGAGGTACAATAATAATGACAACAGTATTGTTATTAATTAAATGCAATACAGTCTCCCCCCCAACTAAGTTATGGTCATCCTCAACCCTTATTGGTTATGTCATTAATGAAATGTCAATTAAATTCACGGAGACATACTTGATGACTTACCTTAGTGGAGTATCAGCATTGACAGAGTATCAACACCAATGGAGTATCAACATCAGCGGAGTATCAACACCAGTGGAGTATCAATATCAGTAGAGTATCAGCACTAGTGGAGTACCAACATTAGCAAAGTATCAACACCAGTGGAGTATCATCATCGAAAAAGTATCAACATCAGTGGAGTATCAACATTGACAGAGTATCAACACCAGTGGAGTATCAACATTGGTAGAGTATCAACACCAATGGAGTATCAACATCAGCAGAGTATCAACACCAATAGATTATTAGCATCGACAGAGTATCAGCACTAGTGGAGTATCAACATTGACAATGATGTAATGGAGACAACTGAGATGATGCAATAGGAGTAGCAGCAGGGGAGAGGAAAAGAGCACTGCAACTGGAGTAGCACCAAGGAAAGGGAAAAAGATCGCTGCAACTGGAGCAACAACAATGGAGAGGAAAAGATCACTGCAACTGCGGTAGAAACAAGGGAAGGGGAAAAGAACATTGCAACTGGAGTAGCAATAGAACTTACAAATTTTTTATTTTATTTTATTTTACGTATTATTATTATTATTATTAATTATATTTGTATTCAACAAGAAGTCCAGAGGAATAATTTTTGGCACAAATGACTTCGAAACCATAATCATCATAAATTTGTCTAATAAAGGAGTCCCTAGAGGTCGGACGGTGATACAACCTGAGGCGATGTTCATTTGAAAGTAAAGGAGTTTGTGCATATTCTATTGTTATGATTCTAATATTTCCATTTTCAAAAACAGTGTCAACCTCATATGGGCCCATCCATCTTGAGCAAATATTTCCCTTAAAATCCTTGAAATGGGGATCGTAGAGTAACACCTAATAACCTTTTTGAAACACCTTTTTCTTAATAAATTTAACATGCTACTTAGTTCATTACTGCTAGATGGTGGCCGTGTTCTATACAACTACCAAAAAATTTTCATTTAACTCAATGAACTGATCCAATCAGTGTTTCTGGGTTGCAGTAAGATCTAAGCATACTTCAAGAGTTGTCCTAAGTGTTTTGACCTCGAACTCAACCAGAAACAGAAGGGATTGCCCATACAAAAGTTCATATGGTGAAAATCCCACTGTATTCCGCCATGTAGATATATATGCCCAAAATTCTTTAGGGAGCTTTTCAGCCCAATTCCAGTGATGGTTAGCCACAATATTTGTAAGAATATTTTCCAATACTTTATTTGTTCTCTCTACCTGACCATTTGCCTAAGGGTGATATGGGGATGTCACCTGGTGTTTGATTCCAAATTTCTTCATAAGTATTGTTGTTGAATGCAATGTAAACTATGCCCCTCCATCTGAAACTATTTCCCTGGGAGTCCCATATCGATCAAAGATTTCTTCAAATAGGAAGTCTAAGACAGTTTGTTCAGTGGCTTTTGAAATGGCCTTGGCTTCCACCCATTTCATCACATAGTCTGTACAGACAAGGATATGGAATTTCTGGTGAGACGGAGGGTTAAATGGCCCAACAAAATCAATGACCCATTTATCAAAGGGATTGAGGACTAGTTGAGTCTTCAGTGGAATTTCATCTAATCGAATAGGCTAGCCCATTCGTTGACAACTGTCACACCCCGAACATATCTTCTAGCATCCCGAAATATAGAGGGCCAATAGTATCCCATCTGCAACACCTTGTGACCGGTCTATTTATCAGCAAAGTTTCCTCCACAAGGTTCATCATGTGTAGGTTTCAGTACATCGTAAATCATGTCCTTGCCTACACAATGTCAGATTTGTTGATTTGGTCCAGTGTAGAAGAGGTACCCTTCTATCCATGTATAATGGGCACTCTGCTGAATAATTCTCCATTGTTCCCTGTGTGACAAATGATGAGGTACCTTACCTGTAACAAGATAGTTAGCAACATCTGCATACCAAGGGGTGTGAGTAGAAATTGCAAAAATATGTTCATTAGGAAAACTATCTTCTACAGGTGTATCTTCATTATTAATATTCAGCCTAGATAGGAAATTTGCTACAACATTATCTTTTCCTGGTTTGTCCACAATAGTGATATAAAATTCTTGTAACAATAATAACCATCTTGTGATTCGTCCAGGAGTTATAGGTTTGTTCATCAGATACCTGATGGCTGAATGATATGTATGCATAAAGGTGGGGTACCCTGTAATATAATTCTGAAATTTGTTAACAACATAAATGACAGCCAAAAATTCCTTCTCAGTTATCGTATAATTAAGCTCAGTAGGAGTTAAATTCTTGCTGACATAGTAGATTGCATACGACTTCTTATCTTCCTGTTGTCCCAAAACTGCCCCAACTGTTGTATGGGAAGCATCCATAGAGATATGGAATGGAAGTTTCCAATCGGGGCCATGCAATATTGGAGCCTCACAAACTAATTTCTTGATCCCTGAAAAAAGTCGATTCACAAGCATCAGTCCACACAAATTCTTCATCTTTAGACAATAGTTGGAAAAGTGGAAATGTTATTTTAGAAAAAAATTCTATGAAGCGTCGATAATACCCAACATAACCAATAAAGCTTTGTACCATTTTTTGTGTCTTCGGAGTGGGAAAATTTAAGATTACCTCGACCTTAGCAGGATCAACCCGTATTCCTGTAGTTGAAAGTAAATTCCCCAGGACAATCCCTTCTTCCATCATCATATGACATTTCATAGTGCTAAGAGAAACGTGAGTCTGTTTACATCGTTTAAGTACATTTTCTAAGTTTTCCAAACCATCTTCAAAAGAATCACCATAAGGGGTAAAATCATCCATGTAAATTTCAACACTGTCATTAATCAAATTAGAGAATATTCCCAATATTTCCCATTGGAAAGTAGCAGGTGCATTACAAAGTCCAAACGGGAGGACCTAGTATGAAAAATTTCCCCAAGGGAAAGTAAAAGTGGTCTTTTCCTGATCTTCAAGAGTTATGTGGATCTGGTTGTATCCACTGAGCTCGTCCAGGAAATAAAATAACTTCTTTCCAGCTAGTGTGTCAAGAACCTGGTCGATGAAAGGTAAGGGAAAGTGATATTTCTGGGTAGCTTTATTTAATTCCCTATAATCGACACAGATCCTCCACTTGCCATTTTTCTTTGGGACTATGACTAATGGGGATACCCATTGGTTGTCAGAGATTGGATAAATAAACCCAACATCCAATAGCTTCTGTAGTTCTTCCTTAACAATGTTTTTCAAAGCATGGTTCATTCTTCATTATGGTTGGAGAATAGGGTGACATTCCTCTTATATATATATGTGATGGGTACATAAATCAGGATGAATTCCCTTCATATCCATGTATTCCCAACAAAAGGCCTCCTTCTCATTCTGGAGAATTTTTAATAATTGTTCAATTTGGGAGGGCGATAGGTTGGGATTGATATTCAAGGTTTTCCTTGGATCAATATCTACTAGAATACTACTATGAGCTACTGTGATAAGAACGTTTTTAGTTTCAGTTTCTAGTTTAATAACTTCTTGGGTAGTACAACTCATAACTAACCCCAGGGAAAAGTTTAAGGATGGAAAATTATCTTGAAGTTTAAAAACATTAGCGAATCTCACTAGTCCCTAATATGCAAACTGTAAAATGTTTATTGATATATTTGTAAAATTATTCAAATTTATAATGATTATGTATATAGTCTTTATATAATGATGGTGATTTTTAAGGTAAAATAATTTTATATTGTAAAATTTGGGCGAATTATTTTTAGAAAAAATGCAAATTGGCAAATCTTTTTTTTGGAAAAATCATGGAAAATCAGCCCACCTGCAAATATTAGCCCCTAAAATTTTCCATGATCCTTGTATAGGGATTGGAAAAGGTGGCACTCTTTCTCCCTTTCCCTACATGCTAATGGTGGAAGGCATTTTCCGAAGCATCCAATAAGTGGTGGTAGAAAGAATTATACCAACAAAATCGACTTCATAAGGAGGAATTTCCCACACTTCACCTACATTTTTTTGATCATACGATACTTCTTTAAGCCCTATCAAGTAAGGAACCAAGTCCTTCAAATCCATCATAGACACCTTCATTCCAGAGTCAAGTATGATCTTCAACCAAAGTAAGTCCCATATCTTTTTCTCAAACACTCCTTTAAACATCCAATGAAATATTACTAGAATACTTAACTTCGAGAGAGACTCCTTAACTTCTAGGTATTTAAGAGCACCACTCACAAAGAAAGCTCTAAGGAATTTCTCTTGGAAACTTCTTCTATGTTGCAACAAAATATTAATATTAAACTTTTATATATCTTAATATTCTTAGGAGAATCACCCTAATAAATCTATCATATTCCATGCCCTTTATCTTTTATTGACCCTAGCATCCCCTGCCAAAGTACTCAAACTATCCAAAACGCATAATAGTATTTTCTCATAAGGAAAAAAGTTGACATTACTTACATGGGAAAAAGTCTACATACGAACTTCTCTCAAGGCATTCAACTCTTCTCTCTTCTTTAATAATTAATAATATTTTATCAAAACTAAAAAGTGAAATCTTCAAAACGAGAGATTATATATCTATATCTATGTCTATATATATATATATTATTTTTAAAAATAGAATAAATCAATTGAATTTTATAAGAATAAATAAATTATAATAAAAAATTTAACCATATTATATTTTGACCAATTCACAAATACCAAAATAAGTTGTTAAAAACTTCAACCATTAAATTGTCTAAACATAATTAAATCTAAAAAAATCTAAAATATGGAATATTTTTATAAAATAGGAAATTTTTTTATGAAGGAGATGTTGTAACAATGCATTAGATGAAGTATTAAATAATAATAATAATAAAACATGTCAATTGAAGTTATCTAGGGTGGTTGGGAGGAAGGCATGGAATTATCCCCACCTAGGTTCAATTTCCATAAATGACATTATTGATGTTAAGAATATAGACAATAAATTGTACTTATGAAAAACAAAATATAAAACATAATTTCATCTCAATTAATAAATAGATTTAATTCTTTTAATTTTATTTTTATTAATATGATTACAAACTGATTAAAAAAACTAATATGTATATTACATTAAATAAATTTAAATATTAACACTTATATTTAGTGACCATAATATTTGCTAACATAGAAAGATTTAATCAATAAATAT
The DNA here is from genome assembly GCA_031772625.1 of Pinus tabuliformis. Lineage (NCBI taxonomy): Eukaryota > Viridiplantae > Streptophyta > Pinopsida > Pinales > Pinaceae > Pinus > Pinus tabuliformis. Next base: position 585,410,007 of record CM062808.1, on the reverse strand, counting down.
ATAACTAGAAATATGATTAAATAGGGAAATTTGCTCAAACTTTCAAGCCATTTGCATTGTAAGCTATTGGAGAAATGAAAACTTGCTAATTTGGTCCTCTTCATGCTCTATCTTATTGTCGTTTTTTCTTGCTGCCAGGGGAAGGTCCAAGCCCTGCTGACCTAGGCTCCCGCTTGAATCATCCTCTAGAATTTCTCTTCCATGCTCGGTCCTAGCCTTGGGTTGATCGCAATGAAGAGCCATGCTAATTGAAGTTTATCGTCCATGCTCAAACATGGCCAAAACCAAGTGAAAGGAAGCTTTGGGGGTTCAACTCAGCAAGTCACCTCTCACCTTCAACTTTCTTAAATAATTTATAAATAGTTATAAATTAAGATTCATCTTATCATATAAATTAAAATACTGATTCATAATCGTTATATTTCAAAACTTCACATTTAAATTTGATTAATAAGTATACAAAAACTTAATATTTCTTAATTTAAACTTTTGTGATTCATAGTGTTTTGAAATGCTTCTTCGAGATTAATTACACCAATTTTGATTAATTTGAGAAAAACGATTTCAAAATTTAATGTTTATAAGAAAAAAAAATCTAAATTATTCTTTCCACATATAAGCAAGTTATACATATCACATTAAAAAATAAAAATTATAAACTATGTCTAAGAAATACCAAAAAGGTATATATGTAACTATATGTATTATCAAGATTTTAATTAATGTGTGTGTATGTGTGTGTCCATTGGGTCTTGGATAGGCAGTGATTGGGTGTTTTGTTAAGGCACTCCTTGATGTGAAGTCACTGGTTCAATTCCCCACCCCAATCGGGGTGATATATTGGACATGATGAAGATGTAGTCCTGCCAAGCTTTATATATATATATATATATATATATGACATTTCATATTGAACAAACTAGAGGCATAAGATATTGAAGAACAGAGATCCGAGATCGAACCTGGAGATGGACGCGGCTATTAGCTTTCCCTGTTCCTCCGGATCCCTAGAGGTTTTGCTGGCGTATGGAGGAGCCAGAGCCGTTGCCGATCGACCGCCACTGCAGCATCTGATTCAAGCGATCTCAGATCTTAAGAAACCCTCTGATCGCCAAGATCTGATAAAGACCACCGACTATCTTTGGGTCAAAATATACGGTTCGAACGGCTATTCGACAGGCTGCCTACAGGCCCTAGCTGCTATTGAGAACAAGCTGGGCAAGGAAGAGGTCTTCCGAAAAAATGGAACCCGCAGGGAGGAAAATCATAGACTTTGTATAAGGTATGGAGGGCAAACCCTTTTCTTTAAACAACTGAACGCTGATCTGTTCCTGTTTGTTATAGATCTGGCATCCATTCTACCATGGAGCCCTGTATGGGGGTCACTCCTTCCATTCCGCGGCACCCTGATCAGTTTGAACCCTAGACTATCAGATCTAGACAATTTTAGGGCAAATCGACCCTACGCTACACCGATCCTGAAGAGTCCGTACAGAACGAGATCTGGGCTCATTGAACTAGATCTCCGTTTAGCAGATCGATCCCGCATGACAAATCCGCCTCACCGCCTGTCAGATCTGGACGCCCATCCTTCGATATGGGACAAGCAGAAGCCACAGAGCAAAATCTCAGCAACAGATCCATCGAATACAAGATTTGGAACTCTGGCAAGAGGATTCCAAGTATTCATAAAGCTACCAGAAGGAAAATCGAAGATTATCTGGGTGAAAGAAGCGGATACTATCAAGCAAGTACAGGAAATGATCATGAAACAACTAGGATTCCCCATCAGATCTCAAAATCTGATATATGAAGGCAGAGCACTACAAGATTCAAAATATCTCTGGGAATACCAGATTAGACCCCTGTCAACAATCATACTTAATCTGAGATTGAGAGGGGGAGCAGCTGTCAATGGCAGGAATAATAACAGAGCTGAAGGGAGTGGTATAGGTGCAGGGAAAAAACAAAGTAACACATCCTTCAAAGACATCCTACAAGGGAAAAACAAAGAAGAAACAACACCAAATCAAACTGGGATGGAGGCCAGGCCATATATTGTGGAACAGCTGGATCATACCCCAGTATACAATATAGACACTCCAGAAACAGAGGATTACTGTAATACTTATGAAAGGCAAGCAATAATCTGCAGATTTAACAGCTTTTGGCCCAAACCAGTGGATTTATTCCATTGGATCTTCACGAACTGGACCATGCAATGTGAAATACACCTATGCTCCAAAGGTTTTTTTATAGTAAATTTCCTATCAGCAGCTGACAGGGACGCAGTAATACAGGAAGGACCTTGGTTCTGGGGATCTACAGGTCTATTCATCACACCTTGGTTTCCAGAATTTGACGCAAACACAATGGTTGTTACCAAAATGCCAGTTTGGGTGCGACTATACAACCTCCCAATACATCTCTGGACTGATCAAGTACTAGCTGGAATTGGAAATACCATCGGACGCTACATCAAATGGGACACACAGCGATTGGAGGAAAGAATTTACACATATGCTCGGATATGTGTGGAAGTAGATCTCAGCAAAGGGCTGCCAGACCAGATACAGCTGAAGCATAGACAGAGGAGCTGGACTCAAGGTTTAGACTACGAAAATACTGCCTTCAGATGTCGAATATGTAGACAAACAGGACACCTACAAAACACATGTCCAGCAGCCAAAAAAGACAATCGAAGGAAGAAGAAAACAGAAAAACAAGTGAAGGGATGGCAATTTCCCCCACCTGAACCAGATGACGAGGAGGAAGAAGAGATGGAGTTTTCAAATCTCAAACAGCCCAGCCAGATGAACAAAGAACAAACAGCGGAAGACAAAATACCACAGGAACAATTGGAAACAACACAAGCAATTACAACAGTTTCTATGGACATAGGCAACAACAAGCGACATCACATATCAGATTCGTCGGACTCTGATAAAGAAACTCCACAACCTGTGGATGCAACTGCTCTTGCACTGACAAGTCCAACAGAACCACAGGGGGTTTGGAAAAAAGTTGAGAAGAAAAAGGGGCGAAAACTATGACTTTTCCCCCACATGTACATTTTGCATTGCATGATTTTTTCCTTGCTATTCGTACACCCTGCGTGGTGTTGACGGATTACTGCATCTTTTAAAAAGCACCATTTTTGGTCACTGATCACAGCATATGCCGAAGGCATCTACAACATGTAATTTTTCAATATTAATGAAAGATTACGATTTTTCCAGTGGAAAATATATATATATATATATATATATATATATATATATATATATATATATAACTCATTTACAACAGTAAATATGACAAAATCTTTTTTTACGTGGCAACTAATAACCCTAGCAAGGACATGAATCGCTATGAAATTGAAATTCCCTTCATACCTAAACCTCGGTATAATCAATTAATATAACTCATTTACAACAGTAAATATGAAAAAATCTTTTTTTACATGGCAACTAATAACCCTAGCAAAGACATGAATCGCTATGAAATTGAAATTCCCTTCATACCTAAACCTCAGTATAATCAATTAATATTGTTCTTTTAAGTTGCTATGAAACAGATAATAATAATTCACCTCTCATGTTGTATTGAAATGGTTACACGTGTACTAGGCCATGACACCATTGATTATATATATATAACTCATTTACAACAGTAAATATGACAAAATATTTTTTTTACGTGGCAACTTATAACCCTAGCAAGGACATGAATTGCTATGAAATTGAAATTCCCTTCATAACTAAACCTTGGTATAATCAATTAATATTGTTCTTTTAAGTTGCTATGAAACAGATAATAATAATTCACCTCTCATGTTGTATTGAAATGGTTACACGTGTACTAGGCCATGACACACACACACACACACACACATATATATATATAACTCATTTACAACAGTAAATATGACAATCTTTTTTTTTACATGGCAACAAATAACCCTAGCAAGGACATGAATTGCTGTGAAATTGAAATTCCCTTCATACATAAACCTTGGTATAATCAATTAATATTGTTCTTTTAAGTTGCTATGAAACAGATAATAATAATTCACCTCTCATGTTGTATTGAAATGGTTACACGTGTACTAGGCCATGACACCATTGATTAGATTTTGTTTGGGAAATGTGCAAGGTTATTTCTGGCATGAGTAATAGTAATCAATGATTATTAAGAGACCCATGTATTGCATTTATGATTTCTGTGATTCGTTTCTTAGTTATAATTAATGTAGAGTGTATATTTTTCTTAGCCTCCATGTCAGGCTTGGAGTTGGTAGGATTTTAATTCCACCATTATGCCTTTATCTACATTATTATTATACTTCGTACATTGGGCTATAGCTTAGTTGTCTAGAAATTTCTTGGCGCTCCACTTGTTGAGCCATGGAGGGGATGAGTGGGTGATTAGATGTGACATGTACTTCGAGGAACACCTTCGATCCTTAGGGTTTTGGATCAGAAGACCTTGATGGAACTTGGATAGTTAAGGATGTAACCAACTCCTCCTGCATTCGTCGTGCCCAATTCATTCATGACCTAACACTCCTATGATTGAGCATGACACTCTACAGCCAGACCCTAACAGGTTTTTCAACATGGCAAGGCCAACACCTACCAAATTTCCTCAACATAATTTCTAAACAAGGTTCTACTTTAAAAAAAAAATTATGCTCAGTTCATTATTTCACGGGGTCTTAATTTCTCTTATTGTGGCTAATATCTCATGGTTACAATTAACTTGTGGCTTTGAACAGAGATTAACCCAAAAGTGTCGAACTATAGTGGAGAGAGAGACATTTCCACACTGTGTCAAGGTATTTTCTTTCTTTGATAGTTTTTAAAATCCTTTTGTCAAGTAATTATAGAAATTGTATTATTTACTGACTATGAAAACTAATCATTTTTATCTTGCAGTAAAGCTCAATATGGTTATAGATTCCTTCAGGTATGGAATCGCAAGAGCATCTTTGTCGCTTAAATTGACTCTCCTTGTCTGTCATTATTTATTTATTAAGTTTTCTTATTAATTGTACAATTGCAGGTTAGAGACTTTCCATAGTAGGGTTTCAATAGGGTTGACTTGATTCTCATCCAATTTCCTGCACTTAACTAGATTTTAACCCATAACCCTGTCCTCTTTCAGGTTATGGCTCCAAGCCATGGTTCAATTCTACAAATTTCACTACCAAAGTACCGAACTATAGTGAGATAGGGTTATTAACTAGGTTAAACTCACTAGTTGTATTTTTTGTTAATATCTGGAATAATTTTACATTTGTACAACAAACTTACTTATTCTAGAAAGACAAGTTTACAGTCTTTTATTAATCCTACTCTTTGTAAATGATTTATGCTTGGGCACCATTTTGTTCTCTAGCCCGATCCACTTATATAGTTAGGGTTATACATATGAAATATTGGAAATATGTACTATATGACTATAATTTCATTTAAGAACAAGTAAAGTTCTATTCTCTATATTCTTTTAAATGGCGCTTCGTTCTATTTTGGATTTACATCTTGCTGTGGAATTTCTTGATTGTGGTACGTAACCACATTTCATTAAAATATTTGAGAGCAACTTCAGGGTTTTGACTATGTTAATATGCAATTTGTTCCTTTTATTTGGGTATTTCTTTTTCCTCATTATATATATATATATATATATATATATATATATATATATATATATATATATATATATATATATATATATATATATATATATATATATATATATATATATGTATTGCAAGATGGTCATGGGTTTGTTGTTTTGGAATTCCGTCATGAAAATTGTGCTTTCAATGTTTGCAACCTAGCTTAAACTTAATAATGCTTTACCGTTGTTCAGATTTACTAGGTTTAGACTAATTCTTGGTTTTTTTCCTCACAGTTGGGCCTAAGAACTAAACTAACTGATATATCAAACATGGTATACCATTTTTAATCTTGTTATGTTTTCAATATTATTCAAATATTCCATATATGATTATCATTGTGGATGAGATTTAAGACTTCTCTAATTGTGGTCATCTAAATCTTCCATTTTGTAATATTGTCAGTATAATAAAGGTATGAAATCTGAATTTTATTGGAGTCCCCTAATGGTCCTTCTATGGTACTTAGGCATTACAATATCTATGGAAACATGACTGATTCTGCTTAGTGCTCTGTCCATTGTAGAATATAGCTTGTTTATTATAATGCTTATGTTGCAATAAATCAAACAGAGAACTTGCATAGTAACAAAAAGATTTCTTCTCCAAATTTATTTTCACACATTATTTAACATAATCTTACCAACAAAATTTTCCCTTTTATTTTATTCTATTTATTTACAGAAAAACTTCCAAGTTTTCATTTAGGGCAAACAATATTTCCATTACAATTACATCAATTTATACAACAATCTTTCGGTTTGAAAATTAAGAGAAATGCACCTTTTGCTCTAAAAGATAACATAGGAAAGTAAATAGATTACTCATATAACAAGTTTGATACTATCAGGGAATTCACTAAGGGAGTAGACCACTCCTCCAAACCACGAGAATGGAAATTACGTCCGATTCTTCCCCTGAGCTTTCCAACTTCCAAAACAGTTTATATGCAATGATCTACAACAGTCAGTTCTTGGACATTAAGACCACACTAGTCCAACCCAGAATTCTCAACCTAATATGTATGTTCCGAAGGGCTCCATGGCTCTGATTCTATCTCAAGAACTCCTTAGTGTGGCAATGTCTTGTTTAACGTATCAATTTTCTCCTCTCTTGATTTCCAGTTGCCTCCAACCTGCTCATGCCTTCCTTGGCTTCTTTTCCCACTGAGATGCTTTATATCTAGGGAGAGAGGAATTAATTGTCCTCTAACTATCTAGTAAATGGAAAATTTCATTTATGGTATTTTACTATGAATTTCAGGAATAGCCATAACCACTTTTTTATAAAATTAAAACAGAATTTAAACATTAAAGTTTCCCTCTAGGCTTTCCACATAGCCCATGATTTACCAAGTCTTTGCGATAAAAGTAAATTAAATATTTACTTTTCACCGAGGGGTGTTACACCTCCCCCTCCCCCTGCCCGAGTGAAACAACGTCCTCGGTGTTTCCTGGCCTTCAAACAAGTTGGAATATGCCCCACGCATAAAATATTTATTTCAACTTCCCAAGGAGGCTCTCCTACTTATTTGGGTAGCATATTTTTTTTCTCTATTCGAGAATGTCAGAGGTTCGACCAAGATTACTTCATCTGGTTTGAACTACATTCACAATCATTATGGTCATTAGTTTCCATCATTCATAATTTAATAACGTACATATATTATTTCAATATTCATTACAAACACTTTCAGTTGTTATTTATATACCCAACAAAGGTCATCAACATGCATCACAAGCCGACAAGGGTCAATAACTTGCACTCAATAAGAGTTAGTAGCATTATTGTAAACTCGTTATTGTAATTTCTTTTACCTACCCACTGGCTATGCCAATTTACAAGACCCCACCATGTGGTTCCACTATAAGTTTTAGACTATGGAGGTGCCAATTTCGTCTGCACAATTTTCTTTAGCAATACTAATATGTTCAAAAACCATTTACGGCTCTTGTCTCTTATGAAAGGTTGAAACTAGTGCATTTTGTACTAAACAGAATTAGTACACTTTTATATTAATTCAAATGTTATATACACATTAGTCTTGTATGAGTATAGTTTAAGATAATTTCTTGTTCCTACCATATTCAAGATGGCCATATTGTTGTCTACTTTGTCCAAGTAAACTTACTTATATGCCCATCTTGGGCTACTTTACTATTTTTCTTTAGTGTTGACCAAGGGTCAACTTTGTAGATTTTTTTTCAACTTTGCCCCTCGTTATCTTGTTGAAAAATGGCAACAAGAAATGCTAAAACTAGAAGTGCTAAAAATCGTTGTTTAGGTACTAGTGCTGGATTGGGCAACAGGGAATGAAAAATGGAAGTGCTAAAAATAGCATTGCTATTTTTAGCATTTCGGGATGGATTCCTATTTTAGTCAGTCCCTGGACTAAAAATAGGAAGTAAAATTTGAATTTGAACTTAACAGCGGTTTGAAAATAAATTAATTAATTCATCTTGAGTTAATTAGTTAAGGAAAAACAAACTTGAAGTCTATGTGAGGACATGCAACAATTTATCTATTAATTGAGGAATTTATCCATCAGTTAAAGAGATAAGGATGAGTTCTAATTTGAGTTGTAATTAGTTGGCTCAGTTAACAGAGTCAAGTCCAGTTAGATTGTTTTAAACAGTTTGTTTAAATTAAGTAAGTTCGGTTAGTTAATGCATGCTAGCATATAACTGTTGCACTTCAGATAACTGACGATTCTCTCATGAATAACTCATGCATGTCAATTCAGACAGAGACCCAGTTGAGATCAGAGAAGGGACAGTGTACTATCAGTTGGATAAATATTTTTCCTATAAAGGAAGCTCATCCATGATGAGGATTTATCTCCTTCAGGACTGCGTAGTTGGATCAGAGGTTAGTGAGTGCGTGAAGAGGCCAATTCACACAAGTGGCTGCACTGGACCCCAATCAGAATTGCGCAAAGAAATAGGAGGCTTGGAGAGCAGACCAGAGGTTAGAGAGAAGCCTTTGACTATCTATGAGCAGCAGAGGTATTGCAGAGAGAGCAGTATAGCTTTTGAGCTGATTCTTTTGTAATACTGGCTATATTTCCACTTGTATGATAATACAGAGTTGGGGTTTTAGGCTGAGGCTTTCCTCGGGTAAATTCTTCTGTGTTATGGTTGATTACTTCTCATTCTCAGTTATATTTGTTCATGCTTGATGATTCTAATATCTGTTTAAGCTTCCGCAAAGTTTATGATAGAAGTAGATCAAGTATTATGCTTTAGGACATTGCATATATCAGGTGATCTACAGTGAAAATTCTACATGGTATCAGAGCTAGCTGATTTGTAGAAAAATTCTACATGGTATCAGAGGAAAGGTGATCAAAGGAGAGAACAATATACTGAGAGGAGATTTCAAAGTTTTGAGTTTTGGGCCGAGATTTTGCAGAGCAGATCTGAAAATTTCTGTACAAAATTTTCAGAAACAAATAGCAGATTTGGATTCCTTGCGGAAAAATACCCAAATTCAAAAAAATAATCAACTGAATCGGAGTTCGGATGAGGGAGCTATCGCTAATTTAAAATCAGCTTTTCTTCTAGAAAATTTCGTGACAACAGGAAATATGAAACAGATTGGTGTGCTGGCCAAGAACCTGTATGCATTTGAGGTACAAGATGCATGCAAAGCCTTGAGGAGCAAGGCAAAGGTTAGATACTTGGTGGTTGAGAGGGAGAGTACACTACCTCTCAACATGCAGCGCCAAATGAAGTCTCAGACAATTGTGGAGGAGCCACGATTGGTGAAGTAGCTTCAGGAGGTTGTGGAGTAGCCACAATTGGGGAAGCCGAGAGGAGACAGAGTAGAGACATCTACTCATGTAGAGACCTCTAGTAGGGGGAAATTTCAAGCCAAGTGGGCAGAGGGATCACATGCAGCCATACCTCCAAGTAGGAGGCGGGGCGATGTGGAGTGATCATCCCATGGAGGCTGATATGGGGGTAGGATCCTTGAGGTACCCAACATCTTTGATTCGACTTTGCTACAGAAGCCCCGATGAGGAGTAGTAGGACTGACTGATTGGGTAGAGATAGATGTGGATAGAGCGGCAGAGAGAGCTATAGTGCAAGAGTCTCAGGACTGTGTAGAGCTAGCAAGCTGCAACAATGCGAGAGGCACATGAGTGTTGCACCAGTGCAGGATGGCACAGAGAGGTGTGCAATGGTGCGAGATGCATGGAGTGTTGCAACAACTCAGAGGTCAGATAGGGAGCACTTGTCAGCAACAAGTAGAGCTTCAGCATCAGAGTATGTTTCTGGCCCAACAGAGAGGTCCGTGGGCGGTTTTTTGTTCCGAGAGTTGTTGGAGCAACCACACTTGGTAGAAGTGTTGCATGCAGAACATTCCAGTAGATCGGGTTCGAGTTGAATGTCTTTCTTGTTGAGAGGGAGAGTTGAAAAATGTCAACAAGAAATGCTAAAAATAGAAGTGATAAAAATAACACGCTAAAAATAGCAGTTTGGGTACCAATGCTGGGTTGGGCAACAGGGAATGAAAAAGTTCGGGATGGATTCCTATTTTAGTCAGTCCCTGGACTAAAAATAGGAAGTAAAATTCGAATTTGAACTTAACAGCGATTTGAAAATAAATTAATTAATTCATCTTGAGTTAATTAGTTAAGGAAAAACAAACTTGAAGTCTATGTGAGGACATGCAACAATTTATCTATTAATTGAGGAATTTATCCATCACTTAAAGAGATAAGGATGAGTTATAATTTGAGTTGTAATTAGTTGGCTCAGTTAACAGAGTCAAGTCCAGTTAGATTTATTTAAACATTTTGTTTAAATTAAGTAAGTTCAGTTAGTTAATGCATGCTAGCATATAACTGCTGCACTTCAGATAAATGAATACTCTCATGCATGTCAGTTCAGACAGAGACCCAGTTGAGATCAAAGAAGGGACAGTGTACTATCAGTTGGATGAATATTTTTCCTATAAAGGAAGCTCATCCATGATGAGGATTTATCTCCTTCAGGACTGCGTAGTTGGATCAGAGGTTAGTGAGTGTGTGAAGAGGCCAATTCACACAAGTGGCTGCACTGGACCCCAATCAGAATTGCGCAACGAAATAGGATGCTTGGAGGGTAGACCAGAGGTTAGAGAGAGGCCTTTGATTGTCTATGAACAGTAGAGGTATTGCAGAGAGAGCAGGATAGCTTTTGAGTTGATTCTTTTGTAATACTAGCTATATTTCCACTTGTATGATAATACAAAGTTGGGGTTTTAGGTTGAGGCTTTCCCCGGGTAAATTCTTATGTGTTATGGTTGATTACTTCCCATTCTCAGTTATATCTGTTTATGCTTGATGATGCTCATATATGTTTAAGCTTCCGCAAAGTTTATGGTAGAAGTAGATCAAGTATTATGCTTTAGGACATTGAATATATTAGGTGATCTACAATGAAAATTCTACATGGTATCAGAGCTAGCTGAATTGTAGAAAAATTCTACACATCTTATATTACAAGTTATTACTATAAGTTATATGCAATTTTTCTTTCATATACAGCTATGGGGTTTTTCCCACTTATGCTTTTTTGCATATTTATTGTCTCATACTCGTCATGTTACTATAATATGGCTCGTTTCTTATAAATCAAAACATATCTACTTCCTTCAACAACAAATTATTTTAATATATTTTATGTGTAAAGTTTGATGGACTATTAATATATAATAATTCTATTCCAACCTAAGAATAATTGATTATCGTATTATACTATCACACAATATCCATTCTTGTTAAGGAAGGGTTTCTTCCCTTGTTCCCATGATGGATTGCAGCCCATGACATGTTCCTTTGGAACCATCATATTTTTATGATATCAAACAGGTCAAATCAACATATTACCAAGTTCTAGGGAAATTACTTCAACTTGTCACTTCCACAATAAGTACCATATTTTCATAAATATAAATGTACCACCTAGCTATGATCTTTTGTTTTTCCACTAGGTTGTTTCATGTCGTAAAATCTTGCAATTTTGTTTGGGGTTGCTCCAGGGAACAAAATCAATATTTACTTGTTTATACTGTAGCATCATGTCAATTTTTCTTTAGTTAACAGTCACACCAATCTCTACCTCATACAAATCCAATGATCATTATATTGATTACTTTTTTTAAAATTATTATTATTATTATTTTTTAAATATTTACTTGTTTACAATTCCACGTACACATTGCACCATACACAATATACATATGCACATAAACACATTACGCAAAACTTTACATGTTACCCCATATAGTTACAGAGACCACCTCATCTTATTCATGTGAATCAAGCCCTATTGCCTCTTTTGCTCAATATAAGGGTCCTACTTAATAGAATTTTTTTTTTGTTAATTTGGTTTAACATATAGCTTTCTTTTCATGTTATTCACAAGTAGTCATCTCCCTATTCCAGTGACCTCTGAGAGCCAAAACACAATGGCACATATATATATATATATATATATATATATATATATATATATATATATATATATATATATATATGGAAGTGCCATTATGTTTGACGTGGTTGTCAAAGGTCACTGGAATAGAAAGATGACTACTTTTGAATAACATGAAAATAAAGCTATATGTTAAACCAAATTAACAAAAAACAAAAAAATACATAAGTACATAAATACATGTGGAATTTTAAGGCAGGGTTAAGAGAAGTCCCTTTTCCCATTTTTTTTGTCCATCGTTTCCATGGGTTCAACCAACATACTTGGTTGTCACTTACTACTTCCACTCTCAATCTTGGATTTAATTAATATCACGTTGCCCATATTTAAATAAAACTATCATTTATAATTATTTTCAGTTTTTTTCCTACGTGTCTCTCCGTTTCTCGAAGCAACCATAATATTATTATCACTATCACTTCTAATATGGTACGCTCCAAATGTTTCATTCATTTTTTTATTTCAATAAATCATGGTAATTACTCGATCCCAATTTACCAACATTCTATGGGTTTCTATAGAGTTTTGTTTTTAAACAGGAACTTCTACTGTAACACATAATTACTACTTTTCCACACTCCTCTTTTCCTTGAGAGTGTCATTGGCCATGTCTATACCATTAGTCTTTAAGTTATTAGATATACGGAGATGAAGTTATATATATATATATATATATATATATATATATATATATATATATATATATATATATATATATATATATATATCTTCATCTTCGTGTATATATATATATATATATATATATATATATATATATATATATATATACACGGAGATGAGATGAAGTTATATATATATATATATATATATAACTTTTATCATTATTACTTTTATAGGGGTGTGTCATTATTTCTTCCACTTTTATCAATTCTGACAGCCAAACATGTTCCTAGTAACCATGGGAGTTTAGTCACAGTCATAAGTTACAACATTTAGCAGACTTATACTCGCGTCATGTTGCTATTATATGTTCTTCCTTTGATGCAAAAATTATATACATTGAGTTAAGGTGTACATTAGGTACCTTTTGCATTGTGTTATACTTCATTCTACATATATATAAAAAATCACCCTCTTCTCAACACTTTTCACAGATATTTACATCTTTATCATGTATTTATACTCTAAACCAGAGTATTTAGATAGAAGGTTCCCAAATTTCTTAGTCATCGTGATGCACTAGTACTTTTCATTGGACTCCTGAACATACACACATGAATTCTTATGATAATTAGTTAAATTATATACTCTGCATCTACCATTATTTACCTTAGGGCCCCAATGCTCCCCTAACCAGTATTGTAGTACCTTTTCGGTTCTTCCAAAATCATAAAAATGAAATCACTATCTGTTACGCATGTATATATATAATTTTATAAGGTAAGTTCAATTTTCCAACCTTTCAGTGTCAATTTTCCTACCCAACATAACTTTGAAATAATCCCATCACTTAAATTACGGAATACATTATTTTCATGTTTGTCCTCGTTTTTTATATCCACATTCTATCATTTTCTCATGGTTTGTTAAACCTTCTTAAGTGCCACATGCATGCACTATTTTGAGCATTACTTGTCATTTACTAGATTTGTTGATGACTTATCTACATAGTCCACTTTGAACAATAATTAAATACTGACAAAATATTAACAGTAGTATGAAATGGGAAGAAAGGCCCAACTGAAAATTTGGTAAAAGATATTGAAGTATAGAACAAACAATAAAGGTATTTAAATTGTGCCTAATTAATTACATATAGTATTGAATTTGAAATATATATATATATATAATGAATCTCGTAGTTGTGGGCTACATTATTCCCCAATGACCATCACTCACATGGATAAGCTTGGAAATCCCTAAGGGACCACCTCCCTCAGGTACAACTTTTTTTTTGTGTGGAGATTTTTCTCTCCTGATTCTAGAATTATGTTGATGCAAATGTAATAACTTAAAGTGTTTTCCTTCTAGTTAACCTTGTTTCCATAGGGCACTATTGATTGTCCATATTCTTTTCATGAGATTGGCTCTCAGTATGGGTTACTATGTACCCCTACAACTAATTGTTTTTCTTACCCAGATTATATAATACCAACAAAAACAATGTTTGTTTCCTTCATAGGCTCAACAAAACCTCGTGGATTTCACATAAAGTGGTGCCTAGTTGTTAAAAAATCCTTACAATTATATAGGCTTCCAACTTGGATTCTTTTAATTATGCACTTTTCTTCAAGGAAGAATCTTGATCTGTTATGCTAATGCTATTGTCACTATTACTTTTCCAGGGAACAACAACTCTTTCTATAGATTTATATGAAAATCCATAAAAGGCATAGTCTTACAATCATTAAAAGTATAGATATTTTAGTTCCAATACCCCTTTCAGTTCAGGTTGTTATTCTTTTGGAATATCCTATTTCAGATCTACTCACCCTGACCTCCTTTAGAGATCTTAATCGGAACACCTCTTGAAGAGGTTCCATGTATGGACTGAGTAACCGACACCCAAATTCTTATTTACCAATTTGGACTTGATTATCTGCAATTTTTCTTAATACAAGCATCTTCTAGTATGCAAGCCTCAATCCCTATATTTGACCGCTACTTCCAACTTCTTAATGTAATAGTATGTTTTTCTTCCATCTAACCTATGTACTTCATCTAAACAAGGTTTGATAAGACATCATTTTCTTTTTATATCTAACTATAGTAATTATTTATATTACTATTTTCGTGGTTTTATTATATATTACCCTTATTAGGAAAACTTTATTGTTGGTTACTTCCAGTAACTGTGTTTTAGGAAATGACACTTCATCCCCTTAGTGTACCCCCATTTACTCTCCTCCCCTAATGGTCTAGCAAGTTTATCTTCCCTTTATATCTTCTTTGTCTCTTGATTTTTTTTAAATTCAACAATAATTTATCAAACTCCAGATCAAACCTTAGGCCTTAGAGTTGAACCTATAGCTCTGATACCACTTGTAACACCCATTTACAACAATAAATATGATAATTTTTATTTTTATTTTTTTTACCTAGCAACTCATAGCCCTAGCAAGGACATGAATTGGTCCCATCTTAATTGAAATTCCTTCTTACCTAAACCTTGGTATAATCTAATTAATATTGTTTTGTTAAGTTGCTATGAAACAAAGAATAACAATTCACTTCTCAAGTTGTATTGAAATGGTTACACATGTACTAGGTCATGACACCATTGATTAGATTTCATTTGGGAGCTGTGTGAGGTTATTTATGGCAGGAGTAATAGTAATCAATGATTATTAAGAGACCTAGGTATTATATTTATGATTTTCAGTGATTCATTTCTTGGTTATAATTAATGTAGAGTGTATAGTTTTCTTAGCCTCCATGCCAATCTTGGAGCTGGTA
This sequence comes from Pinus tabuliformis, assembly GCA_031772625.1. Lineage (NCBI taxonomy): Eukaryota > Viridiplantae > Streptophyta > Pinopsida > Pinales > Pinaceae > Pinus > Pinus tabuliformis. The sequence continues at coordinate 585,394,425 of CM062808.1, read as the reverse complement.
AGATTTTAATCCTACCATTATGCCTTCATCTACATTATTATTATACTTCATATATTGGGCTATAACTGAATTATCTAGAAATTTCTTGGCACTCCACCTGTTGAGCCATGGAGGGGATGAGTGGGTGATTAGATGTGACATGTACTTTGAGGACCACCGTTGATCCTTAAGGTTTTGGATCGGATGACCTTGATGGAACTTGGGCAGTTAAGGATGTAACCACCTCCTCCCCCATCTACCATGCCTGGTTCATTTGTGACTCAATGCTCTTGTGATTGAGCACAATGCTCTGTAACCAAACCCTAACAAGATTTTCAATATGGTAGGGCCAACCCCTACCAACTTTCCTCAACATAATTTCTGAACCAAGTTCTATTATATTTTTTTTTACTCATTTCATTGTTTCACAGGGTCTTAATTTCCCTTGTTGTGGCTAATATCTCGTGGCTACAATTAACTTGTGGTTCTGAATGAAGATTAACCCAAAAGTATCGAAATGGAGTGGAGAGAGAGACATTTCCACACTATGTCATGGTATTTTCTTTCTTTTCTAGTTTATTAAATCCTTTTGCCAAGTAAATTACAGAAATTGTGTTGTTTATTGACTACAAAAATATGTTTTTTATCTTGCAGTAAATCTCGAGATGGTTGTCGATTCCTTCGGGTATGGAATCCCAAGAGCTTCTTCGTCACTTAAATTGACTTTCCTTTTCTATCATCATTTATTTATTAAGCTTTATTATTAATTGTGCAACTGTAGGTTAGAGATTTTTCATAGTAGGTTTTCAAAAAGGTTGACTTGATTCTCATCTAGTTTCCTCGCACGTAACCAAGTTTTAACACATACCCTTGTTCTTTTACAGGTTACATCTCCAAGCCATGGTTCAATTCTACAGGTTTCACTACCAAGATGTCGAGCTATAGTCGACTAAGGTTATTAACTAGGCTAAAGTCACTCGTTTTGTTTTCTGTAAATATATGGAATAACTGTACATTTGTACAATAGACTTCCTTATTCTAGCGATACAAGTTTATAGTCTTTTATTAACCCTACTCTCTATAAAAGAGTTAGGCTTGGGTACCATTTTGTTCTCTAGCCCGCTCCACTTATATAGTTATGGTTATAACTATGAAATATTGGAAATTCCTACAGTATGACTACAATTTCATTTAAGAACAAGTAAATTTCTATTCACCATATTCTTTTAAATGGCACTTCATTCTATTTTATGTTTACATCTTGTTGTGGGATTTCTTGATTGTGGTATGTGACCACATTTTATTAAAATATTTGAGAGAGACATTGGGGTTTTGATTGTGTTAATATGCAATTTGTTCATATATATATATATATATATATATATATATATATATATTTTTGCAAGATGGTCGTGGGTTTGTTGTTTTGGAATTTCATCATGCAAATTATGCTTTCAATGTTTGTATCCTAGCTTAAACTTAATATCGAGTTACGTTTAGTTCAGATTCACCGGGTTTAGACCGGTTCTTGGCTATTGTCCTCACAACTAGGCCTAAGAACTAAACTAATTGGTATATCAAATAAGGTCTACACTTTTTACTCTTGTTATTTTTCAATATTTTTCAAATATTCCATAATTTTCATTGTAGATGAGATTTAAGACTTCTCGAGTCGTGATCATCTAAATCTTCCTTTCTGTAATACTGTTAGTATTATAAAGGTATGAAATCCAAATTTTATTGGAGTCCCCTAATGGCATTTCTATGGTACTTAGGCATAACGGTATCTATGGAAACATGACTGATTTTGACTTAGTGCTCTGTCCACTGTAGAATCTAACTTGTTTCTTATAACCCTTTTGTTGCAATAGATCAAAGAGAGAACCTGCACGGTAACAAAAAGATTTCTTCTCCACATTTATTTTCACACAATAGTTAACATAATCTTACCAACATAATTTTCCCCTTTTATTTTAATCTGTTTATTTACAAAAAAACTTCCAAGTTTTCATTTAGGGCAAATAATGTTTCCATCACAGTTACATCAATTTTTATTAGAATCTTTCTGTTCAGAAATTAAAAGAAATGCACCTTCTATTCTGAAATATAACATAGGAAAGTAAAGAGATTACTCATCTGACAAGGCTTAGACTGTCAAGGAATTCACTAAGGGAGTAACCACTCCTCCCAACCACGAGAATGACAATTACGTCAAATTCTTCCCCAAAGCTTTCCACCTTCAAAAACAATTTATAGACAACGACCTAGAACGGTTAGTTCTTGGAAATCTAGACTGCATCAGTCTAACCCAAAAATTTCAAACTGATATGTCTATTCCTAAGGGCTCTATTGGCTCTCAATCCAACTCAAGAACTCCTTAGTCTCGTAGCATTCTACCCAACCTTAGCATAATCTTGTTTAAGGTATCAATTTTCTCCTCTCTTGATTTCTAGTCGCCTCCAACCTGCTCATGTCTTCTTGGCTTCTTTTCCAACTGAGATGCTTTATCTCTAGGAAGAGAGGAAGTATCTGTCATCTAACTATCTAGTAATCTAGGGTCTTTTCCTTGTGAATTAGAAGACAAACCATAACCACTTTTGTATACAATTAAAATAAACTTTAAACATTAAAGTTTCCCACTAGGCTTTCCACATAGCCCGTGATTTACCAAGTGTTTGAGGTAAAAGTAAATGAAATATTTATTTTCCTGCAATGGGTGTTATATATGTAGATTCATCTTGATTTTGAATCTACCAAAGGTCCACCAGACTAAAATCTCTTGAAGTGCAAATGTTAAATATTTTTTCAAGTCTAATATTTTCAAGGTTTGATAAATTTGAAATTATGATAGATTTATGCTAGTGTCCCTTTGCAACATAGTATAGAGGAGATGTTGTAGTGACAAGTTAGATCAAAAAATAATAATGGTAAAGCATAATATCACTTCAATTAAAAAATAATAAAAAGTAAAAAATACTAAAAGAAATAAATCATTCCAATTCCATTTGTTATATTATAAATTTTTTTTTACTAATAAAATCACAAATAGTTAAAAAAAACCTTAATATTCCTAATACATTAAAATAAATTTAAATAATAATTATTCTCAATCAAATCATATATTTTATAACATATTAGTAATAAACACACATACACACACATATATACCACATTAAAATTTTAAATTTAAAAAATATAAAAATGTTAAATAAATATTTTATTCACAGTTTTATTTAGAATTTTTCTGCAAAAAAAAAATGCTAAAAAATAATAAGATGCATATATCAAAATTATAATAAAATTAAAAATATATATATTTCTACTAATAAATTTATATAATATTATTAAAAACTATTATAAATTTATTTTAATTTTAAATCTATCCTACATCATAAAAATATTTTCTTAATTTTATAATAAAAACAAATAAAATCATCCCTACAATTTTAAAATTAAACTTATTATTATAAAATTTTCCATATATATATATATATTAAACCACTGCTCAATTAACCCCTTTGATCTTTGGATTAAAAACAGAAAGAATCCAAGGTGGATTTCCAGTTGCAGCTTTTTCCAAACACACAGACACAATTGACAGAGATTGGACTTTCATGGCATTCCACTATTGGGACTCTATAAATATCAAATTCGTAATTATCCACGGGCACAATTAGCCATGAGATTGATTGAACGTTGGCGTCGGGATGGATTTATAGATAAATTTGGTGGCAACTACCACAACTAATTTAATAAAATGTCGAATCAGAAATTGCATAACGTGCAAGCCATGATCTCAATAAATTCAGCGGTAAAATAATGTCTTTCTAAGCCGGTAACTCATCTGAAAGTGATATTTTAAGGGACACGGAAAGCATAGAATCAGAACGTACAAGAACGGCCAATGGGGTGCCACTAGCACTAATCGTCGCCGGATCCATCGGCTTCTCCGTTATCCAAGTGTCCACATTTTATTTCCAAATTAGCGATTGCCAAAATTTTGGTTTTTTATTAAAAAAAAAAACCTAAAAAACCAAAACCAAGTTAGATTTCCGAATTTGTTGAATTTGTTCAAAGTTTTAATATGAAAGTAAGTCTTATCACCAACTCTTAATTCTAGAGTTTTGGTGTTTGAAATCGATTTGCAAGTAGACCTACTCATGTTTAAATCTCTAGAGGGGTTTACCCATGTTCAAATCTCTAGAGGCTTCACTCATATACCTGTAGGGTAGGAGGATACAAGCAATATGAAAGCAAGTCTCATCACCAACTCCAGTCTTTGGAGTTTTGGTATTTGGAATCGATTTGCAAATAGTCTCACCCATGTTCTACATTTTCTAAAGTTGATAAATGTGGATAGTAGAGATTGGAATCAATTTGCAAGTAGTCTCATCCATGTTCTACACTTTCTAAAGTCGATAAATGTGGAGGGTAGAGACTAGACTCAAATCAATGTGTTTTGCACTTTCTAAAGTTGATAAATGTGGAGGGTAGAGACTCGACTCAAATCAATGTGTAAGAAAGGTAGGTAGGACTAGGCTACTGACCCAGCATGTCTTAACCTGATAAATATGGATGGTCGTGTGGGCTTTTTGAATAGAAAGGAAAAAGGTAAGTAGTTTCTAGATTTTAGATGCATTTGATTGATAAAAGTGATTAAGTTGTTTTTTTCTACTACTATAGTTTTTTGTTGGTCTTGTATTCATGTGATATGGGATCAATTCCAACAACTAGCACTATAATCTTTTCCTCGGTCATACTAGGTCAATTTCCATAGCGACCACTATAACCTATGTGTTAGTCTTGTGCTCAAATGTCATAAGATCAATTCCAACTACTAGCACTATAATTTCTCTCGATATTCCTTATTAGTCTTATACTCACATGTAATGAGGTCAACTCCAACCACTGATACCATAACTTTTATATATACTTTTACCACAAATACAAATAAATCAGATTCATTTGAACCTCGAACTTCTTCCATATAAAACGTATTTTCATAACCATCACTAATTGCACTATCCTCTAACTCTAATTAAAGTTAAATTAAATTAACTTTATTTTTATTTATTAGATTCCAAAATATTGTAATGGAATTAAAATTCTGAAAAGAAAAAACACAATGCAGCCCATCTAAATCAATTAAAATAATGTACAGGGCGGTTAGAGCTTCCCTCGTTGTCGTTTCAGGCAAAGCGCCGACAGCGGGAAATTAGTTAGACTATATTATCATGGATATCCTCCTGCGCCAATGCATCGAATTAAAGGTTGACAATTTTGAAAACACGCGCACTTCGTACGGCAGCGGCAGTGATTTATGGAGTAATTTAATCCGCGGACAAAATCCAATGGATAATTCGGGGCCTAAATTCACGAGGAATTGATGTCATAAATTTATCAAGGATTTACATTTAGGAATTTTGATCCATTTAAAATGGGCCTTGTTTAACAATGGGTCTAATTTTGTTGGGACAGTAATGTTAACAATGGGTCTAATTTTGTTGGGACAGTAATGTTTTTATAGAAATTGGATTTTTTTGTATTTTGCAAAATTTTGATGGAAAAGTGTTTTAATTTAGATTTTGAAAGTAGAAATAAATTTAGTTTCTTTAAACAAAAATTAGATCAAGTAAAATTCTATAGTAACAATAATTTGAATTTCCAAAAGCTTATTAGATAGGGTGAAATTGTGGATTATTAAATTTTAGATCATTTAAAATAGGTTAACTTTTTAGAAAATGTATCATATCATAAATAGATTTCGATAATTTATAATGGTTTAACATTTTGGAAACATTAACATCTCAATAATAGATTTGAAAAAAAAAATAAAAATTAGTGTTCAAATTTATTTTATAATTGTAGCCTAATTGGATGTTTTTGAGAACGGAAAAAACATAGAGATTGAATTACCTGAATTTTTTATGGTGTTTAAATGGATATTAATTAAGGATAAATTTTATATTTATAAAATTTATATTTGATTTATACGATTTTAGTTTGGTATTTTTTTCGTAAAATTTGTATTTCTAATGTAATTAGGTTTTCTTGGGTTTTATTAGAATTTAGCATATATACAATTTGGTTTCTTTTTAATTTGAGTGTTAAATCTTAATTAAGTTAGAGTTTGTTCTTATTAATTTCATATTAAGATAGATCATCTTAGTTTTGAGAGCACTATATCTAAAGATGCTCTTAATGACCTAACATTGAGGTTTACTTTGCCTTCCAATGCACTCTCTATTATGAGATTATAGAATAGTTAATTTATGTCTTCAGAGAGTAGGCTTAGTTCTCTCTAGACACTCATGACTTATGAGGTTTAGAGATATTTAGCTCTATTTCTGCATGAAATGTTCAACCCTCCCTAATGACTTACTTGGAGCTAGTTTCCCAAATAAACATACACCATGTTGGTTAGCAGTAATTTCCATCTCTTTAAAGCCAATAGAAAGATGTCTTAGACCAACTTCCAAGCTCATGTCATGGACATATAAGGTATCATAGACCTAATGACTACAACGGTCTCATGCCCATCACACACTTCTTTCAAACTTTGAATATTAAAAGGCCTTCTTCAAAGTATAATAGATTTTGACCAAAGAACATTCTCATCATTCTTCTTCTTCTTCTTCTTCTTCTCCTTCTCCAATAGAAAGATGTCTTAGACCAACTTCCAAGCCCATGTGATGGACATATAAGGTATCATAGACCTAATGACTACCATAGTCTCATGCCCATCACACACTTCTTTCAAACTTTGAATATTGAAAGGCCTCAAACAACTTATAATTTTTATTTTTTAATTATGCGTGACTATGTATTATGTTGCAACTTGTATCTATTTATTATTTTTCTTAATTAATTAAAAACATGACAAGAGTTTAAATTATTGATAATTTAATTTAATTTAAATATTAATATGTGTTAAACATTAAAATTAATTGATGAGATTATGAAGAATACAATATATAAAAATAAGAAGGAGGTTCAGCGAAAGCACACCACACAGGAAATTTAAAAGTGAGAAAAACTAATATTAAAGAAGAAAAAAGAAAAAAATATATATAAAGTGATAGCTCAACAATATGGGGATAGTGAAAATGTTCAAGAATGTTATTCAATTATGATACATTAATCATTTGTAATATAAATTTGGAAATAAGTTTGTCACTAAAAATATTTTTTTTTGGTTAATCAATTTTCTTCCATTAGATCATAAATCAGGCATACATCTCATATCAAGCAGCCTCCTCACTATCGTGGCCTATCACAATGGAAACCAAAGTATGACAATGGGGGTGTCACTATCTGTATAAATTCCTTATAGATTCAAACTGCTAATTGTAATTTACTAAAATAATAGACTTGAATCTACTCTACTCATTAGCAGAAACAATTAAATGATCGCAAAATCACGAAGCATACAAGAGAAAGAATTCAATCAACACATTACACAATGATTTCCTGGGGAAATCCACAGCTAAAAACCCCTGCTATCTGTATATTGCATTAGTTAGAAAATATGAGAAGATTACAATGCTTTGCTCAAGCTCGAGCAACCTCTGCACTATCTCTATCTGTCTCATAGCTTCCTAGACAAGCCCAGGCCAATACTTAACCAAATTTTGGCTTGCCCAAGTCCCTATTTCCTTGCATTGTTTCCTTGGGAATTAACCCCCTATTAATTAGGGAAATTCCTCAAAGGAATTGTGCAATCCATCATAGGCCTTCCTCTGACTGCATGCACCACTTGTACAATTCAGATGATTATACAACTGATAGTACATTGTCCCTGAACTCCAATCTCAACTAGGTAACTCTCAAATCTGACATGCATGAGTTAATTATCAGTGAATCATCAGTTAACTGATTGATCACTGTAGGAAGCACCCTAGTCCTAGACCTCCCACTAGTTCCTCCAATAGTTGGAACTAGTTTAACTCATTTTAACTCAGTTAAACTGAATTAATTAATTACAATTCAAAATAAACTCAACCGGGGCTCCTATAATGTAGGAGACACTCTACATGCCTCAAGTTAGACCCTCAAATCGAATTCACTAATCCAACTAAGTCAAATTAACTTAGTTAACTAATACAAGTCGTCAAATGATGTGGAATTACAATTTTATTCCCAATTTAATTCAAGGAAAAAATTAAATTATGATTTTTTTGTTGCATTTTCAACACTCCCTCTCAACAAGAAAGGGATTATCTGCTACCCCGGTCCTGCCTCTATGAAACTCGAATTTTCATCTTGACAGTGCCTTTGTCAAAATATTTGCATCATGTTCCTCTATAGGAATGTCCTCCAGCAACATGATTCTCCTCTACACACAATCTCGTAGATGGTGTGTTGGGTCCCTATAATACTAGTGATTACCCCATTACTATTGTAGTTATACCCCTTATTTATATTGTTGTGCCCCTATTACCCCCATATTGTTATTTTTGTGCCCCATAGAATCCCTCTATTGTTATTTTTGTGGCTTTATATTATTATTGTTAGGTCGGCTGGATTATATTGTGACTCCTTAGACTCCTATATATAGAAAGGAGGTTTTGTCATTTGTATCATCCAAGAATTGTTCATTTATGTAATGTAAAGGAGGTTGCCCCCTCGAAGAGGCTGAATTCTAAGGCGTTGATCTATCTTTTCTATCTTTTCTTGAGTTGGTTTCATAACATTTGGTATCGGAGCTTTGGATTCTAGGGTTTCGCTGCTCCAAACAGGTCATCGTGGCATTTTCGCTATAACTTTTTTCTGTGACGTTTCAGAAGTCGCAAAAAAAACCCATTTGAGAAGAAATCGCGTTGAACCTTGGGTCTAAATTTCAGAGCTATTTTCGCGCGATATTTGCGGAGATATGATCTGAGGAAGTTGGTCTTTTTGCAGACTCCTGAATTACATTCAAAACAGGTGACCTGGGGAAAATCGTCATAACCTTCTCTCTGGGAATCGGATCGAAATTTCGTAAGAAGGTACAGAAAGAGGACGGACTGTAGTTTCTTGTGTGTGTGTTTCAGATTCAAAGGTTGAAACGGTGACGCATGGTACGTCGTACAAGTTCGCTCTACTGAACCAGTCTAAATGCAAGTCACTGTGGCAGATTTAACATAACTCTTCCTTGGAGAATCCAATTTGGCTCAAACTTGTGGCATTGGAAAGAGGATGCCGAAGGCTACTACAAGTAGAAATTTCAGAACTGGATGATTCGAAATTGCAGAGATACATCAGATTCAATATCAGGCTTCTATAAAGTGAAAAAAGGTGTGTAGTTTTTTTTTAAATTTTTGTGTAAGCTTGGTTTAACGGAATTCAAAGGGCATAGTAAAGCATTATTATCGGTAACTGATGCCCCGAGGAAAGAAAATGCAAACACCTAGTAAGGAACCTGAAAGCTCTAGCATGACTCATGAAGAAGAGGAAGAAATGCTACATGATATATCAAAATTACAAGAACAAGTGCAACAAATGTCACGCTCACAAAAGCTAACTGAAGCTAAGATAAGTGGCGTGGAATCTAAGATAAAGGGCATGGAAGCTAAGATGGATGATTCGAAGACAGATTTGAAGAGAGACATGGCAGATTTGAAGATAGATTTGAAGACAGACATGGAAGAATTGAAGAAGTTGCTACAAGAAAGGGTCAAATGGTGAAAAGGTAGTAAAGGAAACTCATGATGAGAACAAAAGAAATGTTAATCATGATTCCATAGACTCTAATGTTGGATCGAAGAATCACCATATTCCAAAAATCGATATGAGGAAGTTTGATGGCAAGGATCCCGCCACATGGATATTACAGATGGAGCAATTCTTCGATCTCAATAATGTGCAAAACGCACAAAAGGTACGTATGGCAACTGTATATTTGGAACCAAATCAGTTTGTATGGTATCAATGGCTTTGCTCTCGTAAACAATTTATCACTTGGGCAATTTTTACGGAAGAATTGATAGCACATTATGAAGATACAAAAAGCAACACTTTTTTTAGCCAATTGATAAGTCTCAAACAAAAGGGTTCAGTAATGGAGCACATTGAGGAGTTCCAAAAATTGAACATAAGGGTAAAAGATATTCCAGAGGAGCATAGGATTGATGTGTTCATAGGGTCTTTAAAGGATAATATCCAACATGATGTTCGCCTTTGGGAACCTGATTCATTAGAGAAGGCATTCAGGTTAGCAAGAAAAATGGAAAGCAAAATTATGGCAACCAGGAAGCATACCACTCACAACTATAAAGACGGAAGTGTTGTTGCCCCTAGTCTTCCACAACCTATAAGGTTGACACCACAACAATTGGAAGAAAAAAGAGCAAAAGGGCTTTGTTACAGTTGTGATAGCAAATACACTAAAGGTCATAAGTGTGCTGAGAAGAAATTATTCTACATAGATTGTGAAGAGGAAGAAGAAAAGGAGCAAGAAAGGTCAAAAGAAGAAGATATACTCCAGGAACAAAGCCTAGATGAAGAACAAATAAATCCGACCATATCTTGTAATGCATTGGCGGGAATTACCACTCCTCAAACCATCAAGATAGAAGGACAAATCAAGAAGAAAAAGGTAATAGTGTTGATTGATTCAGGAAGCACCCACAATTTTATTCATTGTAGGGTAGCAAAAGAATTGAATTGCTTCCTATATCCAGCACCAAGTGTCAAGTGATGATTGCAAATGGAGGAACAATAAATTGCTCTGGAAAGTGCCATAATATCAAGCTATCCATGGGAGAATATGTATTGACTAGCCCAATGCTTTCCATTCCAATGGGAGGTGCTGATGTTGTACTAGGAGTCCAATGGCTACAATCCTTGGGTACAATAGCTTTTAATTTTCAAGAACTTTTCATCAAATTTTCTACGGAAGGAAAGGAAGTTGAATTAAGGGGTATTGCAGGGAAACCAGGAAAGATAATCAGCTCTAATGGCATGACAAAGCTTCTAAAAAAGGAGCAAAGAGGTGTAATTGCACAATTATGTTCGCTAGATGTTTCCACATTGGAATCATCTATTTCTCCAGATCTCCAAAAAGTCCTGGACAATCATTCCAAGGTATTTGAGACTCCCAAAGGTCTCCCACCTATGCGTGATCATGATCATGCTATTCATCTGATTCCAGGAAGTGTTCCTCCAAACATCAGGCCGTACAGATATCCCTATGCCCAAAAGAGTGAAATTGAACGTATGGTTGCAGAAATGCTAGAGGCTGGTATAATTCAACCAAGTCAAAGTTCTTTCTCAGCTCCAGTAGTATTGGTGCACAAGAAGGATGGATCATGGCGCATGTGTCCGGATTATAGGGAGCTCAACAAGCTCACTATTAAAGATAAGTTCCCCATTCCTGTTATTGATGAATTACTGGATGAATTGCATGGATCAATTTACTTCACCAAGTTGGATCTTCGTTCTGGATATCATCAAATCAGAATGAAGATTGAAGACATTCCGAAAACGGCATTTAGAACTCATGAGGGTCATTATGAATTTTTGGTCATGCCTTTTGGCCTTACCAATGCACCTTCAACATTTCAAGGTTTGATGAATTCAATTTTCAAACCATTCCTTAGAAAATTTGTGTTAGTATTTTTTGATGATATACTAATCTACAACAAGTCTTGGAAGGATCATGTTGAACATGTTGACAGGGTGCTACAACTATTGGAGGAGAAACAATTATATGCAAAAAGATCCAAATGTTTCTTTGGAGTCCAGGAGGTGGAATATTTGGGTCATATTGTATCTCATGAAGGAGTTAAGGTAGACCCTAGCAAAATTAAAGCCATTAAGGAATGGAAAATCCCCACATCCATAAAGCATCTGCGAGGATTTCTTGGGTTGACAGGGTATTATCGCAAGTTTGTTAAGAATTATGGGAGAATAGCAGCACCTCTAACAACATTATTGAAGAAAGATTCATTTTCATGGACTTCGGAAGCAACAAAGGCCTTTGAACATCTTAAAGAGGCAATGTGCCAAGCACCGGTCTTAGCTACACCAGACTTCACAAAAACCTTTATTGTGGAATGTGATGCTTCAGGAAATGGAATTGGTGTTGTTCTAATGCAAGATGAAAGACCCATTGCTTTTGAAAGTCGTCCAATCAAGGGAAAGTTTTTAAGCAAAGCTATTTATGAGAAGGAAATGTTGGCAATACTCCATGCACTTAAGAAATGGCGACCCTACCTAATGGGAAGACACTTCAAGGTAAAAACGGATCATGATAGCCTTAAATACTTTTTAGAACAAAGATTATCCTCTGAAGAGCAACAAAAGTGGGTCACAAAGATGTTGGGTTATGACTTTGAAATCATCTACAAAAAAGGGAAGCAAAATGTGGTGGCAGATGCACTCTCAAGAAAGGATGAGGATGTGGAAGCATTGTTGTGTGCCATTTCTATTATCCAACCAGATTGGATAAACGAAGCAAGGGAGGAATGGAAGAATGACGAAGAAGTGTGGGCACTTATTCGAAAGCTACAACAAGATTCCAGTACTTCTGATACATTTAGCTGGCAAAATGATTCGTTATGGTACAAAGATCGCTTATACCTCTGTAAGAATTCCCAGCTAAAACAAAAGATTCTTATGGAATTGCACACTTCTCCCTTAGGAGGGCACTCAGGATTTTTAAAAACTTACCACAGGGTTAAGAAGGAATTTTTTTGGGATGGCCTTAAATCAGATATTCAAAAGTTTGTGGCGGAATGTTTGGTTTGCCAGCAAAATAAAGTTGAAACAATTAAGACACCAGGTCTATTACAACCTTTATCCATTCCAAGCCAACGTTGGGAGGAGGTTTCAATGGATTTTATCACAGGTTTACCCAAGTCTGAGGGAAAGAGTGTCATCATGGTGGTAGTTGACAGACTTACCAAGTATGCACACTTTTGTGCATTATCACATCCATTTAAAGCCAGTACAGTTTCTACTGCATTTATGGAAACAATTCAAAAGCTACATGGAAACCCAAAGATTATTGTAAGTGACAGAGATCCCATTTTCACTGGAAATTTTTGGACAAAATTATTTTCTTGTCTTGGTACTCAGTTAGCTCATAGCTCATCTTATCATCCTCAATCTGATGGGAAAACTGAGATAGTAAACAAATGTTTGGAAGGATATCTTCGTTGCTTTGTATCTGATAAACAGACACAATGGGTCAAATGGTTGCCTCTGGCTGAATGGTGGTATAACACTTCCTTCCATACAGCAACAAAAATGACCCCATTTATGGCACTTTATGGGTATCAACCACCATCCATCACATCATATTTAAGAGAAAATTCTAAGGTTCAGGCAGTGGAACATCACATCGAACATCAACAACAAGTCCTCCAACTCTTAAAGGATAACCTCGTGTTGGCACAAAATAGAATGAAACAACAGGCAGATCAACATCGCAGTGAAAGAAGTTTTGATGTAGGTGATTGGGTATTCCTACGGCTACAACCATATAAGCAAATGTCCCTAAAGCAAGCTAAGAAGGATAATAAATTATCACCAAAGTATTATGGTCCGTACAAGGTGTTGCAAAAGATTGGTACTATGGCATACAAATTGGAGCTTCCTGCAGCTTCTCGATTGCACCCAGTTTTCCATGTTTCATGTTTAAAGAAGGTTATAGGTGACAAGCTCCCAATTCAAACAATATTGCCAGAACTTGACGAGGAAGGAAAAATTATATTGGAACCAGAAGCAGTCACAGAAACAAGAACTCGACAGCTACAAAATCGATCAATTTCAGAGTATCTTATCAAGTGGAAGAACTTATCCGCTGAAGATTCCACATGGGAGGATGAGAATTTTATGCAGAAGTATCCAGAACTACTCAAGCGTTGAGGACAACACTTTTTTGAAGGAGAGGGGCATGTTGGGTCCCTATAATACTAGTGATTACCCCATTACTATTGTAGTTATACCCCTTATTTATATTGTTGTGCCCCTATTACCCCCATATTGTTATTTCTGTGCCCCATAGAATCCCTCTATTGTTATTTTTGTGGCTTTATAATATTATTGTTAGGTCGGCTCGATTATATTGTGACTCCTTAGACTCCTATATATAGAAAGGAGGTTTTGTCATTTGTATCATCCAAGAATTGTTCATTTATGTAATGTAAAGGAGGTTGCCCCCTCGAAGAGGCTGAATTCTAAGGCGTTGATCTATCTTTTCTATCTTTTCTTGAGCTGGTTTCATAACATGGTGATACCGGATGTCGATATACTTGGACCAATCATGACAAAATGGATTCTTAGAGAGTTTGATACAACTTTTATTGTCACAGTAAATCACTGTAGGATCCATCTGTTGACCAAATAACCCAACAAGGATCTTCCTCATCTAGATAACCTCACAAGATGCTTGACTAGCAACCATGTACTCTGCTTCTATTGAACTGAGTGCAACTGATCTCTGCTCCTTGTTGTACCAAAAAAATGTTTTTGACCCAATACTGAAGATTCCTCATAATGTGCTCTTCATGTTGGATGGACTCCCTACCCAAGCTCCATCTATGAAGCCTTGCAGCTTCACTCCCTATGTCCGTCTGTACGAAAGACCAAACTGAGTGGTGCCTCTGAGGTATATTAACACATGTTTAGTTGCCTTCAAATAGAGTTTGGTTGGCTTAACCTTTGCTTGAATAAGTTGGTTAAATGAAAAACATATATTCGGTCGTGTGTTCACCAAATACATAAGTGAACCCACAAGCTGCCTGTAAATAGTAGCTTCCACTACTTCACTTGAAGTAACATCTTCCTTCCTCCAATTTCCTACTAGAGGAGTCTCCATGGGTTTTCTTCTCTCCATGTGGAACTTCTTTAGTATCTCATTGGCATACTTTCCCTAAGAGACAAACAGTTTCTCATCTCCTTGCCATACTTCCATACCAAGGAAATAATGCATGAGCCCCAGGTCCTTCATCTCGAATTCTCTTGCAAGATCCTCTTTACAAGATTTTACTAGCTTCTCATCACATATTAGAATTAAATCATCGACATATGATACTATAATAAGAAATTTACCTTCAATCACAATATGGTAAAGGTTCGCATATGCTTCACCCAACCTGGTGAAATATTTGTCAATCCTAGTGTACCAAGCACGGGGTGCTTGTTTTAATCCATACAACGCTCGCTTGAGTCTACACACATGAAACTCTCTGTTGAAGGTCTCAAATCCTTTTGTATCCTCAATGTACACCTCTTCCTCAATCACACCGTTGAGTAATGTTGTCTTCACATCCATTTGATGTATCTTCCATCCCATCTGCGCTGAAAGTGCTAGAATAGATTTGAATGAATAATACCTTGCTACAAGAGAAAATTTCTCCTGAGTCCTCATAATCAATTCCCTCCAATTGAGAGAACCCTCTTCCCACAAATATGGCCTTGTGTTTCTCCACACTCCCATCTGTTGCTTGCTTTACCTTGTAAAGCCATCTAGAACTCACCACTGACTTGTCTGCTAGTCTTGGGACCACTTCCCAAACAATGTTTTTGATAATGGAGTCATACTCCTCAACCATGACATCAACCCATATAGGTTTCTGCATTGCTTCCTCGAATGAGGATGGCTCAATCTCTACACTCTCGTTGATCAGAGCCATGTATCCAGTGTACCGATCTGGTGACCTCCTCTACTTGCGTTGTGATGTGGATTCTCCCACATTCTCTCTAGCATCATGCATCAATATGTTAGCCTCTCTGGTGTGCTTCCTTCCATATCTAGAAGTCTCTGCATGAATGGATGCTTCCACTTTCTTCTCCTCTTCATGTGGCTGCTCCACATTATCCCGAGGTTCTTCTTTTGGAGTAAAAACCTCCTCATCTTCATGGAACTGAAGCTCCCTCTCAAGGGAACATCTCATGGCCTTCTCTTCATCGAAATTCACACCTCTACGAACCACTGTCATCATGTGAGATGGCAGATACACCCAATAGTTATGAGGTGTATCATTGTACCCAACAAATATGCCCAACTCAACTATTGATTCTATATTTTTCCTTGCATCCTTGGTAACATGACAGTATATTGATAAACCAAAAATATTGAAGTGTGCCACATTTGGTTTCTTACCTGAAGAATCTTCGTCTAGTGTACTCATCCTGAGAATCTGATGTGGACTCCTGTTTTACACATATACAGTTGTGTTGCATGCTTCAGCCCACAAGTCCAATGGTAGGCCCTGATCATGTAACATTTCCCAGGAAACTCCCACAATAATTGTGTTCTTCCTTTCAGCCACCCCATTTTGTTTTGGGTTATGGGGTGTTATTAACTCTCGTCAAATTCCTTATGATGCACAAATTTTATTGAATTCATTCGACACATATTCTCCATCGTTATCGCTCCTAAGAGCTTTAACTTTCCTGCTAGTGTCTTTCTAAACAAGTTCTTTAAATTCTTAAAATTTAGTGAACATCTGATATTTATTTTGCATGAAGAAAATCCAACATTTACGTGAGAAATCATCTACAAATATTACATAATACCTGTGCTTGGTCGTGGAGGCTATCGAGAACGGTCCACACACATCTGAGTGAACTCTTTCAAGGATCACTTGTGCTCGACTATCCTTATCATGAAAGGTAGATTTGGTGTACTTCCCCAATGTACACCCTTTGCATGTGTCTCTCTGCTCTATTGTACCCTTAGGAAGTCCTGTATAAATTTGTTGCATGATCTTCAAAACTCCATGGTGCAAGTGACCTAATATTCTATGCCACAACTCACTAATGTCTATGTTATGCACCTTCTATGTTTTTGTGCTCAAGGAAGCATAGTCTTCTACATCCAATTTGTAGAGGTTCTTCACTCGGATCCCAATCTGATTCACTTGTCCTGAGGCTATGTGACGAAGGAAAACCTTTCCTTTGCTAAATATCACATCGTAGCCACAGTCCTCCAACATGGAAACTGAAACCAAATTCTTCTTCAAACCTATAATATACATCACATATTTAAATGTGAGAGGAGAACCAAACTCCCTCTGGAAGGTAATAATACCGATGTTAGTCGTGCAATACCTCCCATCATCTCCCATTTCGATGTGCATCTAGAAGTTCTTCTCCTCCAAGTCACTGAAGAATTATTTGTTGCCATTCATATGGAATGAGGATCCACTATCTAGAGAGCACACACTACCCATCACCGATGTCACCATGAAAGTGGTGAGGGTGAAATCCAGCTCAAATTTTGAAGCAATATCTTCACCTGTCACTCCTCCTGATGGATTCTTGTTGGCCTTCTTGTACGGAAACTTCGTAGCATAATGTCCCAGCTCATGACAGTGAAAACATTTAATCTTCGACGTGTCCTTCTTCTTGTCACCCTGACTAGAATCTGATTTGGAATGGGATGACTTCCCTTTCCCTTTCTTCGCCTTTCCAGCTAAAGCATAGTTCTCCTCATCATCATGCTTGGATGAGGATCCATCTCTGGTTTTCCACCGAATCTCTTCTTGTTGTTAGAAAGTTGGCATTTTCTAGATGGCTAGTGGTTGTGAGTGTGTTGGCATTGATGTCAACCAGATTAGCATGGTGATTGGGAGTCCAGGAGGAATCCTATGGTAGTTGTAGGCTTCTGGTAGAGAATCATCATAGTAGCAGGCTTATTGAAAAGCCATAAAATGATGACTATAGGCTTAGGAGAAATCATATGGTAGGTGCAGGTTTCTAGTAGAGAATCATAACAGTAGTAGGCTTATTGGAAAATCCATAAAATGATGACATTGGTGATTAGGAGTCCAGGAGGAATTCCATGGTTTTTCATTTCTCTGTAGAGAATCATCATAGTAGCAGGCTTACTGGAGAAGCCATAAAATTATGACTATGGTGGTTGGGAGTTCAGGATTCCAGGCACAAGAGGAAGAATCAAGGAGAAAAGAATGGAAGAGATTGTGTAGTAGGTAGCATATGGGCTAAAAATCTAGATCAGACCCTCTCCATTGGAAATTTCTCTGAAAGAGCTTTCCAACAGTGTGTGGAAATCTATGGTCTGCTGAAGTCAGGGTCTTGAAGTCCTAAGAAGGCCGAAATATCAGAGGTTGGAGCAGGCTATATGAGAGGTTGGAGAATATTGGAACCTCAGAGCAGGATATATCATAGATCAAAATTTTGGAACCTCAGATAAGGCAATATCATAGGATGAGGCCATCGGAATATCAGAACCTCGTAAGTCCTTATAGATTGTAATTTATTGGAAGCGTCGAGGTTCACAAAGGAAAATAAATGCAAAGGAATTTGGTGCAGGACCAGGGACCAAGGAGGCTCTTTCTCTCTCCTCAAATAGGACACATGGTAGGATGTGAGTGGTCCTTAAGAGCTGAAGTTGCAACTGACGTCAGCATGATGTGGCAGTATAGTGGACATGTAGAAACTTGTTTTGTAATTTTTGGTGGACCAATGGGGAAAATTGGGGTGACATGTGTCACCACTCAGGAGACACCACGTGGATAAATGATGAAAGCATGACATCATCTCGAAGGTCAGCATATCGGAGGTTGAGGACTTCGTAACTCCTTTTCAAATGGCATTTGCAGAAGTTATGATAAAAGGGGCTCTGATATTATCTGGCACATGGTTGTGTTGAGACCAAAAGAAGCTAAGGGCTAAATAGAGGGAGCTAAAACACAATCATGATTTTGTAAAAGTTACGATATGAAGGGGCTTTGATATAATACTACAGTGGTAATCTAAGCGATGGTCACAGGCCCGGTCTTATGAGAAATAAAACACTTAGGGAGCTAAGTGCCAAGGGGCTAAAGGTATCAAAGTTGTGTGATATCATAACGTTTCTTTTGTATGAGTAATGATATGCTATGGCTGTTATGTAATAGTACAGTGACTTAAATGGATGAATGGGTCGACATCTAGAGATTAAATGTAGATTAGCGGAGTTGGTTTATGGAGTCAACCGGATCTGCAGAAAGCGTCGTGACAAGGAAACAAGGACAACGGTCCATATATTAGAACTGATGAGATGAAGAAAGTCATCTCCTACTTCCCATGCATGTCTTGTAGATTTAAATAAGGAATAGAGTGGTAATTCTTGATTAATTTTAAACTCTGTGGAGCAATGAAGAAGCATGGGAAGTCACGGTAGAGTATGCAAATAGACTGAGATTAAATTCTTAGCATCAAGGAGTCAGCGAAGAACTCGGCAGCCCATTCTTATGTTTAATACCATGACAAAATTCAACAATCAGATGCAATAGAAGCACGAGGATACATACTGAGGTACACTTAGGCAGTATGGAAATAAGCAACAAAAACAACATTTTGTAGTGTGCATCATAGTATCAAAACCATTGATTTCCATCGAGCAAAGGGGGGTGTAGAATGAATTGTTGATGTGCTGACCAGCGAGAGCAGAGAAAGTGTTGTGAGACGAACAACAAGAGAAGAGTTGAAAGGTGTGTGGCAGAGAGCATGTGTGAGAGAAGGCAAAGGGTTGAGGATATATTGTTTTGAGCAGAGTTTAGAGTGTTGTTGTATGAGACCAAGGGAGTCTGGAACAGTAGAAGGTCAAGAGCGTACATTGTTTCTGCAACCATCTAGATTAGTATTTTTCCATAATTATGTATGCCTTTGTTTACAATTTGAAAATTATATGAAATAGTAGAACAATGACAAGAACATGTTGTAGTCTGCATTCAGAAGAGGTTGGTGCCTCTTGGCAAGTTGGTGCTTGCTAAAATAAAGGGTTCGGGGCCTCCTGTGACTGGGTGCTCACAAACAAACTAATGTAATTAATTAGGTTCTTAATTTACATCATAAACAAACAAAAAATTTGTGGTTTTTCCCCTCTGGGTTTCCACGCGAAAACATTAGTGTCAAAATGTGTGTGCTGCTCATGTGATAGGTTGTATGAACATATGAATGCTTAAACTTATTGCTCACTTTCTTTATGAATGAATTCTATCATAAGTAATAGAAAATAAAAAACTAAAAACATATTCAAGAAAAAGATTTAAGAATCTTACTATTACTGATTCACCCCCCCTCTCAGTAATTCGTTATTCCAACAATTGGTATTAGAGCCAGTTCCTTTAGTAACAGTCTAACCACTGGAAGGTAGATCTATAAGGAATTATGTCTAGGCAAAAGAGTCAATATCCTTACTCAAGAAGAATACCAGTCTTTAACGGGACAAACTATGCCTTTTGGAAAGTAAGGATGGAAGTGTATCTTATGTCCCTAGGAGTAATTTTTTGGACTTCAATGCTAGTAGACTACAATGCCCCTGATATTCCTCCCACTGATGTAGATGGTAAAAAAATGTATGGAAATAATGCTAAAGCCAGGAATTCCATTCTCTTTGGTCTTAGTCAATCATAACTTGTAAAGGTTATGCATTGTAAGTCTTCTAAGGATGTGTGGGTAAAGCTTAATCAAATTAATGAAGGATATGACAAAGTCAAGCAGGAAAAAATTAAAACCTTCAAAATGAGGTTTGAGAGCTTGAGAATGAGTGAAGATAAAAGCATAGCATAATACTTCCTTAGAGTTGATGAAGTAACCAATATGATTAGAGGACTTGGTGAAGAGGTCAAGGAAGAGATGATTGTTCAGAAAACATTAATATCTTTGCCCATGATATTTAATGCCAGAGTCTCATCTAATGAAGCAATGGCTAATTTAAAGGATCTCAAGATGGACCAACTGCATGGTACTCTCACATCCTATGATATGAGAGTAGGTAGAGAGAATTCTAAACATAAGGAAAAAACCTTCAAACTATCCAAAAATGCCAAGGAGCACAAAGATCATCAAGACTACTCCAGCTGTGAATCTGATAAGGAGTTGGCTCAATTAGCCAGGAAACTGAAGCGTGGATCAGGACAATATAAAGGGAAGTTTACCTTTAAATGTTTTGACTGTGGAAGTGTAGGACATTTTTTGTCCAGATGCCCTTAGAAAGAAAAGGTTGAAAAGGGAGATGATAAAAAATTTGGAAACAAATCTCAGAAACATAAGAAGAAAAAGTTCTACAAGAAAAATGGGTTCTACTCCAAAGAAGATAGCTCAGCACCAGAGTCAGATAGTGAAAACTCTTTGGAGGATGATTCAGATAAGTATTTACTTATGGATTTTGGAACAGACTCCAAGAAACAAAGCCTTATTGACTCTGAAGAGGAAGAAGAAGAAGAAGAAGAGGGAGTATTGGACCTTGAAGGGGAACTCATCAGTGCTTTTGACAAGTTAAAGAAAGAAAGGAATAAGAATAAGCAAATGAAGGAAAAGCTACAATGTGTTGAAGAAGGTATGTATAACTTTGATAATGAGGAGTTTGTTTATCAAAAAGAAAAACTTGAAGAAGCTATTAAGAGCAAAGATATTTTAGTCCTTATACTAGAAGAAAAACAAGGAACATGTGAGAAACTAGAAGAAGAAAACAAGCAATTAAAATAGGAGCTGCTCAAGATAAGGAAGGAAACGATCTCAAAAACATGCAAAGATGAAATTTTGTCTTTGAAAGGTAAACTAGAAGAAGCTAAACGAATTGAAGAGGTTCTTCAAGATTTGATCCATGAATGGGAAGAGAATTGTCTGAGTCTTGAAGCAGAGGTTTAAATGAAGAGGGAATAAAGACTGAGAAGGGTTTAAATGAAAATTTTGCAGAAGGCACAAGGAAACTAGATCAGATTCTAAATAGCCAAAGGCCCTCAGGAATCAAAACAGGTCTGGGATACTCAAAGACACATGAATCCTCTATGGAGAAGATAAACTTCAGGTCCGCAAGATTTGAAGAACCACAGAGCTATGCAAAGAAGCATAAAGAAAGAATCAATGAAGACAAAAGAGCAGTAGGGAAAAGAGAAGTCACCAATGGACAATGAGTCATACAACCATACAACCAAGTTACCTTCATGAACAAACTCATAAGAGTTATTTTATGGTCATTGTTATAAGTGTCATATCTTTGGACATAAAGTTGTTGATTGTAGAAGGACCAAAGTTGAAACAAATGAAAATCCTATATATAATAAGTATCATAAATTTTAGATGTCAAAACTCTCCTCTCAGAGATCAAATGTCTTCTCTCCCCTGTTAAGAGAAGTAGAATGCTTCAAATATAATAATTTTTGGCACAAATAAAGTGAGTGCAGAAGCAGGTTTGAATACCTATCTAAGTTCAAAAATATTAGACAGTCAGCTATCCAAAAGGTTAAGGGCAGTTGGAAATGAAAGACTAAAAAGAGCATGCAATGTGGACTTGCTCTATCAGCCCACAATCATGAGAGTATATGGTATGGAGATAATGGTTGTTCCAAGCATATGGTTGGGGATAAAAGAAAATTTCTATTGCTAAAAGAAAAGGACAAAGGAAAAAATTTCACCTTCAGAAACAACGCTCCAGCAAGAATTAAGGGTAAAGGCATAGTTAGTCTTGATCAAAAGACAAAAGCACAAAATGTGTTGTATGTGGAAAGTCTCAAGCACAATCTGCTTAGTGTTAGACAAATGTGTGATAGTGGCTATGATGTAACCTTTTGATCCAAGGATTGTGAGATACATAACATGAATAATGGAAATCTGGTAGGAAAAGCAATCAAAACCCACAATAATGTATATGTGTTTGATAATTCCAGAGTTAACTACTATTTAAGCAAAACAAATGAAGCATGGTTGTGGCACAAGAGGCTCGGCCATATGTATTTTGACAGTTTGATAAAAGTTAGCAAGCTGGGAGTTGTGAGAGGATTACTAAGACTTTCAAGGCTTGATAACTCAATCTGCAAGTCATGCCAATTTGGAAATCAGACTAGGAATCATTTCAAGTCAAAATAATTCTCCTCATCTATACCATTGGTGCTCATTCACATAGATATTTGTGGCACAACTAGAGAAAATATCCCAAAAGGAGAAAGGTATTTCATGCTGTTCATTGATGATTTTACCAGGGCCACTTGGATTGTGCTATTAAAAGAATAGTATGAAGCATTTAATCATTTTAAAAAATTTAAAGCTCAAGTAGAAAATGAGAAAGACTTAAAGATAAAATTCTTAAGATCATACAGCAGAGGAGACTACACTTCAAGAGAGTTCGAAGAATTTTGTGAAGATCATGGCATTAGAAGGCAGTGTTCAATGGCTAGAACTCCACAACAAAATGGATTAGTGCAGAGAAAGAAGAGAACAATCCAGGAAATGGTCAAAGAAATGTTGGATGAAGCATATGTGTCTCACATATTCTAGGGAGAAGCATCACGTGAAGCAGTGTATTTGTCTAACATAAATCAACTTAGGACTAATAGTAATAAAACTCCATATGAGTTGTGGAAGGGAAGACTTGCATCAGTTAAACACCTCAAGGTGTTTGGGAGAAAGTGATTTATCAAAAGAAATGATAAGAATCCTAGAAAGTTTGACTCTCGCGCTGACGAGGGAATATTACTCGGGTACTCTACTCGAAGTAAAGGATATAAGTGTTACAACAAGTGGACAAAGAAGATTGAGGATTGCATTGATGTGATAGTAGATGAAATAGCTTCACAACTTGAGTCCTCTAAAATAAATATGAACTCAGATGGTGAAGAAAATCCAAATATGAGGTCTGCATATCTAGAAGAAACAGATTTAGATAGTGAAGGTGAGGAAGCAGGCACAACTCCAAGGCCAAAAACACCTTCTAGGTATGTATAGAAAGAACATCCTGAGAGTCAGATACTTGGATATCAAATACATGGTGTTCAAACCAGGAGGAAACTTGTTGGCAATACAAGTTATGCAAGTCTAGCTCTGTTGTCACAGATTGAACCCAAGAATCTCATCCAAGCAAGTGAGGACAAGTTCTGGGTGAAAGCTATGAATGAAGAACTTGATCAGATTGAAAAGAATGACACTTGGGAGCTTGTTCCAAAGCCTAAAGAGAATTTTTTTTGGAACCAAATGGGTTTTCAAAAACAAGCTGAATGAGTAGGGTCAAGTAATCAAGAACAAGGCTCAATTGGTTTGGAAAGGCTATGCCCCGATAGCGAGAAATTAGTAAGGAATATTATGTTTCACGGATATCCTCATGTGCGAATGTGTGATGAATTAATCATTGTAGGTTGAGAATTTTGAAAACACGCGCACTTCGTACGACATTGATTTATGGAGTAATTTAATTCGTGGACAAAATCCAATGGATATTTTTGAGCTTAAATTCAAGAGGAATTGATGTCATACATTTATCAAGGATTTACATTTAGAAATTTTGATCGATTTTAAGTTTAACTATGGGCTTAATTTTGTTAGGACAATAATGTTTTCATAGAAATTGGATGTTTTTTATTTTGCAAAATTTTGATTTATAAGTTTTTTAATCTAGATTTTCAAGGTAGAAATAGATTTAGTTTCCTCAAAAACCCAAATCACTTAAAATTCTATGATTTGACAACAATAATGTGAATTTCCAAAAAATTCAACCAGTTTTTCATAGAACTTATCAGAAACATCTATATTTTTAAGGCGAAATCATTGGTTACTAAATTTTAGATATTTAAAATGGTTTAACCTTTTGGAAAAATTATCATATCATAAAAGGATTTGGATCATTTACGATGGTTTAACATTTTGGAAAAATTAACATGTCAAAAATACATTTGGAAAAAATAAAAGTAAGATAAGATAAAATCATGTTCAAATTTATTTTATAATTGTAGGGTAATAAAATCTTCTATTATGATCTATAATCTAAAATAAGGAAAAAAATAGGGATTGAACTATGTCATTTGTTAAAGTTTTGTCAGCTTCACTTATTAATTTTGATGTTAAGAATTTTTTAATAGTGTTTTAAATGATATTAATTAAGGATAAATAGCCCCAAGGCTTAGCTCAATTGGTCGAGTTCTCGTTGCTAAGTACCTCTCTAGTTGGGAGGTCACGGGGTCAAATCTTGATGCAGGAGCATTCAACTCAAGAAATATCATTGTATTTTAGTAGACATAGGGGGTCTTTTGTTTTAAGGAAGTTGGTTTCTTAAGTGTGAATTAATGTAATTATTTAGGCTTTTGAGTGATTTTAATGAGAATAGGGATTTAGTTAAATATAGTGAGGCATATTTGTAAATATTCTCAAATGTAGGAGAATATGAGAGATTTAGGATAGTTGAGAGATTGAGGGATTTGAGAATTAATTTTAAATCTCATATTAGGAGTTAGTTCACGATTTTGTGGATTAGAGAGGATCCTTAGAGATAAAGAAGAGATTTTAGGATTTTGTTGAGAAGTTTATGGATTTAAACCAGGAATTGGTTGTAGAATCCTTTTGTATAAATGCAAGCCAGAAAGGCAAAGAAAAGAGGTTAGCTAATTAGAGAGTGTGAGTTAGAGGTTTGATTGTAAGCCTACGGGAAGATTGTAAAATAGAGGCCACTGACATTAGAGAATCAAGTTAGAGAGAAACAGAGAGTCTCAATATGTAATCATTTTTTTATATATGCATATACAAAGATTTAATTCCAAAACTGTATAAATGTGTGGTTTGAGCATTGACTGATAAATTATGTGTGAATCATAGGTTTACATAGTATATGTATGCAGGCGGAGTTCGACAGAACACAGAGAAGAAAAAAATGATACAGAGGAACGTAATGGATTGTTGAACCGATTGAAAGATCAAGGTAAAGCTCTGGAGGGACAGTGATTAGAGAGAACACGAAGTTAAGCTTAGAAGGGAGTCGCGTAGCAGAACAACGGAAGGACGAGAACCCTGAAGTAACCCAAAACCACAAAAGAACTAAAGAAATGGCGTAAAAACTTAATTGAAGAGAAGAGAGAAGAAGTGAAGTGTCGGTGCACAGGAGTCGTTGGATCTAATAGATCAACGGCCAAGATTAAGTCGCAGCGAATGGAGAAAATGGTATCACATCGCAACATATCACAAGAGTAATGATCCCTGGCCTTAAGCGATTGCGATTGCGATATGTGATGTCAATGCTGACCGTTGGATCAGTGCTTTGATCAACGGTGGAAGATCATCAATTATTCTCGCATCGCAATATTTCTTTTATGAAGAATAAACCTTGGGCCTTAAGAAAGTGTGAAGTGTGACGTGCGAAGTCTAATGCGATCGGTGATTAGATTGCATCACAGTATTCCATAGTAGATGTACCGTGGGCCTTAACAATTGCGATTTGCGATTGCGATAGCGATGGATTAATGGAGTAAATCAATGGTCGGGAAATAAATGTATAAAGGTCGTGGAATGAAGGAAAAGTGTGATCGCATCCCACAGATCGGGAGTTTCAATGCCAAGTTCTTAAGAGTAGAAATCCTACAATTGCGATAAAGGAAGCATTGGAAAATGTGCAAGGCAGAGGAAAAGCAGAAAAGGTAAGTTATGTTGCTTTATGAAATATTTCTATTATAAAAGGTTTATAATAGAAATAAAGCCGATAGCTGGTTTTGTGGGTAAGATCATATATAATGAAAGTAAAGTGTGGGGGTTTAGCTTATACGCATGGTGCATAAAGTTTAATGAAGGTTTAATGAAGAGGGTGTATAAGTCCCGATGAAAGGATTTGAAGGGTTAAACTGTGGTTAGTTTATGAAATCATTCCGCAGAGATTTTATTAAGGGGGTCTTGAACCTTAGTTCATGAATATTTGACCCGGTAGGTCATTGAAATTCCCGAGGTAAATAGATATATTCATTTCATATGCATACTGTGGGTATACGCAGGTATTTCCTGTGTCAAAGTGGTATCGGAGCAGAACAAAGAAATTTTGTGTGAAAGTTTCTTTGAGAAAAATTTAGAACATAGTTATGTGTTAAGATGTGTATGCAGGCAAGAGGAGATCAGATTCTAATCTGAAAAACAGTAGGCACACAGAGATAATGTGTAGTAGAACTTGCAGATGCAAGAAATAGAGGACAATCCATTCAAAGTGCAGGAAATGGTGGAACAAGATCATGCAGAAATCTTGAAGGTGAGATGATATGTTTGTTTTAATTTGATTTGAAGACTGGAGAGTTGTGGTTTTTATATTGATGCACAGGTAGCAGCATAAGAAGGTGAGAATATTGCAACAACCTAGAGCAAGGAGTGCTCAATTGGTTCCAGAGGAAAGAACCAGAGAAATGCTAACAAACTGAGCTCAGAGGAGAGAAGCTTAGTGAGGCATATGTAGCAAGAAGGAGACTTGTTACTGCAGAAGTATTGTTGCATCTCATAAAGGCAATTCCACAGAGGATGTGAGTAGAATTGCTATGGAATGAAGGAAGCTGGTAAAATTTTTTGAATGAAAGAAGAATGTGGCAGAACCTTGAGGAATTCCAACAGAGGTTAGATAAAGAGGAGAGTTGTGTTCTTAAGAGGTGCAGATGAGTTGAAGCCTAGAAGGAGCAGAGAGAAGTGCTCAAAGGAGGTTCCAGAGACAAATAACCATAGAGCTTGCCAAAAGACCAAGTACAGAGGAAAGCTTGGTGAGGTAAGTGGCAGCAGGGAGGACTTGCTGTTGCAGAGGCTTGCGCAACTCATAGTGAAGTGAAAGGAACTCATAGAGATGGAAAGGATGATGACTAGTGACAGTCATAACAGAGGTTCTGAAAGAGATCATAGCAGAGGACAAAAGAAGAAAGATGCCAAGGCAAATGGCATGAGAATGAGTGACGAAGCATATGATAAAGAAATGGATGAGATAGCAGTTTAACTTGAAGTATTAATGGAAATATTGCAGAGAAATGAGACCGACCAGAAATATGGTTATGTCATGAGAAAGAAGGTGAAGTGGCAGAGGCTACAAGAGAAGAGGGATCAACAAGAAAATATGCAATTAATAAAGGAGCTAAGGGAACTTGAACAGATTATAGATGTCAAATTGGAGATAGAGAAGCTCGAAAGAGTTGAGCTACAGCAAAAGGGAGATTTTGGAGAAGGTGTTGAAGTTTTGATATGTGAACCAGAAAATGGACCATTAATTTTTGAAAGTGATGAAGAGACAAAGGAGTTGTATATTATGAATGATTTAAAGCAGCCAGAAGACTTGATGACTGAAGCATCAAATGAGACCAAAAGGTCTTGTATTTTTAAAACTGATAATTTGTATATGCTGGCAGGTTTGGAAGAAGATAGGCAGTCTTTTAAAGCTATCAAAAACATGGAAGAATACCTTCTAGAAGATGAAAGTTTTGAAGCAGAGTATGACAAGGATACTGGAAAAGAAATAGTTCACTACAGTAAACAAGTGTAGAGAGACATCATTAAAACAGATAGTGTGGACAAGAGACTTGCTGATAGTCTCAAGAATTCTTTGAGTTTGAATCAACATACTAATGTGCTGACAGAGGAGTTAAAGGAAAGATCAGAGCAACATACTGAAAGGTTGCCAGAGGAAGAAGAGGTACAAAGGCCTTATATTTTTTATTTTGATAATTGTCTTATGATTGCAGATTTTGTTGCAAAAACTGGAACATATTTGGCACAAGTGGACAACCAAATGAAAGAAGAAGAGAAAGAACATCTACTGAAAGATGTTAAGGAAGATTTAGCAGAGGAAGAAGGACCATCTGATGATGGGTCAATAGAAAATGAAGAAATGGGAGATTGTGTAAAATTTCCAAATTTTACTCCAAGTAAAATCATTGAGTTATATAGAGAATTATACTTTCAAAGAAGAAAGTTGGAAAAGTAGAGGATAAACGTTCAGAGTAAATTGCTGATGAAGGATGACAGTCAAGAAGAAGTTGACAGGTATAGAAAACAAAAGCAAATTTTTTTCTTGAAAGACAATATGGTAGCAACTGGAAAGGTGCAAGACACTAGTGAACAAGAGAGTAAGGATAAAAGGGTGGCAGTAGTAATGAAAGTTCAACAATTAAGAGTTGAATAAAATCAGCAAACAGAGGATATACTGGACAAAGAAATTGAGTTGATAAGAAGGTTAATGATGAAAGTGTCTCAGAAGAAGACAACAGCAAGAAAGAAAAGAAGCAACAACAAGAGGAAGACAACAACAGACTATGAAAGCATGGCAAGTGGAGCATTACAACATAAGGTATGGAGACCTGGAGAACAACAGTAGACAACAACAACAATAGAACAGTTGACAAGCAAAGACAGATTACAAAATAAAGTCTGGGATCCAGGAGGAATCAATTATCCAGACTTATGACCAAGAGGTCATAAATTTTCTTACCTGGGGAGTTTGATGCAGGAGCATTTAGCTCAAGAAATATCATTGTATTTTAGTAGACATAGGGGGTCTTGTGTTTTAAGGAAGTTGGTTTTCTAAGTGTGAATTAATGTAATTATTTAGGCTTTTGAGTGATTTTAATGAGAATAGGGATTTAATTAAATATAGTGAGGCATATTTGTAAATATTCTTGAATGTAGGAGAATATGAGAGATTTAGGATAGTTGAGAGATTGAGGGATTTTAGAATTAATTGTAAATCTCAGATTAGGAGTTAGTTCATGATTTTGTGGATTAGAGAGGATCCTTAGAGATAAAGAAGAGATTTTAGGATTTTGTTGAGAAGTTTATGGATCTAAACCAGGAATTGGTTGTAGAATCCTTTTGTATAAATGCAAGCCAAAAATGCAGAGAAAAGAGGTTAGCTAATTAGAGAGTGTGAGTTAGAGGTTTGATTGTAAGCCTATGGGCAAATTGTAAAACAGAGGCCATTGACATTAGAGAATCAGGCTAGAGAGAAACAGAGAGTCTCAATATGTAATCATTTTTTTATATATGCATATACAGAGATTTAATTCCAAAATTGTATAAATGTGTGGTTTGAGCATTGACTGATAAATTATGTGTGAATCAGAGGTTTGCATAGTATATGTATGCATGCGAAGTTCGGCAGAACACAGAGAAGAAAAGAATGATACAGAGGAATGTAATGGATCGCTGAACCGATTGAAGGATCAAGGTAAAGCTCTGAAGGGACAGTGATTAGAGAGCACGTGAAGTTAAGCTCAGAAGGGAGTCACGCAGCAGAACATTGGAAGGATGAGAACCCCGAAGTAACCTAAAACCACAGAAGAACTAAAGAAATGGTGTAAAATATTAATTGAAGAGAAGAGCGAAGAATTGAGGTGTTGGTGCACAGGAGTCGGATCTAATAGATCAACGACCAGGATAAGTCGCAGCGAATAGAGCAAATGGTATCACATCACAACATATCATAGGAGTAATGATCCCCAGCCTTAAGCGATTGCGATTGCGATATGTGATGTCAATGCTGACCGTTGGATCAGTGCTTTGATCAACGATGGAAGATCATCGATTATTCCCGCATCGCAATATTTCTTTTATGAGGAATGAACCTTGGGCCTTAAGAAAGTGTAAAGTGCAACATGCGAAGTCTGATGCGATCGATGATTAGATCGCATCGCAATATTCCATAGTAGATGTACCATGGGCCTTAACAATTGCGATTTACGATTGCGATAGCTATGGATTAATGGAGTAAATCAATGGTCAGGAAATAAATGTATAAAGGTCGTGGAATGAAGGAAAGTGTGATCGCATCCCGCAGATTGGGAGTTCCAATGCTAAGTTCTTAAGAGTTGAAATCCCACGATTGCAATAAAGGAAGCATTGGAAAATGTGCAAGGTAGAGGAAAAGCGGAAAAGGTAAGTTACGTATGCTTTATGAAAGATTTCTATTATAAAAGGTTTATAATAGAAATAAAACCGATAGAAGGTTTTGTGGGTAAGACCGTATATAATCAAAGTAAAGTGTGGGGGTTTGGTTTATATGCGCGGTGCATAAAGTTTAATGAAGGTGATCCGAATGGAAAATGGCATCAACCCATGGTATTCATCCACCCATGGAATTTACCCATGGTATTGTAAGTGGCATCCACCCATGGTATTTATCCACCCATGGTATTGTAAGTGACATCCACCCATGGTATTCATTCACCCATGGTATTTTCCCATGGTATTGTGACATCCACCCATGGTATTCATTCACCCATGGAATTGACCCGTGGTATTGTGACATCCACCCATGGTATTCATTCACCCATGGAATTGACCCGTGGTATTGTGACATCCACCCATGGTATTCATTCACCCATGGAATTGACCCATGGTATTGTAACTGAAAAATACTATAAGTAACAAGTCGCATTTTGTAAAAGGACAGTTTGTCCACCACAATGTAGTCCTTACAGTTATTATCTGTTTTAATAAAAAGTTTCTTTGTGGTTTGGTTTATTGGGCATTCTCCTCTTTTTCTTTTGGCATTTCAATTTTTCAGATCTTAGGGGCCTCCCCGCAAGATCCAGATCAGAAGGTTTAATGAAGAGGGTGTATAAGTCCCGATGAAAGGATTCGAAGCGTTAAACTGTGGTTAGTTTATGAAATCATTCCGCAGAGATTCTATTAAGGGGTCCTTAAACCTTAGTTCATGAATATTTGATCCGATAGGTCATTAAAATTCCCGGGGCAAATAGATATATGCATTTCATATGCATATTGTGGGTATACGGAGGTATTTCTTGTGTCAAATCTCCTCAACACCCTTGTGGTTAGGCCCTTCTTGTTTGGCCGAAGGGTAGATCCCTTTTGATTTATCTGCCTGGATTTTTCCCGTGGATGTAACGGCCACCCAGTGTCTGTGAACCACCCTTAAACATAAATAAATTAAGGATAAACTTTATATATAATTGATTTATATGATTTTAGTTTCCTTTTTCTCAAATTTTGATGTAAAATTTGTATTCCTAATGTAATTGGGTTTTATTAGAATTTAGCATATATATAATTTGGTTTTCTTTCAATTTAAGTGTTAAATTTTAATTAATTTAGAGTTTGTTCTTATTAACCTCACATTAAGATAGATCATATTATTTTTTGAGAGCACTATATCTAAAATATGTTCCTTAAGACCTAACATTGAGGATCACTTTGTCTTCCAATGCACTCTCTATTACGATATTATAGAATAGTTCATTTATCTCTTAAGAGAGTAGGCTTAGTTCTCTCTAGACACTCATGACTTATGAGGCTTAGAGATTCTTAGCTCTATTTCTCCATGAGATGTTCAACCTTCTCTAATGACTTACTTGAAGCTAGTTTCCAAAATAAAGATGCACCATGTTGGTTGCCACTAATTTCCAATTCTTTAAAACCAATAGAAAGGGGTCTTTGACCAACTTCCACGCTCATGTGATGGACATATAAGGTATCATAGACCTAATGACTACCATAGTCTCATGCCCATTAGGCACTTCTTTGAGACTTTTAATATTAAAAGCCCTTCTTCAAATCATAATAGATTTTGACCAAAGAACATTCTTCTTGTTGAGCTTTCTCATTACTCTCAATCTCATTCAACTAAAACTTCTTAATTATTATTATTATTATTATTTTAATTTTCTTTTTTGTGAGATATTTATATTTTCCTTTCATCTTTATATATCGAATTCTTTAACATTTTATAAATTAGTTTTTATTTTAAATAGATATTAATATTTAAATTTATCCCACTAGACTTTGAATTCACAATGAATGGATATGATGTTAAGGAATTCCTTTTGAAAATGTCATCGTTTCAAATGTTCCATGAATGAGTTGACCCAAAAAAAATAAAAATTAAAATAATAGACATTAATTAAATAAAAATTAATTAATAATACATTATTAAAAAAAATTGCTTACAAATTTTGATTTTTAGTTATGTGTGACTGTATTATGTTGCAACTTGTATCTATTTATTATTTTGCTTAATTAATTAAATATAGGACAAGAATTTAAATTATTTATAATTTAATTTAATTTAAATTTTAAGATTATTAAACATTGAAATTAGTTGATGAGATTATGAGGAATACAATATATAAAAATAAGGAGATTTAGGAAAAGCACATCACAGAGGAAATCTAGAAGAGAGAGAAACAATATTAAAGAAGAAAAAATAAATAATTAAGTGCGAGCTCAACAATATGAGGATAGGGGATAGTGAAAATGTTCAAGAATGATATTTAATAATGACACATTCGTCAGTTGTAATATAAATTTGGAAAAAGACTGGTCACTAAAAAGATTTTTTTTTGGTTAATTCATTTTCTTCCATTAGATCATAAATCATGCATACATCTCATATCAAACAACCTCCTCACTGTTGTGGCTTATCTCAAGGGAAACCAAAGAACGACAATGGATATGTCACTATCAATCCTCTATCTATCAAAATAAGCAAAAATAACCTATTAGTTGGGCATCACTATGCCAAGATAGATGTCTGGTACCATTAACAAAATCGTTACATATTATTTGTTGGATAATACTATCATACAATATATTATGAATGAAAATAAAATAAAGTTCCACGATCGTAAATAAAACAGAAAACTTGTGCATTCATCAATCATTGGGCGTTGTTGCCAAGGTCAGATCTTGTGTGCTTGCGCCTATTGGAGAGTGATGCTCACACTAAAGGTGCCTCTTGATGTGGGCTAGCTGAGCATCCAATTTGACCAAACATGAGCACTAGTGCCTTTGAATCCATTGGATGTCATTGAGGCAGACTATAATTTCATTGTGATTCTCATGTTTGTCTTTGACAAAGTGGCCCAACTGAGTTTTCATTTTCCAATGAAGGGTGATGGAATGAAGATATTAGCTCCTACACCCCTTGTTATGGCCAATTCAAGAACTTATCTAGACACCTAAGCTTGAATTTCATAATCTGAATGGGCCTAGGACTATGTAGCTATCAAGGCTTCAAGGTGTTGGATTTCCTCTTAAACTTCAGGAGGGGTGTGAGAGACGTGAATTTCAGCAACTGTCTAATCTTGGGAATAGGATTTAGGTTTGCTTAAAAAACCATGTCCTCTAGACCCACACCTTGGGTGAATTATTTGCCTTGGAATTTCACTTAGAGAGGATCAAAACCCTACATTAAGGATGTCCACAGAAGGGTGTGGGGTAATGGATATGCTAGGGAGGGTTGGCATAGATAAGACTGGTGGGGGAACTATTGAGAGTGACCTAACATAGGAACAAGTACTAAAGGAGCAAGATAGATAAATGAAGGGTGAAATAGATTTGGATGAAGGAGAGAACCAACAGGATAAAAACATTAGTAAAGTCCGTAGAGAATTTGACCTCAATGGTATAGCTCAAGATCCTAGACTCAAGAATAGAAAACAAAATAGGAAACAAAAAACACCAACGTGAGGCTATGACCAACAATATTTTACCAGCTTATGAACTATGTGCTTTCTCCTGTCATTGTATGTTGGTTACTAATGTTGATTCCCTCACTGAAGTATGCTCAGTATTCTCTCTTGCACCCTAAAGATCACAAACATGTAGATAATTTTCCAAGAAATAATGTAATGAAAACAATGGAGGTACGATCTAGGAGGGTTTGGGCCTTCCTACACTAGAGCGACGAGGAGCCAAATTATGAGGGGGAAATCCCAATTGTTGTCTGCCAAAAATGCAAAACTGATAGAAAATGGTGTAGGATGCTCAAATAAGAAAGGAAAACATGGAGTGCGCAGGGGTTACGATATTAAGTTGTTGTGGTGTCATGACTCGTAGGATGTGTGATTGCATAGGGAGATTTGGTCATGCCTTCCTCCTCTTTAATGTCTTGATAGGCAGTGGGGTGGTAGGTCTTCTCTTCTCCCCCTCTCTCTGCTGGCTCATTTTCTAACACCCCCATTGGGGCCACTAAAAAGAATTATTAGAGTACTTACATAATTTTTTAAGACATGGAGTATGTATATATATATATATATAGGTGTGGCTATGACTCGGTATCTTATGTATAAGAAGAAACAACATGGAGGCTGAGAGGTATCCTAAAATTTCTTCTAACTATAGCCAAAATCCCCACCTTTAGCTCAAGCGGGGATAACGTAAGTATACCAATCTTGGTTGGACCATTGCAGGATAAGGAGAAGATCATTATGCATAATAAGAATAATATTGGAAATATTGTTACATCAAAATTTAAGGAGATATTGTGGGGTGATAAAGAGTTAGAAGGAAAAAGGAAACTAGGATATTATAAGGATGTGATTAACCATAATCTTAGAATAAAAACTATCTCTCTATCTTGACTAATGTTAAGAAAAAAAATTAAAATTGTTAAAAGAAGAACAAATTCTCATGAGCTTCATAGTGAAAGTAGATGTTGGTCAATTCCAAAAATACTAGGGATGAAAAAGTGACACCTTTGTGACATTAAGAGGGTTGAATATGAAAAACACTTTTTTCTTAGATTATCCATCTTATACTCAAATTTGGTCTAATTTTCAAAACCTTTTTCACACAACCAACCTTCTTGACCTTTTGAGTTAGCAAAAATATGGCGATCTTGGATTAATTCTCTCAATGCTTTTTTATCTTACAAATAAAATTATAAAGAATTTCGAGTAGTCTCTTACCTTCTTAAGGTCATATAGACCATATTGGTTTTAGTGGATGTTAATCATCATCATCATAAATTTTAGTATGGAAAATTGGTATTAAAAAAAAATAATGTTTCTTGAAGATTAGTATGTTAATTTTCTCTAAAACATAATATATATGTTTGGCCCTAAGATTTGGAATAAATTGTATGGTTGTAGATAACATGTAATTCTTCTGCAACATCATTATTCCATATTTTTTAATGTTATATATATGTGTGTGTGTGTGTGTGTGTGAAAAAAGTCGTAATTTTCATTCATAATAATGTAAATTATATTATGCAGATTCATTCAAATGTGTTGTTGTAGCAGTCTATAGACCCCCTTGTTTGTCATTCAAAATATGTCTATATCATCATATGATTATTCTATACATAGGAAATGAAATTGTCCTTTAAAGTCTTCAACCTTTTACATAATTCAAAAATATGAGTTTTGTCATTCCTTCCTTGGATAGATCAAAATTGGCCCTGAGAATGATTTTTGATACTTGCCTAAACATACAAAAATGTTGCATCAAAAAATACATTATGATTGCAAAATGTGATCTAGTGGACCCCCTTTCATGAAGGGTTTGTGATAGAAGTCAGATTGAATTCCTTCTCGGTTTTATATTATAACCCATTGTCAATAATCCATCTTAAGACCCTCCATATACAATGGGTATGTCTGCATGATTATGTTCCTGTATACATGGTAACATGAAAATACATCATAAGAAAACTTGATTCGCAAAATTTCTTCCAGTAAAACCATCAAACGTAAATTTAAGCATCTTTGTGTTCCATTGAACCAACTGATAACATTCATAGAGTCCATGAAAAAGTTGTATAAATCTACATCCCTGTTCAATGGAGAAATGCATTAGAAGATTCAAAGCCTAGTTAGCTCTAGAGAGTTGTTTGTTCCCAATCCCAAGCCCATAAATAGTGCAAAAAAATGGTTTTGTGAGAGATAAAGTACAACCCTGCCTACACATTACTACTAGGACCCTGGCTTACCCCATCAAAGAAAGCCTGGAGTTGAGAGAAGTCAATGGGTTCTTCCCTTGAAACCGAAGGGCCTTGAGGTTTTGTTGATTGTGGTAAAAGGGAGAAAATAACTATCACATTAGCTACAATTCTATCAAGAGTTGTGGATTTTTCTTGAAAGATAGATTTATTGATTGTTATCCATAATCCCCAACATATGAGGAGGGGAATTGAAGCATAATATTTGATAATCATGTCTTGAGTCCAAACTTTCCAAGCAACAACAAAAAATCCCCCTGCCAATGTCTTCTCAAGCCTAGATGATTGTGCTCGTCATTTCATACCCCTTTTGAAAAAGAAAAATTTACAAATAGGTGCATCATAGATTCTTCATCATTCTTTCATAGGGTACACCAATTGGGCCCCTTAAGGTGCCTGTTCTTGATATTATCCCAAGAAGATAATTTATTCTTCCTTAAACGCCACATGAGGAGATGAGATTTTGCTGGACTCTTGAGTTTCCAAAGGTATTTCCACGACCATACCTGTTATCCCCCAACACGATCAAAGATGAGGTGGAGATATCCAAATTTGGGAGTATAATCCAAAAAAGGAGAGAAATTCCATTGAAGCTCATCATTATTTTCTATCATCTTGATATGAGAGAACCAAAGCTTAGTTATATAGTCATTCCAGCTATTGGCGAAGGTGTTCGAATTGCATAGCTACCTCACCAAGGCCCAACCTTGTTGCCAAATATTTGTAGAAAGCATGTCAGAGACTTGATTGAGAGTAATAACCCCCTATATATATAAAGGTGTGGCTATGAATAGGTATCTTATGTATAAGAAGAAACAACATGGAGGCCAAGAGATATCCTAAACTTTCTTCTAACTCTAGCCAAACTCCCCATCTTTAGCTCAAGCGGGGATAGCATAAGTATACCAATATTGGTTGGACCATTGCAATATGGAGAAGATCATTATGCATAATAAGAATAATATTGAAAATATTGTTACATAAAAATTTAAGGAGAAATTGTAGGGTGATAAAGAGTTACAAGGAAAAAGAAAACTAGGATATTATAAGGATGTGATCAATCACAATCTCAGAATAAAAACTATCTCTCTATCTTGACTAATGTTAAGAAAAAAAATAAAATTGTTAAAAGAAGAAAAAATTCTCATGAGCTTCATAGTGAAAGTAGATGTTGGTCAATCTTCAAGAAAAAGATTTAAGAATGTTACTATTACTGATTCACCCCCCCTCTCAGTAATTCGTTATTCCAACAATTGGTATTAGAGCCACGTTCCTTCAGTAACAGTCTAACCACTGGAAGGTAGATCTATAAGGAATTATGTCTAGGCAAAAGAGTCAATATCCTTACTCAAGAAGAGTACCAGTCTTTGACAGGACAAACTATGCCTTTTGGAAAGTAAGGATGGAAGCGTATCTTATGTCCCTAGGAGTAAATTTTTGGACTTCAATGCTAGTAGACTACAATGTCCCTAATATTCCTCCCACTAATGCAGATGGTAAAAAAATGTATGGAAATAATGCTAAAGCCAAGAATTCCATTCTCTTTGGTCTTAGTCAATCAGAACTTGTAAAGGTTATGCATTGTAAGTCTGCTAAGGATGTGTGGGTAAAGCTTAATCAAATTCATGAAGGAGATGAAAAAGTCAAGCAGGAAAAAATTCAAACCTTCAGAATGAGGTTTGAGATCTTGAGAATGAGTGAAGATAAAATCATAGCAGAATAATTCCTTAGAGTTGATGAAGTAACCAATATGATTAGAGGACTTGGTGAAGAGGTTAAGGAAGAGATGATTGTTCAAAAAACATTAATATCTTTGCCTATGATATTTAATGCCAAAGTCTCATCTAATGAAGCAATGACTAATTTAAAGGATCTCAAGATGGACCAACTGCGTGGTACTCTCCCATCATATGATATGAGAGTAGGTAGAGAGAATTCTAAACATAAGGAAGAAACCTTCAAAGTATCCAAAAATGCCAAGGAGCACAAAGATCATCAAGACTACTCCAGTTGTGAATCAGATAAGGAGTTCGCTCAATTAGCCAAGAAACTAAAGCGTGGATCAGGAAAATATAAAGGGAAGTTTACCTTTAAATGTTTTGACTGTGGAAGTGTAGGACATTTTTCGTCCACATGCCCTGACAAAGAAAAGGTTGAAAAGGGAGATAATAAAAAAATTGGAAACAAATCTCAGAAACATCAGAAGAAAAAGTTCTATAAGAAAAATGGGTTCTACTCCAAAGAGGATAGCTCAGCACCAGAGTCAGATAGTGAAAACTCTTTGGAGGATGATTCAGATAAGTATTTACTTATGGATTTTGGAATAGACTCCAAGAAACAAAGCCTTATTGACTCTAAAGAGGAAGAAGAAGACGAAGAAGAGGGAGTATTGGACCTTGAAGGGGAACTCATCAATGCTCTTGACAAGTTGAAGAAAGCAAGGAAAAAGAATAAGAAACTAAAGGAAAAGCTACAACGTGCTGAAGAAGGCATGTATAACTTTGATAATGAGGAGTTTGTTTATCAAAAATAAAACTTGAAGAAGCTATTAAGAGCAAATATATTTTAGTCCTTCTACTAGAAGAAAAATAAGGAACATGTGAGAAACTAGAAGAAGAGAACAAGAAATTAAAATAGGAGCTGCTCAAGATAAGGAAGGAAACGATCTCAAAAACATGCAAAGATGAAATTTTGTCTTTGAAAGTTAAACTAGAAGAAGCTAAACGAAAGGAAGAGGTTCTTCAAGATTTGATCCATGAATGGGAAGAGAATTTTCTGAGTCTTCAAGTAGAGGTTTAAATGAAGAGGGAATAAAGACCGAAAAGGGCTTAAATGAAAATTTTGCAGAAGGCACAAGGAAACTAGATCAGATTCTAAATAGCCAAAGGCCCTCAGGAATCAAAACAGGTCTGGGATACTCAAAGACACAAGAATCCTCTATGGAGAAGATAAACTTCAGGTCCACAAGATTTGAAGAACCACAGAGCTATGCAAAGAAGCATAAAGAAAGAATCAATGAAGACAAAAGAGCAATAGGGAAAAGAGGAGATCACCAATGGAGAATGAGTCATACAACCATACAACCAAGGTACCTTCATGAAAAAAATCATAAGAGTTATTTTATGGTCATTATTATAAGTGCCATATCTTTGGACATAAAGTTGTTGATTGTAGAAGGGCCAAAGTTGAAACAAATGAAAATCCCAGATATAATAAGTATCATAATTTTAGATCTCAAAACTCTCCTCTCAGAGATCAAAATGTCTTCTCTCCCCTGTTAAGAGAAGTAGAATACTTCAAATATAATAATTTTTGGCACAAAGAAAGTGAGTTCAGAATCAAGTTTGAACACCTATCTAAGTTAAAAAATATTAGACAGTCAGCTATCCAAAAGGTTAAGGGCAGTTGGAAATTAAATACTAAAAAGAGCATGCAATGTGGACTTGCTCTATCAGCCCACAATCATGAGAGCAGATGGTATGGAGATAATGGTTGTTCCAAGCATGTGGTTGGGGATAAAAGAAAATTTCTATTGCTAAAAGAAAAGGACAAAGGAAAAAATGTCACCTTCAGAAACAATGCTCCAGCAAGAATTAAGGGTAAAGACATAGTTAGTCTTCATCAAAAGATAAAAGCACAAAATGTGTTGTATGTGGAAGGTCTCAAGCACAATCTGCTTAGTGTTAGACAAATGTGTGATAATGGCTATGATGTAACCTTTTGATCCAAGGATTGTGAGATCCGCAACATGAAGAATGGAAATCTGGTAGGAAAAGAAATCAAAACCCACAATAATGTATATGTGTTTGATAATTCCAGAGTTAAATACTATTTAAGCAAAACAAATGAAGCACGGTTGTGGCACAAGAGGCTTAGCCATATGAATTTTGACAGTTTGATAAAAGTTAGCAAGCTGGGAGTTGTGAGAGGATTACCAAGACTTTCAAGGCTTGATAACTCAATCTGCAAGTCATGCCAATTTGGAAATCAGGCTAGGACTCATTTCAAGTCAAAATAATTCTCCTCATCTATACCATTGGTGCTCATTCACACAGATATTTGTGGCACAACTAGAGAAAAAACCCCAAAAGGAGAAAGGCATTTCATGCTGCTCATTGATGATTTTACCAGGGCCACTTGGATTGTGCTGTTAAAAGAAAAGTAGGAATCATTTAATCATTTAAAAAAATTTAAAGCTCAAGTAGAAAATGAGAAAGACTTAAATATAAAATGCTTAAGATCATACAATAGAGGAGAGTACACTTCAAGAGAGTTCGAAGAATTTTGTGAAGATCATGGCATTAGAAGGCAGTATTCAATGGCTAGAACTCCACAACAAAATGGATTAGTGGAGAGAAAGAAGAGAACAATCCAGGAAATGGTCAAAGAAATGTTGGATGAAGCAGATGTGTCTCACATCTTCTAGGGAGAAGCAACACATGAAGCAATGTATCTGTCTAACAAAAATCAACTTAGGACTAATAGTAATAAAACTCCATATGAGTTGTGGAAGGGAAGACTTGCATCAGTTAAACACCTCAAGGTGTTTGGGAGAAAGTGATTTATCAAAAGAAATGATAAGAATCCTAGAAAGTTTGACTCTCGCGCTGACGAGGGAATATTACTCGGGTACTCTGCTCGAAGTAAAGGATATAAGTGTTACAACAAGTGGACAAAGAAGATTGAGGATTGCATTGATGTGATAGTAGATGAAATAGCTTCACAACCTGAGTCCTCTAAAATAAATATGAACTCATATGGTGAAGAAAATCTAGATATGAGGTCTGCAGATCTAGAATAAATAGATTCAAATAGTGAAGGCGAGGAAGCAGGCACAACTCCAAGGCCAAAGACACCTTCCAAGTATGTATAGAAAGAACATCCTGAGAGTCAGATACTTGGATATCAAATACATGGTGTTCGTACCAGGAGGAAACTTGTTGGCAATACATGTAATGCAAGTCTAGCTCTGTTGTCACAGATTGAACCCAAGAATATCAGCCAAGCAAGTGAGGACAAGTTTTGGGTGAAAGCTATGAATGATGAACTTGATCGGATTGAAAAGAATGACACTTGGGAGCTTGTTTCAAAGCCTAAAGAGAATTTTTTTTGGAACCAAATGGGTTTTCAAAAACAAGCTGAATGAGTAGGGTCAAGTAATAAAGAACAAGGCTCAATTGGTTTGGAAAGGGTATGTCCCAACAACGAGAAATTAGTAAGGAATATTATGTTTCACGGATATCCTCATGTGCGAATGTGTGATGAATTAATCATTGTAGGTTGAGAATTTTGAAAACACGCTCACTTCATATGACATTGATTTATGGAGTAATTTAATTCGTGGACAAAATCCAATGGACAATTTTGAGCCTAAGTTCATGAGGAATTGATGTCATACATTTATCAAGGATTTACATTTAGAAATTTTGATCGATTTTAAGTTTAACTATGGGCTTAATTTTGTTAGGACAATAATGTTTTCATAGAAATTGGATGTTTTTTATTTTGCAAAATTTTAATTTATAAGTGTTTTAATATAGATTTTCAAGGTAGAAATAGATTTAGTTTCCTCAAAAACCCAAATCACTTAAAATTCTATGATTTGACAACAATAATGTGAATTTCCAAAAAATTCAACCAGTTTTTCATAGAACTTATCATAAACATCTACATTTTTCAGGCGAAAATATCGGTTACTAAAATTTAGATATTTAAAAAGGTTTAACCTTTTGGAAAAATTATCATATCATATGTTATCACTGTAAAAGTTTTTAAAAAATTTGGACAACCCGCATGGTTCCTATGTTTTTGTGTTAGACATGGTCAAGTCATTTTTATGTTTTTAGAGTCTAAGTCATAGGGTTAGAGTCTCATTTCCATCATCAAATAAAGTTCAACAACTTTGTTTTGCCCCTTATGGATCCCATATGATGTTTTAAATTTCATGTGTCTGGTCATTTCAAAAATTTGAACGCGCTATGAAACTGTCTAAGCGTTTTTGTAGCGCAAAGCCCTGAAATTACACTACATGCGCTACGAAATTGGGGATTCGTAGCTAGTCATTTTCGTAGCACAAAACCCTGAATTTACACTAGATGCGCTATGAAATCGGGGATTCGTGATCAATCATGTCTAGCTGTCAAATCCACCAGAATCCGTTAAATCTTCATCATTAGGTGTCAGTCCACGAACCTTTCCTCTCACATGCAACCATTCATATCCATCATTAGATTCGTTAGGGTTCATTTTTCATTATTCATTTTAAATTTCAAAAAAGATTAGTTGATCTTGGTCATATTCGAGTTGATCTTGGTCATATTCATGCAAGAGACACTTGGTGCTGTTCTTGGTCCAAGTAAACAAGCCCAGGGTGAGCAGAAACCAGAGTTCTTCCGCAGGGTTCAAGCGAGGCAGTTCTTCATCAAATTCAAGCGAGGCAGTTCCTAAATTAAGCAAGGCAGTTTTCTTCCAGGTTTTCTGTCTACAGGGATTTCAAAGGAAAAATGTCAGAAGAAAGAAGAAATCACAGGTCAGGTTGATGTCTGAGAATGGAACCTGAAGGCTTAGATGCTCTCACGAAAGATAAGTCAGTTGAAGAAGCCTTCAAAAATGCAGGTTGTTGGAGGTTCTGTGAGAAACTACAGGGAGGACATAACCAAGTGACCAAAGAATTTGCTATAAATTTCACAGGTTCACATACAAAGGTTGGAGTTTTAGATTTGCAAATTTATCCTGAAATTATATCTTCAGTGACAGAAATTCCTAGAGGTCAAGAAAGGTGGTTTAAGAATTTCAAGTTTGAAATGGCACCCTACAAGATATTCTTGAAGCCAGAATTTGTAGACACGGATTTAAATTTAACTAAAGCAGTGTCAAGGGGTTATGTCAAAGATACATATGCCAACCTACTCTCATGCATACAAAGGTACTTCACCTGTGAAGGAAGATACCACAAGGTGTATTCTTATCATTTCAAACTCCTATTGCATTTCACTGGGATAATCTCTCTAGATCTACCTTTCTTTCTGTTTCGAAGTTTAGGCAAGATGTCTGATAAAATACAATTGAAGAAAGAGGCATGTGAAACTTCATTGTTCCATCATGGCTTAGTTAAATTAATTATCTTGCATGAACTTCAGAAGGTAGATAGAGAGTGGCCTGCATTTCTCTTTATGTCTGGTTTTAGAGTTGAAACAGGGTTTAGCCCTAGGGCTAAGGAAATATCATCACCAGAGACTAGTTACCTTGCAGCAACAAGGTCAAGCAGGTTTGTTAAACTGAAGGCCAGAAAGTGAGTTAAGGAGCCAGTGACTGTTCAAGAAACTCCTCAACATTCATAGAAGAAGAAAGATCAAATTAAGGAAGCAACACAAGAGCAGTCCATTGGTGAAACAGTCCAGAGGAGGGTAACTAGAAGTCAAATAGCCAAAGAAAAGGGTAAAACAGTGGTCGTTGATGAAAGCCAAGTCTCAAAAGGTAGTTTGAATGATCTTCTTCAGGCTATTAACATTGAAGAGTCCCCTCTGGTCCAACCAGACTTCATTGAATTAGGTGAGGGAAAGTAAAAAAAGATGAAATCCTCTGAAAAATTACAGTTTTATGATCAGGTTTCAGAATTTGTCTTCAAGCCTAGAAGGCCTGTGACTAGGTGGTCAAAAAGGTTACAAGAGGCAGAGCTGAAGGTAGAGGAAACAAGGGAGATATTAGGTTTTTGTGAAGAGCCCATGGTTCCACATCACCCATGCACGAAGATGGCAGAAACAGAGTAGTCAATACTCAAGAAGAAGAAAATAGCTATAAGGAAGTTAAGAAGAAATTGAAACTTGCCAATCTTGAGATTGCTAAACTTAAGAAAAGGGAAAGGAAATATGTAGCTGAGAAGGCCAAATTCAATAGAATGAAGGCTCTATGGGAAGCTGAAAAGGCTTCAAAACCTCAAGTAGTTAGCAGAAAGGCTCAATACTTTACCTGGACTGTCCTTGCAATCAAGAACGCAAGGTATGTGAGATGGATCAATGGCAGACTAAGAACTAATATCAAGAGGATGAAAAGACAAATTGAAGACCTTGAAATTCAGTTGAGCAAGTCTGGAGATCAGCCTCAGCACAAATGAATAGGGCAGTAAGTGACCAAACCCTAATACAATTTTGGTTGAAACAAAGACATAACGTTTTGAAGATTTTTCGAGGATGGGGAATGTTAAGTATATATGGCATATGTACCTAATGGAACAGCTATAAAGAATCCTTAGAAAGAAAATTTTTGGATGAAAACTGTGTAAATTGATTCACGCAGCAGTTTCGTAGCGCGCTGCGAAACTGTTGTAGGTGACATACACAGCAGTTTTGATGTTTTGATCAATTCTCAAAGGAAAGAAGCGGTTATTTTTTGGAGAATGATGTTGCTGGAGAATGTGAGGAGGTGACTTATGAAAGTTTAAAGCTCAATCAAGGGAAAAACTCAAAGGATAAAGGATATATGGAAAAGTAAAGTTTTGCACCACAAAAACAACAG
Organism: Pinus tabuliformis; assembly: GCA_031772625.1. Lineage (NCBI taxonomy): Eukaryota > Viridiplantae > Streptophyta > Pinopsida > Pinales > Pinaceae > Pinus > Pinus tabuliformis. The sequence goes on along the minus strand of CM062808.1, from coordinate 585,349,544 downwards.
TCAGTTTCGTAGCACATCCATATTGACCTACTTCATGCACTTTCAAGGAGTTTAATGTTTCCACAAAGGAAAGAGCAGGTTTCTATGTCTAACTTAACATATGTTACATGATTAAAGGGGTTAGTTTTGTCATCAGAAGATTCGAGGAACATCGTTGAAGACCAAGGCTATAGTGCAGGGGACATATTCCTAGTTTTCAGGGCAGATAAAGGAGAAGATATTAAAGGCCAGCAGGAGGGTTATGGACATTACCAAGGTCGAAGTTAAGGAGGAGCAGCTGTCAAGCATTGAATTTAATTCCTAGATTAGGTTTTTTTTATCATAATAAGGAGTTGTACTCCTAATTGTATTAGGACTCTAAGACAGTCAGTTAACTGTTACTTGTAATTAATAGTTTGTTTTAGGTATGAATAGGTGTCAAGCTAGGAAATTCGAATTCCTCTCAAGTTGGATCAGGGAATCCAAGATTGTAATGATGACTCTATAAAAGAAAAGAGGTGGAATTCCTCAGGGCTGGCAATTTTCAAAAGTAACAAGCACACTGTGTTATTGTAGTAGACTGTATGTTTTCATGTTAATACAGAGATATTGGCTTCACTACTCAGGATTCAAAGAGGATTTTTAATGTTTGATTTTCTCATGGCTTTCTTCATTTACTTACTTGCAGTGGTATAAACACATGTTACTTAGAATTCATTGATAATGCTCTAACTTCCTTCATGTGTTTATAAACTGTGTTCCTTGCACTATGTCTCTGTTTTGCTAATATATTAAGACTCTTTATGCCCTGACTTCCATGTTAAGCTGATCTTGCTGTTGTACTGAAACATACTTTGACTCCATAGCCCAATAAATGTTTGTTGATTGGCATTTCAACCATTTATACATTTTTGTTTGAATTTTCCATAGAGTTAGCCATCTAATCTTCCAATTAAAATCTTTAACCCAGTGAGAGAGCCCTCTCAGGTTGAGGAGGCTAAGCCTCAGCCAAAATATTGGTTTGAAATAGTTACTCAAAGTCTTCCTGATCAGCAGCCTATCAGGGTCTAGTTTTGTGATAACATTTTGGTGCGTCTGTCGGGAGCCTGAAGATTACTCATTCCCGAAATCAAGAAGCTGAACTTCTGAAGGTAGCAGGAGCTCAGATAACTTTTCGAGGCTACAATCTACCTTGGTGACTCCATATATTTTCAAAGTTTTAAAGGTGGCTTCAAGAAGGAGATACACATGGAGCAATCCTGATCCCAATCCACCTACCATTGGAGACAACCCTAACACTGCTTCACGAGCAAGTCAAATATTTTCAGAAATATCAGGTACTCCATCTCATTCAAAATATTTTCTCTCTGAATTCTCAAGAAGTCCTGAAGACAAAAAAGTTGATGATAAAATTCATGAAGTATTGTTTAGATCAGAAAATGAAGAGGAACTCATTGGTATTATCTTAGACTTGCAAAGGAGAGGAATTGATACCTCAGCCCTAGTATCACAAGAAGACAAAGAAGAATTTTGGGAAGTTGTTACCTCTGAGCTACTGTTAGAGAGAGAAGCTTTAGATAAACTGAAAGAACTTGACCCTTTTGAAGTCCTGCTGAAATCTAAAGTTGGTTTACCTCTTCCAAATTGGAGTTCATTTTTTAGTGGTTTACAGAGGCCAAGCAGCCCTCCTCATATCAGTTCCTCATCTTTTGTTTCTGCTATTCCTAGTGGCTTTCAGAAACCAAGCAGCCCTCCAAACATCAGTTCTTCATCCTTTGTTCCTTTTATTCCTGTAACTATTGTTCCTCCTTTAATCATGGCTGCACCTGCTAGGTATGCTCCACTTGTGCTCCGTACTGTTTTGCATGACTTGCCTAGCAAATATGCTGATAGGATCCCTACTTGGGGTAGTGATGAGAAATTACAGCCAAGGAACATGTAGATAAGTTCAATGATTTTGCTGACAGAGAAGAAGTCGATGATGAGGATGTCAAATTAAGACTGTTTGCACAAAGCTTCATTGGTGAAGTTAGAAAATGGTTTAAAGCTCTTACACCAGGAAGCATTCGAAATTGGGTAGAATTTGAAGATAGTTTTCTAAGGAAATGGGGAAATAGAACTAATCCAGTTCAAGCACTCACTGAATATAAAAACCTTAGAAGAGCATCCGATGAGACTGTCCAAAACTTTTAAAAAAGATTCAATAAAGTGTTTAACTCAATTCCAGCTCATTTGAAACCTCTAGAAGCCTTAGCACAAATGAGATATGTTGAAGCATTTGATTCTGACTTTTCTCTTTTGCTAAGAGAAAGAGAATCTCCTACACTTGTTGATATGCAGAATGATGCAGTAAAGGTAGAGGTAAACATGATAGCTGCCAAAAAATCAAAAATGGGAAAAGCTAAATTGAAAGAAGAAGAGAAACCTTCCTCTTCAACTCCTGAAGATAAATTAGACTCAATGATGAAAACAATGGAGAAGTTGATGGATAGGTTAGCTCTTGGAAACACCTCTGCTCCCCCTGTGCAACAGGAACCTCAATTTAGAAACCCTCAATTCAGGAGACCTCAAAACCAACAAAGACCAAGAGAAAATAGGAATCAACAGCCTGATCCTCTAGCGAGACCTCCTTTTCAGCAAAATTTGGTTGATGAAGAAGATGATCCTGAAATCCCTGAAGAATCTATCCATTGTCTTGATGAAGAGATGTTAGGAATTTTCTTGACTAAAGAAGAACATGATGAGTCCGGTTTGACCAAGCAAGGGGAAGAGCCTTCAGATTATTTAAAAGGGTATCAACATGCTATCTTTGAAATGCAAAAACAATACAATCTTAGAAACATAAATGTGCCAATTATTGCAAACAAAGCACAGCCCAAGAAAGATGCTTCAAAGGTTGTTGAAGCCAAGAAAGATACCCCAAAGGTTATTGAAGGTAAGGAAGACTCTCCACTTGGTAAAAAGGACACTCAACTCCCTCCTCCTATCAAAGAAGCTGAAAAATCTGTTTCTGTTTTCAACCTTGAGAATGAAATTTCAAAGATTAAAATATCAGTCCCTTTTAGTGAGATTCTCAAGGTAGATAAATACAGAAGAAAGATTGTAGAGATGTTAAATTCACAACCAGGAGCTGCTGATATCTTAAATGTGCAAGAAGATAATCCTACTATATATTTGGGTCCAAGGTTAGAAGATGATCAAAATGAAGAGTTTCCTCCTTTCTATGTAAGCATTAGTATTCATGATATGACCTTACATAATGCTATGTTGGATTCGGGGGCTTCTCATAATCTCATGCCCAAAGTAATTATGGAGAGGTTAGGATTATAGGTAACAAGACCATATAAGGATTTATTCTCTTTTGATTCAAAAAGAGTCCAATGTATTGGTTTAATCAAAGATGTTGTTGTTGGTCTAACACAAATCCCAGCAAAGACAATTGTTATGGACATTGTTGTGGCTGATATTCTGCCAAAGTTTGGGATGTTGCTATCAAGATCATGGGCAGCAAAAATCAAAGGCACAATGCAGATGGACCTCACCTATGCCACCATTCCTGTTTTTGGTGAACAAAGGAGATTGTATCGGGAGACTAGAATGGCTTATATGGTAAGCAGCAAAGATAAACCTCAGAATTTTCCTATTTATTCATTTGATACTGAACTTGGATCTACCATTCTTTTTAATGAGTCAGTTGATAGTGGACCGGAAGAGATGAAAACAGAAAATCAGCACTCAGTAAATCAGCAAGAAAATGACAAAGAGATGAAGGGATGGTGGTCTTTGTACTTTGATGGATCAACAAGAAAAGAAGGGGCAGGAGCTGGAATTTGGATCACAAGTCCAAGTGATGGGAGTGGGTTTTACTCTTACAAACTGAATTTTGATTGCACGAATAAAATGGCTGAATATGAATCTTTGATTTTGTGTCTAGAAGTTTTGGTAAGAATGAAGGCTCAAAATATTTCCGTTTTTGGAGATTCCAAATTGGTTATTAGACAAGTTGAGGGTGTCTATCAAACAAAGGATGTAAGAATGAGAGCATACAAAAATCTAGTTTTAGATATGTTGGAAAATTTTCAAGCATATTCTTTCACTATCAAAACTAGAGACCAAAACTCCATTGCTGATTCTCTTGCTATTTCGGCAAGTCTGTTTGTCATTCCTATTCATTCTTCTGAGAAATATGAGGTTGAAGTTCGTCATAGACCAACTATACTAGATAATATCACCAATTGGCAGGTTTTTGAAGATGATCAACAGGTAAAGAATTTTATTGAGCTGAAAGAATAATTTGAAAGTACTCAAGTAGATCAACAAAACATGCTTGTTGAGTCTAAAGAAAATTCTGAAGTCTTGCAATTAAAAAATAATTCAATACCAAAGGGTCTTATTCCTCTTGAAAAGTTGTTTGATTAGAATGATGTGTTCAAATCACCAAAGATACAAGTTGATGAAGAGGAAATAGAAAGCTGTAATCTGGGTACATCAGCTTTACCTAAGATGATCAAAATTTCAAAGTTTCTTTCAGCTGATATGAAATTTAAATATATTGAGATGATGAAAAGGTTTGTTGATGTTTTTGCTTGGAGTTATGCTGACTTAAAACAGTATGATCCTTCCATTATTCAGCATACTATTCCTATTAAAGAAAATGAGAAACCTTTCAAACAAAAGTTGAGAAGAATTAATCCCCTTCTCATGCCATTGATTGAAAAGGAGATTAAGAAACTCTTTGATGCTAAAATCATTGTCCCAATCAGATTCTCAAATTGGCTTGCAAATTTGGTTCCGGTTAGAAAGAAGAGTGGAGAAATCAGAATTTGTATTGATTTTAGAAATTTTAATAAGGCTTCATTAAAGGACAACTATCCTCTTCCCAAGATGGATTCAATTCTACAAAATATTGTTGGCTCACAAAGAATGTCTATGCTTGATGGTTTCTCAAGGTACAATTAGATTCTTGTGCATCCGGATGATCAGGAAAAAATAGCCTTCACAACACCATGGGGCACATTCATGTACGCCAAGATGCCTTTTGGTCTCATGAATGCGGGAGCCACTTTCCAAAGAGAAATGGATATTGCTTTTTCTGAAGAAAAGGATAAATCAATGGTTTTTTATCTTAATAACATCACAGTCTTTTCAAAGAAAGAAGAAGATCATTTGAAACACCTAGAGAAAATTCTGCTGAAATGTAGAAGGTTTGGTATCTCTCTTAATCCTACTAAAAGTATCTTTGCTTTAACATCAGGCAAGTTACTCAGTCATATCATTTCTGAAGAAGGAATTAGGATTGATCCTAATAGAGTTAATGCAATTCAAAAGGTAGATCTGCCAAGAAGTAGGAAAGAGATTCAATCTTTTCTTGGGAAAGTGAATTTTGTTAGGCGCTTCATTCCTAATTTTGCTGAGATTGTCAAAGATATAACAAGGATGTTAAAGAAAGGAGTGGAATTTAAGTGGACAGCTGAAGCGAAGAAATCTTTTGAAGAAATCAAGAGGGCACTTACACAAGCACCGGTACTCATCAGTCCAGATTTTTCCAAAGAATTTCTTATTTTTACATTTGCTTCCGAGAATACAATTGTTGGGGTTCTACTACAAAAAGGAAAGCAAGGTATTGAACAACCTATTTCTTTCTTTAGTAGGACATTAGAAAATGCTGAACTGAAGTACAATATTCTAGAAAAGCAAGCTTATGCCTTGGTGAAAGCTATAAAAGATTTCAGAATCTATATTCTGCATTCTCACATTGTGGCATATGTTCCAAGTGCTGTAATAAAAGATATTCTAACTCAAGCAGATCCTGATGGTAAGAGGGGAAAGGGATAGCCAAATTGCTAGAATATGATATAGACATCAAACCAACCAAATTGGTGAAGGGACAAGGCTTGGCAAAGCTAATGACTCAGTCAAATCTGGACTGTCTTGACATAAATCTGAATGCAGAAATCTTAGAAATTTCTGAAAATGAGGAAGAATTTGTCCAAATTGATGAGAAATTCTTGATTTCAGAATGGTATAAGGATGTGGCTTTTGTTCTACAGCATAATAAATCTCCAGCCACTCTAACAAAGTCCAAAGCAAGGTTTGTTAAGTTGAAATCTTTGAGATATTTTGTATATGATCAAAATCTGTTTTGGAAAGATGCAGGAGGAATTTTGCTGAATTGTCTCCTTGAAGAAGAAGCTGATAAAGTTATTGAAGAATTTCATAAAGGAGATTGCAGAGGACATCATTATTGGAAGGCTACAGCAAACAAGATCCTAAGAGCCGGATATTTTTGGCCAACAATGTTTAAGGATATCTACAAGAAGATCGCTGCATGTCATGAGTGCCAAATTTTTGAAGGAAGAAGGAAGCTTGTACCTTTACCTTTGATCCCTATTTATGTAGAAGCTCCTTTTCAGCAGTGGGGGCTAGACTTTATTGGAGAGATACATCCTCCTTCATCAGGGCAGCATCGCTGGATTCTCACAGCAATAGACTACTTCACCAAATGGATAGAGGCGATTCCAACAAGGCAAGCTAATGATTCTGTAATTATTTCTTTCCTAGAAAATAATATATTGTCTCGATTTGGCTGCCCCATGAAGATTATAACAGATAATGCTCAAGATTTCAAGTCTAAGAAAATGATTAATTTCTGTCATCAATATCACATTACTCTTGGACACTCTACAACTTACTATCCGCAAGGTAATGGTCTTGCTGAATCATCAAACAAGAGAATTATTAGAATCATCAAAAAGGTATTGCAGGAGAACAAGAAAGCTTGGCACTTAAAGTTGAAGTATGCCTTATGGGCTGACAGGATATGCACAAAGAGATCAATTGGGACTTCGCCATATGAATTAGTTTACGGTGCCGAAGCTATATTTCCAACATCACTTGGAGTACCGGTAATGAATTTAATTCAAGGACTTGAAGAAGAACCAAATTCCATTCAGAGGAGAATCAACCAGCTGATAGCTCTGCAAGAGAAGAGAAGTGAAGTCTATGACAGTCATCAACATGCTCAGAACAGAATTAAGAGTACATTTGATAAAAATATCAAAGAAGACAGTTTTCAGATTCAAGACAAAGCGCTGAAATGGGAGGCCAGAATTGAAGAAAAGGGCAAGCACGGTAAGTTTGAGAATTTATGGAAGGGTCCTTTTCAGATTGCTGGTTTTCATGGGAACAACACTTATATACTGCAGGAAATTGATGGAGGATCATATGCTGGAGGGCCTGTTAATGGTAGGTTCCTAAAGCATTATCGTTGCTGAAGTATTACCAATTGCTCATGACATTTTATATATTCGTTTATGTCAGTTTTTGCTAATAATGACAAGCTGAAACAAAAATCTTAAGCTCGAGGTGAAGGCCCAAAAAGTTTGAAGAGGATGCTTGTCAACAAAATTTCTGTTTTTATCATAAATGGATAAAGCACTGGAACTGCAGGTTCTTAGTGTACCACAAGGGCACACTATCCCAAGTGGAGTCACTGTTATCACTGTAAAAGTTTTAAAAATTTTGGACAACTCGCATGGTTCCTAAGTTTTTGTGTTAGACATGGTCAAGTCATTTTTATGTTTTTAGAGTCTAAGTCACAAGGTTAGAGTCTCATTTCCATCATCAAATAAGGTTCAACAACCTTGTTTTGCCCCTTATGGATCCCATATCATGTTTTAAGTTTCATGTGTCTGGTCATTTCAAAAATTTGAATGCGCTACGAAACTGTCTAGGCGTTTTCATAGCGCAAAGCCTTGAAATTACACTACATGCGCTACGAAATTGGGGATTCGTAGCTAGTCGTTTTCGTAGTGCAAAACCCTGAATTTACACTAGATGCGCTACGAAATTGGGGATTCATGATCAATCATGTCTAGCTGTCAAATCCACCAGAATCCATTAAATCTTCATCATCAGGTGTCAGTCCACGAACCTTTCCTCTCACATGCAACCATTCATATCCATCATTAGATTCGTTAGGGGTCATTTGTCATTAGTCATTTTAAATTTAAAAAAAGGTTAGTTGATCTTGGTCATATTCATGTTGATCTTGGTCATATTCATGCAAGAGACACTTGGTGTTGTTCTTGGTTCGAGTAAACAAGCCCAGGGTGAGCAGAAACCAAAGTTCTTCTGCAGGGTTCAAGCGAGGTAGTTCTTCATCAAATTCAAGCGAGGCAGTTCCTAAATTAAGCAAGGTAGTTTTCTTCCAGGTTTTCTATCTACAGGGATTTCAAAGGAAAAATGTTAGAAGAAAGAAGAAATCATAGGTCAGGTCGATGTCTGAGAATGGAACTTGAAGGCTTAGATGCTCTCACGAAAGATAAGTCAGTTGAAGAAGCCTTCAAAAATGCAGGTTGTTGGAGGTTCTGTGAGAAACTACAGGGAGGACATAACCAAGTGACCAAGGAATTTGCTCTAAATTTCACAGGTTCACATACAAAGGTTGGAGTTTTAGATTTGCAAATTTCTCCTGAAATTATATCTTTAGTGACAGAAATTCCTAGAGGTCAAGAAAGGTGGTTTAAGAATTTCAAGTTTGAAATGGCACCCTGCAAGATATTCTTGAAGCCAGAATTTGTAGACACAAATTTAACTAAAGCAGTGCCAAGGGGTTATGTCAAAGATACATATGCCAACCTACTCTCATGCATACAAAGGTACTTCACCTGTGAAGGAAGATACCAAAAGGTGTATTCTTATCATTTCAAACTCCTATTGCATTTCACTGGGATAATCTCTCTAGATCTACCTTTCTTTCTGTTTCGAAGTTTAGGCAAGATGTCTGATAAAATACAATTGAAGAAAGAGGCATGTGAAACTTCATTGTTCCATCATGGCTTAGTTAAATTAATTATATTGCATGAACTTCAGAAGGTAGATAGAGAGTGGCCTGCATTTCTCTTTATGTCTGGTTTTAGAGTTGAAACAGGGTTTAGCCCTAGGGCTAAGGAAATATCATCACCAGAGACTAGTTACCTTGCAGCAACAAGGTCAAGCAGGTTTGTTAAACTGAAGGCCAGAAAGCAAGTTAAGGAGCCAGTGACTGAAACACCATTGACTGTTCAAGATACTCCTCAACATTCACAGAAGAAGAAAGTTCAAATTAAGGAAGCAGCACAAGAGCAGTCCATTGGTGAAACAGTCCAGAGGAGGGTAACTAGAAGTCAAATAGCCAAAGAAAAGGGTAAAACAATGTTCGTTGATGAAAGCCCAGTCTCAAATGGTAGTTTGAATGATCTTCTTCAGGCTATTGACATTGAAGAGTCTTGTCTGGTCCAAGCAGATTTCATTGAATTAGGTGAGGGCAAGTAAAAGAAGATGAAATCCTTCTAAAAATTACAGTTTGATGATCAGGTTTCAGAATTTGTCTTCAATCCTAGAAGGCCTATGACTAGGCGGTCAAAAAGGTTACAAGAGGGAGAGTCGGAGGTAGAGGAAACATGGGAGATATCAGGTTTTTGTGAAGAGCCCATGGTTCCACCATCACCCATGCACGAAGATGACAGAAATAGAGTAGTCAATACTCAAGAAGAATAAAATAGCTATGAGGAAGTTAAGAAGAAATTGAAACTTGCCAATCTTGAGATTGCTAAACTTAAGAAAAGGGAAAGGAAATATGTAGCTGAGAAGGCCAATTTCAACAGAATGAAGGCTCTGTGGGAAGCTGAAAAAGCTTCAAAACCTCAAGTAGTTAGCAGAAAGGCTCAATACTTTACCTGGACTATCCCTGCAATCAAGGAGGCAAGGTATGTGAGATGGATCAATGGCAGACTAAGAACTAATATCAAGAGGATGAAAAGACAAATTGAAGACCTTGAAATTCAGTTGAGCAAGTCTGGAGGTTAGCCTCAACACAAATGAACAGGGCAGTAAGTGACCAAACCCTAATACAATTTTGGTTGAAACAAAGACATAACTTTTTGAAGATTTTTCAAGGATGGGGAATGTTAAGTATATATGGCATATGTACCTAATGGAACAGTTGTAAAGAATCCTTAGAAAGAAAAATTTTGGATGAAAACTGTGTAAATTGATTCACACAACAGTTTCGTAGCACGCTGCGAAACTGCTGTAGGTGACATACACAGCAGTTTCGTAGCACGCTACGAAACTGTTGTAGGTGTAGTTTTGATGTTTTGATCAATTCTCAAAGGAAAGAAGCGATTATTTTTTGGAGAATGATGTTGCTGGAGAATGTGAGGATGTCACTTATGAAAGTTTAAAGCTCAAGAAAGGGAAAAACTCAAAGGATAAAGGATATATGGAAAAGTAAAGTTCTGCGCTACAAAAACAACAGTCAGTTTCGTAGCACATCCAGATTGACCTACTTCATGCACCTTCAAGGAGTTTAATTTTTGCACAAAGGAAAGAGCAGGGTTCTATGGCTAACTTAACATATGTTACATGATTAAAGGGGCTAGTTTTGTCATCAGAAGATTCGAGGAACATCATTGAAGACCAAGGCTATAGTGCAGGGGACATATTCCTAGTTTTCAGGGCAGATAAAGGAGAAGATATTAAAGGCCAGTGGGAGGGTTATGGACATTACAAAGGTCTAAGTTAAGGAGGAGCAACTGTCAAGCATCGAATTTAATTCCTAGATTAGGTTGTTGTTATCATAATAAGGAGTTGTACTCCTAATTGTATTAGGACTCTAAGACAGTCATTTAACTGTTACTTGTAATTAATAGTTTGTTTTAGGCATGAATAGGTGTCAAGCTAGGAAATTCGAATTCCTCTCAAGTTGGATCAGGGAATCCAAGATTGTAATGATAACTCTATAAAAGACAAGAGGTGGAATTCCTCAAGGTTGGCAATTTTCAAAAGAAACAAGCACAGTGTGTTATTGTAGCAGACTATATGTTTTCATGTTAATACAGAGATATTGGCCTCACTACTCAGGATTCAGAGAGGGTTTTTAATGTTTGATTTTCTCATGGATTTCTTCATTTACTTACTTGTAGTGGTATAAACACATGTTACTTAGAATTAATTGATAATGCTCTAACTCCCTTCATGTGTTTGTAAACTGTGTTCCTTGCACTATGTCTCTATTTTGCTGATATATTAAGACACTTTAGGCGCTGACTTCCATGTTAAGCTGATCTTGCTATTGTACTGAAACATACTTTGACTCCATAGCCCAATAGATGTTTGTTGATTGGCATTTCAAACATTTATATATATATTTTTTAATTTTCCATAGAGTTAGCCATCTAATCTTCCAATTAAAATCTTTAACCCAGTGAGAGAGCCCTCTCAGGTTGAGGAGGCTAAGCCTTAGCCAAAAGATTGGTTTGAAATAGTTACTCAAAATCTTCCTGATCAGTAGCCTATCAGGGTCTGGTTTTGTGATAACATCATAAATGGATTTGGATCATTTACAATGGTATAACATTTTGGAAAAATTAACATGTCAAAAACACATTTGGAAAAAATAAAAATAAGATAAAATAAAATCATGTTCAAATTTATTTTATAATTGTAGGGTAATAAGATCTTCTATTATGATCTATAATCTAAAATAAGGAAAAAAATAGGGATTGAACTATGTCATTCGTTAAAGTTTTGTCAGCTTCACTTATTAATTTTGATGTTAAGAAATTTTTAATAGTGTTTTAAATGATATTAATTAAGGATAAAGAGCCCCAAGGCTTAGCTCAATTGGTCGAGTTCTTGTTGCTAAGTACCTCGCTAGTTGGGAGGTCACGGGGTCAAATCTTGATGCAGGAGCATTCAGCTCAAGAAATATCATTGTATTTTAGTAGACATAGGGGGTCTTGTGTTTTAAGGAAGTTGGTTTCCTAAGTGTGAATTAATGTAATTATTTAGGCTTTTGAGTGATTTTAATGAGAATAGGGATTTAATTAAATATAGTGAGGCATATTTGTAAATATTCTCGAATGTAGGAGAATATGAGAGATTTAGGATAGTTGAGAGATTGAGGGATTTGAGAATTAATTGTAAATCTTAGATTAGGAGTTAGTTCATGATTTTGTGGATTAGAGAGGATCCTTAGAGATAAAGAAGAGATTTTAGGATTTTGTTGAGAAGTTTATGGATCTAAACCAGGAATTGGTTGTAGAATCCTTTTGTATAAATGCAAGCCAAAAAGGCAGAGAAAAGAGGTTAGCTAATTAGAGAGTGTGAGTTAGAGGTTTGATTGTAAGCCTACGGGCAGATTGTAAAATAGAGGCCACTGACATTAGAGAATCAGGCCAGAGAGACAGAGAGTCTTAATATGTAATCATTTGTTTATATATGCATATACAGAGATTTAATTCCAAAACTGTATAAATGTGTGGTTTGAGCATTGACTGATAAATTATGTGTGAATCAGAGGCTTGCATAGTATGTGTATGCAGGCGGAGTTTGGCAGAACACAGAGAAGGAAAAATTGATACAGAGGAACATAATGGATCATTGAACCGATTGAAGGATCAAGGTAAAGCTCTGGAGGGACAGTGATTAGAGAGCACACGAAGTTAAGCTCAGAAGGGAGTCGTGCAGCAGAACAACGGAAGGACGAGAACCCCTAAGTAACCCAAAACCCAGAAGAACTGAAGAAATGGCGTAAAAACTTAATTGAAGAGAAGAGCGAAGAAGTGAAGTGTTGGTGCATAGGAGTCATTGGATCTAACATATCAACGACCAGGATTAAGTCGCAGCGAATGGAGAAAATGGTATCGCATCGCAACATATCACAGGAGTACATATCCCCGACCTTAAGCGATTGCGATTGCTATATGTGATGTCAATGCTGACCGTTGGATCAACGCTTTGATCAACGGTGGAAGATCATCGATTATTCCCACATCACAATATTTATTTTATGAGGAATGAACCTTGGGCCTTAAGAAAGTGCGAAGTGCGATGTGATCGACGATTAGATCGCATCACAGTATTCCATAGTAGATGTATCGTGGGCCTTAACAATTGTGATTTGCGATTGCGATAGCGATGGATTAATGGAGTAAATCAATGGTTAGGAAATAAATGTATAAAGGTCGTGGAATGAAGGAAAAGTGTGATTGCATCTCGCAGATCGGGAGTTCCAATGCCAAGTTCTTAAGAGTTGAAATCCCGCGATTGCGATAAAGGAAGCATTGGAAAATGTGCAAGGCAGAGGAAAAGCGGAAAAGGTAAGTTACGTATGCTTTATGAAATATTTCTATTATAAAAGGTTTATAATAGAAATAAAGCGGATAGATGGTTTTATGGGTAAGACCGTATATAATCAAAGTAAAGTGTGGGGGTTTCGTTTATATGCGTGGTGCATAAAGTTTAATGAAATTTTAATGAAGAGGGTGTATAAGTCGCGATGAAAGGATTTGAAGGGTTAAACTTTGGTTAGTTTATGAAATCATTTCGCAGCAATTTTATTAAGGGGGCCTTGAACCTTAGTTCATGAAGATTTGACCCGGTAGGTCATTGAAATTCCTGGGGCAAATAGATATATGCATTTCATATGCATATAGTGGGTATACACAGGTATTTCCTGTGTCAAATCTCCTCAACACCCTTGTGGTTAGGCCCTGCTTGTTTGGCCGATGGGTAGATCCCTTCTGATTTATCTACCTGGATTTTTCCCGTGGATGTAACGGCCACTCAGTGTCTGTGAACCACCCTTAAACATAAATAAATTAAGGATAAACTTTATATATATTTGATTTATATGATTTTAGTTTTTTTTTTCTCAAATTTTGATGTAAAATTTGTATTTCTAATGTAATTGGGTTTTATTAGAATTTAGCATATATATAATTTGGTTTTCTTTCAATCTAAGTGTTAAATTTTAATTAATTTAGAGTTTGTTCTTATTAACCTCACATTAAGATAGATCATCTTATTTTTTGAGAGCACTATATCTAAAATATGTTCCCTAAGACCTAACATTGAGGATCAATTTGTCTTCCAATGCACTCTCTATTACGAGATTATAGAATAGTTCATTTATCTCTTAAGAGAGTAGGCTTAGTTCTCTCTAGACACTCATGACTTATGAGGCTTAGAGATTCTTAGCTCTATTTCTCCATGAGATGTTCAACCTTCTCTAATGACTTACTTGAAGCTAGTTTCCAAAATAAAGATGCACCATGTTGGTTGCCACTAATTTCGAATTCTTTAAAACCAATAGAAAGGGGTCTTCGACCAACTTCCATGCTCATGTGATGGACATACAAGGTATCATAGAACTAATGACTACCATAGTCTCATGCCCATTAGGCACTTCTTTGAGACTTTGAATATTAAAAGCCCTTCTTCAAATCATAATAGATTTTGACCAAAGAACATTCTTCTTGTTGAGATTTCTCATTACTCCCAATCTCATTCAACTAAAACTTCTTAATTATTATTATTATTATTATTATTATTTTAATTTTCCTTTTGTGAGATATTTATATTTTCCTTTCATCTTTATATATCAACTTCTTTAACATTTTATAAACTAATCTTTATTTTAAATAGATATTAATATTTAAATTTATCCCACTAGACTTTGAATTCACAATGAATGGATATGATGTTAAGGAATTCCTTTTGGAAATGTCATCGTTTCAAATGTTCCATGAATGAGTTGACCCCAAAAAAAATTATTTAAATTAAAATAATAGACATTAATTAAATAAAAATTAATTAATAATACATTATTAAAAAAAAATGCTTACAAATTTTGATTTTTAATTATGTGTGACTGTATTATGTTGCAACTTGTATCTATTTATTATTTTGCTTAACTAATTAAATATATGACAAGAATTTGAATTATTTATAATTTAATTTAATTTAAATTTTAAGATTTATTAAACATTGAAATTAGTTGATGAGAATATGAAGAATACAATATATAAAAATAAGAAGGAGATTTAGGAAAAGCCCATCACAAAGGAAATCTAGAAGAGAGAAAAAAAATATTAAAGAAGAAAAAAATAATAATTAAGTGCTAGCTCAACCATTTGAGGATAGGGGATAGTGAAAATGTTCAAGAATGATATTTAATAATGACACATTCGTCAGTTGTAATATAAATTTGGAAAAAGATCGGCCACTAAAAAGAATTTTTTTTGGTTAATTCATTTTCCTCCATTAGATCATAAATCAGGCATACACCTCATATCAAACAACCTCCTCACTGTTGTGGCTTATCTCAAGGGAAACCAAAGAACGACAATGGATATGTCACTATCAATCCTTTATCTATCAAAATAAGCAAAAGTAACCTATTAGTTGGGCATCACTATGCCAAGACAGATGTCGGCACCACTAACAAAATCGTTACATATTATTTGTTGGATAATACTATCATACAATATATTATGAATGAAAATAAAATAAAGTTTCACGATCGTAAATAAAATAGAAAACGTGTGAATTCATCAATCATTGGACGTTGTTGCCAAGGTCAGATCTTGTTTGCTTGGGCCTGTTGAAGAGTGATGCTCACACTAAAGGTGCCTCTTGATGTGGGCCAGCCGAGCATCCAATTTGACCAAACATGAGCACTAGTGCCTTTGAATCCATTGGATGTCATTGAGGTAGACTATAATTTGATTGTGATTCTCATGTTTGTCCTTGACAAAGTTGCCCAACTGAGTTTTCATTTTCCAGTGAAGGGTGATGGAATGAAGATATTAGCTCCTACACCCCTTGTTATGGCCAATTCAAGAACTTATCTAGACACCTAAGCTTGAATTTTATAATCTGAATGGGCCTAGGACTATGTAGCTATCAAGGCTTCAAGGTGTTGGATTTACTCTTAAACTTCAGGAGGGGTGTGAGAGACGTGAATTTCAACGACTGTCTATGCTTGGGAATAGGATTTAGGTTTTCTTAAAAAACCATATACTCTAGACCCACACCTTGGGTGCATTATTTGCCTTGGAATTTCACTTAGAGAGGATCAAAACCCTACGTTAAGGATGTCCATAGAAGGGTGTGGGGTAGTGGATATGCTAGGGAGGGTTGTCATAGAGAAGACTGATGGGTAAACAACTAAGAGTCACCTAACATAGGAACAAGTACTCAAGGAACAAGATAGATAAATGAAGAGTGAAATAGACTTGGATGAAGGAGAGAACCAATAGGATAAAAACATTAGTAAAGTCCGTAGAGAATTTGACCTCAATGGTGTAGCTCAAAATCATAGACTCAAGAATAGAAAACAAAATAAGAAACAAAAAACAACGTGCGGTTATGACCAACAATATTTTACCAGCTTATGAAGTATGTGCTTTCTCCTGTCATTGTATGTTGGTTACTAATGTTGATTCCCTCACTGAAGCATGCTCAGTCTTCTCTTTTGCACCCCAAAGATCACAAACATGTAGATAATTTTCCAAGAAATAATGTAATGAAAACAATGGAGGTACGATCTAAGAGGGTCTGGGCCTTGCTACACTATAGCGACGAGGAGCCAAATTATGAGGGGGAAATCCCAATTATTGTCTGCCAAAAATGCAGAACTGATAGAAAATGGTGTAGGATGCTCAAATAAGAAAGGAAAACATGGAGTGCATAGGGGTTACGATATTAAGTTGTTGTGGTGTCATGAATCGTAGCATGTGTGATTGCATAGGGAGATTTCGTCATGCCTTCCTCCTCTTTAATGTCTTGATAGGCAGTGGGGTGGCAGGTCTTCTCTTCTCCCCCTCTCTCCACTGGCTCACTTTCTAACACCCCCATTGGGGCCACTAAAAAGAATTATTAGAGTACTTACATAACTTTTTAAGACATGGAGTATATATATATATATATATCTATCTATCTATCTATATATATATATATATATAAAGGTGTGGCTATGACTAGGTATCTTATGTATAAGAAGAAACAACATGGAGGCTGAGAGGTATCCTAAAATTTCTTCTAACTATACCCAAACTCCCCACCTTTAGCTCAAGCGGGGATAACATAAGTATACCAATCTTGGTTGGACCATTGCAGGATAAGGAGAAGATCATTATGCATAATAAGAATAATATTGAAAATAGTGTTACATCAAAATTTAAGGAGATATTGTAGGGTGATAAAGAGTTAGAAGGAAAAAGGAAACTAGGATATTATAAGGATGTGATTAACCATAATCTCAGAATAAAAACTATCTCTCTATCTTGACTAATGTTAAGAAAAAAAATTAAAATTGTTAAAAGAAGAACAAATTCTCATGAGCTTCATAGTGAAAGTAGATCTTGATCAATTCCAAAACCACTAGGGATGAAAAAGTGACACCTTTGTGACACTAAGAGGGTTGAATAATAAAAACACTTTTCTCTTAGATTATCCATCTTATACTCAAATTTGGTCTAATTTTCAAAACCTTTTTCCCACAACCAACCTTCTTGACCTTTTGAGTTAGAAAAAATATGGCGATCTTGGATTAATTCTCTCAATGTTTTTTTATCTTACAAATAAAATGACAAAGAATTTCGAGTAGTCTCTTACATTCTTAAGGTCATATACACCATATTGGTTTTAGTGGATGTTAATCATCATCATCATAAATTTTAGCATGGAAAATTGGTATTAAAAAAAAATAGTGTTTCTTGAAGATTAGTATGTTAATTTTCTCTAAAACATAATGTATATGTTTGGCCCTAAGATTTTTTGAAATAAATTTGTATGGTTTTAGATAACATGTAATTCTTCTGCAACATCATTATTCCATATTTTTTAATGTTATATATATATGTGTGTGTGTGTGTGAAAAGTCGTAATTTTCATTCATAATAATGTAAATTATATTATGTAGATTCATTCAAATGTGTTGTTGTAGGAGTCTATTGACCCCCTTGTTTGTCATTCAAAATATTCCTATATCATCATATGATTATTCTATACATAGGAAAGGAAATTGTCCTTTACAGTCTTCAACATTTTACATAATTCAAAAATATGAGTTTTGTCACTCCTTGCTTGGATAGATCAAAATTGGTCCTAAGAATGATTTTTGATACTTGCCTACACATACAAAAATGTTGCATCAAAAAATACATGATGATTGCAAAATGTGATCTAGTGGACCCCCTTTCGTGAAGGGTTTGTGATAGAAGTCAGATTGGATTCGTTCTCGATTTTATTTTATAACCCATTGTCGATAATCCATCTTAAGACCCTCCATAGCCAATGGGTATGTCTGCATGATTATGTTCTTGTATACATGGCAACATGAAAATACATCATAAGAAAACTTGTTCGCAAAATTTCTTCCAATAAAACCATCAAATGTAAATTTAAGCATCTTTGTGTTCCATTGAACCAACTGATAACATTCATAGAGTCCCCGAAAAAGTTGTATAAATCTACATCCTTGTTCAATGGAGAAAAGCATTAGAAGATTCAAAGCCTAGTTAGCTCTAGATAGTTGTTTGTGCCCGATCCCAAGCCCATAAATAGTGTAAAAAAATGGTTTTGTGAGAGATAAAGTACAACCCCACCCACAAAGTACTATTAGGACCCTGGCTTATCCCATCAAAGAAAGCCCGGAGTTGAGAGAAGTCAATGGGTTCTTCCCTTGAAACCGAAGGGCCTTGTGGTTTTGTTGATTGTGGTAAAAGGGAGAAAATAACTATCACATTAGCTACAATTCTATCAAGAGTTGTGGATTTTTCTTGAAAGATAGTTTTATTCATTGTTATCCATAATCCCCAACATATGAGGAGGGGAATTGAAGCACAATATTTGATAATCATGTCTTGAGCCCAAACTTTCCAAGCAACAACAAAAGAACCCCCCTGCCAATGTCTTCTCAAGCCTAGATGATTGTGCTCGTCATTCCATACCCCTTTTGAAAAAGAAAAATTTACAAATAGGTGCATCATAGATTCTTCATCATTCTTTCATAGGGTACACCAATTGGGCCCCTTAAGGTGCCTCTTCCTGATATTATCCCAAGCAGATACTTTATTCTTCCTTAAACGCCACATGAAGAGATGAGATTTTGCTGGACTCTTGAGTTTCCAAAGGTATTTCCACGACCATACCTGTTATCCCCCAACACAATCAAAGATGAGGTGGAGATATCCCAATTTGGGAGTATAATCCCAAAAAGGAGAGAAATTCCATTGAAGCTCATCATTATTTTCTATCATCTTGATATGAGAGAACCAAAGCTTAGTTATATAGTCATTCCAACTATTGGCGAAGGTGTTCGAATTGCATAGCTACCTCACCAAGGCCCAACCTTGTTGCCAAATATTTGTAGAAAGCATGTCAGAGACTTGATTGAGAGTAATAACCCCCCTATATATATAAAGGTGTGGCTATGAATAGGTATCTTATGTATAAGAAGAAACAACATGGAGGCCGAGAGATATCCTAAACTTTATTCTAACTCTAGCCAAACTCCCCACCTTTAGCTCAAGGGGGGATAACATAAGTATACCAATCTTGGTTGGACCATTGCCGAATAAGGAGAAGATCATTATGCATAATAAGAATAATATTGAAAATATTGTTACATCAAAACTTAAGGAGAAATTGTGGGGTGATAAAGAGTTACAAGGAAGAAGAAAACTATGACATTATAAGGATGTGATCAACCACAATCTCAAAATAAAAACTATCTCTCTATCTTGACTAATGTTAAGAAAAAAATTAAAATTGTTAAAAGAAGAACAAATTCTCATGAGCTTCATAGTGAAAGTAGATGTTGGTCAATTCCAAAAACACTAGGGATGAAAAAGTGACACCTTTGTGACACTAAGAGGGTTGAATATTAAAAACACTTTCCTCTTAGATTATCCATCTTATACTCACATTTGGTCTAATTTTCAAAACCTTTTTCACACAACCAACCTTCTTGACCTTTTGAGTTAGCAAAAATATGGTGATCTTGGATTAATTCTCTCAATGCTTTTTTATCTTACAAATAAAATGAAAAAGAATTTCGAGTAGTCTCTTACCTTCTTAAGGTCATATAGACCATATTGGTTTTAGTGTATGTTAATCATCATCATCATAACTTTTAGCAAGGAAAATTGTAATAAAATAAAAATAGTGTTTCTCGAAGATTAGTATGTTAATTTTCTCTAAAACATAATGTATATGTTTGGCCCTAATATTTTTTGAAATAAATTTGTATGGTTGTATATAACATGTAATTCTTCCGCAACACCATTATTCCATATATATATATATATATATATATATATATATATATATAGATAGATAGATAGATAGATAGATAGATAGATAGATATGAAAAAAGTCGTAATTTTCATTCATAATAATGTAAATTATATTATGTAGATGCATTCAAATGTGTTGTTGTAGGGGTCTATAGACCCCCTTGTTTGTCATTCAAAATATGCCTATATCATCATATGATTATTCTATACATAGGAAAGAAAAATTTCCTTTACAGTGTTCAACCTTTACATAATTCAAAAATATGAGTTTTGTCGCTCCTTCCTTGGATAGATCAAAATTGGTCCTGAGAATGAGTTTTGATGCTTGCCTATACATACAAAAATGTTGCATCAAAAAATACATTATGATTGCAAAATGTGATCTAGTGGACCCCCTTTCGTGAAGGGTTTGTGATAGAAGTCAAATTCGATTCCTTCTTGGTTTTATTTTATAATGCATTGTCGATAATACATCTTAAGACCCTCCATAGACAATGTGTTTGTCTGCATGTTTATGTTCCTGTATACATGGCAACATGAGCATACATCATAAGAAAACTTGATTCACAAAATTTCTTCTGGTAAAACCATCAAATGTAAATTTAAGCATATTTGTGTTCCATTGAACCAAATGATAACATTCACAGAGTCCCCAAAAAAGTTGTATATATCTACATCCCTGTTCAATGGAGAAAAGAATTAGAAGATTCAAAGCCTAGTTAGCTCTGTATAGTTGTTTCTTCCCGATCCCAAGCCCATAGATAGTGTAAAAAAATGGTTTTGTGAGAGATAGAGTACAACCCCGCCCCCATAGTACTGCTAGGACCTTGGCTTACCCCATCAAAGAAAGCCCAGAGCTAAGAGAAGTCAATGGGTTCTTCCCTTGAAACTGAAGGGCCTTGAGGTTTTGTTGATTGTGGTAAAAGGGAGAAAATAGCTACCACATCATCTACAATTCTATCAAGAGTTGTGGGTTTTTCTTGAAATATAGATTTATTCATTGTTATCCACAATCCCCAACAGATGAGGAGGGGAATTAAACCATATTATTTGATAATCATGTCTTGAGCCCAAGCTTTCCAAGCAACAACAAAAGAATCCCCCTGCCAATGTCTTCTCAAGCCTAGATGAGTGTGCTCGTCATTCCATACCCCTTTCGAGAAAGAAAAATTTACAAATAGGTGCATCATAGATTCTTCATCATTCTTTCATAGGGTACACCAATTGAGCCCCTTAAGGTGCCTCTTCCTGATATTATCCCAAGTAGATACTTTATTCTTCCTTAAACACCACATGAGGAGATGAGATTTTGCTAGACTCTTGAGTTTCGAAAGGTATTTCCACAACCATACCTGTTATCCCCCAACACAATCAAAGATGAGGTGGAGATATCCCAATTAGGGAGTATAATCCAAAAAGGGAGAGAAATTCCATTGCAGCTCATCCTGATTTTCTATCAGCTTGATATGAGAGAACCAAATCTCAGTGATATAGTCATTCCAGCTATTGGTGAAGGTGTTTGAAATGCATAACTACCTCACCAAAGCCCAACCTTGTTGCCAAATATTTGTAGAAAGCATGTCAGAGACTTGATTGAGAGTAACAACCCCATATTGTTTTAAAAGGAAACTAGCTCCTGCGGAAGCCAATATGCTTGCCTAGCACCGAACCAAGGATCATGTATGATTTTAACTTGCATGCCATCCCCCACTTTCCAAGCTAATCTTTCTTAAATAAGTGAGAAGGATTTGATTACCACTTTCTAAATTACAAAAATGAAAGAATGATTCTTATTTGGATTTCTAATCCATCCCATCAAGGAGTTAGGATGGATATACTTCTTAAGAACCCCATTTGTCCAAAGGATTTTTGTAGAAAGAAATCTCCACCTGAGTTTTGAAGCCAAGGGCTTAGAAAAAAGTGGAATATTTTTTAGTCCTCGTCCACCCCATGCCTTTGAAATGGAAATTTTGTTCCATTTAACCCATGGCACCACATACTGATCTTTTGATCCTTCCCACAATAACCCTAGGCATATCTTCCATAGTTTTTCCAATACATGGGGGCTTCACTCAATGAACCTCTAACATAGCACGTGCGTTCATGGCATACTAAACAATACCCTTAATTTGACTACATATTGGAAAATACCTCTGAAAATCACATTATTTAACTCCCTACCAATACAAACCCAATACATCTTCCCAATTTAAAAAACCCCTACTTTCACTAGATATTGTAAGTATCCATTTTTTCATTAACAATTTTTATACCCCTTTATATTTTTTCATTAACTTTGATCTCCATTTTTTATACCTACCAATAAATAAACCCCTTACCCCCTATTATATGCTCAATATATTATGTCATTTTTTCCTCAATATATATCCCCCAATATGAATGCACGTGGTACAGTATTGCCCCACCAGTGAAGCCCCCGTGTTCCAGTACCCCTTTAGGAATCCATGAGAGATATATAAATTAGATAGGAATTTCCTCCAACATTGATTTTATGAGTAAAAGCCTACCCACTATAGAGAGCCATTTCATGCTCCATGATTTTAGCTTTTTTCTAGCTTTGTTATTAGCCAATTCCAGCCAGACTTCTATTAAGAATCAGACTTCAAATGGAAGCTCAAATACTTGAAACCTTCATCAAAATATACTAGAGTAAATTGAAGATGATTATTTAAGTTTAAAACATTAGCCTCTTCAATAGCATGAATAGATAAAGATGATTTTTATCTATTTATTTGCATACCAATTGCTCGACCAAATAGAG
Source organism: Pinus tabuliformis (assembly GCA_031772625.1). Taxonomy (NCBI): domain Eukaryota; kingdom Viridiplantae; phylum Streptophyta; class Pinopsida; order Pinales; family Pinaceae; genus Pinus; species Pinus tabuliformis. The sequence continues at coordinate 585,326,654 of CM062808.1, read as the reverse complement.
CCAATGTATAGTTTAAAAACCTAATCGATCGCTAGGCACCATTATATAAAACTAAAATGTCATCAACAAACAACAAGTGTGTGATTGAAAGGTCTTCAACAACCTTGATCCCTTTTCATTCTCCCCTTCTTTTAGCACCTTCCAACAACCTACTTAAGCCTTCTTCCACTAGAAGGATGAGAAGGGGTGACAAGTGACACTCTTACCTTGACCCCTTTAAGCATGAAAAAAGTAAAACATTGAACCATTAATTAGAACTGCAAAGGAGACCAACGTGAGACAACCCATAGCCTAGGATATAAAAAGGACCTCAAACCCTAGGTGATTCAACAAGTGACAAAGGTAAAGCTATCTTACTCGATCACAGGCTTTCGATAGATCAATTTTCATAACTACTTCTTTATGCCTTCCTATATTTAAATTGTGTAGCACTTCTTGAGCTACACCAATGGTCTCATGAATTTTCCTTCCTTCCAAAAATACAAATTTCTCCTTGGATATGGCCTTATATAGAATGGGATTTACTCGTCATGATATCACCTTAGCAATCACTTTGTAAATCTAGTTGCATATAGAAATGGGTCTAAAATCATTAAAAGTTCTTGGATTGTCAACCTTTGGAATGAAGGCTATGAAAATAACATTAAAGTAAGAATTTTTTTCCATATAAGCTAGGTTCCTCCACCACCCTCAGAAGTATCCTCTAATTAGATTTTAAAGGCCAAGAAAAAAATTAACAGACCACCCATCTAGTCTAGGACTTTTGTCCTTCTCGAAGGCATGTAAAACCCATTTCTTCTCCTACTCTAAAACTTCCTCCCTGAAGAGTCGATTGTCCTCTTCATCCAAAAACCTTGGAAAGCTTTGGCCTATCCAAAATATTTCAGAAATTGAGGTTCCTACTTCAGTATGGTAGATTAAGTTGAAGTAATGCTTCCCCATGCCAGCTAGTTCTTCCTTTTCCTCTAATAATTTCCTCTTCTTTTGTTCTAGTTCTATAAGCTTGGATTTGGATTCCTCTTAAAGAAATCCCCCTTCCTCTAAGTCAATGAGTGTAGTAAGGTCCTCTTCCACCTTTTTAGGTCCTGATCATCCTTGACCCGCTTAAGGGATGCCCATTCTATAGTGGATTTTTTTACAGTAGCTAGATTCTGGGAAACATTAGAGGCAGCTGGTAATTTAGAGAATGGATAAAAAAGATTTCAGTTTGTGAAAACTAAATCTAAGAATTCCTCTTATTTTAGCAAGTTTGAATTGAATTTGAATGGAATACCACGCTACCTAACATTCCCTCTAATATCCAATAGGATGGGATAATGGTCTGGTTCACCCCATTGGCAATCCATTGTTGGACCATGGTTTGTACTTCCATAAGACCCTCAGTAATTAAAAATTGATCCAACATTTTTGCAACCCTAGCCTCATCAATTTGCTTATTTCTCCAAGTTGGATTGATCTTTATCAACTCTACATTTGATAATTTTTGGTCTGTGATAAGATGGGTAAATAAATTCCTAAGAGCATTTGGTATAGCATGGGGTCCCCATATCTCTACAGTTCCAAGTGAGAAAACCCCACCCAAAATGAGGTTATCAGAGTCTAGGATATTATTTATGAACAAACCCTCCCAAAAGGGGTTTCTCTCCTGATATGGGTCATAGATGTTCAAGATCCTTAACTCCATTACCAAATCCTTCAAGAAGACCCCAATGCCCAAAACAGAGCCCATTCCCGAAGAATTGATCAAATTTATATGCCTAGAGTTCCACCTAATGGCAAATCTTCTTGAACTTCCATGTGCATCAGAACTTAGGAACAACGACCCTCTGAACATGGATTCAAGAATTGTTGTAATATTTTCCCCATCCCCTAGAGTTTCTTGAAGGATTGATATATTCGGGTGATTTGAATAAACAAGCCAACACAAGGCTAGTCTTTTAGACAAACTAGCCAAACCCCTATAGTTGAAGGATAAAACAATCATATGGGAACACCACCCAGGGATTTTAATACTCTAAGCTCCCTATCAATGGAAAATTTGAAGATACCACATCACAACATGATTTGATTTGGGATTTTGCAAAGTAAGATTTTCTTCACCGCCCTTTGTCTTCCACCTCAGTATAGGAGGATAAAGTGAACCTCCCAACAATGTCAGGGAGAGATGCAAAAGGCACGTGCAACCTCAAGTTATAACATGAACATGATTCCAATGAGTCAGAAGCATTTGAGGGCTCAAAAATACATTAGAGGCCACTGTCTAGTGGGGGGGACTGACAGGATAGGACAATAGATATGATCAATCATCAACATTAAACTAGAAAGAGGTTGAGGATTAGGATCCAATGAAACCTCTTCCCAACCCTCCCCCAAATCATTAATAGAAACATCCTTATGAATAAAATAAGAAAGAAGTGGAGAATAAAAAGTACCCATCAACATCGATGCCTCATGCTATCGAGGATCATTAATCAACTCCTTAGATGCCTCTTTTGTAGCTCTTGTAGGAGTCTTAATGCCCTACACATTTTTTAGTCGTAACGGTTGTGGGATGCCCATCGTTTCCTCAGCAGTTGGTTCAATCTCAGAAGAAATAGTCTGGAAGGGAGATTTCACATTAGGATCCTCCCCCCTAAGTGATCCCCTCATTTTCTATGTGGAAAACCCCTAATTCCGTTGACAATAGAAAGGCATAGTGTAATCCCTGGCTATGTTCCCATGGACATGGCATCACTTGCATAAAAAAGGGATGCCCTCATAATCCAATATCTAGTTATAGGTCATCCCAGTCGGTTCCAACTCCAAATCCACAGTAAAACCTTCTTAAGTGTCCATGTTAACTAATACCTAAGCTATTGTCAACACCAAAGTTTTTAAAGGACAAATCAACCTCTAAAAATTGCCCCGACAAATTGCTAATGCACTGAAAGATCTCCATCAACCAAAATTGGATCAAGAACCTAGGGAGGAAGACCTAAATGGGTGCGATATCTAGTCTTTCCCTACTCACATTAAAGAGGGGAGTCCATTTTTTTAGAAATACCAGTGAAGAATTGATGCTCCAATTTATATCGAAAACCTAACTAACGTCTTGCATTAGATTGAACGAAAATAGAAACATCCCCGAGTCAAAGCTTTAACTAATGGCAAAGAATTCAACTACTCTCCCCTGTCAAGGAAACCCATTCACATAGATATTTTTGGGTGAATCTTTAGCTCGAGCACAATTGACCTTTGTTAGGTCTCCCACCTAAACCACCTCATGGAAACAAACATCCTCCCTAACACCATCTTGAACTTTCCTCCCTTAATTTTAGCAAATCTATATTTTTTCTATTTTAGCCTTGAGTCCTTTCGTCTAGGCCCTAATGAAACCATTGATCCTCCACCATCATGGGGTTCTGACCTATTTCCAAAAAACCCATAGGCCTTTTGAGCTTTGAACCTCCTAAAAACCTTTTGATCCAAAGCTTCAACTATAACACCAACGTTGCTAAAAGAGAAACCCTCCCGATTTTGTGACTGTATCTAACCCCTGGAATTCAAGTGTTGATATCCCAATAACAAATACTCCACCACGGGATCCACACTGTAGTGCAGAGAACATCCATTCCCCTCTCTGAGCGACAAATTGTAGCGACTGAAATTAACGACCTACCCAAGATTTCCTTCTCCGTAGTTTAGAACCCTTTCCCAGTTACAGTCTAGCCAGAGCAGAAAAGAAGGAAAATGAAAAAAAAAAACTATATAAATGTGTTTTTTGGAATCAGAGTGAAAGGGCCAATGATGGAAAAACCATGGAAACGTAAGAGATAAAAGAGGGAGAAGGTGTTAAATTCAAATCTAGGCAAAATTTCACAATTTTCAGTTATTAGAATACATGCTTGGAAAAATCCCCTTTTCATCACAGAAGTGTGGAGCCTTCCCCATGGGAGACTTACAGAAAATGGCGACCAGAACCATAAGTGGGGGGATGAGGGTTGTGGTGATTACCCTAACTTCCCAAATCAAACATCAATCATAGCTGGATTTTTCAAAGCAATCCTACCAATCCTAGTCACAATAATCACATGGATGAGAAGAAAGGAAGTTGGTAGGCCTTCCACGTAGCACTTTGGTCCCGTGAGGAAACCATTGTATTTGACCCATATAACATTGTCGAGAAGGGTTCAACAATATGGATATCTAAGAATTATTAAGCATGGAACGTACATATGTCATACCACAAATCCAATGGTTAGGAAAGTGCATTGTCAATAGCTCAGCTAGGGATCGAAACATATAAAGATTATAAAGGGTACATTTGATATCATTAAAGTATGGAGACAAATAACCCAAACGAACTTTTAAGTGTAAACTCAGTTGAAATATAGTTTTTGAAATAAAAACAAGATATTTTCTAAATAAAAGGCATTGTCAGTTGTGATAAAAAAACAAAAATGAATACCCATATTTGGTTAGTTTTAATTAAAAGCATTATAAAAATTCAATAATCTCACTCTCACTGTGCTCAGTGGCTTTGTTGATATTATAAAAAAATATGAAAGACATGTGGTAGACATATTTTACACTTTTTATATCCATGTGAAGTACCATAATTTTATAGTAAGAAAAAAAATCTTTTATTTTCACTTTTGAATGTGAAAAAGATGTATAATTCTTATATTTTTTATAAATATTTTACTATAGCACTTAAATAAATTACTTGAATATCCATGTCATCTGATTGTCCTAAGAGGGCTTTTCAATCTAGTTTGACAAGATGTTATAATGTAAACATAAACATTTTGATTTGGTAAAATAAAATTAGAATTAATAAATAAAATTAATAATTTCCCATTGTCACCTTTTTGTCAACTCATGGTATTTATCCAATGTATTTGTTGTGATGAAGTTTATTTAAAGGTTTGAGAAAATCCATGTAAACATAAACATTTTGACTTGTCGAATAAAATTAGAATTAATAAATAAAATTAATAATTTACCTTTGTCAGCTTTTAGGCTCTATGTTTTGTCAACTCATGGTATTTATCCAATGTATTTGTTGTGATGAAGTTTATTTAAAGGCTTGAAAATATCCATTATGGAATGCAATAGTACTATCTTAGATTCAACTTAAATCCATACTTGATCCCCTCGCTTTGTAGATTCAAATTTAAGATGGATCTAGGTTGATTTATTTCAATATATATATCATAATAAAATATTTCAATGTTAAAAAAGAAGAGAAGAAATTATTTAAATTAAATAATTCAATTGCTACATAAAAGTATAAGGACATATGTAATTCATTTCCTCCTTAATATAAATTTAATATGTAGCATTAAAAATATTAATAATAATCAAAATATTTAATGTAAATTATAAGTAAATTATTTTTATATAGGGTTAATTAATATGGATGTGTATTTAAATTATATTAATAACAAATAAAAAAACATTTTAACTGGCATATTATGGTTAATGGTTAATGAATAAAATATTTTAATGTGTTTGTTATATATATAATGAACGTCCACTAAGATCAATATGGTCTATCTGATCTTAAGAAAGAAAGAGATTAATTGGGATTCTTTAACATTTTATTTCTATGATGGAAAAGAAGAGAGAGAAGTGTACCTAGATCACCATAGTTTTGTTGACTTAAGAAGTCAAGAATGTTTCTAGTGTGGCAAAGGTTTTCAAAATTAGAACAGATGTGCGTAAGAGCCAAGAAATCCAAGAGAGTGCTTTTCATCTTCAACCCTCTTAGTATTGCAAAGGTGGCAAACCTTTTCATCTCAAGGTGTTTTGATAATATACCAACACCCAATTTCACTATGAAGCTCATGGGAATTAATCATGATCTTAGCAATGTTCATTTTCTTTTTAGTACTAGTTTGGTTTTTGAGATTGGGGTTGATCACCTCTTTATAATACCTTCTTTTTTCCCTCTAACTCCTTATCGTTCCACAACTTGTTCTTAAATTTGGAAGTCTTAATATTTTTAATATTATCCTTATTCTTCAAGATGATCTCCTCCTATCTCCCAATTCAAGCCAAGACTGGGCATCCTTATGTCAACCTCACTTGAATCCTAGGCATGGGTTTTAGCTTGAGTTAGAAGCAATTTTAGGATATCTCTTGGCTTCCATGTTGTATAGCTTCTTCTTATACACGAAATAACTCATCATAGACATGCTTTCAATGGGGAAATACTAGATTCAATTAAGAGGATAAGGTAGGGAGTATTTCCTTTAATCTTGAGGTTGTAGGTTATAAATTGCTTTTGGATAAGCTCAATATTGCTCTATGATTATCTAGATATTCATATAAGATAATAGGGGTGACCAGAGTTTTAAAGAGGATTTTTTTTTACTCCAAGCCCAAAGAGTTGTGGACTTACAATTGTTTTCAAGCCCATAATAAGTTTTCCAGCCTCCATTTATCCTTTTCTCAATGTTGTAATTCCAATTGTGCTTATGATGGATGTTGATTCCCAAATATTTGTATGAAGAAACCTTCTCCAAGTAGCTATTATCATAAATAAAATTTATCATAGATGATCTTCTTAGATTTAATTATCATGACTTTAGTCATATTCGTATTAACAGTCATACCCATCTTAGAGTAGTAATCCGGTAGGATTCTAAGTTGTTTGTATTATTATGTACATATTAAATAGTGCAATTGATTTTTTTTTTGTAAATCATTGTTAAAATATCTTTTTAGGCATATTTTTAGGTCAATTTTGTATGAACCCAAGAAAGATTTGCTGGAATTGCAAATTTAAGCTATAGAGTTTACATAATCCAAATGCCCGATTTTTTTTTCAAAATATTGAATTCATTTCTACATTAAAAAATGCAATTTAAAAAATGAAAAATTATACATGATATGTGTATCTTCTTAAACACAAATCTATCAAACAGCCATAAAAATCAAATATCTTAACGTACAAATCTTTTTTATGTTTTACGCTTTGAAAAATAATTACACAATAAATTTAATCCTTGAACACTTACCTCATCAATATTTAAAATAAATCTATATTACTTAATATTTTTATTTTTTAACTATTAAATTAATATTACATCATCCATATTTAAAATAAATCTATATTACTTAATATTCTTATTTTTTAACTATATAATCATATCTGGGTTAAACCTCCAAATATTTACCTATCATTTAAAATTTCTCGAACATAATAATTATTTTGCATATAACAAATATAAAATTAACCCAGCTTATTTATCTAATTTATATTAATTATTTTCAAATTACAGCCTAAACAAAATCTCACTCCAAGCCATTGATTATTTTACCACCTTCTCTCCTCATCTCATGCATTGGGATGCACAAATCCAAGCCGACAAAATCCAGTTCCAGCTTTCGTGCTTTCCCAATCATGCTGGTGCACTTGAGGGATAATTGGATATTCATAGCGTACCGCACTCTTTTGAACTTTATACATAAAATCATAAATTAACTCATCTGAAAATGATTGTTTCCCGGCGACCAATGTATTGCACTAACAATATTCTCGCCGCAATCATCGACTTCTTTCTCCCCCGGGCCCCGAGAAATCCTCACTCGACTCTTAACGGTTCCCGAAATTATTGCTCTGTATTAAAAGCCATGTCAGTATTGTATCGGTTTTCTTTTATAAATCTAAATTAAAATTCTTAAATTTTAAGATTTAAGATTTTTTTTTTATGTTATTGAATTTATTTTCACTATTTTTTTCTTAAAAATTTTCGCCTCATTACACAACAGGGTATATATATAGAGTCTAACTTAGAGATGAAATGACCTTTTTCACTAGTATTTTTTTGACAAATATTTTTAAAAACTTGAGTTTGAATGTCCTATTTCAGGGTGCTTAATCCATTTATGGATTCAAAAATATATTTTAAACAACAATAGAAATTTGAAATTGTATTGCCAGATTTTGGTGAATTAAGGTAAAAAAATAATTTGATTTTGTTGTTTAAATTGGGTTTTTGACTAAATGTATGATTGAGTTTTTGACTAAATTTATGGAGAAAATTTTTTGTGCATTTTGATTTTAACAAATTTCTACAAAATGTACAAAATTCTAAACAAATTAAACCCAAAAAATAAAACTAAATCTAAAAACTTTAAAAAATAAACGGCATATTTCTTTAATTGATGCTCTCTGGTATCTAAACCTACAAATCCCTACAAAACTCTAAGCAAATCAAGGAAAAAAAAAACACAAATCAAACTTGGTGGAATCAAATCTCAATGTCCTAGTCTAACCAGACTGTATTTTTACTTTGAAAATCATGGAAATTTTGGCAAGGATTTTTGTAAATCCAAGTTACTCTTGTCAAATTTCAAGATTTTGGGTGTTCGAGAGTTGTTTAATGATGTTAAATCTATTACAGCTATCAAAAACATGATTTAAACACTGCTTCTGCAAAAAATTATTAAAAAAAAATTCCCCAAATTCAGCAATCTTCCACTGACGACTCCAATTTCAATGGCTGTGTGCGGTCCGCGAAAAGGAAAAGCGGGCAGTAATCTGCGGGTGGCAGAGGCCCACATTGTTGCAGGCGCCGCTTCATAAAAGCAAACAAACGAGAAGGTACAGCGAATTGATATCTCTGGTCGGAGCATAGTGGCCTCGCCATTGAAGGGATCGACAGTGAGAAGTGACCGAGAATTAATTTTTCCGTCATCGTCGTTTGTCCAGGCACGATGGATTATAGTTTGAATATTTTGAGAAGGTGCGCACTTCCTAATGAAATGATTTAGGAGTAGAGTTTTTTTTCCAGTACGAAAAAACGCTGTATATATTAATATAATTCCGCTATAGAAGTTCTGATACAGAAAGTAGGGTTAAGGGAAAAGAATAAGCAAAAATTTTGCTTCTGGCATATAACATAGGGGAACATGTCAATCATATAGGGATATACATATACAATAAGCATGATAGGGTTGTGAACTCATAATCAGAGATGTGGAACAAAAGAGGTGCCTGAGCTTGTAACAGCTGATAAATAGACAGGATCATGATACATATCAGGACATTGTGACTTTTATCATTGAGAGCTGTTGGACTTGGTGCGTGAGGGACCTGACAGTGATGCTCATGTTCCATATTCCGCATTGAGAGAACAGGCCCTTTTTTGATAAATCATCCTCAATCATATTCTGGGAGCGATTTACATGAGCGATGGAGAAGTCATTTGAAGATTTCCAGATATAAGAGATTCTATGCATCCATCTGGAGAGGTTGGCGTTGCTAATGGAATGTTTGCCGATAACATGATCAATAATGATTTTTCAGTTTCCATAGATCAGAAGGCCACCAATGTTTAGGGAGGAACAGAAACTTAGAAGGATATATAAAGCCATGGATTTAGCTTTATTGTTCGTCCCAGCATCTTGGTTCCAAAATATTTCATATTTTTATTCTATAGAGGTGGAGGAATTGTTCTGACAGGCTAAAAGTGATTAAAATTTGGGCAAAATAAATTCAATAGAACACCTAAAATTATGAAATTTGACAACTTTTACTTGGATTTACAAAATTCCCTATCAATTTTTTTCAAAATATGACCAAATTTCCATAACTTTAACAAAAAAACAATAATTTATTTATAGTTGAATGTATGTTTCCTTCAGTGTTGTTATTCTTTTGATATTAAAAGATATTTTTCAGGGACACATTTAATGTCGTAAAGGAATATAAATTTTAGTGTTTAAAATTGATTATTCTTTTGATATTAAAAGATAATTTTCAGGGACACATTTAATGTCGTAAAGGAATATAAATTTAAGTGTTTAAAATTGATTAGTATATATTTAAAATATAATATTAAATATTTTAGGATATAATATATATTATTTATTTTGTTATTTATTAATAATAGATAATAAAATTGATTTCATTTTATTATTTGTTGATAATGATGAAGTTAATTTACTTTTAAAAATAATTTAAATGGTAAAACAGTAGGATCCAAGTAAAAATTATGTAAATTCTGATAATACAAATTCATAATTTCGTCTCCTTTAAACGATATTAAAGTATTTTACTTTTAATGTAATGATCACTTAATTTATTTAACAGTTTTAGTTCTCATTTTAAACAGTAGGATCCAAGTAAAAATTATGTAAATTCTGATAATAAAAATTCATAATTTCGTCTCCTTTAAACGATATTAAAGTATTTTACTTTTAACGTAATGATCACTTAATTTATTTAACAGTTTTATTTTTCATTTTAAGTTTTTTACCCATAAATTTTAAAAATAAATTAATATAACAATTTTTTTTTTTTATAATAATTATAATATAATTTTATTTTTAATTTTCAATGAATTCCATATCAATACAAAAACTCTAGTGTTTTGTATAATTTAGTTAGATAATTTTTCTCACCCTTATCATATTGAAAAATTGGATTTTATATTTAGAAACATTCTTTTAATTCTCTTCAAGTGGGAAAATTTATCATAACTTAGTTTTCAAACTAGTAGTGAGCACAACCAATTTATCATAACTTAGTTGTCAAACCAGCAGTGAGCACAACCATCTCTCGCTGCTAATCGCGAATGCAAGCTGACTCATCATTGTTAATCAGGGAAAACCACGTCACCTGGAACTAACTCATCACCGTTAATTAGGGAAAACCACACGACGTCACCTAGAATAACCCCACAAATGCAACTTACACCACATCCCCTGAAATAACCCGTTGGTGGTAAGTAAGAGGGCAGGCTTTTACTCCTGAAGAGGAGGTCTCTCTTAGCCAAGCAGAAGCAATTTTAGAAACATTCCTCTAATTATTATATCAATAACATTATTTATTATTAATAATTATCCTTTTAGTTCAATATAAGAAAAGTGTTCATTTTTGAGAATTTAATTTTTTATAATTTTTATAATTAAATAAATTTATGTTAATTTGTTTTAAGTTGGTTATATGTGGTTTCAAGTGTCCATTAAGAGTATTTCAAGTGGTTGGTAGAATAGTTGTCATTTCCACATCTATTTTCAATTTTTTATGAGTGACATGATGATGAAAAATATTGTTGTAATAACTACAAAACTACAAATATGTTGTGTAATGTTATATTAATAATCTCTCACCATGTCTAAGAGAAACAATGATTATATATATATATATATATATATATATATATAAAACAAAAGTTTAAGTTAGATAAAACTCTTGTAAAAACAATTAATATAAATCTGTGTTAATTATAAATTAAATTTAACCTTATGTAAATAGGGATGGAATTTCTAAGTTGAAAACTTTTTTAAAATTGAAAATATTTTATTTATAATTATTATTAAAATATTTATTGTGTCCAGAAGTTAGTATGGTAGTATGGTATAGATGTTGTAATATGACTTGCTCTATATTAAAACAATTTCTTTTGAATTAAAATAATAAAAATAAAAATTGTATGTTATTTTATTATTTTTATTAGTTTTTGTTGGTAGTGAAGGTAAACTTGACTTGGTCAAGATACTGATGGTTTTTTAGCTCTAGGTTGTTGAGAAATCATCGTATTCACCCATGGCATTCATGTGGAATATAGCTTATTTAAAGGTGGAAATTAAACTACCCGATTCACGTTAACTCCAGACCTACCAAGCCCAAAAGGGATTAAATCTCTTAAGATGCAAACCTCGTTTAGAATGAAAAGAGATTTAATTCTTCTTTACTCTTGGTAGATGAGTTAAAATAGATATAGATTGGTTATTAATAATTTTTTAACCGTCACTTGTGAAACTAAAAAGAATAAGATATTAAAAATGTTTAGCATTTAAATATAGCTAAATTAAAGTAAAAAAAAAAAACTAAAATTAAATATATTGCATTATGTAACAACAAGACAATTGTATTTACATTTTTTTATATTACATATTTATTTTAATAAAAAAATATTGTTATAACAAATATCTCTTTAAACATTGCTCTTTTTTTTGTAAGTTTGGTAACAGTGAGGCTATATCATGGTCATGTCCCAGAATAACACCCGAATAGAGCGGGGAATTGAACGCGAGACTTAACATCTAGGAGTGCCTTAACAACGCATCCAACCACCCTCTATCCAAGACCCCATGAACTCTTTACATTGCCTTAATTATAAAACCAATATCTCTATAAAGATTGTGTAAGTTATAAAATACTCACTTTATAATAATTATTTTGTAACATCCCTGACAAACCTCGTGTAAAAGTACATAAGATTAGAAAAAATTTATGGAATTTACCAATATTTAACTTTTTGAATTACTATTCTATATTCTTCATTGACCATTAAATAAAAACCTTCATCATTACATAGAGTAATTTTACTAAAGCAATAGTAAGTTTTCATAATATAACATCCATTGTTATAGCATATTATCATAAGCTTCATGTATTATTACATCATTATCATTATTCATTTCATTAAGCTAGATAATTACATGTTAGATTTTGTAAATGTTAACATCATACAAGGAAGAAACAACATTAGAAGGAAGAAACAACATTAGAATGACACAAAAAGGTAAACACATCATTGGACACTGATATACCCTGAAACCCGTAGGGTGAAAACCAACAAACATTTAATTTAATTAAACGTTTCGTGAGGGTGTTCACCCATCACTCAATAGCAGTAAGTGAATCCATCCCTTGACCATTGTCATAAAATCTTACAAATAAATATCATTTTAAACACAACATAACTAGCTAGAAGCTTATTACATTAATCATGATATCATTTACCAATAAATCCTTGAACATAATGTCTTTGTGGCCTAGTTATTTCCATTATTATCCCACAGTTGATATTTCTTCAATTTGCATGGATCACTAGTCCTTTCCTGCCATAATGTTAAACATAATTTATCTTTCATATACGTCACAATCTTTTCCTATGACTGTTACTGTCAGTGAAATTGATATCATGATTAGATAAAATATTAATCAAACCAATAATAAATCTTTATTAGTGATGTTTCAAACATCTATTCATGTGCATACATAAAATGTAAACAAGATATTGAGACATGCATCTTTTAACAAAATTGCACATGCATTCATTAAAAGCACATAACTATCAAAACATGTCTATTTATCTTTACATGTGTATGGTTATGACACATGTCTCTCCATCCATAAGTCACATTTATATAGTAAAATACATAAAGATTATCAAGGCATGCTCACTTGTCCGTATTCTACTTCTACCCACAAAACAAAATAATATTAAAGAACCTCCATGGATATTACCCTCTCTTTGCATGAGAAGAGGGAAAACATTTCCAAGATAAATACCACATTAATTATTATATTCTACTTCTACCCACAAAACAAAATAATATTAAAGAACCTCCATGGATATTACCCTCTCTTTGCATAAGAAGAGGGAAAACATTTCCAAGATAAATACCACATTAATTATTATTCCCCTTGCACAAGCATACATTCTTTTCCAAAATAAAGTCACTACAACTATACATATTCGTTTAAAGGATACTAGCACCTTAGCTATGATCTTTGTCCATATAATTATATAAACTTTATTCAAAAGAAACTAAATCCTTAGTTTTGTTCTTTGTGCATGCAATTATGTATTCATTTCCAAATGAACTAATACAATAGATATTATTTTTATGCATGCAAATGAATGTTCTTTTCCAAAATAAAGCTAGCATAATAGTTATTCTTCTTGCATGCAAAACATATTCTTTTTCCATAAGAAATTAACATGATATCTATTATTTCCATGCATGCAAACTATATTTATTTCCAAGAAATCTATCTCAATAGTTATTCTTCCCATGCATGAAAAATACATTTCTTTCCAAGAAATCTATCTCAATATTTATTCTTTCCATGCATGCACAATACATTTTTTCTTTACAAGAAAATCTAAGTCAATAGTTATTCCTTTTGTATATGTAAACACGTTCTCTTTTCCAAGAAAACTAATGCAATAGATATTGTTTATGTGCATATGGATATTTGTTCTTTTAACACATAGGTTCTTATCTCTATATGCCCAAGATTCATATGCAAACTTTTAAGAGAATAATCTTGATTCTTATCATTTTATGCATAAGAATTCATATGCATTCTTTTCCAAAAGATTAGCATAATTAATTTATCTTTTATCATTTAATCTTAAAGAAATAACATAACTAATATTTTATGCAACCAATATTGATATGAATTCTTTTTAAGCAAATGATCATGAATATTTTCAAAGGTTCGTATGCAATATTTTAACTAAAGAAGAGTAACAGGGATACTTTTCTCTTATGCGCAATATCCATGAACTTGCAGACACTCCATAGATAATTTCCCTTCGCAATATAAAGTTGTCCACTTGTTGTGTAGCATTGAATTTCTTCAACCCCTTAATCCGACGATACAAAGTCAAAGTGAAATGACTCAATATTCATATGTTCAACCATAATATTATAAACAACACACAAATGGATCAGAGTAGTTCATATTCTCATCGTTGTCCTCAACATTCCCATCAACTATTTAAAGTGAGCATTGCGTGCTTTCTCTGCAAATGCATTATTTCCAACTAGGGTTTCCATGGCCGCAAAAACTGAATGAATTATTAAATGGTACAAGAGTAAGTAATAGTTAGAAAATTCGTGAAGAAAAATGTGTTTTGTTCAGCTAAGAAGGTCCTCTCCCTTGTGCTTCGACTCCCACCAACAAACAAAAGAGAAATATAAAGTAGCCATCTATTTCACTACACTATAAAATGAAAGGAACACATTATTTAATTCTCTTTTTGTCTACAATTATTTTTCTTCCTGTCGATGTGATGTTTTTTTGCAAGTCATAATAATCACATCAAAGAATACATATCCAACGATGAAGTGTAACTATTTTTTCCCGGGAGTTATCACTCTCCCTCCTAACATATGCAGGTGAGGATATCTAGCAAGATCCGATCTTGCTAGATATCCTCACCTGCATATGTTAGGAGGGAGAGTGATAACTCCCGGGAAAAAATAGTTACACTTCATCGTTGGATATGTATTCTTTGATGTGATTATTATGACTTGCAAAAAAACATCACATCGACAGGAAGAAAAATATTTGTAGACAAAAAGAGAATTAAATAATGTGTTCCTTTCATTTTATAGTGTAAAGGCATGGGTCTAGGGATAGGGATATTACATACTCCCACTAAAAGTAAAACATTGTCCTCGACGTTCATCTCCTCATCATTATATTTATGTGTAGTCTTTATCTCCCACTGGAACTTTATCTTTATATTTAGATTTCTCTTATCCTTCACAATCATATTCCATTCAAGATATATATCTCTAAACATAATAGTAAAACAAACAAAACTGAATTATTCCCCTTCAAAATGAAGGATTTTATTTCTAGGAAGTACCAATAAGAAAAAACAATAATGTTTTATTAATAATCATAAACATTTATAGCTACAACATATTCAATTTTTACTTTCAATCATTTAGCCATTGTTCAATTTCATAAAATCAAAAACAAAGTCTCTATACCAGCTTACTGTTACTTACTAATTACTCTAGGAAATCATGATCACTTTATGCAAAAAATTTAACTATAGGTGGTTTATCAACTGTGGAAAGCACTCTAAGAGTGGTTTGACAACCCAACAACAAGCACCTAGAGTTGTTTCACAACCTCCATGGAAAGCACCCTATAATGTATGATTGACAAATTCAATATAATCACAATAATATTAACATTTTCAATCATTAATTATTTATGCATCACCAAGTGATTTTTTAATCACAGTACTTGCACAAGTACTCAGAGAGCAGCTAGCTCTCTAATCATCAAAATGATCAATAACTGCACCAAGTGGATACAGTCTTAGCCCCTGCTAAATATAGTCACAAGATTGGTAATACAATAAAGGAACTTACACTTCCAGTAATTCCTTTCTGATCACTAAGCTCCTTTCCTGTCAAGATGTACATGAAATTCTTACACAAACATATAGAAAATCCATTTTAACACATAAATTATTTGATTAGTTAACTTGTTCTACTATGAGAACCATAATGGGAAAAAAAATGTTCTTCCTAACCAATGGGAATTGGTTTCAACAACTAGATTGACCTAATTTCACATCCAAGACAATTCACTGATAGTAACCACACTAGTTGAAACACAAGATTCCTCTTGGCAATGTCCTGCCTATTCCTCCGACAATGTCCTTGTTACAGATCCATTTGGGCACATCACTCCCATCATCCAGATCAGTGTTTTAGGGCTCATCAAACCCTAATTTTAGTTGCTACATGCCCTAAACAAGTCAACCTTTTGAATGCCTCCTTCCCAGACAGTTTCATGGCCTGAAGACATCCTGAAATGACCTCTAGAGGGACTAGCGCAGTTAGACCTATGCAAGGGTGTGTTGCAGAGCAGTTGAGTCCATTGCAAGGTGCTTTGCAGAGCACTTAGGCCCTCTTTGACCTGCGTTAGGTGAGTTTGAGTGAAATTCACATAGGGTTTGGGGAATATTCTTATCTTCTGGAGCCTTCTAGATGATTCCCACACTTATCATCTCCTATGAGCTCGAAAATGGATGAGGAATGAGTTAAGATACATCCTATCCTCTCATCCCTTCCTCCATGGAACTAATTCTAAGTATGGAAGGCCATTCAATACCTTCATTAATGACAAAACCTCCTCCATCTTCCTATAAATTGAGCACTCATCTAAGTGATCAAGGGCTAGACTTTGATGATTGTAAGGAGATAATGTTAGTTTGAGAATTGAGACTATTGTAAGTGTCGTTATGCTGCTGGATTGTCATGCTTATGATGTGATGTGGATGGAACCAAAGCTGGAGGAGTGACTTCGAATCAGGCTTCATGGTTGTAATTCTTCCTTCTATTCAATAAAGTATTTGCACCTTTTTCCATATGCTTATCTTGATATATAATGCTTATATGTGTGAATGTATCTCATTCCATTTACTTGTAATCAATAGATCTTTTTCTTTGATCGGTTCTTTGTCTTTTGTTG
This sequence comes from Pinus tabuliformis, assembly GCA_031772625.1. Classification (NCBI taxonomy): domain Eukaryota; kingdom Viridiplantae; phylum Streptophyta; class Pinopsida; order Pinales; family Pinaceae; genus Pinus; species Pinus tabuliformis. Next base: position 585,309,637 of record CM062808.1, on the reverse strand, counting down.
ATGTTTACAGGTACTTCTCAAGCGTGTTAAGTACAGGAAGGAGTGACAGTATTGATACAAAGGAGACAAGAGGAAAGCGAAAGTACAAGTAGGTCCTCTCATTCTCTTTGTCTTATCTATTGTTTATAGGAAAAGGTTAAAGTGCTTTAAACTATTGTTCTAGATATAGCTACTGTCTAGGGAATTAGTATTTATCCGTAGATACCAAATTCTTCATAACAAATTGGCGACCATACTGGGGAACGATCCTCATTCTGAGTAGCTTATCACATCCTAGGACACTCTAGCAGACCTTACTCCCTTTCATTGATTGTATTTTAGTCTTGTTGAAGTGAATTTTGGTCAAAAACTGTGTTTAGTTGCCTCTTGAAATGGCTTACTATCACCAGCGTAGGCTTGTGAGGGACATAGTGCGCTGCAGAGCACCCTTGGCTTAGGGAAAATGCTCTAAAGTGCACTGTCTCCCATTCAAGGCTGCGTTGATCCTCCTTGGGTCAGTTTTCCACCTTTGGATAGGGTTTTTCACCAAATTTCTTCTGTTTGATTGCTTGTTGAATGATCAATGAATGTCATGTCTCTGAAATCAACATTGTATCTCCTTTGCTAGCCCTAATTTGACTTGATTGATTAATGTTTCTTAAATGATTTCTTTGTCATTATCGATTCATTGTCAAAGTTAGATTATAGTCGATTAATATTTGTTCGAAAGAAAGTGTCGTAAAATTCTTCTTTTCCTTTGAAATAGAACTGTCGTAAAGTCTTCGTTCTTGTTAAAGATTGATTGAAGTATGTGCATTAGTTTCCTTTTTTTTCATCATAACATTAAGGGAATCGAAAAGAAAAACTTGCATCGTGCATTGAAAAAGTTTGTGTGTGCTCATAGGAATAGTTTAGGGAAATTGCATTAGATTGTGCTCTTTTCTCTTTGATTGAAAGAAATCTGATTGCTCCATCTCTACTAGCTAAGATTTTCATTGTTAAATTGAATGGAAAGAATGCTTAAAGGTGAAAAACCCTATCCAAAGGATGTGGTGAAAGGTGGAGTTGTCACAGAAGAGCAAGTAATAGCTCGTGCCCAATATTTGGATTTGATTTATACACAATCTGGCATGCTCTATGACAAGATCCCAAATGCACCTCGACCAACTTTCACTGTTCCTCCTCCACCATCGAGTAAGGACTCTCATGTCGATGATGGTGTGATTGGTTCTTCGAGCACACAAACGGCAGGTAGACCATCTGGTCAAACACTTGTCATTACCAATCAAACTGCAAATGCACCTGATAACACTCTTACTTCCGAAATAAATGTCGTGTCATCTGACAAGGGCAAGAATGAAAATCAACCAGGAGGTAAGAAAAAGGGGAAAAACAAGAAGAAACAAAATAACTCCCCTCAAGAGAAATCATCTGATTCCTCTTCTTCGGTAAGGAAACCTCATTACCCATGTTTGATCTGTAACAATGAGTAGTTTACGCGAGATTGTCCACATCGCTTCAAAGTCTCAAAGCTTTTGAAGACTTCTAATACATCTGTGGTATTAACTGATCCTTTTCCAAAACTGGAGACAAATATGGTTGCTACAGACCAAGCTTCCACTTCCCAAGTGCTTATGCTATCCGCCTCTAAGCCGAAAGATGATGTTTTGGTGTCAACACGAAGTAAATATTATGAAAATCAACTGTCATCGTCAAATAACCAGGCTGATCGACCTAACCCTTCGACTACAACTTCAAATAATCTTATTCAACCACCTATTGCACCAGAGTTAATGATAAAACCGCCTAAGGGAGTTATACACAAATCGACATTTAACCCTCAAGCTCGAGCTGCACAGAATTATAACATAGTAGAAGATTTGGCTCAATCACCTTCTGCTATGTCTATGCTTGAGGTGTTACAAAACTATCCCTCCCAAAAGCAGGCTTTGTTGTCAGCAATTGGTGGAATCGATCCAATTGATTCCAATCTTGTGGTTTTCAACCATGCGGGTTATACGCCACAGTTACCAGCACAATTAGCATTTGATTCAAGTAAACGCTCTCAATAAACTTTTTCATCGAACTATTATTGACGAGGGGGCATCTACTTGTATAATGTCTATGAGTTGTTGGAAAACACTTGGTTCACCACCTTTGTCACATTCACCAACAACATTAAAAGCTTTTGACAGTCACACATATACGCCTTGTGGAATATTGAGTAATCTGCAGATCGAACTAGGAGGCAAAACGGTAACTGTTGAAGTTGAGGTAGTTGATGAACCCCTTGACTACAACATTTTGCTAGGAAGACCATGGGTTTATGCTATGGCTGCTGTGGTTTCAACATACTTTCGTATGATTGCATTTCCTCATAAAGGTGGAATCACAGTTATCGACCAACTCGCCTTCTTCGCCTCTAGTTCACAAGTTACTGGAAGCATTCTGTTGGTACATGGACCCCCGCTATCTCTCCAAAACATTGGTGTAGGTCTCTTTAAAGACTCTTCCCTAATGGGTACTTTTTCACTACCACCACCATCAAATTTGGCGGAAGTGGCAAAAGTAGAGACTTGCAACATGATATCTTCCACTTCATCTGACTTAAGGAAGATTACCAATAGTTTTGAAGTTGATAGTAATTTTGAAATCATGTCGCTAAGCCCTATTGAGCTAGCATAGCAATCAATCTTTCTGGCTTGTGCGGCAAACCCAAATCCATTTTCGTCAATTGTATGGGTAGATCGTTCATTAGAATTTGGTACTTCTTCCTATCCTTTTTCACGTATATATTCTACTGATGAAGGAATCATCTAATCAATGATGATGGAAGGAGAACCATGGGAGGATTATCATCATCATTCCCATCTTCCAGATTACATCGAAGATTAATCAAATGAACTTAATCACCCTTCAATTGTCAATTTCCTTTCGAATTCTGTTTTCATAGATACAGTAGATTCCGAGCGAAACCTGTCAAATATTGAAGAGACCATTTCTATCAATATTTTGACCAAACCTAACATTGTAGAAAATATTCATGTTGACAAATCTTGTTCTCCATCAGAACTTGATATTTACCATCCTCTCTTTCGTGAATTTCAAGATATATTTGCATGGTCATATGAGAATATGCCAGGTATAGACTCTAGTATAGTTGAACATGAAATTAAAATGTATCCTGATGTCAAACCAGTATGACAGCGCCTCTGACCTGTTCATCCAAAGAAGGTTGCTGCCATTAAGGTGGAAGTTGAAAAACTTTTGCATGTTGGTTTCATTTACCCTGTTCCTCTTACTGACTGGGTTTCCAATATCGCTTCTGTCATGAAGAAACAAGGGACAATACGAGTGTGCATCGATTATAGGGATGTAATCAGGCTTGTCCAAAAGACAATTATCCCACTCCCTTTATCGACTAGATTATTGATGAATGTGTCGGATGTGAAATATTCTTATTCATGGATGGATTTTCCGGCTATAATCAAATCAATATCTACCGAGAGGACCAATAAAAAACTGTTTTTATTTGTCCATGGGGCACATTCACCTATCAGAAACTCCCATTTGGTTTGACGAACACATGGGAAACATTTAAGAGGGAAATGAATTATGCCTTCCATGACATCAAACATATTGCTCAACCTTACCTTGATTATTTACCTTCTCATTCACGAAAGTGGACTGATCACCTGCAGCATTTGAGAGATATATTTTTATGGTGCCGACACTACAAAGTACGACTCAATCCACACAAATGTGTGTTTTGTGTTGGTTCTGGTCGTTTTCTTGGTTTCATAGTGTCTAAGGAGGGAATTTGACTTGATCCATTTAAGGTTCAGGCAATCCTTGATTTTCCTCCACCTTCAAATCTACTACAGTTACAGAGACTCCAAGGGAAGGCTAACTTTCTGAGGAGGTTCATTCCCAATTACGCTGAATTGGCTAAAGGATTTACTTGTTTATTGAAAAAGGGGATACCCTTCCATTGGGATTAGGTTGCACAAGATTCCTTTGATGCTCTTAAAGATACCTTGATTAGAGCCTCATTAATGTATTCCCCGAATTATCAAAACGACTACTTCCTGTATCTTGTCGCTGCAGATACAACCATTGGAATGGTTTTAGTCCAAGAGGAAAATGGGATTGAACATCTGATATATTATTTGAGTCGTAATCTCAATGATATAGAAAGTAAGTACTCTTATGTCAAGAAACTAGCTTTGGCAGTTGTTCAAGCTGTACAGAGATTTCGTCACTATATCCTGCTCCGAAAGACCACTGTCATTTCAGATTGCAACCCTATGACATATATTTTGTCACGTCAATTGCTGGGGGACAAATACTCAAAATGGATAGTCATTTTGTAGGAGTTTGATATGGAATTCATCAAGTCCAAATCAAAGAAATCTCTAGTTTTCGCCGAGCTACTTTGCGACCTTCCCTTGACTTTTATCGATTCAACATCAGAACCATCAATTTTGGATGAGTCTCTGTTCCTGATTTTGTCATTTGAAGTGTGGTATGGAGATATATTGATTTATCTCCAGACCCAAACCTTCTAGCCAAATACTTCTTGCTCACAACGACGTATCTGATACCAAGCCAAATATTATCTGGTCGTTGGCGACACTCTTTACCGTCGTCGTATCGATACGATTTTACGAAGGTGCCTCACTCATGAGGAAGCCGAGAAAGTTTTGAATGATTTCCATTCAGGTGCCTGTGGTGGACACTTATCTGGTTATGCTACCACGCAGAGAATTCTCTGTGCTAGTTACCTATGGCTTAGTATATTCAAAGATTGCATAATTACCGTCAGAAGCTGTCATGCATGCCAGATCTATGACCGTAAAGCTAAATTACCACCTGCACCATTGCATCCTGTCGTCGTTGTTGGACCATTCGCCAAATATGGCATTGACTTCATGACATGTAACCCCACCTCGGTCGGGGGGGCATGGGTACATTATAGTCGTCGTTGACTATTTTACCAAATGGGCCGAGGCGATGCCAACATTAAACAATAGTGGCAAAATGGCTACTCTTTTATTTTTCAACCACGTGGTTGCCCAGTTCAGTGTACCGCAGACTATAGTTACAGATCATGGGTCGCATTTTCGTAATCACATGATAAGTGAGTTAGCTGCCAATTTAGGACTTTTGCATGATAGTTCTACTCCGTATTACCCGCAAGCGAATGGACAAGTTGAGGCCATCAACAAAGTCCTAAAGTGAATGCTTCAAAGAATGATAGGGGTTCATAAACGAAATTGGAATTTAATCCTGTACTCTACCTTGTGGGCATATCGAACCTCAGTGAGAAATGCAACTGGATTCACACCCTTTCAATTGGTGTATGGTTTGGAGGCAATCTTGCTGATACAATGCGAAATTTCATCTCTCAAACTCGCGATTGACCTATTACCCGACACTTCTGAAGAAGAAGCGTGTTTCTTGGAACTTATCCATCTGGATGAAACCTGTCGTGAAGCCGCATTGGCTAATGAAGCGCACAAGAAATGAATCAAGGCGCAATATGATAGAAATTTCAAGCCTCGCCTTTTCTCAGAAGGAGACCTGGTCTTGCTTTACGATCAGGAAGCTGATAAACTTGGAGCAGGGAAATTTGAACCACTTTGGATGGGTCCTTATATTTTCAAGCGTGTTTTGGCAAAAGGAGCCTACGAGTTGGTGGACTATGATGGAATTCCATTGTCACAGCCCCGAAATGGGTTGTATCTCAAACGTTACTATGCTTAATTGAGTGTAGTAAAAATCACTGTATATACGCTTTAATTGCATGTGTGTGTCAGTGCGTCTTTTAGAGTTTTTATTTGGTTAAGTAATCTGCTTTGCATTTGTTGTATATGTCGAAACCTTTGGAACCATTTGTTGGTTACACCGATGGTGCTAGTTGTAGTACGCAGAACCTATCTTCTACAGCATGGGCCATTTTCACTCCAAGTGGCGAGTTAGTGAGTTTTCAAGGGATTTTTATTGGTCGATCGACGAACAATATCGTTGAGTATAGCGCGTTGATTGAACTTCTCTCTGATGCCATTTCACTTGGCATCCGCTGAATCATCATTAGGTTGGATTCACAACTCGTTGTACTACAACTAACAAACATTTATATTGTCTTAAATCCAACAATTCTTCGTATGTTCCTTAGAGTTTGTCTTTTGGAGAGACATTTTGAGTACATTCAATATCAACATATTTCCAAAAGCTTTAATACATTAACCGACTCATTAGCAAACTATGTGTTAAATCGACATTTGTAACACATGTAAAAGTAAAATTTTCAATTCACGTCATTAGTTGAATAGGATTGCATATAGCCATACATATAAAAACTCTGAAAGTAAAATAGATAGATGTTTTAAAAAGTTTTTACAAAATTTGTGTCCAAGACACGTTTGGTCATCTGACCTAAAAACTCAAAATGCATGCAAAAACATCCTAAGTAGACCTAGTGATGCTCATGATAACAAGTCACAGCCTGAGCTATCATGCGCAAGAGCCGCATCCAACGGCTTGGAACACCAATAGTATGGCGCTGCAGCCTCATAGGTAACTCCTCAATCCAGACATCCGGAATACCAAGGGTTAATCCCTCCACATGATCCTGCAACTCTGCCAAGGTCTCGGCCAAATCCAAATCCTGGAGGACCGCTCTCCCAATGTTTCTCCTCACTGGCCCACCTGCTTCCTATTGGTGCCTCATAGGTTGAATAGTACCCACATATACATGCATGAGAATGATTTTAATTTAGTCTTGGAACATCAAAACACAAAAACATGTAGAAACTGAAAAATCAAAAACATTTTGGTAAAAAATTTACCTATAACACCCCATTGAGCGCCCACTAGTAAAATAAAATCTGGATCTCCACGAAAATCCATCCCATAGTATGGATGCTCCTCGATGACAATGTGTTTTCGATCGAGTCAACTAAATAATGCAGTGGAAAAGATGATTGTTGACTGACCCACATGTCTAGACATCAACTCAACCCATCGTTACATTCGTGGATCTCTAGGACCAGCTACACCCAGTGTTACATGTTGTGGTTGCATCAATGGAATTCTTTCTAAGGAAAAAGTGATTAAGATCAAACCATAGCTAAAATTCTTCGTCTTACCACTTTTTACCTTGGTCAGTTGTTCTTTCAGTGAAGAAAGCACAACCTCACACCAGTTGAATACTTTTGGCTCAAGACACTCTAGTGCATACTGCATATAAGATTTGTTCGCCAAATAAACTGTCACACTGCCAGCCAATTTTGCAATAGTGAAAAGGATAGTTCTCAAAGGCAAATCACTTACATCCCTGATGTTTATTTTCCCATCCTTGCTAGGCTGTGTACCTAGCCGACAAAACTGTCGAATATAATCTCTCACCGATTCACCTCCACGGGCAAATCCTGAAAGTGAGATGGGGGCACCTCACCTCGACAGTTCACTAAAAAAGTAAACATCATCGATCACAATAGGGACCACTTTGTCCCTTATGTGAAGAGCCTGATCTGTCAGATCCCATGCATGAACAAGGAATTGCAATAGTTTTATTTGTTGCCTCATTCCAGACAACCTGAAGTATTTTAGCAACCCACAGTTTTTGAGGGCCTCAACTGTACCTGGATTGTTTAGGGTAATCATGTCTTGTTCTTCATGCTCTCTTTCTCGCCAAGTAATAGTCATTCTTATCCGATGATAGCTTGAAATCAAACCATAAGCTTAATTAGGATCCTTTCCATGCAAAAAATAGGGCAAATTTTGGAGCAAACAGGTGAAACAAATTTGGGAAACTCACCCAGAATAGCCCAAGCAAGGAGACGGTGTGCTATAGAGCAGGCAGGATTCTATCTGGGTTCTCTTCAGCGTAGTTTTCGACATGAAAGCCTGCGCTGATCCCAGGGTGAAAAAATCAAATCCTAGAGGCCGTAAAAAACCCTAAAACTTGCATGAAACAGTAAAAGTATGACATAAAAAGAAAGAGGAGGGGTTGATATCCTACCTGGTCTAAACGGCCCGAGAAATCATCCACAAAATCTCTCGCAATTAGCTGCTGAAGTTCGAGGTAAAAAACTAGCCCATAGCACAAAACTGAATGGTAAATATCAAATGGTAAAAATGACATGGTAAAAACTTGTTTTATGTTTATTTCATGTTCATTAATTGAATAAAATTTAGTATTTACCTATTTTTACTCATGAAACAAGTATGTTTAATCCATTTGGTGGTGTTTTGAGTAGGTTTTACAGCTGACTTATAGAATTTCACGTGCTCAATTGTAAATTGCATATTTGACCACAAAGCATACTTTTATCCCTTTTTCGAGCTCTGTTAAACATCGAGAAAGGAACCCCCTTGGAGTCCTCTTTCAGATCTTTTTAGACTCTCTAAATATGAAAAGATTGCCACGCGCTTGTCCTTTTTAGCTTGTTAACGAATTGGAAACGACATCTACTCAGTATAAGTTTAACCCTTTTTCGGGCTGGGATAGATTATTTACAAAAAAGGAATACGTTGACTGAACGTGGTAAATAGGTTCTCTCTCATATTGTTTTACATCTTTTCGGGCTTGAGAGACAAATCTACGAAAAAGAACTTGTGGAGTTTTCTTTTCGTCCCTTTTCAAACTCTCTAAACATGAAAAGGACCAAGTTATCTTTGTCGTTAAACTCGTTAAAACATCAAATAGCGACAAACTTGTCGATTATGACAAGACCGAGTTTCACCTTTGTTAGACTCGTTAAAACATCAAATAGTGATAGATTCATCTAAAGGGTGGAATTATACAACAAGCATATGTTATCCTCCTCAAGCTTGATAAAAATAAAGAGGTACTGGTCAACAATGACTGGGGAAAATGGAAAAAGGGGTAAACCACTTTTGGTAGCAAGTCGCTCTTGAACATGACACTTTCACTTCATCACCGTGACTATTTGGGTTGGGTTATCAGCTTGATGGTTATCATACTGTTGGTCTATCATACCATCCATCACTTTGTTTTGGGTCAATTCTACCAATTCATTTCAATGTCACCGACATGTTCAAGAGAAGTCATTCAGTTAAAATTCATCCTTTACAATACCATAAACCTTCATTTTCATGACTGCCATTCCTGAACCTTGTGTTGTCAGTCAAATTCCATCTCCAAAATCATTACACTCATTTCGTGTCGTTGATGTGGGATACATCAAGGCCCTCCTGCGATGAGTCGCTTCTTGTCGACATCAACACATTATCCAAGAAGTTGACTTAGAAACACCCTTCCAGTACCTTGAGGCTTGCATACATCAATGGTAGGTTTCTTGCTTCCGGCGATAGGTTGACATCAATGGCCTTTGACCGAAAGACTTTGTATGGTGTTTGACATCAAATCATCCATTCACACCATGCAGAATGTACTACAGTACCTTGAGGATCATTATCATTATCGGTGATTTCTCTCGCGTCTGTTAATGACTTACATCATTGGCTGGTAATCAGACGGTGCCTTCCCATGTTCGACTTCAGATCACATATTCACATGGTTAGACTCGTACTTGAGCAAACAATTGAATGAGATAGAAGATCCCAGATCTAGTTTCATCCATCCGAGCTGCGATTTCAGGAAATGTACCAAATCATCCATACAATGGCTTTACATTGATGGTCATTCCAATCATGGGTCTATATCTGTAGACGACTGTCTATGTACTTGTAATGAAAGTTTATATGCTGAGCATGGGTATGCCTTCCCTCAACGATTCATGAGAAAAAAATCAAAATATCATGATATTGTATTGTAATCGATGCAGGTCACCAACCACTTCGGAACCTCCTCATCACATCGTAAAGCATTTCACTTGACATTAAATTTTCGACTTCATGCTTTAGGGGGAAACTGTTACAAATCCATTTGGGCACATCACTCCCATCATCCAGATTAGTGTTTTAGGGCTCATCAAACCCTAATTTCAGTTGCTACATGCCCTAAACAAGTCAACCTTTTGAATGCCTCCTTCCCAGACAGTTTCATGGCCTGAAGACATCCTAAAATGACCTCTAGAGGGACTAGTGTAGTTAGGCCCATGCAAGGGTGCACTGCAGAGTAGTTGAGTCCATGCCAAGGTGCTCTGCAGAGCACTTAGGCCCTCTTTGACCTGCACTGGGCGAGTTTGAACCAAATTCACATAGGGTTTAGGGAATATTCTTATCTTTTGGAGCCTTCTAGATGATTCCCACACTTATCATCTCCTATGAGCTTGAAAATGGATGAGGAATGAGTTAAGATACATCCTATACTCTCATCCCTTCCTCCATGGAACTAATTCTAAGTATGGAAGGCCATTCAATACCTTCATTAATGAAAAAACCTCCTCCATCTTCCTATAAATTGAGCACTCATCTAAGTGATCAAGAGTTGGACTTTGATGATTGTAAGGAGATAATGTTAGTTTGAGAATTGAGACTATTGTAAGTGTTGTTATGCTACCGGATTGTCATGCTTATGATGTGATGTGGATGGAACCAAAGCTGGAGGAGTGACTTTGAATTAGGCTTCATGGTTGTAATTCTTCCTTCTATTCAATAAAGTATTTGCACCTTTTTCCATGTGCTTATATTGATATGTGATGCTTATATGTGTGAATGTATTTGATTCCATTTACTTGTAATCAATAGATCTTTTGCTTTGATCGGTTCTTTGTCTTCTATTGATGTTTACAAGTACTTCTCAAGCATGTTAAGTACGGGAAGGAGCGATAATATTGATACAAAGGAGACAAGAGCAAAGAGAAAGTACAAGTAGGTCCTCTCATTCTCTTTGTCTTATCTATTTTTTTATAGGAAAAGGTTAAATTGCTTTAAACTGTTGTTCTAGATATAGCTATTGCCTAGGGAATTAGTATTTATCCGTAGATACCAAATTCTTCATAACAGTCCTATGTTGAGGAATTTAGAGCTCAACAACTCACTCTTTGGTCTTCCTCCAACAGGCTCCAAAATAAACAGAGTTGCCTAAGGCTTTTTCCCCTTTTCACCCTCTTGGCCAACACTTTTCCCTTACTAAGATCATCTATCCCTAGGGAGAGGAAATTCAGGAAGGCAACCACCATCAATGCATAGCACTCCTTGGGCTTTTCACAATTGTTTCATAACTGTATGGCACGTGAAATTTTCTTTTAGCACATTTTCCCACTGTAATTTACATAACTGACCATATGCACATTAACATTTAAAATAGAGAAACATTTATGTACATCATGCATTCATACTTGACCCTCAACATGGGTCCCATAATATGTAAAAGTAAATTTGACAAGAATTCATAACTAACATCTCATATCATATAGGTGGTATTTATTTCAAATTTTCCACATAATAACCATCATGTAATTTAGAAAAACATTACCATATCTTGCATATCATAACATTATACCTTCTCATTTGCAGTTTCAAATCACATTGCAATGTTTTACCTTTCACAAGTTCTTATGTTCCATGTTACTAGAATCTCACCATGCTACCATTAAGCTACCCCTACTTAATCACACTAGCAACATTAGCCATAATTGTTTTTGATAAAAGCATACCTTCTACAAAACGTTGTTATTTACAAAATATCTTGTCAATTCAATATTTCAATACTGTAGAAAAGTATTGGTCTTATCCATATTTCATAACCTATTTCCATGCATAACAAATAAGGCTACATCCAAGGAAATTTAAATACAATTTCCATGAAGTTTTTTTTCCAACAATAGTTAAGGGAATATGACCTTCAAAAATACCATAGTCACTAATTCATGCAAAATGACACTTCATTTACACATGTATCTAATAAACAATCATTATGTAGCATTACAAATTCAAGTCAATCACACAAAATTTTCTTGATTAAAAAAATTAACAATGCCAATAGATTTAGTGTCATTCAGAGTTTTGTTTAGTGATGATAGTGGACACGCCACATGTCCACATCAAAATAGACTTAACTGATTAGATTTAATGTAATGTCACCATAGTAATCACATGGATGGATTTTTGAAGTATGAAATTAACATATTTGTTAGATGTAGGATGTATACCAACTAGCATCATCATTGAATCATCAACTTGTAGGGTTGTGAGGTTTAAACAAACTAAATAATCAACAACATCTGATTAGCACTAGTTCTATCTTTAAGTTGGTATAACTATTAAATCAATATCTTTAACAACACTACTATATCATGATCTAAGTTCATTGTAACCTTCAATTTACGTGCAATCATATGTATGCATTTTTAAACAAATATCCACTTTCACAATCATTGTAGTTTTCTTGCATACAATATTGTTATGCATAAAATAATATGCAAATATTTATTCATATAAAACACTAATTTATCATTAATGTGTAAGTGTCAATAACAATTATGGTAACAATCCAAACAACCACAAATTCAACAGTGTATTGTCACCAATAGACCAACATGAATTAAACTACCACAATCACTTTGTTTACAACTTAATATAATCTCCAATCAAACTAATTCATGCATATAAGTTTAACAGTTGGTCGTGCAAAAAATAATCAATGTTACCAACCATCTTAAATTCAATCAAAATTCATGATATGACTTAATCATCAATTAGCCATTACAGTCAAGTCTTACCACTTGAATCATTGTTCATCCAAAGGGGTTCTTTCAATATCTTTTAAAACATTCTATTGTCCTCTTCAAGGACAACCCCTTACCTTCTACATTCTTTCATTATCACACAGATCAATACATGCATTCATTCTTTATAAGTAGTGCATTGTAACTTTAGTCATGTTCTTTAAATGCACCATAATCATTATTGTAATAGTATGCATGCAAAGGTTGGTAGTGAATCCACATTATCACTAGTAAGTGTTTAGATTGTTCATAAATGCAATAGAGGTTTTACTGTCTTTTATTCGTATCAAATTGCAAATGCTATGAGCACAATTTTAAAGCAGACATTATCACTTACTATTCTTTATTTTGGTTACAAATGCCATCATGCATATCATATCACATGTAATCTACTACATACATCATCATGTAGTTTGTTAGAATCATACCTGAGTTGATGCCCACTAGTATCATACCTTAACCTTTTTCCACTTACTGATTCCCAAAAGGCACCAGTGTTGCAACCTTTTGCTATGATACTACTTCTAACGTCCCCTGGTAAACCTCCTCTAAAAGTACATAGGATTAGAAAAAAATTACAGAATTTACCGACATATAAATTTATGAATTACTATTCCATATTACTTCATTGACAATTAGATAAAAATATTCATCATTACATAGAGTAAATTTAGTAAAGGAATAGTAAGTTTTCATAACATAACATCCACTATTATAACATATTATCATAAGCTCCCTGTTGTAATATTACATCATTATCATTATTCATTTCATTAAGCTAGATAATCACATGTTAGACAATGTAAGTGTTAACGTCATACAAGGAAGCAACAACGTTAGAATGTAAAAAAAGGAAAACACATCATTGGGCACTGATATACCCTAGAAACCCCATAGGGTGAAAACCGGAAAATGTTTAATTTTATTAAATATTTTGTGAGGGTGTTCACCCCTCACTCAATAGTAGAAAGAGAATCCATCCCTTAATCATTGCCATAGAATACTACAAAGAAATACCATCTTAAACACAACATAACTAGCTACAAGCTTATTACATTAATCATGTTATCATTTACCCATAAATCCTCAAACAATATGTCTTTGTGGCCCAGTTGTTTCCATTAGCAGATTATCCTACAATTGGCATTCCTTCAATCCACATTGACCACTAGTCCTTTCCTACCATAATGCTAAACATAATTTATCCTTTGCTTATGTCAGAATCTTTTCTTGTAACTGTTATTGTCAGCAAACTTGATATCATGATTAGATAAATTATTAATCACACCAATAGTAAATATTTATTGGTGATGCTTCAAACATCTATTCATGTGCATACATAAAATGAAAACAAGATATCAATACATGCCTCTTTTAACGACATTGCACATGCATTAATTAAAACCACATAACTATCAAAACATGTCTATTTATCTTTATATGTGTATGGTTATGACACATGTTTTTCCATCCATAACTCGCATGTATAAGTTAAAATACATAAATATTACCAAGGCATACTCACTTGTCCCTATTTCACATGTATCACGAGAAGAGAAACAACAACATTCTACTTCCACCCAAAAAACACGATAATATTAAATAACCTCCATGGTTAAAAATATTTCCAAGATAAATACCACATTAACTATTATTCCCCTCTTACAAGCACACATTCTTTTCTAAAATAAAACCACTACAACTATCCATATTATTTTAAAGGATACTAGCACCTTAGCTATGATCTTTGTGCATGTAATTATATAAACTTTATTCAAAGGAAACTAGTCTACCCTTAGTTATTTCTTTGTGCATGCAATTATGTATTCTTTTCCAAAAGAACTATGTAACACCCTCCTCCCATATCCACCCAAGTAACCATGCCAATCAAGGAAAACATGAGACGAGAGGCTACTATGATCAGATTCGACCTCCTATGTGACCTCAAGGAAATGGAATCGAAGAAACATCACACACAGTCATCCAACATCATCAACAAAACCCTCAGGAGAAAAGTCAGCCACTCAGACAGCTTGTTCCTCGGTCCCACTGTTGTTCTCGACCTCTTAGGCCATAGTCGCTCTCATCCTAAGGGAAAGGGAGCAACCAGAACCCAAAGTCGCTCTCATAGGCCTACCTACCAGTGACTGTGGACTAGAATTGCCAGTTCTGTGCCAATGATCCCAAGATTTAAGCCACTTTTTCAGGCCCAGAGCCCAGGCCATTGCCCAAAATGGAATGATAGCTTAAAATCAGTAGATGTATAGGGAAACAATGATGCAAAAGCAATAAGTTTATCAAGACCTTAACCAGACCCCTACTAGCCATGACAAGCATTTCATCAAACATATTGTGAACATGCAACCTACAGGTGTAAACAATAGAATTAAGTGTAGGGATCTCATACTTATCTTAGAATCATTATGAACCATTGTTCCCTCGTGCCATTTGTTGCATTATCATCTATTACGTCATAGGGACATTATCCATTCATGTACAAGTAAAAGCATGTTGAGATCCATACATAGTTGCTCTCAGAAAATGTACATATAACCAGCATAATAGGAACATAAATACCATAAACATATCAGCCATCAAAATCCATATATACATTAGTACATTTTTACATGAAAATCAAGGGAATAAATTTCTCATTAATGAATGAAATAAACCAATCGGAGATGGGACTACCACGTTCCACCTAACCATAGAATGGATAAGCCAAATCTCTCTTTAACCATTCACCCCCGTGCCATATTCCAAGCATGACTATGGGATCTCATAGAACACATCAATCAAAACTCATCCATTGTTTCCAAAGGCCATCCACCTCAACCCATGAAACAGTGATTCCACCTCACAGTTGGACATCACAAAACCAACATCAGATTGGTCTCCATCCAAGCCTTTCAGGGCTTCCAGAGCGTTTGTCCAATAAAGGCTTCCAGAACTAGTAACTTAACCCACATCTTATATAGGTCTTACAGAGCGTTTGTCCAACTAAGCCTTCCAAGACTGGTAACCAAACCCACCAAGGGCTTCCAAAGCAGTTTTCCAACCAAGGCTTCCAGGACTAGTAGCTCAACCCAAGTTATTACAAGGGTTCTAGAGCGTTTGTTCAACCAGGGCTTCCAGGACTAGTAACTAAACCCAAGCTAAGGAAACCTGAGAACCAACCAAAAAAAAACAATGAAAGTAAACCCACAGTCAACAAGGCTATCCAGAAAATGGCAAGGCTAGGCAATCCACTGTCGATCTAGACAATCCTCCATGCCAATGACATATCACAACCAAGAAACCACATGTATCCCAAAACTAGTGAAGAAATCATACATGCAACTTTGTACCTGCAAGCAAATCTAATGTAGTTGTTGATGTCAATACCTTCTTGTGCTTTCCTACTCTTCCTTTGCCTTCTTGATCCAAGAATCCAAGTATGCCACACCCTCCAAGAGTGCTCCAAGAAAACTCTAAGTCTCCAAGAGTATGAGAGAGAGAGAGAGAGCTCCAACACTAAACTAGCCAAGTCCTACCCACTAATCCTCAGAAGCCTTTTTATTAATGAGGCCTCTATTTTCTTCATTTTCCATTATTTTCCTTCAATTTCCTCCTCATATGCAACGTGTGACCTTTCACATTCCTTTTCTCCTAATTTCCATTATTTTCATAAATAAATGTGGCAAAATACCTTTTTGCCTCTTTAATTCCTTAGCCATTGCCTTTGCCAATTTCCTTAGCCATAATAAACCAAATCAACACCCATTAGGGTGTTTACCCCACCATTCATCTTGGAATACATGCACCATCACCGTGGCCTTTTATATTTTTACAACATTTTTTAAACAGGGTTGTTACAGAACCCTCCCCCTTGGGGGAACACTGTCCTCAATGTTAAATGACAGCTATAACCAACAAGACCACTGAAAACAAAACATATTGCCCATGGATATTTATCACATAGCTTGTTGCAGTATTTACAATGACCATCTGCTAAAACAAAACATCATGACAACATACTGCATAGTGGATCTTTATAACGCAACTCATAACAGTATTTACAATAATCACATATACACATATACACATATGCACATTTGCTCAACCAGAAAATAAAAGCATATGATGCTTGCATCCGCAACAAGGGAATCGAGAGGCTCACACCTCCACCTTCAAAGTAATACTAGGATTCACCTCCTTCCCAGGAAGTCCAGAATCCATTGCAAAGTCAAATTTGCATTCAATGTCCAGTGTTATAATCTCGCGCCACTTGTCCTCTCAGCGAACAGTTATCGACTCATTGTTCCACGACGCACTCCCAATGTGTATCTGATTCCATCTGGAAATGTAAATGACAAAAGCAAATCCATCCCCGACCTTCCCTTCTCTGCTACACAGTCCCTCAGGAAACCTGGTCAATCCCTTTCGTGTAGTCACTCACCTTCCAAGTTCCACTGGCACCCCCATCCTGGGTAGTCCATCCCTTGGCAAGGCTTCCTCTCATCGAAAGATATAAGAATCCAAGCATATCCCTGCCTCAAAACCATCATACCAGTCATATCATGCTCATGCCAATCAATGGATGCTATTGGGTACCAGTGTCCCACAATGGCCCTACTCCTAAAGTGCTTTACCAACATACTGCTACATTTTTCAATTCCTTTTGATGTTGTTTCCAATTCTTACAGTCAATTTCAACCACCCAACTGGGCATGTTCATCCATTCCTGTTCTAATCACATAATTTCCTCAGATTCAAAAGAAATTGAAATAAATTCACATCATACTATTGTGGCCACAACCACCACCCTATTAAAATTTTCCCTAGTAGCAATTTTGAATGGGTCCCCTAGAAGTTGATCTTGCACTCCTCCGAATGATCTATTTCATCCCAAGGATTTTAACTCTTTGGCAAGCCAAATCTTCAATTTCTAAATGGTCAAGGCCCCCTTAATAAATCTCTGCTGCATAGTTCATTCGTAACCCAACCTAGCCCTTTATTCAGTCCCTTCATTAGGGGTTTCAATCCTCATAAGTATTCATGGTACATTTATGCCTGCACATATAATCACCCCTACCTTTACTATGGCCGTTCATGCACTTAACACGCAAAACCTTCTATCGCATCTTCATCCCCCTTTTTTAACTCTTCACAAGGGAAATGCTTCACAAAACACGTTTAACTTACCCGTTTATCACTTATCGCACGTTGCCTTGATCAAGGGCAAAGGCTTGTTTATCATGAATAATTGCGATGCGATTAAGTCCTCAATCGCATCGCATATCGCAATTGGCAAGACCCAAGGGTTATTCATAACGCAACCACAATGCACCGGATCCGCCGGGGTCATTAACCATAGCGTATATAATTTCAGGTCCGGAGCCCCCACCGCATATCGCATATCGGCGGAGCCCGGGATCATATACAAAACACAATGTGATATGGCAGACCCGCCGCGTTATTAAATACAACCTATATACATACATATATATATATATATATATATATATATATATATATATATATATATAGATATCTACATATACATATACATATACATATACATATACATATACATATACATATACATATACATATACATATATATATATATATCTATATATATATATATATAGATATATATATATATATATATATATATATATATATATATATATATATATATATATATCGGGGCCGGCCGAATTGCATCTCGCGATCAACGGGGTCCTAGGCCTGCACACATTGCGATATGCGATTTGGCGGACCCGCCAATCTTATTAAACAAAATATATATGTTATCGGGTCCACCTCCCCATCGCTAAATCACTATCGGCGAGGTCGAGCACTTATGCATAAGGTCCAATTCGATGAAGCGGACCTGCCGATAACTATGTGTTCGGGCTTATAAATTTTGAAATCCGGCCTTGTGGTCAAATGCGGTCTTTTCCGTGTATTCCTGTGTTTTCTATAAGATGTCATGATCCGGGTTCTCAAAGGAAATCTGGTAGGGGTGATATGGCACATGATTGCCCGTTGAGATGTGCGATTGCGACTCAGTCGCAGCATGACGTTGGCTAAGCCAGGGGCTGATTCTTTCACACTCGCTCCTTTTGATTTCATTGCACCTTATCATTTAAAGTTTCAATGATGATGAGAGATGTTCTAGGATGTTTTTATCATATTTTCATGATCACAGCTAATATGAATTATCTTTGCAGGCGAATTTGAGTGGATCCAGTAGCAGATAAAGGCGATGTATGTCAAGACGACACCTCTGCACCCCCGGTGTCGATACTACAAAAGCGTAGTCTACAGAAAGGGGGATGAACCGCCACAATGCATAATGAAGGCACGCTCTGTGTCAAAATGGAGGCACAACGCTGATCCACCAAGATGTCACTCCCTCCATATAAACCTCAAGGCATGCCAGATGTGGGATGATGAGCGCGGCATCTTCAATTTCCTTCAAGAAATGGCATGGAATAATAGCCATCCCACACAAGTGCAACAAAATGATACACAGTCATTCTATATCCCTCCCCTGGGTAGTAGAACGCTCCAGCAAAGATGACTTCGACGTGTCAAAAACCTCACCGACCGTTCTCCTCTGTATGTTCGGATATGTGTAATGAAAAGAAAGGAGGTGAAAAGTTAGTGGGGGAGAGTCATTTTGAGCTGTATAAGTATTACCTTTGGAGAGGAGAGTAAGGCTTTTTGGTTTTGGGAGGAACAACTTTGATTATTGTGAATAAAAAGAGACTATTTAGCTCAATAAAGAGCCGATGTTTTAGATTGATTTTCCTATTTTATGATGTATTTTTATCAGAATGTTGTCACTTGTATAAATGCAAATGTATATTTGCTTTTGTGCATATTGATGACTTAAAGTTCATGGTTATGCCTGGTTATTTGAATATGATTCAATATCATGGTTAAATCATGAAAGGCTGCTGACTCAAAACTCTGTTGGACATCAATTGCAAGCCTCTCTTCCATAAAATGGAATGTGCATTCCTGTATGAATGATTGGATTGTATTTAAGTATTAATGTGGCCTTGTTCTTATATGAACCAGTAATTGATTCATTTAGATTTGGAATTCATATATGATGTTTAACCTCTCTTTGTCATGCTCCTGCAAGATAGATTAGGATAGTTAGGACATAGACTAGAGTAGTTAGAAGAAGTGTAGATAGGATTTAATACATAGTGGTTAGCTGTTTTATTTCGTTGATGTAATTGAAGCCTTCTTCCCAGAAGCAATATTTCAACTCATTTAATAGTTTACGAGGTCCCTTAAAACCCATTGGAACTAGCCATTCCAAATGAAAGAAGGTCTAATTGGGGCTTGCGATTGGGTTAGTTCCCCTTGTTGGTATAGTGAAAAGTCGCCATGTCAACAATTGGCGCTAGAAGGAGGGCCTGAACCGCCGTCCACAGCTTTTCAAGATTTCATCTATAAGTACCATGCATGGATTCAAAAATATTAATGCATGGATTGTGAAGGTCGAAAAGACCCTTCCTCTCATTTGGAAAAGCCTCATTTCGAAGAAGAGACACTGTGGGAGTATCCTGCCACTCAGGAACAACTAGTCAGAAGACTTACTCGGGCTTACACTCGTTCCCTATCATAGCTCCCTATCTTTCAGTCTTTACCTCAGACAACAAAAAGAAAGATAAGGGTCTATCACATAAATGAAGAGACATATGCATCCCCTTCTCTTGAAGATATTGTGCTTGATTCTTTGCAGAGTATCGACTCTCCTTGGGAAGAAATTCTTGAGGGATCCCCTTCTGAAGGCAATCCCTAGCCTGATTTGGAAAATCCTAACGAAGAAACCCTCAACCAAAACATCCCTATCCTCGATATGGCTAATATTCCTCAACCAGGTGGAAACCAACTCCCACATCCTCTAGGAGAACTTCCTCCCTAGCTCGCTCAGGATGTCGTAGCGATACCTAGGCAACAACATCCCTTACCCAAGAATGCAGAAAAGGTACTCCCTAAATTCGATCCTGAGCGGGGAGACACTACTGAAAACCATATCAATTCGTTCTTCCTGGTCGTGCGCATGCTGGGGGTAGTTGATGAAGATATAGTTTGTCACCTATTCCCTTTTACCCTGATTGGTGTAGCTTCCACATGGTACTTTAGCTTGAGAACAGGATCAATCACTTCGTGGGTTGCCTTTCAACAGGCCTTTTTAGACAAGTATGGTGATGACAAAACCCCTACGGCCTTAGTTCTAGAACTATCCCGTTTGAAAATGGAAACCAAAGAAAAGGTCAAGGATTTTAACATCCGGTTCAACACCTTGTTCAACAGAATCCCAGCCACCGCTAGACCTACTGAGGAGGTGCTCATGGAATTCTACATCACTGCTCTCCCTGTCCCTACTACGATGTGGGTCAAGAGGAGTAATGCACAAACCTTACAAGGTGCTATCGATGAAGCAGTAAAGGTCGAGAATGAAATGCTCAGTCTCACATCATGCCACCCTACAACCGGAGAAAAGAAAGCCTCTCAGGCATCCAAGAAGAATAATGGGAGTGATAATAAGGGGGCTAAAACCAGAGAAAATGATACCACAGATGTAGAAGGTCTGCATCAGATCATTAAGAAGTTGACTAATACAGTCATCGATATGAAAAGGAATTCTGGATATAGTACAAGCGGGAGTGTAGGAGAGTATAACAACAGAAAACCTTTCAAACCTTTCTATCGTAAGAAGGAAGAAGGTGGTCATGGTCCACTTACACTGCCTGCTCCACCCAATAAAGGGAATTTAAATACAAAAGAGCTGGCTCTTATCGGATCGCTCCTTAACCACGGGGAACCTATAGTGGAGCTAGAGACAGGACAAGAAGATGAGGAAGAATACCAAGTAGAAGAGCCATTGGAAGAAGAATCCCAAATCAACGTACTGTGGGATTTCTATACAAATGAGAATGATGAGGACCAAGGAGACAATATGGCAGAAATCCACACTAATGAAATCCACACACGAAGCAAAGGGCCACTTGCAGGTGTGATGAAGCCTGTAGATCAGACCAAGAAAGATGTCCACCCTGTGAAGGCACCTGCTCCCAAAGTCCCTGTTGAGAAGAGTAGACCTAGTGGTCAGTCCAAGAATACCCTTGTTGCAAACCATCTAGAGAAAGAAAATGCATCTCCCACTGCAATGAAGGCTACTCAAGATGGTAAAATCCCACCTAAGAATGGAAAAACCGGTATGTTTACTCTGCCCTATCCTGTTTATAACATTGATTACAATATTGTGGATGATCTTAAGAAATCTAGGGCTAATATCACATACTTTGATTTGTTGAAATTAACGCAGCAAAGAGATTTGCTCTTGAAAGCTATGAATGAGAGAAATTCCAAAACTCCCACCATCCCAAGTAGCCAAACCAAGAAGTCAGTGTCCAGACCTGTCAACACCTCCATTGCAGCCCAAATGCCATCAGCTATGGAAGCCACTCTGTCCAAAATGAATCGAAACCCCCAAGATGTCAGTGCAGCCATGATAGGGAGAAAATCAAAATCCATGACCCCACCTTTCCTTATCACATTTGAAATCCTCAACATGAACGTACACAATTGCCTGGTAGATTTTGGTGCCTCGTCCACTGTGATGCCTTATGCTGTTGCTAAAAGACTACATGCAATACCTGAGAAAACTGGGACTCGAATTATGCAATTGGACAGGACAAATGTGAAAGTAATTGGAGAATTGAAAGATGTGTTGATTCGGATGGCTGCTAAACCACAATACACACAAGTCATTGATATAGTGGTAGTCGATATACCCGAGGCCTATGGAATGCTGCTTAGTAGGGATTGGTCAGCAAAACTCAATGGATATTTCTCAATTGATTGGTCCCACCTCTTGCTGCCTCAGAAGGGAAAAGGTGATATGCTGAGAGTTGATTGAGAAAGATACATGAAGTATGTGGTAACAGAACTAAATGGTCCCAATGAACCTGTAATGTTTACCAACTCCATCCTTGGGAACTATAGTTTCAATGTTTATGCTACATAAACTTGTTTTGGAGAATTCCATGCAGAAACAGTTGAAGAAACTTTGACATATACACAGTTGGAAGCTCTCCCTTGTAATCCAACTGATGAACCACCTTGTAATATAGTAGATAATAGAACTAGTTTCGTAGGAAGTAATTCAATTGATGTAACACTAGACTCTGTATTTTGGACACTCTATTTTGATGGCTCTAACTGCCTTGAAGGTGCAGGTGCTAGGAGCATTTTCATTGACCCGCAAGGGAACCAACATTTGATGGCCAGTCAGTTGGAGTTTGTATGCACCAACAATACAGCAGAATATGAAGGCTTGCTGCAGGGCCTGAAGAAAACCGTTGATATGAAGGTAAAAAATCTTAAAGTTTTTGGTGACTCACAGATAATCGTGGATTAGGTAAGGGAAAAGATACATTGCAATTCACCACACCTGGTAAGGTACCAGCATGAGGTATGGAGCTTAATTGACAGTTTTGATTCTTTTAATATCACATACATACCTCGAGGGAAAAACCAAGATGCTGATCTGATGGCTAGTATGGCTGCTAAACTTTTGCCTAATTTTAGATTAAAGAAGAACAAATGTTATGTTGAATTGATTTTAGACCATCCATTCTTGATAACATCTCAAATTAACAGGTGTTCGAAGATGACAAGCTTATGAATGGGAGTAAAGAGCAGGCTAAGCCCTACCAACAAAAGCTTCGTAAGATGCATCCAGGCCCAGGATCGTTGGTGAAGAAAGAGTTTAACAAAACACTGGATGCCAAAATCATCTTTCTGGTCATGCACACCCCCTAGGTAGCCAATCTCGTGCGAGTAAGAAAGAAAATTGGAAACATCAGGCTATGTATCGATTTTAGAAACCTGAACCAAGCATCCTAGAAAGATAGCTATCCTGTCCCTCCTATAGAACACATTCTCCAGTGCATTTCTGGGTCTGAAATGTTGTCCCTATTAGATGGGTTTTTAGGATATAATTGTTGGAAATAATACTGAGAGGGGGGGTGAATCAGTATTATCTAATTCTTTTAATAAATCTTCCTTATTTGTTCTTTGAATTATTTTTGCATTTCAGTACCATAAAATAATGAGCATGAACAAAGAAAATAGATAGTCACACCAAAGAACACAAGATGTAAGGTGGAAACCCAATGTGGGTGAAAACCACCTGCTGCAATATGTCTCTATCTTCTTTCAAATTAGAAACTCCTTTTACAATGGTTTTGTACTGGTGCAGTCCTTTACCAGTACGCAGGCTGCAACCTGCAGAGAGCTACAACTATCTCTCTCGTTTTCCAATCTCTCCTGGAAGGGAGCTACAACCCCCTACTTCTTTTCTTACAAGGACCACTTTTCATAAATTTTCAAACTGGATCCATAAGCATCAAATGATCATCAAGTATAAGAAAATCACCCAGTCAACTGTAGTAACCAGATCAACAATAATAGAACCAAACCCAGAACACCTTATCAATAGAAAAATACAGCCAAACAAAATGTCTTAAGACAGATACGCAGTTCTTCTTTCTCTGGTCTGTGTGCGTACGCACTTCACCTTCTGCTCCCCTGCGTATACCCGCAGAGACCCTTCTGCCGCACTGCGTGTCCACGCACTGTTTCTTCAACCGCGCTGCTTACTGTTACTACAGGTATGCACCCAGAGACACTATTACGCCGCGTACTATTGCTGTAGGTACGCGCCTAGAGATACTGTCACGTCGCGTACAGTTACTGTGCGTACGCACCTGAACCTTCGTTGCTCTGCGTACCCACGCAGGTCTCCTGTTTCTTCTCTGCGTACCCACGCAGATCTTCTGTTTCTGCTCTGCGTACCCACGCAGATCTTCTGTTTCTGCTCTGCGTACCCATGCCGCTATCCTGTTAAACGCCTGCGTACTTCTAATTAGGGCCGAATAGGCAGTCCACCAGAGTGGCACAGATGCTCAGATGACCAGATCTGATCATGCGCTCGAGAGATCACCCTTCATAGATTCACTTTCAACTTCATATAGATCAAGCTTTTAAGACCATAACCTAATATTTCAGATCTTAAGATATTCAATTGCAAAAGATACTTAGCCAAGTGATCTCCTTAGCTTTATATAGGCAAGCTCCTCCTAAAATCATGGATCAATACCACGAGCCAAAACCATAGAAACACAAATACCGTCAGCTAGTTAAACATAAGAAACCCCACGTGTGCTTTTCTTTGCCTTGAAATGTGTGCACTGGGGTACGCACCTCCTGGACGGCTTATCTGCGTATCAGGCCGCGGTCCCTTCACGGTGTACCTGCGGGTACGCACTTTCTGAACTGATCTCCTGCGTACTTCTTAATTTTCAACATATTGAGAGCCTTGCCACGGGAGTTGCCATCAAGTACAACATCTGTAACATATAGCCATACCAGAAACATAATGCCAACAATCTCCCCCTTTGGACTTGATGGCAACCTCACAAACTTCAGCTTCATTCTCCCCCTTTGACATCAAGGGCAAAGGGTTATGCTCCCCCTAAGAACATGTTCCCCCTGAATATGAACCAGATCTGCAGCGAAAAACCATAATCCACCATGAAAGAGATAGAGACATATTGCAGCTACTTCCATGATCTCCTTCTGCACATCCTCCATAATGCCAACAATGCATTATATGCTCCCCCTGAACCTGTACCATCAATCTTCAACCAATCAGCCACCCAGCTCATGTATGCATATACAACCATCAATCAGAAGAGGTTCAGCAATAAGATGATGCATCAAAAACCCCTAGCTTTTGCCTGAGGTATTCAAAAGTGTCCCTGGGAAATGGTTTGGTGAGTATATCAGCAACTTGTTCCTTAGAAGGAACATACTCCAACTTGACCTTCTGTTCAAGCACTTGTTCCCGGAGAAAATGATACTTGATTGGTATGTGCTTGGTTTTTGAATGCATAACAGGATTCTTTGAGATGCTGATTGCACTTGTGTTATCACATAAGATGGGGACAGGTGGTGTACAAGTGATTTGAAAATCCTGCAAAGTCTGCATCATCCAAAGGAGTTGGGTGCAACAAGATGCAACAGCAACATATTCCGCTTCAGCTGTAGACAAGGCAATCGAACTCTGTTTCTTGTTGAACCAAGATACCAGTTTGGAACCCATAAAGAACGCACCACCACTTGTGCTTTTCCTGTCATCCACGCTTCCGGCCCAATCTGCATCTGTATAAGCATGAAGTGTAAGATCTGTATCTCTAGGATACCATAAACCATAATTTTGAGTCCCTTGAAGATATTTGAAAATTCTCTTCACTGCCTGAAGATGAGTCTCCTTCGGATTTGCCTGAAATCTTCCAACTATTCCGACTGCATGCATGATGTCCAGTTGGGTACCTGTCAAATAAAGTAAACTTCCAATCATAGATCTGTAGGTTGGTTGATGTACTGCTGCAGATTCATCATTTGTACTGAGGCTACATCCTGTGACCATGGGTGTACATACTGGTTTTGCATCTTCCATGCCATATTTCTTCAAAATCTGTTTGAGATACTTGGTTTGAGATAAGAAGATTCCTCCTTCTTTTTGTTGGATTTGCAAACCAAGGAAATATGTCAGTTCTCCTAGCAAGGACATTTCAAATTCTTTCTGCATGACCAAGGCAAAGCTTTGACTCATAGCTTCTTCATTGCTGCCAAAAATAATGCCATCTACATACACAACAAGTATTAGCAATTTGTCATTTTCAACTTTTATATAAAGATTTCTATCTGCTGATCCTTTTGAAAAGCCTTGTTGAAGAAGATATTTGTCCAAACGGTAGTACCAAGCCCTTGGAGCTTGCTTGAGACCATAGAGAGCCTTTTTCAATCTGCATACAAGATTTGGATCATTTCCAAGAATGAACCCATCTGGCTGTTCAATGTATACTTCTTCTTCCAAGTCTCCATTCATAAAGGCTGATTTCACGTCCATTTGAAATACTTTGAAGTTTTGAAAACTTGAGAGATCAAGGAACATTCGGATGGCCTCAAGTCTTGCAACAGGAGCAAAGGTTTCTTCAAAGTCTATTCCTTCTTGCTGCGCATACCCTTTACAAACAAGTCTGGCTTTGTTTCTAATTACTTCTCCATTTTCATTCAATTTATTTTTGAAGACCCATTTTGTTCCGATAACATTCTTATCCTTTGGTCTAGGAACCAGCTCCCAAGTGTTGTTCTTTTCGATCTGCTCAAGTTCTTCATCCATTGCTTTCACCCAACATTCATCTTTGCATGCCTCTTTCACATTTTGTGGTTCAGTAGAAGAGAGTAATGCCAAATAGCTTGAAGCTTCTGCAACTGTTCTTCTTGTTTGTACACCTGCTTCTTTCTGCCCCATAATCTGAGATTCTGGATGATTCTTCTGAACATATCTGGATGGAATCTTTTCTTCTATTCTTGTTTGCTCCTCTGGTTCTTCTTGAGGTTCTTCTTCTTCATCATTCTGTCGTTGAGGGTATCCTTCATCTTCTTCGATGTCTTCATGATGTACTTGCCTAGGAATGTATCCCTTCTCATCAACCACTACATCAATGTTGTCAACAATTCTGCCAAGTCTTTTATTGTAGCATTTGTATGCTTTGCTATGTGGAGAGTAACCAAGAAGAATGCCTTCATCTGCTCTAGGTTCAAGTTTGCCAAGCTGCTCATCAGTATTCTTGATATAGCATTTGCTCCCAAAGATTTTGAAGTGCTTTACCGAAGGAGTCCTACCACTCCAGAGCTCATGAGGAGTTTGAGTGTTGTTCACCCGGACATTTGTTTTGTTGAGAATAAAAACCACAGCATGTGCAGCTTCACCCCAGAAAGTTGCGGGAGTTCCTGACTCATCAAGCATAGCACGAGCCATTTGTTGGACTGTTCTGTTCATTCTTTCCACAACTCCATTTTGCTGAGGAGTTCTTGCTGTAGAGAATTCTCTTCTTATCCCATGTTCTTCACAGAAATCGAAAAATTCATTTGAAGTAAATTCCCCACCTCTGTCGGATCTGAGGCACTTAATTTTGTGACCTAATTCATTTTCAACCAAGGCTTTGAAGGATTTGAATTTTTCGAATGCTTCATCTTTGTGCTTCATAAGTCCTAACCAGACAAACCTGGAGAAATCGTCAATGAATAATATCAAGTATTCTTCTCCTCTAGGTGTTCTTTTCCTGAACGGACCACATGTATCTGTATGTACTAGCTCAAGAGGCATGCTAGCTGATCCTTCTTTCTCTAGAAAGTTAGTTCTGGTTTGTTTTCCAAACTGACATGATTTGCATATGGTGTTGTCAGGAATTTTGATATCTGGAAGATCGCGAACTGCCTGATATTTGCATGCTTTCCTTATTTGTGAAAATCTTAGATGTCCCAACCTCCGATGCCATAACCAGTGCTCATCATCCTTGCTCAGATAGCATTGTTGTTGTCCTTCTTAAAATATGTACAGATTATTTGGAGTTCTTTTGCCTTTGATCACTGTTTTACCTGTATCAAGATCACGAACAAGACATCCATTTGATCTGAATATAACCTCGGTTCTTTGATCACACATCTGGCTGACACTTAGAAGATTATGCTTCAATCCATCAACATACAAAACATTTCCAGCCTTGACCTTTTCTTTTAACTGAGCAATGCCTTTTCCTTTTATGGTTGCAGGAGTATCATTTCCAAAAGAGACTTTCTTTCCTTTTTCTAGAGCAGAATATGACTCAAGTTTTTCTTTATCACCTGTCATATGCTTCGAACATCCACTGTCAATGTACCATAGATTTTCCTGTCCCTCTGCATCAAATGCTATCCCACATCTTTCTGTTTGTGGTTCCTTTATTCTCCATGTTTTGGTGCTTGAGGCTTGTTCCTTTTTCTGCTGAAACCTGCTCCTACATTCAGAGTCTTCATGACCAAAGTTATTGCAAATAGAACATTCAACTTCATTTTCAAGAACTGAAAAGTTGTTATAGGTCCTTTTTGTAATCCCGGTCATACTTCTTTGTCCATTGAAGAAACTTCTACGGTTATCGAATCTACCAACCAATTGATTGTAATTTCTATTGTCATCTATTCTTGAACCAAATTGAGAAGATTTTACCTGTGGCTGGTTGTAGCTTTTGTTCACCCTTAAGATGGATTGCCCCTGATAGTTTCTGTTTGCAATTCGTCCCTGCTTTACCTGATGGTCTTCTTTTTGCTCATTTCTTCTTGTTGCATCAAGATAACTTTTTGAGGTGGATGCTTGAGAAGTTTCTCCATTATAGCCTAGACCTGTCTTGTTTAGTGGAGACCGCTGCACATTGGTAATCTCATCCAAAGTTTCAGATCCTTTGACAAACTTAAGATTAATAGCTTTTGTTTTCTCAATCTCTTTTCTAAGACCAACAATTTCACCTTCTAATTTTTCAAGATGTTTTTCCTTTTCATCAATTTGAAATTGTAGAGTATCAATGATCATATTCTTTTCTTCTATACATCTCTTGAGTCTAGTAATTTCTTCATAAAGGTTATCCACATCTATAGCATCCATATAATCATCATCTTCAAATGCCATTAACAATTTATATTCATTACCTCGTTCATCTTCATCACTGTTTGATAGACCATCACTATCTTCATGAGTGTAGTAGCTTTTCTTATTTGCACTCTGTTTCTTGTTCCATCTAGCAGGTTCCTTTCCTTTATCCTTATAAGGACATTTTGCAGCATAATGACCTACTCTTCCACAAGCAAAGCATTTAAAAGGTAACTTACCTCTGAACCTTCCAAAACCCCTTTGAAGATTTCTGACAAAATTTGATTCTTCTTCCTCTTCTTCTCGGACGTGGCTTGCTTCATAATAATCTCCTTTGCCTGATGCCTTGAAAGCAGCTTCTCTTCTATCTGATGGACCTCCCTTTCTCATTTCATAAGCAGTTAGAATTCCATGTAGCTGAGACATAGTAAGAATTCGTAGATTTTCCTTTTCTTCTATTGCAGATACTTTAGATTCAAACTTGGGGGACAATGATCTTAGAACCTTTTCAACCACAATAGCCTCTTTTATTTCTTCACCCAAATTTTTCATACAATTAACAATCTCATCTACCCGAAGAAAATAGTTAGCCACACTTTCATCATTATACATCTTGAGAGTCTCATACTGAATCCTGAGAGTTTGAAGTTTAGCACGCTTTACCTGTTCATCTCCTTCATAGCTCGTGACAATTTTGTCCCATATCTCTTTTGCGGATTTATAGTGCATTACCTTCATGAATTCCGATTGGGATATACATCCTAATAGGGTACTGACTGATTTCGCATTTTTTTCATACTTCTTTTTCTCTGCTGCATTTGTAGGAGTAGCTGAAGTAAAAGCGTAGCCTGTCTCTACAATGTCCCAAACTTCTGTACCAAGAGATTGAAGATAGGCAGTAACTCTTACCTTCCAATAATTGAAGTTTGTCCCATCAAAAACTGGTGGCCTGATTGATGCTTCTCTCTCGTAGTTGCTCATGATGAACGATCTACCTTCAAGCGATCAAGCTTCTCTGAAGGACCTGCTCTAATACCAATTGTTGGAAATAATACTGAGAGGGGGGGTGAATCAGTATTATCTAATTCTTTTAATAAATCTTCCTTATTTGTTCTTTGAATTATTTTTGCATGTCAGTACCATAAAATAGTGAGCATGAACAAAGAAAACAGATAGTCACACCAAAGAACACAAGATGTAAGGTGGAAACCCAATGTGGGTGAAAACCACCTGCTGCAATATGTCTCTATCTTCTTTCAAATTAGAAACTCCTTTTACAATGGTTTTGTACTGGTGCAGTCCTTTACCAGTACACAGGCTGCAACCTGCAGAGAGCTACAACTCTCTCTCTCTCGTTTTCCAGTCTCTCGTGGAAGGGAGCTACAACCCCCTACTTCTTTTCTTACAAGGACCACTTTTCATAAATTTTCAAACTGGATCCATAAGCATCAAATGATCATCAAGTATAAGAAAATCACCCAGTCAACTGTAGTAACCAAATCAACAATAATAGAACCAAACCCAGAACACCTTATCAACAGAAAAATACAGCCAAACAAAATGTCTTAAGACAGATACGCAGTTCTTCTTTCTCTGGTCTGCGTGTGTACGCACTTCACCTTCTGCTCCCTTGCGTATACCCGCAGAGACCCTTCTGCCGCACTGCGTGTCCACGCACTGTTTCTTCAACCGCGCTGCTTACTGTTACTGCAGGTACGCACCCAGAGACACTATTACGCTGCGTACTATTGCTGTAGGTACGCGCCCAGAGATACTGTCGCGCCACGTACAGTTACTGTGCGTACGCACCTGAACCTTCGTCACTCTGTGTACCCACGCAGGTCTCCTGTTTCTTCTCTGCGTACCCACGCAGATCTTCTGTTTCTGCTCTGCGTACCCACGCAGATCTTCTGTTTCTGCTCTGCGTACCCACGCCGCTCTCCTGTTAAACACCTGTGTACTTCTGATTAGGGCCGAATAGGCAGTCCACCAGAGTGGCACAGATGCTCAGATGCCTAGATTTGATCATGCGCTCGAGAGATCACCCTTCACAGATTCACTTTCAACTTCATATAGATCAAGCTTTTAAGACCATAACCCAATATTTCAGATCTTAAGATATTCAATTTCAAAAGATACTTAGCCAAGTGATCTCCTTAGCTTTATATAGGCAAGCTCCTCCTAAAATCATGGATCAATACCACGAGCCAAAACCATAGAAACACAAATACCGTCGGCTAGTTAAACATAAGAAACCCCACGTGTGCTTTTCTTTGCCTTGAAATGTGTGCACTGGGGTACGCACCTCCTGGACGGCTTATCTGCGTATCAGGCCGCAGTCCCTTCACGGTGTACCTGTGGGTACGCACTTTCTGAACTGATCTCCTGCGTACTTCTTAGTTTTCAACATATTGAGAGCCTTGCCACGGGAGTTGCCATTAAGTACAACATCTGTAACATATAGCCATACCAGAAACATAATGCCAACAATAATTGAGTATTGGTGTCTAATGGAGATCAACTTAAGACAACATTCCAACACTTATGGCTGAGCCAATTTCAAGTTGTGGAAAAAATTGGTCAGGGAACTTACAGATTGAAAACTTTACAGGGAGAAACTGAAAAACTCCCTGTTAATGGCCAGCATCTGAAGAGATACTTCCAGTAGCCACCACATGGTGGTTACCTCCTTAGTAGGTTAGAATTCATTTTAGTTTTGTTGTTAGTTTAGTTGCATTTCTGTCTTTTTCTTTTGTTCCCTGCAAATTTTATCTTCCTTCTGTTTTGAATTGCAGTCTGTTTCAGTCAGCTGATTTCAGTCCTCCAGTCTTGTTCTACCTTTCAGATTTGCCCTCATTTACCACTTTCAGCCTTTCCCTTCCTCATTAACCTGCTGATGATTCTGTTGTTCCTAAATCCATCATTACCCTGCAAATCAATAAAACTTTCTATCAGCCCATGAGAACTTGAAAATCAGCTATAGAATTCAAACCAAGCCACTCATTGGCATCTGTTGAGAACTGGGTAAGATCTGTTGATAACTTGGATATCTGGAGCATGTAGGGGCATCTTTATAAAACAAGAATGTGTAACTACAGCTGGACTGGCATGGAGGGATGCTGCATTTTGAATAAATCCCACTCAGACCTAGCACATACTTGCCTATAAGGTTTACAGTCATTCTCCATTGGTCCCATCCACCGCACTAAATTGTCCAATACCTGTCATCTACAAGTAAACCTCCTTTCATGGGCTAAACTCACTGTCATATACCTGTGGCAAATCCAATTGTGCTCTAGTCCTTGTGCCTGAAACTGGAAGGACAAGTTGTTTGGGAAGCCAGTTAGAGTAGGGACTGTTGCTGGGCTTAGAGTACCGGTTGATACAGTGAACCCAACCTTGCTTAAGTGGTTTAAAAATATGGCAAGATCCATGAATGCGCCCCATCCTATCATATGAAAGTATAGCACTAAAATTTCTATATAAAGTGCAGATAAACATATTTACATCAAGTTTGATGAGCAATAAAGAGCTGAGGTACACACCTAAACGGGTATTGACAGACCAGTGATGGCCCCGAAAGGATCTTGAAAGTAGAAAACAGGTAAAGGAAGGTCAATAAACCCCATAATATGGCCATTGGAGAATGCCTGTCAAAACCTTATCAGTGAGAAGAAGCTATTTGTCTTTATCCTGCCTGAAACAATTAATGTTGAAGTGGAACCCATGCCTGTTCATCTGTACAGTTTGCATTTCGAGTTTATCTTAACACCATGATGTTTTATGAATCCAAGGTTTATTTGGAAACAGAGACAACTGGTTCACCTAGCGGTTCGCCATTTGTTGTGGTGACAAACACCACCCTATTAAAATTTTCCCTAGTAGCAATTTTGAATGGGTCCCCTAGAAGTTGATATTGCACTCCTCCGAATGATTTGTTTCATCCCAAGGATTTTAACTCTTTGGCAAGCCAAATATTCAATTTCTAAATGGTCAAGGCCCCCTTAATAAATCTCTGCTGCATAGTTCAATTGTAACCCAGCCTAGCTCTTTATTCAATCCCTTCATCGGGGGTTTCAATCCTCATAAGTATTCATGGTACATTTATGCCCGCACATATAATCACCCCTACCTTTACTATGGTCGCTCGTGCACTTAACACACAAAACCTTCTATCGCATCTTCATCCCCCTTTTTTAACTCTTCACAAGGGAAATGCTTCACAAAACATGTTTAACTTACCCATTTATCACTTATTGCACATCGCCTTGATCAAGGGCAAAGACTTGTTTATCATGAATAATTGCGATGTGATTAAGTCCTCAATCGCATCACATATCGCAATCGGCAAGACCCAAGGGTTATTCATAACACAACCACAATGCATCGGATCCGCCGAGGTCATTAACCATAGCGTATATAATTTCGGGTCTAGAGCCCCCACCGCATATCGCATATCGGCGGAGCCCAGGATCATATACAAAACACAATGTGATATGGCGGACCCGCCACGTTATTAAATACAACCTATATATATATATATATATATATATATATATATATATATATATATATATATATATATAGATATATATATATATATATAGATATATATATATATATATATATATATATATATATAGATATATATATATATATATAGATATATATATATATATATATATATATATATATATATATATATATATATATATATATATATATATATATATATCGGGTTCGACAGAATCGCATATCGCGATCGACGGGGTCCTAGGCCTACGCACATTGCGATATGCGATTTGGCGGACCCGCCGATCTTATTAAATAGAATATATATGTTATCGGGTCCACCTCCCCATTGCTAAATCGCTATCGGCGAGGTCTAGTGCTTATGCATAAGGTCCAATTCGATGAAGCGGACCCGCCGATAACTATGCGTCTGGGCTTATAAATTTTGAAATCCAGCCTTGTGGTCAAATGCGATCATTTCCATGTATTCTTGTGTTTTCTATAAGATGTCATGATCCGAGTTCTCAAAGGAAATACGGTAGGGGTGATATGGAACATGATTGCCCATTGAGATGTGCAATTATGACTTGGTCGCAGCACAACGTTGGCTAAGCCAAGGGTTGATTCTTTCATGCTCGCTCCTTTTGATTTCATTGCGCCTTATCATTTAAAGTTTCAATGATGACGAGAGCTGTTCTAGGGTGTTTTTATCATATTTTCATAATCACAGCTAATATGAATTATCTCTGCAGGCGAATTCGAGTGGATCCGGTAGCAGATAAAGGCGATGTATGTCAAGACGACACCTCTGCACCCCCGATGTCGATACTGCAAAAGCGTAGTCTGCAGAAAGGGGGATGAACCGCCACAATGCATAATGAAGGCACGCTCTGTGTCAAAAGGGAAGCACAACGCTGATCCACCAAGATGTCACTCCCTCCATATAAACCTCAAGGCATGCCAAATGTGGGATGATGAGCGCGGCATCTTTAGTTTCCTTCAAGAAATGACATGGAATAATAGCCATCCCACACAAGTGCAATGAAATGATACACATTCATTCTCTGTCCCTCCCCTGGGAAGTAGAACGCTCCAGCAAAGATGACTTCGACGTGTCAACAGCCTCACCGACTGTTCTCCTTTGTATGTTCGGATCTGTGTAATGAAAATAAAGGAGGTGAAAAGTCAGTGGGGGAGAGTCATTTTGAGCTGTATAAGTATTACCTCCGGAGAGGAGAGCAAGGCTTTTTGGTTTTGGGAGGAACAAATTTGATTATTGTGAATAAAAGAGACTGTTTAACTCAATAAAGAGTTGGTGTTTTAGATTGATTTTCCTATTTTATGATGTGTTTTGATTAGAATGTTGGTATAAATGCAAATGTATATTTGTTTTTGTGCATATTGATGACTTAAAGTTCATGGTTATGCCTGGTTATTTGAATATGATTCAATATCATGGTTAAATCATGAAAGGTTGCTGACTCAAAACTCTGTTGGACATCAGTTGCAAGCTTCTCTTCCATAAAATGGAATGTGCATTCCTGTATGAATGATTGGATTGTAATTAAGTATTAATGCAGCCTTGTTCTTATATGAACCAGTAATTGATTCATTTAGACTTGGAATTCATATATGATGTTTAACCTCTCTTTGTCATGCTCCTGTAGGATAGATTAGGATAGTTAGGACATAGACTAGAGTAGTTAGAAGAAGTGTAGATAGGATTTAATACATAGTGGTTAGCTGTTTTATTTCGTTGATGTAATTGAAGCCTTCTTCCCAGAAGCAATCTTTCAACTCATTTAATAGTTTACGGGGTCCCTTAAAACCCGTTGGAACTAGCCATTCCAAACGAAAGCAGGTCTAATTGGGGCTTGCGATTGGGTTAGCTCCCCTTGTTGGTATAGTGAAAATTCGCCATGTCAACACATACCTCATTGGTAGCTCGTCAATAAGGTTCATTTGCAAATCTTGTTTACTTCCTGTCACAACAAGTCAAACTATCATCATGTATAAAAACATCACATCAGGTTAGCTCAAAACATAACCATCATATATCAAAATCATAAATCACATGTAACCATCATAAATTAGAATCATAAATCATATGCATAGTAAAATTGAAATACAATACTGATACTTATCCTTCATCGATCCTTACTTCTACCTTTGTTCTTTCTATACACACATTGGATCAGTTTCCATACCCAACAAACACCCAGTGCCTTCTCCTCCACCAGGTGCACATACGCATAGTGTGCATCACACACATACAACCACACATGCCATACAATGCCATGTAATGCATGCACCTATACATGACATACAACACATACACCTATACCCAGTGTACGTACTTATACATGCATAATGTACATCAGAAGACATTCATTCGCACACATCGTGCGACACAACAAAATGCATACACGTACACCCGGTATGCAACACAACTCATACAAATATACCGGATGTACAACAAAACTCATACACCCACACCTAGTGTACAACACAACACAATACATATGCCTACATCCGGTGTATAACACAATACACGCACCTACACCTGATGTACAACATAACACAAATACGTGTCTAGAGTGCAACATAATGAATACATATGTCACGATACCATGAATACACAATGCACATACATAGTACCGCATGCCCGCAACACAACGTGTACGTCATGCACTCAATCCCACACATACACTAGTACCTTATGTACCAAGCACCACCTACACAACGTGTGCACAAGATCACATGTATGTGGCACCACCTGCACAACGTGTACATAACGCCATATGTAGACTGCACCACTATACAACATGTATAGAATACCACATGTACACAGTACCACACGCACGACATGTACGCGACACCACATGTACACGGTGCCACATGCAATACATGTAACCAACACCACCTGAACACAGCGACACTTGTACAACATGTACACAACACCACATGCACACCACACCATATGTACATATTACCACATGTAAAACATGCACACCACACCATATGTACATATTACCACATGTAAAACATGCACACAACACCACTTGTGCATAGCACTGCATTTCCAACATGTACATAGCATCATCTGTACACAACACTACATATCCAGCATGTGCACATAACCATATGCACACAACATCGCATATCCGTCATGCACACAATACATTATGTACACAATACCGGCATATCCAACATGTTCATAGCACCATATATACCCAGCACTAAATATGAAACATTCATACAACACTATCTGTACTACACCATGTACATAACATTATATAATCAACATGTACACACACTAAATATACACCACGCAGCATGCACACAATATCACAAGTACAACAAGTACAACATATACAACATATGCATAACAGTCGTACCACACATCCAAAATCACACTGACTCTTTACCAAGCAACCTTGCTTCCAGTGTCTTATCCATGCTTGTTCCATCATGTCGCAGACCACATTTATTTCACTTTGCTAATGTATCCCTCGATATAACATGTCCATAACATAAGCATGTGCATAATACAAGCATACAATGTAAATTCATATTCACATGATACTGACCTCATATGTTTGTCATGACTATTCTTCCCACTTGATTCCTCATAGACTAGGAACCTCTTCATGTCATTTTCCTATGTAAGAAATCATTCCTCCACAAGAATGATTCTTGATGACCCTATCAGATAGTGACATAGATACATGTACACATACATACATCATAAAATAATAATGATCTCGTCAGTCAACGTCATACATACATACATATGTACATATAAACATTAGCATAAAATAATCATGATTCATGATCACCCTATCAGACATGACATACATACATGCCTACATGTATACATATATAAACATCAACATAATCATGATCACAAAAAAATTTCTAGATATTATAAGGTCAAGGTTAAGAGAACTTCCTTTATTCATGCAACACATGTGCAATATTAAGAACAACAATCCCAACATAGCCAAGGCATTCGACATCTCAGATCCATTTACTTTAACTTTTCTTGATTACATTTCCCATGACTATTCCGTCATCGTCCATTTACCACAATGGACCCAACTAGTTGAACCAACTATCATAGTATTACCTTCTGCTGCACTTACTCATAACCGAAATTAATCCATGTCTTACAGTACCTGTTGGGTACCAAACAGCTCTCCCCGAGCTCCATCAACTTTTCCTCTTTCCAAACCAATTCCCTAGACTCAAAACATAAAAGGCAAGAACGGAAACAACAAGAAGAAAACCATGAAAGCCAATAACAACACGACTCTACAAACAAAGTGGTATGGCCATACTCTAGACATAAATAAAGCTGCAAATCAAGCGTAAGAAAATAAAAAAAGACCAAAAGCACAAGACTAACAACAAACACCATGACTCAATCCCCATGGTTCCCAGGGAAACTCAACTAGAGCCTTCTTCAAGATTTCATGGAAACCTCTCTTTTCCATGCAGTCCCCTGCATCATATTTCCATAAACACATAACTGTCAGTGTATAAATAAACATAACAATACATCAGTTACCTTATCTTGTTGTGCCAAGCACATTTCTTGCAACTGAACACATCCACACCATCTCTCAAGGGACTCCAATCCTTTGACAGATCCACCTGTAACTAAAGACTAGCTAATATACATGTCAAGTACATTTCATGAATCTAGCACATATCCACATAATGTCAAACAAAATCAAGGTTAAGAAGACTCCCTGTATGCAAAGCACTCGTTCGTTTGGAATTAGGGTTTCCAAACATAGCCAAATGAATTCTTACCCAATTCCTTTCTTTTACCTTTACCCTGCTGCAACTGAGTCTTACTATATATTGTCATGTCACCCAAATGTTAGTTATATAAACACATCAATTATTACATCATCACGCTAATACCAAGCATGTTTCATGCAACTGCTCACACATGTCAGCCACATGTTCCAAATATCTAAACAATCATATCTATCAATTTGAAATCAAATTTTACAAACAATCATGTCATAATCCATAGTCAACTCATAGTCATTAGAAATAATTCTACAACTATCACCTACTACACTCAAGTACATATCAAATGTCTCAACACATATGTGTTCGTAAAACCATCTTAAAGCAAGATCGTTGGAATGCATACACATATTATGAAATTCATCAAATGTTCAACCAACTCGCAAACATACCATGTTAAATAAATCAATTGGGCACCAAACACTCAAACACCAAATAGGCGTCATAATAAAAAAACCAAGTACCAAATATACAACATAATAAAACTCATACTTTAATGTATATTAGTGGAGGCTATCTTGTCTACACAATAAATCTACATTTGCATGATACAACTTCACAACATATCAACTCAAATATAAATCATGATATCCATAACAGTAACTAACTAACATGTTCACGTCATAAGCTCATAAGCATTTGTCATTCATGCATAACAATCACATAAGTACAATCAATTTAGATTAGTA
Organism: Pinus tabuliformis; assembly: GCA_031772625.1. Classification (NCBI taxonomy): domain Eukaryota; kingdom Viridiplantae; phylum Streptophyta; class Pinopsida; order Pinales; family Pinaceae; genus Pinus; species Pinus tabuliformis. The sequence continues at coordinate 585,270,419 of CM062808.1, read as the reverse complement.
CGAGAACATATCACAAATATGTCGGCTCATCCCTGAATATCACAACCATAACCATCTACATAGGTCAAACTAGGTTAACACAATACATATAACATCAAGATCTTCAATGCAACGAACATAACCATCACGCATATGACCAATCCAAATTACAACGTTAAGATATCGATGAAATAACCCTAATCATCAAGTTAACAACACATAACAACAATAAGTTATATATCATGCTCATCAACAACATAAAACTAAATTGTCAAGCTAACTGTCATACAAAAACAACAAGTTAACCTATAACATATGCATCAACAACATATCATATAACATAATCATCAAGTCATCTAACCTAACCAACAATAACAATGCTTACAACCACATGTTACTATCATTACTGACTATCCAACTCATGTGCATATGATTATTCTAACCAACTATCGTCTATAAGGTATGTAACCATAACATAAAAAGACATGTACATAAACTAATCTATATAACCCTAATGCATATGACAATCCTTAAACTACATACATGCATGCACAACATACAAACCTATATGACGACATGCTCTCGCCTCGAGGTCCAATGCTGCAACTTCACTTTAATGATCTGCACCTCCTACCTTACCTCATTCAACACATTAGCATCATAACATATCAATAGCACCATGATGACCTAAATTGCATACAATGACTTCGCAAGGCATGTTTGACCTACTATTGAAACTATAGCCAAGACCATACATGCATAACAACTATATATAGACATATAACAAATGAGTACCAAACCATACACACATCATTCTAGCTAGAGTCTAGTCATCAATGCGTGACCATATCAAGTACACAAACCATGACCTCATGCATGACAACAACCATTACTCCATTGTACACATTGCCACACGCAACCAATAGTGTGCATAAGCAATTCCAAATCAACCACACATACGCATAGACGCATGTAGTCGAACATAAGCGATCAATTCTTGTAATCAACCTACAAGATTGATACATGTAATCCAAAATATTCAAGAATGTAACCTAACATACAAGGATGTAAGTAGGCGACATAAAATCAACATATAAGTGACATATAACCATATGCAACCAGTCACGTACTCATGAAAAATACATTTTACGAATCAATATCAAATTCTCCATGATAACCATATTACAACCCTAATCAATCATCAAGAAAATGCAACAAGCACATGAAATGCAAGCGTAGGAGACACACATGCAACTGACATGCATGCATGACTAACACATTCAACCCATCTAATTCGAGAGTTGAACCATGCTCTGATATCACTCTATAACACCCTCCTCCCATATCCACCCAAGTAACCATGCCAATCGGGGCAAACATGAGACGAGAGGCTACTATGATCAGATTCGACCTCCTATGTGACCTCAAGGAAATGGAATCGAAGAAACATCACACACAGCCATCCAACAACTTCAGCAAAACCCTTAGGAGAAAAGTCAACCACTCAGACAGCCTGTCCCTCGGTCCCATTGTTGTTCTCAACCTCTTAGACCATAGTCGTTCTCATCCTATGGGAAAGGGAGCAACCAAAACCCAAAGTGGCTCTCATAGGCCTACCTACCAGCGATTGTGGACTAGAATTGCCAGTTCTATGCCAGTGATCCCAGGATTTAAGCCACTTTTTCAGGCCTAGAGCTCAGGCCACTGCCCAAAATGGAATGATAGGTTAAAATCAATAGATTTATAGGGAAACAATGATGCAAAAGTAATATTTTTATCAATACCTTAACCAGACCCCTACTAGCCATGACAGGTGTTGGGCACCAAATTGGCCTATCTTTTCCCTGCATTTCCACTCCCCTTTTCATCCTTTTTGCATTCATTTGCATATATTTATTGTGTAACATTATGAGGTAATTCCCCTTTATCGTCTCTTGGGATATTTAATTAATTAAGTAGAGTCATGAAGGTTTCTACCTACACAAACCACTAAAACTTGTGATGACCGTAGATTATGGAGCACAGGTGTTGACCGTGCAGCATATCGCAGCAGTTCCGTGATTCACAACAGCTGATCGACCACGACGAAGTAGCATAACTAATTGCAGCTGCTCTCAACCCGTTTTTGACCATTCCTGTTCTTTCTCTCTCAGCGCTAGTGCTGCGATACAACTGATGTATATCTTTGGGCATATAGTTGCCAGGTTTTAGAGAGAATTATTCTCCTTTGTATTGTATAAAATATGGGTCATTCCTATATCAAGGGGGGACCCCTGTATGGTATTGTAACAGCATTATTCAGATTAATAAGATATAAACCCTTTTGCTGATCTATCGCTTGTTGTGAGTAATGCAGCCCTGATCAGAGAGCTGGGCCCGCTCTTCTGATCAGGTGTTGTGTGTTTCCTTGTGTTGTGTGTATTTTCTATTGCTATGTTTATTTCTTGTTGCTATTACAGATCTCTTAGATAACTGTGAATACCTTTTTATGTTTTGCAGTTGAGTTTTACTTCTGTTTCAGCAATGTTTTGATTGTCAATCACGAACCCTTGGTTGAGGGCAGATCATAACCTTGCCCCTGCATATACCTTGCGTGTTGCCTTGAAAAGAATACGCACTCGGATTGATACATTAATGTAGGAAAAGGAGTGGATAATTTGTTCATACCTGGACACCAACATTTTGGCGTCGTTGCCAGGGAGGCTAATGAGGTGCAAGACATGATCTATGTTAACCAGAGGGTCAATCTCTCGTCCTGGGGAGAGAACGAGCTTTCTCACTCTGCTCCAAGTCCTGAGCGCAGGTATTTTGTTTATTTTGAGCTTTTATTGTTTTTTTGTTTTAGTAGGGCTGATCTCTTGCCCTGGGGAGGGAGGAGTCCTTTGACACCCTGCTCCAGGCTCTGAGCTTAGATTTTTCCCTAGCATTTTTGTTTTGATTTCGAGAAACCCAATCTCTCACCCTGGGGAGGGAGGGGTCCTCTGACGCCCTACTTCAAGTCTTGAAGTGTTAAGGTTTTCTCGTGTGTGTGTGTTATTTCTTGATTGGGGGTCTTTGTTATAGACATTTTTGTGCCTTGCAGCTCCAAGCATGAAATGTCCATAAACCAAGGGCTCCTAAGTCCCTAAAAGTGTTGTTCTAACCCCTAAAGGAACAAGGTCAACAAATTACAGCTTCTCCCAGAAGTTCTCCACCAGAAACTGCTCAGAATAAGTCAAAAAGGGATCATTTCAGCTGCTCCATTAGCTAGGTGTGTTGCATAGCACCTAAACACACTGGCTAGGTGCGTTGCAACGCACCTAAATGCACTATGAGGGTGCGTTGGGCGAGAAATGACAAATGGCAGTGCCATTCCGCGAGGTGGAAAGACAATGGAAGCTTCCAGAATCTTCTCCTATGACACTTGCCTCATTGAATTCGACCAAAGATGAGTAAGAGGCCTTCAGTCTCCAAGTGGAAGCAAGAACTGACAGAGAGAAGACACTAATCAAATCACAAGCTGACTCATCCTCCTTACATACATCTATATATGGATCCCTCATCCCAGAGATCCGGAGGCTGGAATTTTGCACATTGTAAGGAATTGATGTTGGTTTTGAGACAAATATCAGAGTATTGGGTGATTTATGCTTTGTTGGAGGTGAAGAGGGGCTTCTTTGCTGGGAGGTTGATGCTGGGTTAGGAACCATCGGTTGTAACTCCTCCTGGATCTTCTTGTTTATCAATAAAAACTATTTGAGTTTTTCCTCCATGCTTTTGTATCATTGATGCTTGTTATATTTGTATGGTTAACTTAAATCTGATCCTAAGTTGTTTATGAATATAGATCCATGTCTTTGTATAGTGTTCTTCTTCTGTGATCTTACAGGTACTTGGTGAAGCTGGGCAAGTAAGAGAGCAGGTGGCTGGAAGCTGTCAAAGAAGAGAGGGATTGAATCAAAGGATTAGCGCAAGACACAGGTCGGTCCTTTCTATTCCTCTTTATCTATAGTTCGTAAAGGAAATACAAAAGTAGTTTTCTCTGTTTTTTTCTAAGGCACCTGTCACACCTTAGTGGGATAGAGCAGTTCTAAATTGACACTTTTCGCGGTAACAAAATGGCGACTCCACTGGGGAGAATGTCTAATTAGTTTGTTTGTGTATCGTTCTTTGTTGTTTGCTTCATAAACTTATAAGTAGCATTCGAACTGCATTTGCCATAACAAATTCAAAGTAGACATCTGCTGCTTCAATCCATTCCCTGGATCTGTTTATGATTTGAACAACTGATTCACAAACTATCTGATTGCCCTTGTGATAGCTCTTAGATCCTCCTTAGATCTACCCCTGATTGTGCATTACTGATTGCTTTTACTCGGCCAAAAACCAA